>CM031857.1:99689641-99832656 GCA_018697195.1 Certhia americana
CTCTCCTCTCCTCTCCTCTCCTCTCCTCTCCTCTCCTCTCCTCTCCTTCTCTTCCTCTTCTCTTCTCATTTCTGTGACCTTTTAAAAAGCATAACATATCTTTGCAATTAAATTAGCAAGTTCTCAGCATTCTGAAATATATCCAAGCAGGGCCCACAGGTCCTTTTCTTCTATATTTATCTCTAGTTTGTACAGTTGACTGTTATCCACAATCAACTTGATACTGCTATTGGTGGTGTGCTGTTCCAGCCCTGCTCTTTAGCACAGAGCCAACACTGGTGGGTACACACGTGCATAGGTCTGTCAGAAACACCTTATTTAAAACCTTGATAGAGCAATTCCAAGACATTTCATGGTTTGCTTAATCCCCTGCTACTGAAACTAGGCAAATATGTAAAAATAATCTGTTCTCATTAACATTAAAACCAGCTTTCAAGTTTGTATAAAATAATTTAAGTGAACTGAAAAAAAACCTTACAATGATTTTTAGTTTCAATCTTATGGTCCTTTGAGATCTGTTACTTTGATTGCCTGGCAACAATATAAAGATATTCACACCTGATATATACAAATGTATATAATTTACATTGTTAGCTTTACTTGTCTAGGTGACTGCTTAACAAATTCTGCAAAACCTCAGTGATTTAAAGACACAGAGGTTAACAGGATAACAGATGTGTTAAGTCCATCCTGCTTTCAGAGGGAGCCCCGTCACAAAAACAGTAGAATAGTGCTCATGTGAGAGTATCAGACTGTTCCTGCTTCCTAAATGTCTGTAAGGCAAGTCTGGCCCTCAGCTGCAGCTTTGTGCCATTGAGTGCAGGACAGATGAGACCTTTAAACAAGAAAATGGTTCTCACCTTTTCCTGCAAGATGTACTGTTTGCATAATGTTAGCAACCATCAAAGGCAGCCAAAGAATAGCCAGCATGAAAGAGACTTTCAGGGGCAATTGAATTCAACTTTCTACTCAAAGCACAGGTCCAGCTCTGAGCAACTGCATCATGACACAAACAAGCAGGATTGCAGTCACCCTATGGAGTAATATCCCATGTCACATTGAACTCATCTGGCACATTGTAAACAAATGGGTAATCCTAAACCAGAGTAAATTAAATGCTTGTTCAAACACACTTCAGTGATCATATTTTAAGGGATTTGATGCTAGATCCCACTAATACCCCTTCATAATTAATTATTGTGGCAGGTCCCCACAAAGTGGTCTGGTTTTATACCCTGTGTACATAAGTTCTGTCCCTCAGCAATTTTTTAATTGCACAGAACAAAAAACTGATGGAACAAGAGAGCTTCGGTGGCAGGGGGAAAGATGAGTTTGCTGCATGGAGTGAAATTAGACTGCCACTTAACATACAAACCAGTAAGTATAATGCAAAGATTTTGCATGTCTTGTCATGTGAGGAAAAATAAATTATACCCTTTTTACTGAAAAGTGAGGGCTGAAATGCAGGATAACTTAAGACATCATTTTAAATTATATTCTAAAATTATAATGCAGAAAACATTAAGATTATTAAGATTATTTTCTATGTGTCTTCTATGTGTTGAATTTTCTCTTTTATTGGTATCCATTACACCAGGATCAGGAACGTGTTCCACCCCTTAGCCTTAATATGACTTGCTAAAATGAATACCAAGAAGATTTATTATGAATATCTATATCTTTATACTGTTTTAATGGAAAATTGTTCAAATTTTTTATGTTTACATTTCTATCATATTAAAATAAATTACCTGCCTCATTTCAGATCACTTTTCATGTGCTGTTTGTGTTAGAACCACTTAAATCATAAATTATAAACATCAAGATAGTGTTTTGTAACTGGTTTAATTAACTAAAATGTACTTCAAGTGCTGGATTGAAAAAGGTCAGTTTATCAAAACATTCAAACTTAAAAATTTTATGTCTCATCAGGAAGGTAAATAGAATTTGTAAATAATGAGAAATGATTGGTTTTGCAGGTCTATCTACAACTAGGATGTCACAGAATTAGTAGCTCTTGCTCTCTACATCTCCTTTATTTTGAACTGAAAATAAAATTTTTATTACTCCAAATTCTGTGTTGTTTCAGAGCTCTGAATAAACAGCTCAGTTAGATGAAACAGTTCATCCGAAATCAAGGGAAAAGCTCTCTCTCAACTTGAGTGAAAGAACACCTTTAAAAGGCATTAATAATAAAAGGTAACAATAAATAGAAGGTATTTCTATGAAACAAAGGGGTTTTCAGCAATCTTTAGCACAGGGAATGCCAGCATAGCCTGCTGCAGTGTCCTTACCCCAGCAGACCTGCTCCTTGGCCAGGGGTGGGGGCGATGATGGAGTCTGTGCTCAGAGATACCCAAGCAGCAGAATGGGAGCACTCCAGTTTGCCCACAGTGTACCTGACTGACACACGGCCACCACCTGCCTTTGCCTGACACCTCTCCCACCTTGTGCCCTGCCCATTGCCCTGCCAGGACTGGGCTAGCTCCCCAACAGCTGCCCAAGACCCTGCTCAGGGCTACCCAAGGCCCTGCCTCTGCCCTTCACAGCCCTGCAAGCTGCTGCTCCCATCACTGCCTGTTCTTCTGTCCCACCCCCCAGCCTGCCCCACCAGCTCTGTCACTGTCCCTGCCCTGCCCCAGCCCACCCAGCCTGCCCCACCATCCTGCCCTGGTTCCTCGACATCCACTCACACCCCTGCTGGCTGGTGCTGTCGAGGGTATAGAGCCAAGCCACGAGGACAAGCACTTCCCACCCAGTTTGTTTACTTCATCTGGGTGGAGGACACGTTTCTGTGTTTTTGGGAGTCAGGAGCTTCACCTTGAGCTCACCATTTCTGAGCTTCTGACACGGCTATTTCTCCAGCCACCATAGATAAGTCAGATTCTTCTCCAAGCTTCCCCTCTCATGACTGCTGTCCCTTTCCATCTTAACTTTCCAGCTGCCCACTCTCCTGAATGAAGAGGTTACCAGGAGGGAAGGAGCCAGAGTGACCTACCATCAGAAAATGCTTGTGGGTGGCCACCATATCCAAACCACTGTGCCAGAGTAGGGAACAGAAGCAGCAGCTAGAGAATGCTAAGGAAAGGACCTCTAACCTCCAGGATGTCCTAGGCCCTTCTGCCAGTCTCCAGGAGCTGGCTCAATGATTCTTGTGTGTTCCTTCCAACTCAGGCTATTCCATGATTCTATGACTCCATGAAATTTTCTCACAACAGCTGTTCTTCTGAAGGACAGGAAAAGTTTCCAAGCCCTGCTTCTGAGATCTGTTGGGGGAACAAACCTTTTATGTTTGTCCCTGTGTTACAGAAGGCAAAGAAAATGCTACTCTCCTCAATACAAGCATAATTTCAAGTTTTGAAAAATAATCAGAGATCCTTACATCTTTCATGTTTACTTAAATCATAGGAGAACAAACGTTTACAGCTGATTTCGCACAGCTTTTTATTTTCTTCCAGGGAGAAATTAGATTTCACAGTTGAAGGATTTGAGCTACATCCAGAGAAAAGGGAGGTTATCATACCTTGCAGAAATTTGTACACAACACAAGCCACTCTTTGCACTTTCTGCCCTGAAGAATCATCCATCCTCTTCAGCACAACCATGCAAGCATGACCTGACTCAGCACAAGAGACTGTTTAGGGAGGAAGGGCAGCCTGTGGCAGGCAAATGGCAGTGCAACACAGACATATTTATTTTATTCCTGTACCTGCAACCTTGTTTAAAACAAAAACAACACAAAACAAAACAAAACAAAAGAAAAAAAAAAAAAGAGAGGGAAAGAAAAGTTGAACATTTCATCTGGCATCATTTCTGCTGTTGTGGTTTCTCTTCATCAAGTGAAAAAAGAAGACCATTGTGCAGAGGATCTGGACAGGAAATAGTTTAGTTTCACTGTAAAGACTTTATTTTAGAGATTAAAATCATTTTCTTTCTTGAATTGTAATGAGAAGTCAAAATCCAAGTAATGTTTTTTAAACCTCAACCAGAGCACTGTAGTAATGTAGTGGCTTATACATACTGCAATGTAAGCAGCTGCCCTTCAAAGGCTGAGTACTCTGTATTCTGTTTCAGAGCAACAAGGGATGTACAGGCTTTTTTGAGTCTTTTAGGTGTTTCTTTTAACCTGTACCTTTAACCTTCTCTTGCACCTTTAGAACTAGGTCATGTGCTTGCTACAGGCTCACAGACAAAGAGGCAGAAAGCATGCTTTTAGATCATAAAGTGATCCACTATGTCATTTACTGTGCAAGGGCATATCCACCAAGTACCTAAATTGAACAGAATATTTTTTCAGCTAATTACCTCAGAAAGAAGAGCATGTGTCTTTTATCAAGAAAACAAAATTTTAACTATTATGTTTAACTGTACTTATAATTTTGTCACATAAATATGTTTAATGAATCTTGTAAGATTTTACTATAACATAACTTGTATTTGATATATTTGAACTATCTCCCTGCATTTTAATACTATTTATTAACAAATAAATATAGTATTAAATTATTAATTATAATAGAAATTAATAATAACAAAAATAATTAAATTATTTATTAACATATAAGTGTTGCAAGGTACAGTTTAAACAACATAAGGATCTAATATTTAAATGAAATTACATATTTTGATAAACCCTTATACAGCTTTTTCAAACCCAGAGACTGTTTTGCTAGTGTTTCCACAAGTAGTAATGGAAGTACTAAGTGTGGGTTGTAGTCATTCCATGTGGCTTCAGCTGATTCTGGGCACCCAGTGGTCACAGTGTTAGAGCTGATTTGGCATCTGGTCTCACATGCACAATGTCATCAATCCAGGCAGTTCAAGCAATTGATCTGATTAATTCAAGCACCAGTAGGTTAAGAAGTTTTGTAAAGCTCACACAGTGACAACCCCAGGAAAAATAGTGCTTTAAAATAAAGTAGCTGAAGGAATGGATGTCCCCCATCCTTTTTTCCTGACCTCCTGCACCCCTGTGAGCCCCATGAACTTCAGTGGGAACAACAAGGATTTTTACATTTTCTATGAAATCTGATATTTTAATTGCAATAACAGCTTCTCTCTGCTATGATGAACTAAATTCTAACTCATACTATTTACTCCTGCAGTCAGGCAGTGTTGCGGCCCATATTTATTTCACTTAACTGGTTCATTATTAAAGTTTTAATGTTAATAGTTTGTTCTTAACGTTCCCCCATGTCCTACCTGAGTTAGTTTATTCCTGAAGTTGTATCCTCCCCTAAGTTACCTTGTATGGCATTTCCCCACCCCTTGTTCCAGCTCCTTCCCTATCAATCACTGTTACCCTGCCCCTTGTTCTGGCACCTTCCATGTCACTCCAACCCTGAACCAATCCTTTCAGTGTCCCTCCCCCTGGGCATTCCTGGTTGTTTCCTAACCCTCGAGGCTCCATTGGACCATGTGCCCTGCCCTCTGCTCCCACTTGCCCCAGCTGGCCCAAAGAAATGCTGTAACCCCTTCACTGTGCCCCTGCTGATCCCTCACTGGTTGTGTTTGGTACCCACCCCTTGCTCTGGTGCTGTATAAAATCCTGAGCACAGCAGTGCTTGGGTCTCTTTGTTCCTGACCC
The DNA here is from genome assembly GCA_018697195.1 of Certhia americana. NCBI lineage: Eukaryota > Metazoa > Chordata > Aves > Passeriformes > Certhiidae > Certhia > Certhia americana. The sequence goes on from CM031857.1 coordinate 99,695,229, forward strand.
CTTCAACCTGAATTAACCTCCTGTTGCAACCTCAGCACCAGAGAGCCTCCTCCTTCTCCTTTACCCACCCCTGACTGCAGTGAGAGCCCTTCCACTGTACAGCAAGTGGCTCTAAAGGTTCAGCTGTGGGCACAAACCCCACATCACAGTTGTTCCCCACACCTGGCACAGTGATGGTGTTCTTCCAGCTAGCCCAGGCTCTGGTGTGCTCCATCTAGTCAGGGCAAGCACCTGCCCTGTAATGCCTGAGAAATTTCCTGAAGTGGGGTGGCTGTTCCTCCTTTGCCTACCTACAGAACATACAGAACAAAATGATTATCTGTTTATTATTACAGTTTCTATAGTAGTTGTCTTTATCTTAGTAGTGATAATAAAGTAGTAGTATTAAATAGTGTTAATAATGACAAAGTAGTTGTTATGTTATTTTAGGGAAATATAATGGAGAAGAAAACAATTGTAGAAGAACTTCGAAAGAAGTCACAACAGAAGCAAAATAACGCCAGTCAATTACAAGAACGCACTCTTTGTTCTGACAAAATCAAACACTTCTGATTATGAATATGACTAAGGCATATGAAATGTATTTTTAAAATAAGGTATTTAAAGATTTTCCAGTGGCATTCTCATTTTCTTCTTTAAAACTTGATTAGATACTACGTGTTAGAACAACAGGTGTACTTTGTTTTGAGTTGAATTATAGGGTATCAAATCCTAGTTTCATTTCAGGAAAGCACTTACCCACAGGCTTAAGAGTGTTTATATTCAAAACAACTCCTACAGCTGTGTTTACCATTGAGCATCTGTTTGTGTCTTTCCAAGGAGGACTTAAGCAAGTAATGAACATTGACATATGTTTACACACTGCATTGGATAAGAATGTTTTCCTTGCTGAGGTTTTGCTCTCAACTGATGTAAATAACTGGTTTCAGAATTCACTTGTATGCGGTGTAATTAGTGCAGAATCTCCTCCCTTAGCTGCACAAAGCAGATAGTTAAACTATCCTTGTTTCCTAAGGAATGACTGTATATAACCAAAAGGTGACTTTTCATTTAAAAGATCTCTCATTGGAATTATATATTCCAGGCAACTTACTTTAAATTTTTTGTTCCTTTTCATACATTTGAACTCCTGCTGTGAGTTACATCCCATTACAGAACTGCAGAGATGCTCATTGAGAATAAATTCCATTACCTTGCCAAAATTAGGAATGCTACATGTAGGTTTCTGGCTTGCACTTAAGGTGTTTTCCCCGTAATTCCTCCTTGTTTTCCTCCTATTCCCCCTTTCTGCCATTCACTCCTGCAGCTGAAGCAGATGCTTTCTCAGGTGTAGAGATGAGTCTTGTAACTGACTTAGAAAGGAATTTGATCCATATATGAGATGCAGGTAGGGCATCAAGGAGATGTCTTACTACGTTTCTCTTAAAATTTGACAAACCTGAAGCTGTGGCTCATAAATCTTGAAGCACAAAATTATACAAAGCCTTCCAACTGTAATACTTTAACATTAGTTCACAATCTGCTGTGTTTTGGTCTCTCGTAGGAAGGAGGAAGTGAAGGGGGGTCAATTAGGATTGAAAACACCCAATTTGTTAAAGTAATGAATATTGAGGAAACAAAGCTTCCTGCAAGACAATAAATACTCTTTTCAGGTTAGCTATGAAATTTGTTTTGCTTATGTTTCTTTTGAAATATGCCAGGTATCCTAAGGTTGCCCTTTGTGTTCCTGCCCTAACCTGATATTGCTAAGTGCTACTGATATTGATACTTTATGGTTGGACACAATGGTTTTAAACCTCTACTCCAACCTAAACAATTTTGTGATTCTAAGATACTTACAGCAAAAAAAGGACCAGTCCTTGTTAGTGAAGCTGCAACTTTCCTGAAATATTTGAATTGACTGTCATGAAATTAAGTCTTGCTGCTTTCCTGTTCACAAATCTATCAGATGTTTGCTTTGATTTTATATGGAATACATCTGTGTGATTATCATTTGTTTTAAAGCAGAATTGAGCACATGAAATTCTTACATTAATTCTCTCTGTCTAATTCCACACTTCTTTATTGGCCTTAATGCCAAGAGCAGCATCTGCCCCCTGACTTCCTGATTACCATTCATATGTGCCACATACAGGAAATCCAAGGCTGTGCCTAGTGTCAGAAGATGCAGCTGCACAAAGCATATTTGCTCAAAAACTAAAAGTCATGAGAAAAGTGTAAAAACTTGAAATTTGCTACCTTTAATCAGTTTTAGATGCCTGACTCAGGTTCCTCCTGGAGTCCCCACCAATCCCAATTCCATGGGCAGTGGGACAAGCAGATGTGGAAGTGTTCACAGATTCCTTGCTGTGGTGCCAGTGACTGACTGCCCGCCACGAGCAGCAGGCTGCCACAGTGAGTAACAGGTTACTGAATAGTCCATGAATTCACGACCCTGCAATAATTGCCTTGCCCAAGAGCAAGCCCGTGACAGATACTTAACATTTAACTGCTTGGTTGATCCTAGGTGTCATTCCAATCTTCCTTTTGCCTTCTTCCTCCTGCAGTGTTGTGACACCAAACAACATATTTGTGTTAAGTTAGTGTATTTATAGCAGGAGTGCATAATTCAGTAAAGTAGGGAAAAGTTTATGCTACAGTTTCAGGATGGGGGACTGGGAAAACAAGGTTTCTAAAAGGAACTTCAGAATCCTGAGAGCTGAACATAAATTCCTACTGTGATACTGTGAGCAAAGCAGCTGATGGCTGCCTTGGACTTGGAAGCAGGCACATAAAAGCACTCAACATGTTTTGACACTGCTGTGATCACCAGGAGAATATTGTGTCTAGTTCTGGTGACTGTAATTGAAGAAAGATGTTGAGAGCTGGACAGATGTCCAAGAAGAGGCTTGACAATGACTAATAGATTGGATGGATAATGTGTCAAAGAGAAAAAAGCTCATGGGGCTCTGCCATTTCACTGCATGAGGAGACAGGAAGCACATTGATCAATGGGTGTGTGCTCACCAGTGGAAGTAAACATTTAACAAGAGCTCTTTGGGCTAACATACAAAAGCAGTAAAGTGGCATTTGAAATTCTGTGCAGACTGAAAAGCAATGTACACAAGGAAAATGAAACCCTGACCTGACACAGACACACACAGAGACAGCCCAGTACTAAACACGATCTAAAAAGTAAAGCTGATGTTAGTAATTATTAGGTAGTCATTGAAGGAAGATAGGCTGAAAACAGGCCAAACAAGCTGATTGCTCATATTATTAGTAGTAGTTAAGCTGTAGGAATACTTACTGAAGGATGTTATAGATTCTAGTTATTTGCTTAAAAATGTAACAATGAATTCAGAGTAGAAATATACCTCTCAAGGGGTGTTAGATATAAGTGCACCACCTCTGGATCAGGAATCTCTGATACTGTACAGCTGCCTGGAGCAGATGATTTTCCTCAGTATTTGTTACTGAGTGCTGCCAGTGACAGGTTCCTGGACTTGGTGAAGGTTTGATCTGGCCTAGTATAACACGAACCAGGACCTGGAGGATGAATGTGGAAAAACTGAAGTGGAAAGTAAGAGTTTGCATGTGGATTATAAGGTGTTCTGTACACAGATGAAGGGAATATCCAGAAATATTTGATTGCATCCTTTTTTTTCTGCAACTGTTCTTTAGGACACTTTGGCTAAGACAGTACACATTTATATTATTTACATTTCTATTTTTCATGTGTGTGCTAAGCTTTTTTTAACATCATAGCTGCTATAAAATGTAGCTTTTAGTATAACCAGAGGAAACAAACCACTAAATTATATCTGCCATGCTTGATCAAAAAGTTAGTGATATTTTTACTTTCCAAATAAATCAGATGGAACTATTTTTGTCTTTATTCTTAATATCTCTAGTTGGCTTCTAGTGTTCAGCTGTAAGACCTTCCTAGTCATGATGTCCCATAAGCTGGACAGGTAGGAGCAGTAGAAATTGAGCAAAACAGTGTATAGGTGACTAAAACAGTGTAGTTCTAGAAGCTAAGTTCTTATATTAATTTTTTTTTTAAACAATGTGATTTCATTTGCATAATTTATTTTGACATGCTTTTCTGACATATTTTCAGTACAATTTAGTTGCAGTTACTTTAGGATTTTAGTTTTTATCTGTATAGACCTAGAGAGGAACATTTGCACAACAGGAGTACCCCCCCCAGGTGCCATATTTTCAAAAGGGAATTTTCTCATGTCTGTGTATGTGCTTAACAGTGAAAGACCACATTTGGTAGATGGAACAGCACTTTATGGATATTTGGGCTTCAGCCTTCTATAGTTTGATTATTTGAAATTGTAGGACATTGGTAGATTGGTATGTCTTAAGCATTTACAGTCAAAAATAAAAAAAGCACGAACCCAAAATTAAAAGTTAATCCAAAAATGTAGATGTGAGCAGTTGGGAACTTGATTTATGATTGTGAGACTGCCTGTATCAATTTTGAAAATTGAAATTAATGATACCAGCTTATCTACTATTACCACAGGTTTCATCATTGTGGAATACTTAATAATGTACAGAGTTGCCAATTGATTTATAGTAATAGTTTGAAGAGCTTCGTGTAGCTTCAAAATCACTTGTTAAAACAGCAAATAAGGCCATGAAATCCCCAGTCAGCCTCAACGGCAAGAAAATACCCCTTTACCAGTCATGGATGGCTTACCCAAGAGAAGAACTAAAAAGAGAATTTTTGCATATTGAACACTTCAATTATGTCAGCTATTAATGCATGCATGATAATGTGGTGTACCTACTCTAAATTTGTTCCTAATGGAGTTCCTGGTGTTGCTAACAGAGCAGTGGAGCACATGGAGACTGTCTCTGTAGGGATGGTTCCAAACAGCCTTGAGCTTGTGCCCACTGGGTAATTGAAAGCAGCATTTCTTAATCACTGATTCATAGACTGAAAGAGTCAATGGAAAAAACTCGAACAAAATTGAAGCCAGCTGAACATGAGCTATTGTGTGCCCAGCTGGCCAAGAAGGCAAATGCTGGTAGCAATACTGGCTACAGCCATTGCAGCAATGTCTGTTAAGACAAAGGCTTATTTCCAGAGGGATTGGGGGATACCATCAAAATTAGCTCTAGTGAATAGGAAGTCCTCATTTCTAGAGATCCCAAAAGCATTGTGCCTGGCCTGTGAACAGCTACACCTGCTCTGCAGGTGAGAAATGGTGGCAAACTGCTTTTGTCTCAGGCAAGTCCCAAGGTATGCTCTTCTGGGCTTGTGTCAGGAATACAGATGCCTTCTGAGGAATGTCTGTTTAGCCTAACTTAACAGGGGCAGCCTCTAAGGTAATGCTAAAGGAGGTGCATCTGAGCTCCTCACGTGCTCTTGCCTTTATCCAGACTTTCTATCAGTCAGAAACCCAAGATTGTGGTGTCCCAGCAGCACCCACTGGGTCGTGCTGTCCATCTGAGAAAGGCAGGATTTCACAGAGCCAGAGACAAACAGGACACCAGGGTGCCAAAAAGTACTGCTGGTGCTCAGTTTGACCTGAACCCTCCAGCACAGCAGTTGCTTGATCAAAAAGGTCAAGAGCTGACAGAGTTAAGTAAATTTGAAGATTTTCTTCTCTGTTTATTTCCTCATCTATCTCCTCCTCCTGGACAAATTCTACAGCAATGGTGATATCTTTGACCTTAGTTTTACTGCCCAACCTAATTTTTCACTTTTGTAGGTGGGAAGGAGGTAACAATAACAAGAGATAAAAGTGTCTTAAATTTTGATGTTTTTATCTCTTAAACAAAAGGATTAACAGTAGTGTCTGACTGCGTATTCTGTACATTCTATAATGTGTATACTATACATTGTTATAAAGCTTCCAACAAATTTAACCAGGTTGTGTTTCAAATCATTGGATTTTTAAATTTGTGTTTCCTAAACTTTTTAAAATTTGTCTTCATTTCTGTATATTTAGATTTGCGTCTATTTCCCAGATTCACTCTGTTAATCAAAAAGTAACGTAAAGAGAAAAAAAAAGAAAGCTGGAATTTTTATTTATGCAGTTGATATGAACAGCCAGCACTTTAAGAAACACATAGATTTTCAAAAGACAGAAGATAAAAATCACAAGAGCTGTAAAATAGAGCTTTGAGAAGAAATACTAATAAAGCCTTAGAGAGAAGCCATGAACAAAAAATCTTCTGACATTTTTTTCCTAATAGATGTGAAAGCAATAGCATTGTGAACATGTAGCAGCATAACTTGTTTTGAATATCGTGGTCTGTTTTGCCTGGGTTCCATAAGGAGATGCTTTGTCTGTCTGGAGAGATCATCAGTCATGCAAATCTGCTGCTGAACGTTCTGGATTCTGCTAAACCTTTATGATTTGTTTCTACTATCTGCTTGAGTTCTGAGAAGGTATTTTGAAAGCGAAATTTAAAAAGCAGGGACATGACATTTTTCTGATGGGTACTTCTAAAACAGGTTCATTAAATGAAGCTATAATAATTACCACATCTGGGTAGAACAAATTGACTACATTTTCCAAAGCCATATGATATAACCAGGTTAAGAGGGCTAATACTGACTTTCCATAGTGAGGAACAGTCTATAGTTAGATACAGCACTACTTCTATAAGCTCTCAGCACATTTTTACTTTGTCCTTTCATCTCTTCAGTTTGATCATCAGAGGTGTCACCATCCTCCCAACCTTCTTTCAGACTGCATCTCAGTTCATGTCCCTCACCTCTCCAGCCTCTGCAAGCCTTTCTCCCTTCCTTTCTTCCCAACTGACCTGAGGTGTTTCTTTTGTATGAAGCATTATTTTGCACACTCATGTCCTGCACCTTTGATGCCTCCGTTTCTGCCGTCAGTTCAGCATTACACCTCTTGTCTCCCACAGAGGAGCTGGAGCTAAAGAATGATGCCATTACAAAGAATGTTGGGAACAAAAGGTCCTTTCATGGGAGCCAGAGGGCACTTCCTCTGTGCTTTGATAACCACAGGAAGCAGGAGCCTGAGAAACACCTTCACCTCTGCTGGTGCCTGGCACCCGCTGTCTCTGCAATGGACAATGGTCCCTGTAGGTCAGACCAGTGTTTAGTAGAGCAGAGGGAAGTTCACAGAGTGAACACATGTATCTTCTCATTGTTATGTATTTGACAAGTCTTATGAAAGCTGAAATGATCCAGCACACCCTTCCAGATGTATAATAGGAATGCAGTTCTGCAGATAATAATCATTCCGCATATGCACACCAGAGCTGAATCTCAGGCTGTCACCTGTGGCTCTCTGTAGATGGCAGTGGCACAGTCAGCATTATGAAAACCACAATAATACCACTGCAACCATAAAGGAAATAGTAAGGCCCACTCAGTTACTCAGGAAATGCTCTGGGGCTTTCTGACAGTTCTGGACATGGAAAGCATATCTGTATATATGGACACAAACCAGGATATTAATCTCTACCAGATTACAGATGAAGTCTGTCCAAAATATTGCAACAGTAAAATACACATCCAGCAGTGAAACACAGACATGCTCATCTTGGACTGGTTCTTTTCCCTGGCAGGTTGGACAAAAAAAAATTAATTTCCGTTATAATAATTCCATACACCATTTACTTTTCCCAATGCTTTCTAGTTTCTTCTGCTCGCACAAAAAGATGAAAGTTCCGTCAGAGGATGACACTCTGATAAGGTCCAAAAAAACCCTTGTGAAATTGAAGGAGTAGTTTAAACTTCAAAACTCTTCAATAATTACAAAGGCCTAGTATCAGAGGTGCACATCAGCTCATAAATATGATTACTGAATATAAACTTGCTCTAATGTCACTAGGTGCTCTAAAGAGAAAACAGGTTAATCCCTGTGCTATATTTTTTCTCATCTTTCTGACAACTGCAGGAAACTCTAGTCCATTACTCCACAAAGCCACAAAGGCAGTCTAAGATTTGAGTCCTGTCTAACTCAGGCCCTCAGCTGTAAGTTCCTTTCCACCAAAGTCAGATATGACCAACAGGAACCACCAAGCAGCATTGCTTGCTGAGTGACAGATCTGTTTCTAGTCAAGAGAAAAGGACTCTTCTGTGAGTGATACCTCTGTAAAGAATGAGTATCTCATTGGAGCTCAGTGAGATGAGATTGAGATTTGCTGTTTGTCAAAGAGAATATGTGTGTCTTCTGGCTCAGTGGATTCCACCTGGTTTTGTATTTTCTTCTTGTTTAAATTAAGAAATGTCAATAAATAGAAGACAAGCATACATAGAATGCTGTGGTCACTCAAACTTGATTTAAAGGAATCACAGCCTGCTGAAGGACACTTGACATTATTTCCTGACAATGCATTACAGTGTTTTTTAAGTGATAAATAAATAGGTGGCATTTGCTGCCTTTTCTCCTTAGTCATTCTTATTTTCTCTCATCCTTAGCTGTCAGTCTTTCAAGTGTAGTTTTCTCTGCTCTTAATTAAAGAATTGTGATGTCTGACATTTCCTTGATTTCTAAATGCATTTCAGTGCCTTCACTTTAGATAGGCTTTTGCCCGTGATTTGATTGATGTCACCTAACTTTAATGCCAAGCTTCTCATCCAAGTCATTTGTGCAGACATCCTCAACAATCCCTGATGAGATGTAGACACTTCTATAGGATGACATATTTCATGTGAAGACATGGGTCAAAATCTGTTAAGATGAATCCTGTAGTCACATACCAATTACATTCAGCTTTGCCCAGGCAAAGCTAGGCACCAAGGAGTGACATTCCTTATAGCCAACAGTGAAACGTCAAAAAAGCATGTAAAGGAAAAGAAGTGATCTAGAATTAGCATAGCTTTTGCTTTCAGTGATTAGTAATAAACAGTTGATTAATATTCCTTGTGCTTGATGATAACATTGCTATTGATCAAAAGCCATTAAAAAAAAAAAAGTTATTTTTAAAATACTCTGATGGTATCCTTTGATATAACAGTACCCCATCACAGTTATAGTAAAGCAAAACTTGGTCAAGTGGTGTCTGGCGGGCAGGAACTGCAACAGTTCAGAGAGGTGGCAGAATTGTGACACAAGTCAGGTGCATCCCATAATTCAGGTAACAAGAGCTTCCTGTTACAGCAGTGTCAGTCTCCACTCAGAGTTAATTGCTTCTGGTGTCATTGTCATGGAACTTGTCTCTGTCCTCACCTGTCTCTCACAGGTGGACAACAGTGGCTGGGCTCTTTTCCTCATCCATTCTAACGGGAAAAAGGAAAAATTGCATGCCTGTGCCCATCTTCAGAGCTTTGATTAATTTGATTAATCATTATGTATGTTGAAGATAAAAGTGATCGTGTACATGTCATGTGTTAATTCTAACTGCAGCCTGTGCTGCATCACCGTATCATTTATTTCCTCTGTCTTCAGAATCAGAAGCACAGAAGCCTGTTCTGCCCCAGGGGCTGCCACCAGACAAGTCAGCCCTGAATATGGCTGTGACTCAGTGCAGCCATGAGGACAGAGGAAATTCAGCTATCCAGCTTGTCAGAAGCAATAAATACTGTGTAACACAAGAAAATCTTTCTGACTGGTGGAAAGCAAGGGATTTGGAAGGGCACATATGCCCTGCAGAATGCTTTTGTTCCATGACCAAGTCTCCCACATATCTCATCTTCTATGACAAGACTGCAGACAGTCCTGGCACCTTTCAGAATCTATGTTGGAATTACCTTAGTAGATTTAAACATTGCTCTACAAGCCTCTACAAGTTTCCTTCTGTACAATTCCATTTTCATTACCATCCTTGGCTGGCAGGTTGAATAAAATTTACAGCAGTCACTGCCTAGTGCAATAGCTAAGATATCCAGTGGCATTACTTTTTTTCATGTGTTCCTGAAGAAGGACTTGTCTACACAGAACATTTTTACTTTTTTTCTTCCAATTATTTAGTTCATGTGACTAAAAAGATAAAATCTCTCCTAAAAAATGTTGCCTCTTGTGTGTGTGCAAACCAGTATTAGATCAGCACCATTACAATTGCAGTAGCACAGACAGCATGGGAGGCCAGTGAGAACTGCTGAGGCGTGAATCCTGTGTCACTTCTGTCTCTACTAAGCTTTAGCAATACTTTTTCCAAAGGCAGGGCATCCCTATCGTGCACAGGGTTTATTACTCTTTTAGAGGATCACAAATGGAGAAATTCCCTTCAGCAAATTAAAATATTTTTCATTAATTTTCATCAGGGACAGAAAAGTGCACATTTTCTAAGTTATTAAATGAGAAACGGCTTCAAGAGTTCACTGGGGACCAAGGCAGGACAACAAACAGGAGTTGCCTAGAAGAGATAAGGTTCCTGGTGTGTCTCATGATAGATACTAGCTGAGTTTAATTTTGTGTGCTTCAGAGAAATGTGGAAGGGAAGAATTTTTGAGCTAGGAGATTCTCAAATTGCTTTGGAACAGACTGAAATTACTTGATCTACTCATAATTCCCTGATTAGGTTTACAATTACAAGAAAACCCACAAAAAAACCCACTTAACTTGAGCTAACTCACAAGATTGCATACAGGTGTGGATAAAGAAAGCAGCACATGATCCCACCAACTCAAAAAAAAAGATAAATTGATAAGCTGAGATATTCTCCTAAACACCTTCATTTATGGTTATGTAAAAATACATGGTTCAGGCAGCTTTCCTTATGGAGCCTGATTAGAGGGCTCTAAGTTGGATGAAGGAGCAGAGAGACATCCAGAGAAAGGCAGGACATTTACAGGTTTTTTTTTCCTTTGTGTCAAGAAACTGAGACTTTTGCAGTCTTGATTGTATAAAAAAAAGTCACAAAAACCACAAAACCCCCATTAAATTCTGCTTGAAAAAATAAAAAAAAAAAATTGATTTCTTGAATATAGTAAGAACAAACATCAGCAGTTACCTGTTTCACACGTTTTTATGAACTATCAGTTTTCTTGTGCTACTGAGATCTGTGTCAAAGGAACCCTTCCCTCTGTCCCCACCCATATTCAAATACACAATTTATTCCCCCCATATATTTTTCTGATGGGCATCCAGTCTCCACCTTAGCTCTACGAATGCCTGCAGGCCCCTGTGACATAGATCCATCATGCCAGCTGCTCTGAGTGTCCCTCAGCTGCCCATATTCACTTAGCTTCTCAATTTCGTCTGCATTGTGCAGGGAAGGGAGCTGAGCCTACCTGTGACTCTGTGTCCAACCCTGGGTAGATTGCAGCAGCCGTGAGTCGCTGGTGACCAGCACGAGGACATCCCTGAGCAGCTGCTTCAGCCTCACACGTGGTGAAACCAACCACAGAGCATGGAACCATTTCAATGACCAGCAAAAAGAGCTCTTCATTGAAGTGCAGTTTTCTAAAACAAATTGCTTCTGTATTTTTAGGCATGGTAAGTAAGAGCAGAAATGTTTTAACCATGAGCATTTCTGTTGTGGTGTTCCAAAAAGGGGCTCTCTGATTAATCCCTTTTCCTGTTTTAAGTGACCAATTGAAGATGCAGTCATGTATGATATCTAAACTGGAAACTGCTTATCTTGTGGGAAAGAAGGGTTTGTACCAAGTACTTACTTGAGAAAGCTGCCTTGGAATGATGATAAGCCAAGAATAATCAATATGCAGTCATCTACTGCTTAAATGTTTCCCACACCAGTCTACTAAAGATTAGGCAACATTTCTGGAATATTTTTCTTTTAAAATAATCTTCTGAGTATTAAGCATAAAGTTTCCTGAAATGTTTAGAATCAAATAAAATTTATCTTCTTCACTCATACATTAATACAAAAACCATCCTGGTTTCATTTAAATCAGTAGGGATTTGTCATTGACTACAATGATGCTGGCATTTCAATCTTTGTACTCTTATTTCAACAATAAATCTGCCTTGCTAGCACTCCTATACTTTTGTATGAATGTATGTGAGTAGTCCAGTGCAGGATAAAGGGAGTCCAGACCAGACCCATCTTTCCATTTTTAGTAAGATGACGTGACATTTTAAACATTAGAGGGCTACATAATAATAATAATAAGTTTAGAAGAGAAATATGTACCTCCCAGGTTTAAGGCAGACAGCTGTGTCATGGTCTGCAGGAGACAGAGCAAACTGCTTCTGATAGGGCTCCAGGCAGAACTTTGGGGCAGCAGGATCCTCCTCTAAGGAGTTACCCTAGAAAGTCCATGTCACAGAATGGACACAGATATTTAGGGCAAGGAGAGCAGCTGATGAGGGGAAGCAGTGGTTTTCAGCAGTGGCTGATGAGGGAACTAGTGGTTTCCCTGTAATCTCATGGCAAAAAATCACCTATGCAAGACAAGTCCCAGATCTACACTCTGACTTTTAAAGCCAGTTTTGAAAATATTTACAATATCTGACTTTTTTTGTGTGTCTGCTGCACTTAATTCAGAAACCAGCCTGTGAATAAAAATCCAAATGTTTCTCTTTTTAGCTGGTATGAAAGTAATATCTCCCACATCCAGTCTGAACAGCTGCTCTGCCGAAGCTCCTGTATATCCTTTATTTCTTATATATGAACAACCATGGAACAGTTTCTGTGTCGTCTTTGCTCTACTGTGTAGCTAGAGGATGCTGATGCTCTTCAAATAGCTGTAATATTGTAAAAAGTGTTAGAAATTCTTGTGCTGACTTCGTATTAATAGTCATATTTCAAAAAATGCCTCTTCTACATAAATGAACAAATTTTTCACCTCTAAAATAGGCTTGGAACAAAACCACACTGAGTGCGTTTCCCCTCAAGCCCTGGTTTGGTTTTTTTTTCACCTCTAGTTCTGTGTAGTTTGCTCCCTGTGTGGCTTTTTCTGCAGGTCAGTGTAGAGGAATCCTCTGAGACAGTTTTGCAGTACACAAATGTGGAGTAAAAGCAGCTCACTCAGACAAGAGCACGCCCCTGAGCAAACTCAGCACTCACTCACTGCATGTTGTCTGGATGCAGCTGGCTAGGAGCAAGGATGGGCAGCACCACGGGACTAGTCAGGTGCACAAGCGGATGACTGCAGAAATGCTTGTCCATGGTTTGTTCCTCTTTCTGGAAAAGACACAACCTCATCCATGCTCTCAGGTATGCTGTGTAAACATGTTTTCCTCTTGTGGCTTGCTACTTGCTCTCACTCAGTCTTGATGGTACTCAGCCACTCAGAACTTTGATGGAACATGATCCTTTGGGAGCCTTTGCTCACTGTCCTTTTTCTTAGACCTGCACATTTCAGAATGAAATACAAGTGTGGCCAAAAGATTGGGAAAGGCAGTTATGTTCCAGTCCCCAAAGATGCTGGATACCACTGCCTCTATTTAACTTGAGGGGACAGGAAATTTCCTTCAAACTTCTCAGCAATGAACTTCTAGGTTTCTTCTTTCCTCCTTGCAATATAGAGGTATAGCTGAAAAACAGAATTTCTAGCCCAGTATGGCAAGCCACTAACAAAAGTAAAGCTGGATAGCAAACGTTAGGATTGGAGTACCACATAAAGGTTAAAAATAGTGAAAAAAGAAAGTTCAGTGAGAATCTTTTTATTCATTCAGAATCTATTTACTTATTTCAGAAATACTTGAACAATAGAAAATACATGAATCTAATTCTCAATGTTGAGAAATTAAATGTGGTGGATAGGGCTCTTATATGTGACAGTGTTTGGGTGTTATAAACTGTACAGCCTCTGGAGGAGACATGAGCTTAATAACTCAATCTTCCCACTTATAAATCTGTATCTGTGCAACAAAACAAAATTGCAGACAACTTGCTTTATGTCAGGGCTGGGGTAGAACTCATCTAATTTTAAATATTTATAGTGTGATATCAAAACCACTTTCCTAGACCTTCTCTTTAGTGGAAAGAAATATTTCTCAGGCATAATTCATCATGTCCTAATATAGTCCTTTAAGGAGTTCAGATGATTCATGTCTCCTCTTTCTGGACATAATGCTGTAAAAGCCTAAACTCACTGAAATTAATCCCAACCTCATTGCTTCTTTGTTTCTTGTAAGTTACTAGTTTTTAATTTTTTTTTTTTTAATTAGGGGAAAAAAAGTGCTTTTCTGGTTCAGTATAGCTCGGCAGAAATGTACCCAGTGTCTGTATTCAACAAGGTTCCTTACTAAGTATCTAGAATGTGCAGCATTTCTGTGAGTGTGCCATGGACATGCTGCTTGGTGTTACTTGTCAACAGCAAAATCTCTACATTGTGTTAAAAATGAACCTGGGGCACATTCAGGTCATGTTCATTCTTTGAATTTGAACATGACAGTGGCTCCCTGAATGGGGAAACAGGGGTCCAGAACAGTCTCATCTAAACAATGGCATGCAGCAGGCACATAATCTAGGGGAATAGAGGAATCTCAAGAGTGAGAGAGAAGGAAGGGAATGGGAATGGCAATGGCAATGGCAATGGCAATGGCAATGGGAACTGGAATGGGAGGAAGAAGGGGAAGGGAGAAGGGAAGGGGAAAAGGAAGAGGAGGAAGGGAAGGTGTTAAAAATTGGACATAGAACCATTGCAAGGGCAGAATGTGAAATTGTTTTGCTCCAGATATAACTGTTGGGAGACAAGTTAACCATCAGATTTCATCAGGGTATGCTGCAGGAATCTCCAGTGGTCTGGGAACCTGTACTGCATATCCCAGTTGCTAAGGAGGGAAAAGCAAGCTGAGGCAAATCTAAGACTTTTCCTGGCGACATCTACTATATATTTTATTATTTGGACAGCTGGAGCATTGCAGCTCATGCAAAAACTAATTTGCTAACACAAGGGCTGGAAGGCACTTTGCAAGGTTTTGACATGTACTGCATTTGGTGGTGTTTTTAATTAGTAAAAAAGGAGCAGTTAAGCATTAAATGTGCACAAACCCCTGAGAAGCAGTAAAAATTAAACCTTGCCTCGTTGAAAATTACTGCTTTGAGTCCCAAACTTATACACTACCACCAGCACAACTTAGCATTCTGGAAATACGTGAGGAGGTTTTTGGTTCTGTTTCTGGAGAGCTGTCAGTTGAGGCAGGGAGATTTTGTAAGGTGTCCCACAGGAGAAGGGATGCTCGGAAGGCTGGGGCATGACCTAACATTGGTCAGCTCTGCCTAGAATCAGCCACGACTGCTCTGCCTTTGCTGGCACTCACCCCAGACAGCATTGTGGCCTGCTGAACACACACCCAGCTGGCTCAGCACAGGGCAGCTCGGGAGGAAGCACTAAAGCCACCTGTAACCAGCACTTCCCCCATGATCCCTGTGGTCCTTTCCAGTCCAGGATGTCCTACATGCTAAGGCACTCAGCTTCAGAGTGGAGCTGACAGGTCTACAGCACTGCACACTGTGCTGTCTGCCCTGGTGGGTGCCAGGCTCAGGAATTAATGTGCCCTTCACAGCAGAGACATCCAACACTCTTCCAGAAAGGCAAAGGGTGGGAAAGGTCCCTTCCCATGACTCCCTAGGCAGCTGACCAAACAGCCATTAAACAAGTATTCAGTCAGATGGAATGTACTTCTGAGCATACACTGTAGAATGCAAAATGGTTAGGATGATTAAGCTTCCTGAAATAAAAAAATCAAAGAATAAATAGAAATTATTGTACATCTAAGCTTTGCTCCTCAAATATCAATACAAAGAAATTGTTGAAACTGGATACAGTCCCATCTCAGACTTCAAATACTCAATTTCAAAAAGAATTGAGTGTCTTTCTTCTTATTACTTTGAAATTTGGTATTGATGACAATCAAAAGAAGACTCAGTATTGATGAAATTACAGTCTTATAGCCAAAACCTGTAACAGGATTTAGCAGCACAAAAGTGTGGCCTTAATGGTGAGAAAGCCCCACATTTATCTGCCAGCTTGCAAACAAGTATTTGAAGTTGTTTTGATGAGGGGTTTCCTTTTAAGGGCTCATACCTAAAGTTTATGCAAAATTTAGCTTTCAAAAATGCTGTCCTTCATTTGGGAAATAAGCTGTTATTTTATTGACTTAATAGTAGTGAATGCAAGTAGATTTCTGGTGCATTATACTTCAGTTGGTAGCAATATTTTGCCTTCTAACTTTAGACAAAAAGGTGCTGGAGGATTTTTGAGAATTTATGTTCCAGACTTGCTTCATTTTTCAATAGGGGTACAGTCCCCTCAGGTAGTATTTTAGTTGTAGTGTTGATGCTTTCAGAGAATTGTCTTTATGTGTAAACAAAGTTGTTGCATCCATACTTCACTGGTTTTTACAAACTGATTCAGAAATCAGGAATATCAACTTAAGTAGCAGAATTCAAATTGTAAATACAAAGTCAGTTTCCTAAAAACTGGCTGTGCACCATGGGAAAGCAGAAACAAAACTTGAGCTTGATTTCAGAAACTGAAAACTGTGGATGCAAACAGCATCACAGAAGTTAATGAGCATGCACACAGAGAATACACCCCTAGATAAATGTTCTCAAGTGATCGTTTGCAGAAACAGACTTCTATTGAACATTTCATAAATCAAGCTGTTTAAATTGCCTTTCACTCTGTTTGTAGTGTATTGCAAATAATCCAATCAATGCTTTTCACTTTTTGATGCCTTGGTAAATTCTGAGACTACTGAAAAGGGCGTGGAGTGGGAAGCATTTTAAAAGACAGGGTTTAGTTTCTTTCTCTGTTGCTGTTTTTCTAGATGAATGTAGGTTTCTCACCTCTCTTTATCTGCTTTCAATTTCCATTTTTTTAAAGCTGGGAAAATGGTGCAGAATGTTTTTCATTCAGTAGCCAAAAAGTGAAACAAGAGAGCAACAGTTTCAAACTTAATTGCATCAATCAAAGATGTCATTATTCACTGAAATGCTAGAGGACAGTAATTATTAGCAAACACCTGATGTTATTTGGTCCTCTTTGTGCTCTTTCCACTCATCTCTTTTCATTTCTCCACTAAAGGCTGCTAGGAACTGTTTGATTGACAGCAAACTTACTGTGAAAGTATCTGACCTTGGGACGACAAGGTAGGTGAAAGAATTGGGAGCCTGACAGTTAGAAGCTCTGATGTTGGTTTACTGGCATTGATCAGCTGCAGCTGGCTGTCAGGGAGCTTAAGACAAGGGGCGTGATACAGCACTGTGTCTTCTTTCCATTAATGAGCATAAGAAGTCATTAGGGAATGAGAATAAAAATAGAGAATAGACTCACACTGCTGTCTCAAAAAGTTAAGGCTTAAAGGCAAATCACAGCTGAGAGATTTCACTAGTCATGTTTGTAAAGAAATCTCAATATTTACTTCGAGTACAAGGTGTGCACCTGATCTAGGGACCAAGCATCTTAATCTCAATTGGCCTCAGTGAAGAGAAGCTGGAGAGGATGAGCAGCTGATGGAGCATGTCCTCTGAGAAGAGGCTGAGGGAAAGAGCTGCTTAGCCTGGAGAAGAGGGGGATGAGAGGGGTTCTAAAAGCTGCCTACAGCCACTTACAGTTACGAAGCTAATGAAGCCAAGGAAGTCTTATCTGCAGTAGTTCTCTAGTAAATTGATAGCAATGATCTGTTCTAGATTATAGGTAATGCCTCTATCAGGTATCCTTCGGAAACCTGAGATTCTGCCTAAGCTTTCTTTAGGAACCTTATGATGTTCAAGGAAGAAGCAGTAAATAGTATTTCACTATAACTTGATCACAACCAGGTTTGGTTCGTGCTTTTTAGATGTGTTCTGGATAACCTGGATATAATGTGTATAAGTTCTCTAGGAACCAAGTTTCCAGTGAAGTGCTCAGCACCAGAAGTTTTCCATCACATCAAATTTGGCAGCAAGTGAGATGCATGGACCTTTGGTATGTATGGAATTTGACATAGGAGTTTGTATATGTGTATATAAGCCATTGCATTTGGATTTCATCAGCTTGTGAAGCAGAAATGTTAGACATTTAGAACACTGAAGGGCTATGAAAAGCAGTTACAGGTTGTGTTCTTGTTCAATATTTTTATGCAAACAGGCCTTATCATAGTTGGATTTTTTAGCCCTAGGATTCTCCTTTTAAGTGAACAGAAACTCTGCCCACTCCACATTTGCTACATATGTGTTTGAAATGGTAAACTTTGGCAGTGGAGATCAAGTCAAATCTTTAGTCTGTCTAGACCATAAATCAGTGTTGCCCAGCTGTGGGAAAGAGTCTCTGTGAGCTGGGACTCTATCTCAGCAAAAAGTATATCTGTTTGCAGATCGCTTTCCACCAGGAATTTCAAAAATTTGAACTTCTACTTCAGTGGTTTCAAGCTGTGATTTCCAAATCCCTGGAGTCTGTTCAGTTTCTAAAAGTCTGGTGGTGTCAAAGGAAAGGGAACCTTTTGTGAACAGGCTTGAATTCCATTTATCTGGGTCTGCTCCTCCAGCAGGAAAATTTTGGCAGCTGTCAAATTGATGAAAGATTGGCAACCCACTGTTCTTGGCATTGAACCACAGTGAATAAAGGAGATAAAAGTGTTTCTAAATGTTGGGCTGCTTCTTATCTTTAACCTCAGCTGGTCTCCCAGGGTTAACCACTCTGGCAGAAAAACGGCTAATTCATGCCTTTTACAAGTTGTTTATAATATATACAATTAAATCAGAAGTTGGATTTTGTGATGATACTTTTCTTTTTTGCTCCTATTGATTAAATCCTGGCCCCAGGCTTTACTGTCATTAACTTCAATATTGGCATTAACTTCAATGAGAAATGTTATTTTTTCCTCAGAAGATATTTTTTCTCATTTTAACACTATCCATTGATGCAGTGGAAGCAAGAGGGAGTGGGATCAGTCAGATCTTGTTTGATTATTTTTAACTAATGGGCATTTAAAGGGCTAAAGAACAAAACTGATGTATTCATATCCAAAAAGCAGACGTCAGAGAACAAAGAATCCTGTTTTTTTAATGTTCTCATCAAGGAAATCTGGGATTTGGATGCCATTTTAGTGTCACTGTGACACTAAAATGCTCCAATCTTCAAGCTGGAGTGAAATCAAAAATCAGATAAATTTCTTTAAGGAAAAATTACAGCCAATATTATATATAATTTTGAAGTATTTCCCAATTTTTTTTTTTTTTTTTTCGTTAGGGTAGGCATATTTATCACATATATTCAGTTAGAAGCAAAATTGTTTCTTGCAAGGCTATAATTGTGAATTAGTGATTATGATATTATTCAGGGTTTCTGTTGCTTCTGTGTACTCCAGTTTTTAGAGGCATGTATACAGCTGACATGGTAAAATATTTGGAAATCTTTCTGATACCAAAGAAGTGTATGTACGACTCAGAAAAATCAGTATTTTTTTTATGTTATTTTATGAAGACATAGATACCTGTAGTTGTCACTTTGTTTTTCCTTCCCTCTGTGTACACAGGCATATATAAGAGGATGTTTGCATGGATTCTGCAGAAAATTCAGCCCAACTTTGTCCCCATTTAATATGTTTTGTAACTAACTTCATCACCTAAATTAATCTTCTTATGCAGTAGAAGTTGTTTTACATTCAGATAGAGAATCACACTTGTCAGCCTTATTTTTTTGGACAATATTCTCAGAGTCTGATTATTTTTGTGTTGCATGTGTATCTTATTCTGTAAAAAGGACTTAATCTTGTATTTCTTGACTTTCATTTAATGTCTTAATGTGGGAGGTGTTCACTTTGGGAAAGCAGCCCTATGAGCTTCATGATGATTGCATAAAGTTTCTCAAGGATACAGATCTTAGGGACCACAGCAGGCTTCAAACATCACCTGCCAGATAATGGACAGCTGCTGCTGTGAGGTATCTATGTACATCTGCACATACAAACTGCAGAAAACAAAATAATAGGAGCCACTACGAGTCCCTGCTGATAGCTGAGCTGATGCTCATAATGAAAACATCCTTTAATAAAAGCCATTGCTTTAATACATTCTACATTACCTAGTTCAGGACATGGTTAATACAGGAAATGAGGCACAAAGATAGGTTGGCTCCCCTCTTTTCAGAAGCACGTTTTTACGCATGACACCTTTCAACATCAACAAATACAGGATGAGATTCCTCTCACCTAATTTTAACACTTTTAAAGTTGTGTGCTAACTGTCTAAATTTCTTCCACGACTACAGGACCATTACTGGTTCCTCCCCATGGTCATTTGCTCTTTCCCACTTAGCAGCCACAGAATAAAAGATATTTGCCTTCCTGTACAGAGATTTTAAACAGCAGACATAGAGGATACCTCCAGTTTTATAGATAGCTAAATCTGTGTGAAATAACCCTGCCCTTACAACAGAAGGATGTGTTACTCCATCTTCTAGGAGCTTCTAGTCAAATGTTGATCATGCTCAATTTATTTTGAGATCTGTGTCTTCTGTGCCGAAAATTGCCCTCATTTACTGGTCCTCTTCACATAAATTTTGGTCAGCTGTAGACCAGGACTTTTTTCTCACCAGCAACAAAGAACTGTTTTGCACATTATTGATGACACCATGAAATGACTGTGATTTTTCTCTTGTTTTTTTGATTTTTTTTTTTCTTTTTTAATATAATTGCCAGGAAAATTAGTAAAGGGACTTATATTAGAGGACGAAAGGACGAATTAATACAGTGTAAGATAAGAGATAAAAAGTAAGGTAAATTTATCTCCTGCAACTTTATTTTAGCATGCAGAAATTTGTAGAGACATCACCATCTATGAATTTCTGCATGCTAAAATCAAGAAAAACATATGGAAATTACAGTTTCTGAATTATTTTTAAATTAAATAACTATACTTATCATCTTTGCTTCATTTAGCTACCAGAACAGCCCCCTGCATTTTATCAGCTGCTACCATTTTTTTGAGGCATTGAGAGAAGGCAACAGAGCTTGAAAAATAAGATTCAGAAACAGATGACTTTGCATACTGGCTCCGCATCACCTGTCTGCTATACAGGAGCTGTAACTGAAATCAGCCTGACATTAGCCACCCTTATTATTCTGTATTTTAGTGTTCTTCTCATTTAATCAGGGGGTTGACCACGAAGCATACGGAGAAAGCATTTCTGACACTCTGTGGGTGACAGAATGTGGAAGGATACTGGGAAAGAACGTAATTTATTTTGTTAGCATTTTTTCAAAAGACTTCTCAGCCACTGAGATATATATACCAATTATGTGCACTCCTTCAGTGCCTCCAAACTGTCATTGTTTGGCCTTAACTGGAAATGTAAACAGGGAAATATATGCTTAGTAGGTTTCCTGATTATCATAACTCATCTGAATGTGTTTTTCCTTCATAATCACTTGAAGCTGACACCTAAAGTCAAATTCAGAACTACTACAAGTGACAGCAACATAAATAGATACAGTCTCACTTTCAATTACTTAGAAATTACCACAGGTAAAATATTATATCTGTTTTCTCACCAGTATTATTGACTCTAGTTTTGGCCCTCAGGGTGTATACTTGATTTGGAATTCATTCTAAGCTGGATATTTAGGATATTTTCAATTTAGCAACATATGAGGCATCTAGTAGAGTGTTATTGCTTCCTGCAAAAACAGGTAGAAATAAAGAAAATAATGTTTGATGCAGTATTCTATAGTCATTGCAACAGTAAATGGGAAATTTGCTGATCTCTATAAAACCTCAGAAGCAAAAATTTGAAGATAAATGAAAATGCTATTAATATAATTGCTTAGCCAAATATTTTACTACTGAGGAAATGAAATTTGGCTTCTGAGGTTAGTGCTTAAATAGGAGCACCCAACTTTCAAATGTGCACAGCACTACAAAAATTAGTGCTAATTCAGCAAGTCTTGAGATACAGATACATCTGAAGAAACATAACAGAAGCATCTAAACTTAGGCACTGACAGTTGTAAAATACTGATCTGATATATGTATAAAGAGGTTTTAAAATAAAGTAATTTCTGAAATAAATCCTTTTCTCTTTCCTTGTACCTTGAGCTAGGTCAGCATGTGATGCCCATAAGAGTGATGTGTGCTTGCCCTTTCCCTGACAGAGCTGGCCCAGCCCTAACAGGGACCTGTCTGCAGCTCTAGTTTGAGCACACCTGAACCTAAAGAGTAAGAAATGCAGGGTGCAGGCGTAGGGAAAGAGGAGAAGGAAGTGAAGGTCTCTGGCCAGACAGAGGCTCCCACACCTGTGCTTGCCAGCATTGCTTGGACCCAGCACTGGAAGCTGTCTCGGAGAGCACATCCTTGTCTATGTGGGGAGCCACAGGTGTGTTTGAGGGACAGCTGCATTTGGGGTCATACTAATGACCTTGGGGATCTGTGCAGGCTGAGGGCCAGAGAGGCTGCTCAGGAGAGAGGGGCTGGGCTTGGTATGATGCTGCCCATGGACCAACCTGGGCTAAGAAGTGCTGACAGAGAAGGGCCAGGAAGGAGTGCAGATGCTGAGAAAGTTGGGGAGGGAGGGCTCCCCCCAGAACAGAAGGTGTGAGCTACTGGTGAGGTTAATGCATGCAGGTGATTTTCTTAATATAAACATTGTCTTTTTTTTATGTTCTTCCAGAACCCTGCTATATTCTTGTAGTGGCTTTGTGTGTTAACAATTCTGAATGGTGTTTTTTGATTCATGGCACAGCTTTTAAAATTAATTGTATTGAAATCAAAGCTTTGTCATAACAAAAAAGTTACTCTTGCAACAGATCTGAAGATGGCTGGCACAACTAATAACTTTGATTGTTTCCAGAATTGCCATTTCTTTTTTCTGTTACTGTGCCACAAGTAGGAAGGCCACAAATAGTTGATTTATTTATCCTAAAAGTTCAGCTTAAGTACTAGGTTTTGGGGCTTATATGGCAATGGATTATGTGGTATAGATAAGCAACTTTAAAAAAGCATTTTAGTCCCTTTGTATTAGTGTCTAGTTTGCAGTTAATTACTATCATCTGCTTACTATTTTGAACTGCTTCACTTAAGGGTCTTGTCTCTTAAATAGGAAATTAATGTGGAGCGTTATAACAGTGTTTTGGGAGCCTGTAGAGCCCAGATGTACTTTTCAGATATGTGTTTGGCTGCTTTCTACAGATAGCGATCACTTTGGAGGTCCTTGATTTTAAGAGCCCATGCATTTTCTGAGCATTTTTCATGCAGGATCTTGTTTGCTACTGGCACTTTGTTGCAATCTGGGACTGAGTATCAGAAAATTGTGGTTTTCACTGACTGGGCGTGTAGAGAAAAAATCCACACTGACATGGTTGCAGCTATGGTGGCAGACCTGCAAGACTCAGAATTATAGAAAATCTGGCTGAAAGGGTCCTCTGGAGGCCATCTAGCCAAACTTCTCAGAGTGGGATTATCCCCACTGCTCCATCATCCATACCTTCATCTACCTGATCTCTGAGCACTAAAGGTGGAGATCCCACAGCCTCTCATAGAGTACAGAACAGGCAACCTGGTCCAGTGCTGGTCTATCCTCCATGTGAACAGATTTTGTTTTTCAGATGTAACCAGAATTTCCCAAGCCTCAATCTACTGCCCTTTGTATATTATACAATTGCATTTGTTGTACACGGTGTTTGTCAAGCAATATTTGTAATAGTGGAGGCAATATTTGTAATAGTAATGGCCAAGGTATAGGGAAAATAACCAAAACCACTTTGATCATTTAGTATTAAGGAAGTTTCCATTTTTAATGTCAACAAAAAAGAGATTTTTTCCTTTTTTTTTTTTTTTTTGAGGGAGTATGGGCTTTTTCATCTCTACAATATTTATCAAGCAAACAGAAAAATAACTTATGTTATAATTTTCTAATAAACTTCTAGTGCTTGTTAGTCTTCATCTAGTATCCATTTTACATTGATGCAGATTTCTTGAAGGTGCAAAAATTGCAGTTATCTCAAATTGAGTTCTTTATCACTAAGGTTCTTCTGATAGTCAAGGGTTTTTTCATCACAGTCTTTAGAAACACTTTTAAAGTCTCCGTCTGGAAAGATCAAGATGTTCTTCAAGGAGTGTATGAGTTATTTGCATGTGTGTCTTGGTCTGTATACAACTGTATACTTCCAAACTTTTGTATCTCATTACACAGGAAACAGAGGTTGGGTGCAGCACACACATGAAAAGAAGCACAAATGGTGTGTAATGTTATGCACATAATTCATAGAAAAGCCATGCATGTTTTCTAGTTACCACACAGACAGCAGATTTAGTTGCTTTGGCCATGAACCAGTAGGTTAATGGTCAACCAGAAGACATTGTTTGATGGCATCCATCGTGTTTTGCTCCTTTGCTAGGCACTATTGTTAAAAGTGGAATTAAAATAAACACCAGAAGCCCTTAGTGTACCCACACTTTTTAAAATGATGTTTGTGTCTCTTCAGCTGGCTCAAAGCCCAAGTTGCTTCTTCCTTCTTCACCATAAGGGTTCACCTCTTTACCATTTGATCCTGCTTCACCTCTGCTTTCTCTTGCTCTCCTGTAACAAAAATCAATTTTATATCAGGAGGTCCCTGTTCTGTTCAAGTCCTTCTGGATCTCCAAAATCCCTGACTGTAAATAATACTGTGTTTAACTGGAAATATTTATATAAATAAATAGAGTTAGGTTTAAGAAGAACTGTAGCAAATCTGCTATGTTCCTAGAAATCCTGTTAGTGGACGGACATAGAAAACCAACTAAGCTATACTTGTTAATGCAGTCATATTTAAGGAAAATATCATTACTTTACAGCTTACAGTCAGATTACAGAAAACTGCACACGCTGATGAATGTGGGCAACTCTGCTGTTGAATAAGGCACCATGTTCCTAGAAGGACATCCCCTGCTCCTTGCAGTGGGGATGTCAGAAACCTGGCCACCCTGCAGCTCCCTGTGCCCAAAGCTTTGGTTAAACTGATGGTGATGTGGAAATTGCATTTAGCTGCCAAAGCTGTCATGTACTGAGAGATGGGAAGATGAAGCTTTAGCTATCTCTGCTGATGGCAAGGGGATAACAGGCTTTTTCATTCCTCGACTTGCTTCAGGTAAGCTGAAGTCTAATTTGTAGAAATCCTGATTATTCAATTATTAGAACATTTTCCGGTAGTTACGATCATAGTATCAAAAATATTACTCACTTTTTGCGATCTCTTTGCCCAGTGATGATCAAAGCAATAACTCCAATGACAACCAGACTAATGACCACCCCAAATACAATTAACCAGATGGTTACTGGTGGTTCATAAGGTGCAGCCAGGGTTGGAAGTATTCCCACAAACTCCAGCGTATTATCATCCAGCCTGAAAGCCTCATTGATTCGTCCTCGAGACATCCTGCCATCAAATGCAAATTCAAAGAGTTTCACGTGTTTATTGGAAGGAAAGGAACAGTTTTCAGTTGTTATATACATCTCCAGCATGCCAAGTTTCCCCTGAACTGCTCAGTTGAACAGGCTGAAGAGGAGGTACTGTTAAACCCATATTCCTTCTGGCATGTGAGTGATAACCACAGCAACTTAAACCCTTAACCTATTGCAGCTTAAGTGATATGTTTAGACACTGTATGAACTCTTAAACTCAGTCTTAACATTTATCAAATGAACCTTCTGAACTCCTTCTCTCTTTGTATTTTGCCCTTCATTCTCTTAACCATTTCTTGTCTATGGAAAAGTTTCTTAGTATAAACCCACAGCTTTGACATCTTACCTGTTTCCCTCCTACAATCTCAAACAATCTTGATTAGTATGTTTCTCACTGCCCTGAAAACTCTTTCTCTGGCGTATCATCTGTGCCTTGTTTTTCCTTAAACTTCCACATTTGCTATTGAATGCTAACCCAAGAGTGACTTTCACATATTCTTCTCCCTTAGTTCACCAATTTCTCACTCCTTCTTCAACCCCACCTCATGTTGATGCTGCTTTTAGATTTCTGCCCTCTTCATTTCCCACTGCACATTACCCATGATCGTCTGCAGAGTTGCAGTTTTACTTATCATTTTTATAGCAATGACTTACAGTGGTGTCACACTGTGCTATAAAAGAGCTGTTCATTGACCTGTAAGTGGGAACTAGCTCCTGCTCTGACCTCTTCTATATAATCAAATACATCTGGCTGTCTTTCTAGTACACCATTATTCTGGAGTCCTTGTTAAGAATAGTTCTTGCACTGACTTTTCAAAAAGGAAGAACACACATGTGCATGCACACATCATTACTGTATTCTGTACTTCAGGATATAAAATAGTGCCTGTTAAAAGTTTTAGCAATTAGATCTGCTGGCAAGATGCAACAAGATGTGCTTTGGAAATTTTACAAGCCCCCCTTGGAGCATTTTACTTTGGTTGTTGTCCAAGATAACATCTGATAGATGGACTGTTTTCTTTCTGTCATAATAGTTTTCATCCTAGTATCTCTCATCCCACTATTTCCATTTTAACTGCAGAATTTACTTTTTTGTCACTGCTTCTGCCTCAGCTGACTTTAGCACTGCTTTCCCTTCCAACCTGCCATCTGGTTGGCTGGTGGTTTGTTTGGGGTTTTTTTCTTCCCAGAGAGCAAAATCTCACCTGATGGCATTTTCCACATCAGCTTTGGGCACAATATCGCTGACATTACCAGGCATGCTGACAGTAATGTAGAAGGAGATCCTTTGTGTTAGTTCCCCAGCATGAATGTCTGTAATTCTGAAGGAGAAAGAGAAGAAAAAGGTTATTTTCATCGTTGAGATGACATTAGCTTTAAATTCAGGCATGTGACAAGTTGTGTTTGATTGGCTTTGCCAGGGGTTTAGTTTACACTGGGGAAATGCTTTCTAGTAAAATCAGCTGGGAAGTAAAATCAGTTTTCCTGCCAGAATTCCTTTTTCTATGTGCTAATTTGCAACTTGAGCTGGAGAGAGTCTCCCTCATACCTAAGACAAGTCTTAGTGTAATTTTCCATAGAACATAATCACTTGAAGAACAGAGTGTTTGGGGTTGGTCTCATGAATGAGGTAATGCATGATGTACAAAGTGGAAAAAAATAGCTTTCTTCCTTATTTTTCTAGAGTAGATTCTAGATATTACGTGATTGATGTTCTATAATGTAATATCTAATAGCTTGAGTAGATAGCTTCTGAACATTATCAAAAGGGTTGTTTTTCTTAACAAAATCACTTTCAGGTGAAAGATTTTATGCTTGTAACTGAACTTAGATAAGATTAGTAAGTCTGTACCAAATTCTAGTGCTTTATAGTCAACATGTTTATCTACCCTTAGCCCCAAACCACTTAGATATTCGGTATGATACACATACATTGCTAGAAATGTTTTTTTCTAATTAGTGTACCTTCCCTGACATTCCTATATAAGTGTTGGGCACAAATTGTCAAGGTTCATCTCCATCACTGATAAGCTGCAGGAGACAAAGCCTTCTTACCTAACTTTAGCACATTATTCCTAAACTTCATGCTCTTGAAGGGAAAGATACCATATACCAAAGCTGGCATCTTGCCTTTTACAAACAGCTGATGTTTGACATTGTTTCTGTCACCTTACATTTGACAGAAGGCACAATTAATCCCTTCAGTTCATGCCATTAGCCAAGCAGAAGCAATGCAGGCATAGCTGGCACAATTAAGCAAGCCACTCACTGGAAATCAACGTCCTGTTTCTTCACCTCTGCAAAGTATTTTCTCATGGCATAGGCGACGGATGACTTGAACAAGAAGAGCTCGCTTTCATCCCATTCATACTGCAGAAAGAGCACAAGAGAAATTCCTCAGAGATGGCGAGAAAGCAGAGACATTAAGAAATCCTTCTAAAAACAAATAGCAACTGTAATGCTTGGCATGCACTTCAGTATTATTTATTTGTGCCATGATAGCACATTGGAAACCAACCCAAACCCTTTAGATCTGTTAATGTGGGCACTGTGCAGGATAAGAACAAAGGAGGTCATTCTGCTGCTGGACATCATGCTGTCCCCCTGCAATCTCTGGCACATTTATATGGGACTGCTAAAGATGCTACACTCCCAGCACACCTCCCTGTCTTACAGGGAGAAAAGGCATCAGCAAGGCTATTCCTACTAAATATTATGTATTCCCTTTGAAGTGTAAAGATTTCATAATTTAGATCTTGTTTTAATTACATAATTTTATTTGCAGACCTGTTCTATTAAGGAGGAGAATGTTTGTGGTTGAGTTGTTCTGTGAAGTTGACTAATTTATTTGCTTGATGAGCTCAGATTTTTGTTCAGGGTCAGTTTTGGTTAAAACCCCTTTGCATCAGTACTTCTGCAGAAAGCACTTTTCTTTTCCCCCCCCGGAGAAAGAGGTGATACAAAAAAAATTTATTGCCTGTGTGCAGGCTTCTCCTGGCCTGCCTTATGAGTCCAAAGTTATTCACAATGGAAGACAAAAACAGCTTCTCTGGGGCAGGAACCAAGAGCTGTACAGGGGGCAAAAACCACCACAGGAGGTGATAAAGCAGCCTGGTCTGTTGTGAAATAGAATGTGTGCATGAAGGGAAAATTCCCAACTGAACTCTGTGGCAATATCTTTTTATTCCCCTCAGGCATAGATTTGATTGTGTTTATAGTACCTGGGCCTATAAATGCTGTCAGTGTTGGAAAGTCAGCTCCTGACTTTCTTGAGTATTATTCAGGAAGGTGTGGTAGAAGCCAGCTCTGTTGAAACAAGCTTTATAAAACCCAGCTTCATTTTTCAGTTGTGTCGACACTGATGTAAAATGAGAGATATATAAATATCTGTGAGGAAGACTGGGTAGACAGGGATAAACTGTTTAGCTGGGTCTGTACTGGACAAGGAGTAATGATTTTAGACTAAAATTTAGAGAGTTGATTTGCATTAGTTACTGGGAAGAAATTCTTTACTGTGAAGGTGGTGAGGCATTAGAACAGGTTGCCCAGAGAGGTGGTGGATACTCAGTTTCTGGAAACATTCAAGGTCAGGCTGGGTGAAGCTTACAGCAACTTGATCTAGCTGAAGATGTCCCTGCTCATTGCAGTGGGTTTGGGCTAGCTGATCTTTAAAGGCCCCTCACAACCTAGAGTCCTGATTCTATTAATAAAGGGGAGGAAAGGGCAGAAAGAACTCACTGCTGTCAGTCCATGCAGGACCAGGTCCTGGGAAAGGCACAGGTACCCAAAGCCCCAACAATGAGAGCAGTCCACAGGGCTTTTTGGAGGACAGAGGCTGTGCCAGCCCTGGCTGTTCCTACCAGGAAAGGCTGAGGCTGAGTCCCCTTAGCGAGGAAAATGCCCCTGGCTTTCTCCTGCTTGCACAGCCCTGCACTGAAGCACCTCTTCTTGTTAGTGCTGCTGCCTCCGGCAGCTGGCACTGTTCACTATCACAGCTAAGAGGCTGTTGTTGGGGTTTCTCGATTTTCTATTTATGCCCAACATCTTTAGGCTTGCAGTGCTGCTTTTTTATTATTATTCTTTTTACCAGGACCTATTTGAGCTTGATTACTCTACTGATGGTTTCTGTACTTAGCATGCTGCTAGCTTTTTAATCCTTTATTCATTTCTCTAGCTTTTTTTTTTTTTTTTTTTTTTTTTTCAGTCTAATGTATTCTAATTGCCACTGTTCCTCTCAATTGCCTTTACAAATACTATAACTGGCTGTGTGGATGGGAAGTACCTGGCTGGCTTCTGATCTGTGTTTGAGTCATGACTACCCACATGGCTTCCCCAGGCATATCAGGCACCCACCTTACACTGTGCATTACAGAAGCTACTTTGCTTTCAGAGAGAAATGAACTCTGCCAAGCACCTCTGCTCTGTTACAATGTGTTCCTCCAAGATCCCAATATGTGATTTGAAAAATTGTCTTAAGTGTGGTCTATGATTCAAAAAGAATTTTTCATTGTAAAATACATCTGAATGCCTGCAGGCTGACAGCTCTCCATTCCCTAATGCTGTCTTGTGTGACAGCCCTTTACAACATGATCACACATATGGCATTGACCTGGTACAGAATTTTGAATTAATGTTTGTCCGGTTTTGGAGTAGCAGTCAGGGGCTGGCACTCCTGGAACCATTCATTTTAAATATGACAGACCCCGAGGGATTCAGGGGATCTTGTAGCACTTTCCCTTGTGCAGGCACTTTCATAAAGCCCC
Source organism: Certhia americana (assembly GCA_018697195.1). Classification (NCBI taxonomy): domain Eukaryota; kingdom Metazoa; phylum Chordata; class Aves; order Passeriformes; family Certhiidae; genus Certhia; species Certhia americana. Next base: position 99,725,190 of record CM031857.1, read on the forward strand.
AGCTGAAGCCAAGCTGTGGATGTTTCAGCCTCCTCAGCTGCACTGGTGATCCAGCGATGCTGCGGCTGCAGCTCTAATCTCATCAGCCTGAAAACAATTAGCAGGGTAATTGCGGCAGTGCACGCTCTGGTACAGCTGGCATTGAGCCCATCCGAGAGTCTGGATGCTTAATCTGCCAGAACCTGGGGTTATTGAAACTCCCTGTTGGTAACAGCCAGGGCTGAGTCACAGCCTAAAGCCAGTGTGAGCTGCAGCTGTACCTGAGCTCAAGAGCAAGAATCTTTCTCTGCCTGTTCTCTCCAGAGCTAATGAACAAAAATGCACAACTGGTATACTCAGTTTGCTGGCATACACTGTTAGGTCAGTGCAAAGCAACTCAAAATACACCTTAAACTGACAATTGCACAGGACCCACAGTTTCTGAGCATTGTGAGCTGTGCAAAACACCCAAAACACATTGCCCTGTGTAGCTGGGCTGAGATTTCTGCCTGAGATTCCCCTGCCTTTTCTCTATGCCAGTTCATGCATGCACCATTACCTGTTGCTGCCATACCAGCCTTCTGCCATGTCCCTGGGGGCTCAGCAACATGGAAATTTGTGGGGAGGCAGAAAGCAACTGAATAGAAAAGGTTTCTTGCAAGTTGGTGATGTAGACTGGTTTTGAGAGGAAAATGTACAGCTTGCTCTTCAGAGCTTAGGAACCTACTGTCCATGCAATAATTCAAGTTAAGTAATCTGTATGAGATTGTTTTACAGCTGCTCAATTGCACAACAAAAGACTATGATGGCTAAAGGCAGGCATAAAAATGATATTAAGCTAAACATTAACCATAATGACTAATAAACGTGTTGTAATATGGAACCTTTTTGTGCTGTTGATATCAGTTTTGAATTGTATCTAACTTGACTAGGCAGTCTAGGAAGCAATAAAACTCCAGTGGGGCTTGTGTGTGGGAGAGTGATAGAAGCAAGAGCATCTATTCATATGAAAAATGAGCCCATGGTTTGTGTCCTTGCTAGTGAAATAGGCTCCAACATGCAGCTCTAAATGACCTGCCTGATGACATACCTGTGCTTGGAAAATTACTAATGTCCTGCAAGGTGAAAATGGCTATTAACAGGAATGAAGTGTCTACACTTAAACCTTCTACACTGCTTCTATGAGATTAGCATAAAGAGTTAGAATAAGGAGTGAATTTTCAGCCTGGGTTAAGCAGATGGGCTAAGCCAATATTCTGTTCAAAATCGTAAAAGCCACCTTCAGTTTTGATGAAATTTTTTTTCATTACTGTAATACATTTTATTGGACCAGCTGGTATAATTGGGGAAAGCAGACAAGCTCTTGGGAATGAAAGCCCTTCTCCTCATCTGAAACAGAAGCAGCTGCATTGCACTATCCCCCGCAATCTCAATAACAGAGCTGTCTCTGCATCAGGGTTGGAGGGCAGGGAGGCAGCTGAATATATCAGGGCTGGGAAATATAACTGTAAACAGCCAAACAAAAATCTACAGAGAAATGCTAACAGATGTGTTTTAGTTTGAAATCAAGAGCATTTAAGGACAGAGAGTGGGATCCACCAGCCTGCTTTTAAATGTGAAATTAGCTGCTCTAATAACTTCTGAAGGCAGCCACCATAGCCATGATAATGACAATTAGAAGAAATTAAGTAGAAGCTTTAAGTGGACACATCAGCAAATCTGGGGGAAACATAGCCATTTTCATGTACACAGGTTCTTCTATATTAGCCCTCCAGGCCTGTTCTGTAGGATGCAAAAATCATGATTTGTTTCTCTACAGAATAACTCATCTAGCTGAGATGCCTTTCCTAAAATGGGTGGGCTCACTCCCTGGAGAAGTTTCTCCTCTAATTCTAGAGGGAGCCTTGACCACAAACTCAAACAAAACGTATGTGATAACCCCTCACCTGAGCTGATACCATCCTTCAGACACAAAGATCAGCCATACCCTGACTCATTTTCTGAGCCATTATCACAACACCTCTGTTGCCCAACAATGAGAAAGGTGCCCCAGGGCAAACACACTCACCGCCTGGTCCCCCAGAGCTGACTTCAGGCTGATGCGCACTTTGATGGCATTGCTGGAATCTGGTTTAAAAAGAAACAAGGGCCATGTTAGAGCTGCAGCAACAAGAAGTCTGCTCCTGGGAAATGCTTAGGTGGCTAAAGTTTCCTTACAGGTTCCCTGGCTCCTCTTGGAGAGCTTGGTGGAACTGATTTTGTTTCCCTTCAGTCACCTCTACTGCAAACTCACTCATCTGAGCTGTCAGTTCCCAAGTCTGGTTTTGTAGCAGACAGAAGGAAAATTCCTCTTTCCCACCACTGGGAATGAGCAGTTTAGATGCAGATGCTGGTGTCTGGTTAGGTGAATCCCACTATCAGAGACTGGCACAGGGCCGTAAGAGTTCTGGTTCTCTCCAGTACCGGCAATGATTACATAAATATAACCTGGCTGGTTCATCACTCAGTGTCACAATAAGCTGAAAAATGCATTTTTCCACAGTCTCCTCCTTTTCCTCCCCTTGAGCTTCCTCCCCTTCCTCCCTCTTTGACTAACATACGTCAGCAAAAAGCACAGCAGTAATTTTTTACAATGGTTTGACCCTACACCTGGTTCCCAGGACCAGTGGCTCCTGGCTCTGCAATACAGGCACACTGCTCTCAGGAAAGTGCCACACAAGACCAAGCTTCTGAATCTTCCTTTCTTCTGTAGAGCACCCAACACTCTGAGTGCTGCCATTATGAAAAAAAAGACACCTCAGTTTCTGAGAACTGGTTGGGGCTCTAACACACATGCTGACTTCTCCAGCTCTGGCCATGAGGAAGCCAGTCTGTTTTCCTGTGAATAAAACTTACAGCTCATTGTTTATTTCCCATAACCCTGCTTTTCTAGGGAGAATAGCCTCCAACAGCTACAAGAGAGAGGGAATTTGCTAACTAAGGGTTGGGAAGAATAGCTAGTGTCCTTAAATCATCCACAAGCCATACGTACATGGAGTCCAGTCTGTTTTCCAGCCAATGAATCTGCCAGAATTGTTTTTTTTCAGCCACTCATATAAAGGTTCAAAGTAGTGGAGCAAGGGAGCTGCATTCATGTATTTTTCTCCTGTTACACTTTCCAGTGCTTGAGTCCAGGGCTTGGATCTCCCTAATGCCAGCAATTGTCTGTATATGTGGGATAAGAGGTAATATGTTATTGCCGTGTTCCATCTAGATGAGAAAAACACTTTTTGATAAGTATAAAAGTGTTCTTCTTTGCTTCTGAATTCACTCCTTTCTCCCATTATTCCTATTAATAAAAATATTTTATTCCCACAAACAAGTAATTAAACCTTTGATGTTCAGAACCTTAGTGTACATAAATTTAGTCAACTTGTCAAAATTAATTGAGCAGATATAGGCTAAATTTCCAAGCTAGGTTTATTCTTGATGCAACCTCATTTACTCCAGAAGCTTTGTTATACTCTGATTTATTACATGTAAGAAATCTGCTTCATTACCTGAGTTTCTGCCCAGCTGCAGTGGAGTTGGTAATGTCACATTTGTGAAGAGGGCCAGCATGGTTAGCTGCCTTGCAAAGTGCCTCCTGAAACTGGAACTGATAGATGGTGCGGGTGTAATACCTGGAGGAAGGGTGAGGAAAAGGGAGGTACAAATGTTATTAGTTGTCTGTCAAGGAAACCTGCAAGCCGTTGGCCTTTGGAAAGCTCTGCTGCATCAGCTGTCACTCCTGCTTGGGAGACTGCACTGCAGGGAGAGAGGACAGCTGATATTTATAGGCTAAGCTAAGGCAGATTTAGCAAAATGCCAAAATCAAATGGATTAGAAGAGCCCCAAATCTTTTTGTTGCCACATAAATCAGGAGAGAGTACAGTTTTTAAAGCCCAGCTCTCTGCTCTGAGCCCTCTAAAATGAGGTGTCTGGGACACAGCGGACATCCAGGGCTCTATGTTCATGGCCCAAGTGACATGGGGCACAGTGATTCCCCAGGAGGCAAACACCTCATACTCATACAGAAGTGCTCCTGCTGGTTTGATGGCATCATTAAACATTTCTGTTCAGCAAGAAGGTCAGCAGCAGCCTCCTCACTGCTCAGAGATTATTATGGAACAACCCCTGATGTGCAGAGAAACACTCTCATTGAAATCAGCAACCTTCGGTCTGGGCTTTAAACAAAATAAGATTGGGTCCTGAGACTCTCCAGCAGATGTTTTAGGTAGCTGGGGCTTGTTCTGTAGACAAAAACCTAAGTCATGAATTAAACACTGCACTACCTTATGAAGGAGTAATCATTGGCCACGTGAAACAGCGCAGCAGGGTCACAGTAGGTTTCATCATGAGGGACTGGTTCCACAACACCAACTATGGCTCTCCTGGAGATGATGGGAAAACACAGGTTTATAGACAATGAGCAAAGGTAATCTGACCGAGCTTTTCTTTTGTTTTGTCTGATACAAAAGGATACCTCTCACTTGCAAACAGAATTCCATACAGCTCCCAGTGACCCCAGGTGAGTTCTGCTCCACAGCTGGAGACCACAGAGAGGAAGCTGTTTGGAAACTCATAGTGCAAGGAAGGGATCTGTATGATAGCAGGGTGTGCAGGGATCAATTAGTAGTATGACATAATCTGCAAGACATGAGCTTCACACAACCACCTCATGCCTTGGGCCATCCTGAGTTTAGAGACCTGTATTTCCTTCTGGGCAAGGACATGCAGAGACTGGGCAACCCAAAAAGGTAGATGGCCTCCTCTGCCACTGGGCTGAAGATGAGCTTTCTCTTTAATTTCCTCTCCTGAGACTATGTTTTCTGAGAAGTACCACAGAAACAAACCCATGCCTTGAGTTCTGAAACTGGTAATAAGCTTACGTGGAAATATTTTTCATGAACCTGTATTTCAAGCAGAGAGCTTTGCAGTGCCATTGCAACAGATGTGATAAACTTCCCTGAACAGTTTGTCATTCCCTGTTTCTCTGACATCTCTGCTACTTTGAATACATTGAAACTGATTGATTTTTACAGTGGGTCAGGAGGCTTGCCTATATCAAGTTTTATTATAGATTCTGTTTGCTGATAGAGGCTTATGGTTCATGTTCATGTTAGAGTTTAGACTCCATTTTCAGTGTGGGGCTTGTTTGATTTCTTTGCAGTTTTCTGCCCTCATATTAAAACCAACCTGGGAAATTACAATCTCCAGTCTGAATCATACTGATTTTTAATCTTGTGCTCCAAGATGCTAAAAATAGCCTGACTGATGGGCACAATCTGAAAATGCACCTGTTACTTGCTGAGGGAACTGTATTTTCTTTACCAAGAAATATGGTATCTTAGTACACAAGAAAGGAAAGATTCAGTTTGAAATATTTCAGACAGTTTGCCTCCAAAAGCACTATACAATGGGGAGGAAACACAAAGCAGAGACGTGTGCTCAGATACTTGGTGGATTGAGGTCTGTATGCTTCTCTGGCTGGCAAGTACAAGGAACTTCACTTTCCACTTGTCCTTAAGGATGTGGGGAGCAAACCAGAGCACATGACCAATGAGACAGAGAAGGGCTGCACTTCAGCTACTAAGATGTCTTGGGGAATGTGTCAAGGGGACAGCAGTGTTGATCTGGAACAGGCCATGCAAAGGCCATGGGCTTTCTTTATCAGGAAGCTAACATTAGAAACAGGGAGAAAGCCTTTTAAGAGGCAGGGTAAACTACTAGGAACTGTACACAGAGTTAATGGGGATACATGGTTTAAGAGACATTTTCTGCACTACAGTTGGTATTTCTATCTGGCACTCTACTGGTATTTACAGAAACACCCAGAGACACAGATACTGCCCTATGGGGACACAAACTCCTCAGTATGTTGAGTAGCTAGAGTTGAATTTGCAGGTTCACATGAAAAAAATCCCCTTTATTTCTCAAACTTACTTCATCTCCCACCACCGTTTGGTCCATTCCTGCTTTGTAATCTCACCCCTAAACACCATCCACCTCCACTTCTCCAGCATGTAAGTAAAAGGCATTGTTCCAACAATCGTTAGTGCTTGTTTGAGCAGAAAGTTGATTTCAGTTTCTGAAGAGAGAAGCAGTTAAGGTAATGGTTATGGTAGCAATTAGTATCTGATTAGATGACTAAAGTTGCTTCCCTTTACAGCTAATGCTTACTTCTTGTTTGAATTACAGATTTTCACTAAAGAACAAGTGGAAGGAAGAATACTACTGAAAAAAACATGAGATAAGATCATTTAGGAATTGTACACTGTTTTGTCTCCCTTTCTTCCCCCAAACTCTTACATAACTAGTTCTTTGACATTTACATTTAGCTATCCACCTCTGAGAACCTTTCTAGACTCCAAGGGATTTTGAACTGAGGACATCTCAAAATGTATAAAACGTGCTCCTTCATCCATCTAAGGCAATACTCAGAAGCCAGATGAACTGCATTATAATGAGGGCCTACCTATGTTGTCACCCAATATTCACGTAAGTGGGAGATGTAAATATCAAGGTTTCAGTTTCATTTGAACTGCTAAATACGTATCTAGATAGAGATATATATCAATTCATGCAACAGAGATTGAGAAGAGTTTTGGAGACTCACCTAAATGAACTAAGATCTGAGTTGTTCAGTACTGAAAGCAGTGAAGTGCTAGCTATTTCTTTTAAATTATGTAACAGCATTGTAAAGCAGTGATCCTTGCTTCACAATGTGATTTGGGGATAAAATAGCATTTCTGGTAAATTAGAGGAGTTTTCAGAAGGTTGTCAGTTGATTGCTGACTTTGCAGGCACAATCTTCTGCTACAAAATAAGGCCAGCAAGTGCCTTCACATAAATATGTAATATTTATGCATTTATTTACCTTCATCATCTTGGAAAGTTGGCTCCAGGAGATCAAGAGATTTCAAGTGCTGAGGAGTGGCTGCAGAAAGTGACATAATTTCACCAACAGCTTCATGGAAGCCCTCATTGGCACCACTCCGCAGGAGGTAGGGCTGCCCCGCGTATGCCATGTCATACTCAATGTGGCCCATCTCATGGTGGGCAGTCAGGAAGTCATCCATGGTCACTTTGGTGCACATCTTGATCCTACACAACAGAGTAAAGTGTCTGTGGTTAGAGAGAGAGCGTCCCAGAGAAACTCTGCCTGAGCCCTGTTTGCCACAGCTGTGGGGCAGAGCTCCTCCAGAGCTCGCAAATGCCTCTTGCCCCTTGCAAAACCTGGGCAACTACATCCTGGTATGTAGTGCAGGTCCTCCTGCTACAGCAAGACTTCAAGGGGAACTCAGCAAAACTTCAGCCACCTTGAAATTGTCCAGGGAGCAAGAGAAAACTACTGTTTTGTGAGAACAACTGTTCCCTAAAATGAGGTAAACTCACTGTATGTGTGAGAGAGAGTAACCACAACCAATCTTAGTAAGATAGTAATGTATAAAACCCTGTGTGTTGGTGACTCCTGCTACTTCATCCTCATGTAGGTACTGTTTACTAAAGGAATGTCTTCCAAATAGGGTTTCTTTCCATATTCCCCAGACTGCTGAGGTGGGACACTGATGTCTTTCATTAAGGCTCTGCTGTGCACCAGCTTCTCTCCCTAGGTAACAGGGGGGACTGCAAGAGTGGTCCGAATTTCTGCCAGAACTATTCCATGTGTGGGAATTTGTTGTCCCACTCCTTTCCCAAATATGGAAGAGGATGATGGATTTTCCTTAAACTGGATAACTCTGCTAAAGACAGTGGACTCTCAGGAGATTTTCCCTTGCTACCCAGGGACCCGCTGCCATTGCTGCAAAATGTGCAATTGTCCACAAATCTCACTGGTATGGTACACCTTTAGTGAAAATACGTTTGTTCTGGGAGATGATACAAGAAGGGGTCATAGCAATTTCAATACCTGTAATCGTTTTTGCCCAGGTCCCATGCTGTAGGATGGCAAACAACCTTCCTGTTGTCTGTTGGCTCTGTGAGCATGGAGTTTGCCCAGAAGCCCTCAGTCATGTTATCAAGGCCAATGGAAACAAAGAAGGCCTCAGCAGATTTGAATATTTTAGTTGCATCCCATTTCTGAAAGAAAAAATGCCACCATTAACCTTTGCTTCTGCATGCAGCCTGCTCCCAATGCCCTGCTTAACACAGGGCAGCTGACTTCATATTTCTTTCCCAAGAACATCACAGCTGCTCCTGGCCTATTGCGAGTCAGTAGTGTCTGCCTTTGGCACTTCCATGAATTCTGCTGGGAACTGGAATTAAGTGTTTTCCCTGCAAACAAAATAGGTTTCTGCACTCAGAGGTTCAGCAGAGACCTGACCCAGAGCAGAGAAGCTCTCAGTAAAAGATAAAGTAAGATAAAAAAATGCATTCCTGACAATAGCATGTCAGTTTTGCGATCCAACCCTTCAGTCACTTCAGTCAACTTGGGGACAACTCGTTTGAGGAAGTAGAGCTACATTCCCAGCAGATAAGCAGAGAGATTTCAGCCAGAACCATAAAGCCTGGCAAATGTATCTATGGGAGTTGCTTATCAGAATAAAACTGCATGGTTATGTTCAGGATAATTTTGCCATTCAGCAGTTTTATTATTCTACCCAGCAGGAACTCTGCATTTACTGGACTGAGCTCCCACTGAGACCTGGGTGGCAAACAGCTCATTTGGATGAAAATCCCAACAGGGCACACACACCAACAAGGATGAGCCCACCCATTGCTCAAAGGCTCTGTAAATAATGCTTCCTTTCTTGCAGTGGTACTTCAAAAGACACAAATTTATGACTACAAGGAGCTCAGTGGTGTAAAACAGAGGTGAGATTAATGCGGACTTGTGCAAACTGCTAGTGAATCAAATTCCTTCTCTTAACAGCATAATATTTTCATGGAGCACTGCCTATGAGAGCAAAGTAGATTTCAGGTGAATAATTGCATTTCAGAAATAAAATTCCATTTATCACCCTCTAGTTTTAAAAATTTACCAGACCAACAACAAGGGTGAAGATAATTCCCTGTAGTCTTCCAAAGCCTTTTGGCTTTGGAAGACTACAGGGAATTATCTTCACCCTTGTTGTTGGTCTGGTAAAGGTGCTGTCACAGCTGTTAGCTCTGCAGATCTCAAACACAAACCTTATGGTGCTATGCAGTTATCAAGAGATAACAGGCGGCATTGCAGTTTCTCTAGCTGTATCCAAATAAACAAGACTGACAAAATTAAAAGAAACTGTGATATACAAACTACTTGATTATGGTAATGACTGGCAAAGGTCATATTTGATACCAGCCCACTCCAGGAGTCCTGAAATATTTATAAGTACAAAATATATCTCTTAATGGAAAAGTGTCTCTGAGGAAAATAGACTTGGAGACAAGATTAAGGGGGTCAAAGAGGGTGGAGGAAAACAGAGAACATCTAAGGGGATAGGTACAGTGAAAAATGCATAAACACTTAAAGGTGAAAAGCAAAAAAAGGATGCAAAAAACAACACTGTTCTCAGTGTGTCTGCCTGAGGGCAGCCATGGATTTCTAGAGAGCACCTGATATGTGGTGCATAATTTTTATACCTTCTAGATTTGTTACATAATGCATATTGCATAATGTCTTATCTTACCTTTTCAACCATTGCAGAAGTTACATCAATGTTTGGTTTGGCTGGATAGGGAACAGTCAAGGCATACAGATTTGTCCAGAATCTGCCCCACATATCACCTTCATAAAAAGAGAGAAACAAAGAAATACTTTAAATGATTCATTATGTATTGTTCAAAGGTGCCAGACAGGTCTACAAATCCTGTCAAAAATAGGGACTCCTATTCATCTAACCAGGCCTGATCCAGATATGGAGGGGAACAGTTCTGGAAGGTCATGCATAGGTCAAACTCATATCAATGATCCTGTTATTACCCAATATCAGCAATTCTTGCATAATATAGTTTCAGTAGTGATAACACTCCTAAGGATGTATGAAAACTGAACATCCTTTTTGTTAGTCCATATGATTGTTGTGCCATGTTCAGGTACACAGCAGTTATGGCAGCTTGATTTGAAAGCCAAGTCGTGAAATGTGGGATCTTGGAGTAAAATTTAAAAGGACAAACAAGTCTCTCTGAAACTCTCATTTCTAAGGAAGACAAGTGCTGCAGATGGGAGGGAAATGTCCCAGCCAAGTGCTGGAGTTTTGTGCTATGTGAGGTGTGGCAAGGATGAGAACACCTGCCTTCCCTTCCTGCCACTGCTGCTAAGCACTTGTGTCATCTCAGCTAGGAATTTATCCATTTCCCCTCTACCCTTCTCTTATCTGTAACCTTTTTGTTAATATCCCAATTAAACAGTCAGATTATCTCCACCCATTTGCCTTGACTGTCCTGTGTATAAAGTCAGGCTTGCATGACTTGGATCTGTTCACATACCCAGGAGGTGAGCAGGGAGGCCTCCTGTGGAGCTGATGAGTTTGGAGCCATACACTTGCCCCAGCTTGTGTCTCACGTAGGCATGCAGCTGCTCGTACAGAGGTTTGATCTGGAGGCAGAGGAGGAGAAGGAAACAATTTTTTTCTTTTCCTTTGCTCTATTCCGCTCGTTACTCCGAAACAGAGAGCTTTGAAGCTCTCTCTGATGAAAAGCTCCTGGAAGGTAACTGCACCCCAAACCTGCAGTTGAGCTTTGCCCCCTGCCTCAGGGCTCAGGCACTGAGTCCAGATTCCAGCCACAGAAGTCCTGCTCAGGTATGAGGGAGGGACTATTGCTAACTTTCAAGCTGGAGTATCAAGGATGCCATCTACCCCACAGACCCTACCTGGAGGAGAGACATGGACCTGCAAAGCTCCCTCTTTCCCAGCCTTTGGGGACCAAGCTGGTCCTTGAATGGCTACAGAGATAGAAATGTCATGTATGTCTCCTCACATTTGTTTATGTTAAAGCCAGGTAGACTGAGATCAGCCAGTTTAAAGCAGGTTTCCTCTTCATTCATAACATCAGCATGTGAGCCCACCATTTCAAAACACAACCCTGCAACCCAGGTGAGAGCTTTTCCTGCCTCTACCTGCTCAAATGTGCTCTCCACATCTTTGATCAGCTGGTCACGGCTGTATTTGTAATTTTCTGGAGACTTTGCTTCATAATTTGCTCTCCAGTAGTCTCCGTAGTCAGAATAACCTGTAAAGTATGGATGCATCACATGAGGACCCCACATGTGGCACTGCTTAGGTTGCAGGAGAAGTGCAGCTCCCTGCAGATGCCATGCAGACCTGCAGCCTTCCCCCAAAGCAACAAAATGCAAGATAGTTTAGTTTAGCAGAGAGGAAAAAGCTTCCCTGAGGGTCTATCTCATGAACATGCAGGTAAAAGAGATTTCCAAGAAATTCAGAAATTGATGGTTATCTGCTAATCAGGGTAATTCTGTCTGGAGATGGAGGTCAAAGAAAATCAAGAATCCTGAGTGGAGCTCCTGCAGCTATGAGGGACAGCAGTCTCTGCTCAGGCTGGATGCTAAGGGGTTCTCACAGAAGGCATAAACTGGTGGACATTGGATATGTGCCTCCTCTTCCAGAAACTAAACCACCAGGATACATGCAGACACCAGAAGTGAAATTCAGCTCCCAGTTCCACCAAGTCTTCCAGTCCACTGAGTTCCATTAAGCCTGGAGTAAAAATGGCTCCTAGCTGAAGTCTCTTCCCTAGCTGGTACAGAGGAAGGCCATAATGACCATTTCTGAATGTTTGGCTTTTTTCCCTGTCTTACTACTTGGGCCATATTTTCTTATCCAGCTACAGCTTGACAGTTTTTGCAAAACAAGAAGGATGGGAAAGCAGGTGATACAGCTGCAGTCTGGCCAAGATACAGATGATGTAGCTACTTCAGAAGCTATCTCAGAAGACCACAAAAGAAAATTAGAAGGCAGCTGCTACTGTCCCTTGAAAAGACAGTTCCATATGATTTGTGTGGAGATCTCAGACTGGAAGCACACTTCCCTTAGTACAAAATCTTTTTTGAACACCCAGCTGCACCTGTTGTCCCAGGCCTACCAAATATGATCATTGCAGCTAGGGAATAATGCTTATAATGTACCAGTGATTGTGGCTGCTGCAAGAAGGTCAAGGCCCATAGGAAGGAGGAGATGTCGCCAAAACTCAGCAACACTCAGAAATTGTTTAAATGGAGTGTGCTTGTCCATAAATCACAAATGGTGCAGTTCTGGGTGGTATGTAATGAGGGGCACTGATGCATTATGGCCTTTGGTAAAAGTGCCAAAAAGGAAAGGTGCCAACAAAAAAGGTGCCTCTTGTTCCAGGCTGGGAAGAAATCTCTGAACTGGTCAATGGCAGTTGTCTGCATTGCCTCTTACTTTGAGACATGCACACCAAGAGCAAATTATGTGCAAATTACATATGTGTTTTGAATTCCTGGGAAAATTGTGTAAGATGCAGTATGTTTACTAGTTTCTAGAAGCCAGAAGGGAATTAAAAAAAAAAAAAACAAACCAAACAAACAAAAAACAAACAGACAAACAAAAAACAAAAACAAAAAAAACCAGAAAGAAAACAAAAAGTGACTTACCATTAAAGTGACTTACCATTAAGCCTTGCAACCTCATTTTCAAGTTCAACATACTCTTCATATAATGGTCTCATCATTCTGCCAACATCAGCTCTCCAGCCCTCCCAGGCCCACAGTCTCTCATTATAATCAGTGCTCTCAGCCATAATAGCATCCAGACCTGTCAGAACAGAAAAGTAGGTACTAGGCTTTGGAAAAGCAGAATTTTTCATTCACAGCAGGCAAACAAACCAAAGTGAAAGAAATTCATGAACGAATGGAGAAGAAAGCACTTTGTATTTGATATACTGAAAGGTCCCATTATTTCATTGCATCCTTTCCTAATTTAAGGTTTCTCCCCTGTCTTTAAGGAGCATGGAGAATATCATGAGTCTCTTACATGCTTCCCTCCACATTAGCTTCCCTTAAGCTGGTAGAATTCTCAAGACTGGCCTCAACACAGCATTGAGTCCAAAACAACTGATGGCAGGCAATAAAAAATAGATTTTCTGTGATATAGGCAAACTCCAGGTGACGGGCAGGCTGCCACACAAGCTGAGCAGCCCTCCCCAAATTTTTTTTGCTACAAACAGGAGATAGTATGTATCATGGGTAGAAGGTCCAGTGGAGGTCCCTGAACTGCAAGATGCAATTAAATTATGACTAAGCTTTAGATAGCAGGAAATATCTGTTGAAATTACAGCCTGTTCTTTTGCAGTTGGGAACCACCCTTTGGCTTTCTCTTTTTGCACCCTCAGGGTGAAGAACACAGTAGGGGCAGTGGTTGGTGTCATACCTGGCTCCAGCACCAAACACTCAGATGGATTGTTGATTTTACAGACAGTCCCAGTGCTGTAGATGGTACTCATTGTATTTAGCACAGTGCCCAGCTGCAAGTTAGATGCAAGATAGCCTGTTAGAAACTCACTCTGTGCAAAATAACAGCTAATTATGCTAATTCCTTAAGAACTAGAATCAACACTTCACCCACCAGCTTAATATTTAAGCATATATTTGAGCTCAGGAGAGATTAATGAAAGAATTTGCCTAAATGCATTACTGAACCAGACCTAGCTGGAAAAGACAGATATTCTCCCAAATATATGACATAACCTACAAGTTCTTAATATCCAGTCAGACAGAGCTCTGGATTCAATAAGCACTGACTGTAACCAGAGGGCTGTCAATACACAGCAGCAATAAAAAAATAAAATTTATCGATGTGCTTCCATAAGCATGAACCCACATAAACTTTGCCAGGAGGTGTGGCTTTGAGTGGCAGAAAACAGGGCCCCTTGGCTTATGCTGCCAGGCTGACTGTTGCCTGTGGGTGTTCACATCACATCCCGCTGATTGCATGGATATGCCTGGGCTCCATCACAGAGAAGCTGTGGCTCATGTCCTGGGACAGCTGAAGGCCAAAATGCACCTGAAATCATTCAGCTCTATCTCAGAACCTGTGCTACGTAGCTTTGATTTAAATATTTTTTAATGTCTTCACATCCTCATGCCTCAAGGAAAGCATGTACCTCTTTTAGTTTTCCCTTTAGGACTATGCAATTTCTCACTTAGAGCTTTAAATCAGAACTCTGAAGAGCTGTCAGTGGGAGGGGGTAGTTAGTGAGTAGCTCTAGCTTTACCTCTGTCAGCACTAAAATAAATCAGCACCCAGGCAAATTTTTCTGTCAGTGAAGAACACTTTGATATTCCTATGGAACCCCATCAGACTGTATAAAAAAGTCACTTTTCAAACATGAATCAACTTCAGCCCCAAAGGCCATTATCTAGGAAATTGTAAGTGTCTAAACAGAGAGGGTACCAAAGAACATATCTCCTCAACAGAGACAACATTGGTGCACTGTTGTGATCCAAAATAAATATATGTTTGTATGAAATTCCAGCATTCCCACCAACACAATCTGTTTTTCAGAAATGCATCTTATTTGGAATAGACAAGAGATCCAGCCAATCTGCTGCTTCTCTTACATGGCGATTAGCACTGCTGGCCTTAGCAGAAAAATCTCAGGATTCTTCTGTAATTAGGACTGTAGGATCCTGGACTGTAAGTTCCCATGAATCAGTGCTGTTTCAATTTGATCTTCAGCACAGGGAAAGTAATTTAACTCTCAAGTGTTTGGTTATAAATCCATTTTGATTCTGTGTAGCTGCTCACTCCAATTTCACGTATAGTCACTATCCATATACCTGCCTCTTAGGTGAACTTGTCAGTGCAAATGTCAAATCTCATTATGTTTTTTGCCAAATCTTGCTGGCCATCAGCAGCTTTCTGTGGAACCCTCCCCATTTTCAGGCATCCCAGCGTGCCCAGTGCAATGAAACAGTCCTTCTTTTTCACAGTGTGATAATGTACCATATTCAGAGAAAGAAAGACTTCCTTCATCTCCACCTTTTTGACTTATTGAACAGCCTTTTACCCATCTCCTTCTGCACATTGCCCTAGGTCTGGACTTCACCAAGCACTTACCACATGTCCTTTCTCTGTTCTATGGCTAATCCAGCTATAAGTGCAAGGACTGCTCTGAGGTGTGTTTGAAATTTATTCCATGGCAAAACTGCTGACAGAAATGTCAATCAGCTTCCCAGGCCAGACTACCCCACAATCCTGTATTGCTGTGAACACCTAGAACAGGTATACTTCCATACCACACACTGTATCATCCCAAAACAAGCAGGTGACAGTACCATGCCTGGCTTGAGGGTGTTGTGGGAGGCAGCTGAATTCACCCACCAAAAACAATGAACTACATTCAACAACTTACTCTGTTGTATTTTTCTGGTGACAGCACAGAGGATCCTTTTTCCTGCAGAGTCTGGATCTGGAGCTTGGTGAGGTCATCTGTGATGCTGTCTGCTGGGAAGCTGCTGGCATTCCTGGAGGCCTCCTCGTAAAACGCGGACCACTTGGCACCCGCCTCACTCTGCAAGGGGTTCACACAACCCTGGATTAACCCCTCCAAAGGAGTGGACTGGCCTGATGCACTCAGTGGACAAAAATATCACTTCTAGAAAGAACTTAATTGTGAAGAACACCCATGGATTACAGGCTGAGCACTTGCACCCCACAGTGAAATGGCTAGAGAGCTTTTTGGCTTTGTTTTATTCACAAATCCAGATAACAATTTTTCTTTGGAAATATCAAAAAGCATGACTATCTGCTCACACCTTGCTTGTTATAATTGATCCAGCATCACTTTGCTGTGTCTCCAGCTACTCTAAATCACTTTTCTACCCTTAGTGCATTTCGCCACCCACCTGTGAAGAAATAAGCCAGGGCACAAAGAGATCTGTAACCCAGATGTCAATCCCCATTTCTGCTGCAAAAGCAGGAACACTCAGCAGGCAAGATAGTGATACTGAGTCTGTTTTTAAGGCAAATATCACTTCCTTCTGAAATGCTAGCAAATAAAAAATTGTACTTGGGCCAAGGAGGCTCTAAACAGGTGCCCAAATTGGGCAAGCAAAATCTCAACATTTTACATGAGATTGCTTTTAACGCTTCTGCAATGACAGACCATGATATGTGAAACTCCCAAATTTCAGTGCACAAAGCAGCAGCATTAGAACACAATTTGGAGTTTGGACTGTCTTATTCACCATTTCTAATGTGTTTATACATAGTTTAACTCTTCAGTACCAATTCCAAAAGGCAACAAGAACAGTACTATTTAAGCTGGGTCCTTGGGAGAGTCTATTTAATTGTGCTTATGCCAGAGCTTCCCAGCTTGTGGGTAGGGCACCTCTAACACCCATCTCTCCCCACTGAGGTGTCAGGAAACTCAAATGTCATATTGTGCTTGAAGAGCTCTTTCAGGCACCTTCATCCCTGTGCAGACACACCAGTAAGACCAACAATTTCTGCAGGGCTGTGCCCGAGTTGTTCAGCCCCACATGTGACAGGGGTACAGCACCCACTGCTCCAGACTCCAGCAGAAAGGGGGTGGTGGCAGATGTAAACCCTGGTAATCCCATCCCCACATCTCCTCCATCCTAGCTGCAGGGGAGAAGCCATCACTGGGAAGCTTTCCCAACTCTCCCTTCATGGGATCAAACAGCCCTGACACTCCTCAGCAGCTTGCAGAGCTCAGAAGCAAAGAGCTTGATAAGGAACCAGAGGAAGAGCATCGCTGTGCCAATGTGTTCCTGAGCTCTTTGTCCTGAGCAGGAACAGACAGGTGCCTCAGGAGTGGCAGGGTAGAAGAGGGGGCTCGTTGGCTACAAAAGCCAGGGGAAAAGCCAGGGAAAGCCAGTTGTCTTGCTTCAGATATTTCCATAATTAGAGGAATTGGTTGATAAGTCAGAGGAATAGTTGTAGGGTTTGTGACACAATTTGCAAGGAAAATGGATGTGAAGGAGCCAGAAAGGACAGTATTCATTAACTCTCCTCCAGCAGAACGGGAGGAGGGGAATCAGTGGGTGTACTACCAGCGCTGTTGAAGAGAGAGGAAAAGTTCACTCTGAACGCCAAACTAATTGTTTTTTATTGCTGGTATCTCCTCATGTATTTTATTGTCATCTCATTAATGCAGAAAAGACTATATAGAGCTTTCATTTTATGTGATTGGAAATATTACAGTTTAAGTATCTGGTGCGTGAGAAAAAAATCCAGATTGACAATGATTAGTCATTAGGATTTCTTCCAGCAACCAGTCTCCTTGCTTTAATTAAGAAATATGATAATTAAAACATGTTTTAATTAAGTTATATGACCACAACATGAAAGACCAGCCATTAGGCGAAAATATATTTAGGATGTTCAGCTTCATTTTTATGCTCTGAATTGTTTTCTCTAAGGCTTGAGTTAACTTTAAAAAAGATGCCGCTTCAAAACAAAGCAGATTTCAAGATGGTTTTGTTCATTTTGAAAGGTTTTGAGCTTACAAGATAGTGAGCTGAGGCATGGCAATATCAATAACCAGCCAGACCATGGCTGCCTGCTCTGGACAAGTTCTTGCCTAGACACCCCTGCGGCTGGGGCAGACAGAGTCAAGAACTGTGTTGAAAGACAGCATAAGTAAAAATTCTGTGGTCCTTCCTGCAGATAGAAATGGGCTTTAAACCAACATACAAAGCCACTGTAATAGAAACTCCACTGCTGGCATTTGCTAGTCTGTGATCTCACTTCATTTTTCCCGGTCTAACACCTCCAGGCACCTCTAACAACAGCCCTGACTATGAGAAGAGTGATGGGGGCAGGGGGAAAGGTCCACCACTGGGTAGCTAGTGTAGCTATATAAATCCATCAGCAAACATTTAACAGAATGCCCCCATCCAGAAAATATTTGCATATTCACTGAGAATTAAAACAACTGCCTGTGTCAGTAAAAAGCCCAGTGTTTGTCTGGTCTTAGGGAAGGTGGGAGACCTGAGCTCAGGTAGGTGCAAGATTCAAATCTTGTTTCCTTGCACAACAGACAGGACCTACTCCAGGCCCTTGGGGAGGATCTTCACCCTCAGGTTTTGCCCTCTCCAAGAGGAAAGGGAAATGCTTTGCTCTTGGAAAGGAGACCCCCACAGAGAAACACTACACCAGGAGGCACTGGTGATGCTGAATTCAGCAGAAGAAAGCATCTCTCTCCATCCAACACAGATTTGGAGGATGAACAGGCAGTACTCCCTTGCCTTTTCCTTCTACTCACTGGAGTGACTTGAAGTGATGGCTAGAGACAGTCCCCTGCACACACCTGTGCAGTGCAGGTAGTCCAGGTACTAACCCAAGACTGTAGAGGCTGGTAGTGGCCCAGGCACAACCAGTGAGCATTGCTACATTAAAGCAAGCTCCTCTACCCTCCCCAAAATGAAGCACAGGTACCAGAGAAATAACATTCCAATTTCAGCCAGGCTTGGTGGAATCAAAACAAACCAGACAGTATCAGATTCCTAAGAGAAGAGTAAAACCCACAGGATGGAGCACTTACCATTTTATTGGCATTCTCCTCAGTGATGTTGGTGTTGTAGTTCCATGAGGCAATGGAGTTCTCATAGCTGATATCTTCTGCCCTCCTGTTAAACTCTTCTAAAAACTTTTGGGCTTGTTGTGTGACATCTTGAGGGATCGCAACAGCACTCAGGCTGCAGAGAAGCCAGAAGTGTACCCACATATTGATGTTCAGGATGAGAACCTCTCAATAAAGTAGGTTTCCTCAGGTAAGCTTCTCTGTTGGCCTCTGCCTCATCAGCCTTCAAGCATGGCCACTGTGAGGAAGAAAGGCTGAATCCAATTGCTGGACCTTTTATAGGTTTTATTCATTACAGGAGAGAAAGGGAAAAGTTTTTTTATAAAAAGCCAAATAAACAAAAGTCAATGATTAACTTTGGAAAAACATAATTACTCCTGCCATTTTATGGCCTTCTTATAAAAGGCTTTTACTTTTGGTTAATGTTTCCCAAATGTGCTGTCAATGATACAGCTGGTCACTTTATCTATAGCCTACCCATGTCTCTGGTAGCTCAGAATCTGTCAATCCTTTAACAGGTTGGTGATAAGCTGTAAAAATATTCAGAAACTTCACTGAAACACCAAGCCAAGAACCTTGACTCTCAGGCAGGAAGACACCCCAGTTAGTCTGAGATAGGGTGGGTGTTTTGGGCCATGTTTTTAAAGGCTTTGCAAAGCTCAGGTGATTAGGGCAACAGACCTCATTTTCAAAGCAAACAGGGCATAAAAAACCTGAATTTTAAATAAGTTCACTGAGCCAAAAAGCAGCAAGAAACTTTATGGGATCAAAGCATCTTGTATAGAGATCTCATCTGAACTATAAATCAACTGGATTTAAGTACTAAGGTGACTAAGGCTACTAAAATGACTCCATCATAATATTTAAATACCTTTGCTAATCTAGCTAGGAACTCAGCAGTTCCTGCAAATCAATGGAAAAATCAATGCATGAATTAGCTCTGGAAATGCAGCTTGGGTTGAGAGTTATCGATCAGACAATGCCTTAGTATTTTTTAAATTAGCCTATTTCTGCTCAGGACCATTTGGTTGGTTTTGGTTTTGGTCTTGCGGGGGTTTGTTTTGAGATGCAACTCTGAAGCCACATCCACAGGGCTGGTTTCCCAGCAGAATTTCTCTGAAACCACCACAAGTCTGCATCCATGGGAGCAGCAGGAATCAGCCTCCTTCATTACCAAACCCTGGAGAGGAGCTCCAGCCCTCAGGAGCCCTTGGGAACCCAGCACAGCCTCAGCAGGGCCACCAGCAACAAGCATCTGGCAAGCACAGCCACAAACCAGAGACCTTCAGGA
Source organism: Certhia americana (assembly GCA_018697195.1). Taxonomy (NCBI): domain Eukaryota; kingdom Metazoa; phylum Chordata; class Aves; order Passeriformes; family Certhiidae; genus Certhia; species Certhia americana. The sequence goes on from CM031857.1 coordinate 99,744,991, forward strand.
AACACCTGGCTTCAATATCTTGTGGTACCCACGTCCTGTGGACCAGGGGTAATTGATCTCTCTCACCCATGTGCAATCCTCTAACCATAGGGTTTTTTGAGTGCAAGTTAACAACCTTCACTAAATCCTTCTCCAGAGGCATGTTCCCTAAATTTCACGATGCTCTCCTTGCTGCCATCCAGACTTGCCAGGTTTTGTGCTTCCTTAGTGATGGTGTCCATATCTGCAAACAACTGAAACTGTATGGATGACCAGGAATCCAGTCACTGGAACATTTTACAAGCAGTGCTTCACTGATACACACCTTCTTTCTGGAGACATTATCCAACATCAGCTCATATTCCAGCTGAGACCTTTCTGGTAGTGCTACTTGCTCAGCTGTTCCCTTTTTGTCTCTGTACATCTGGTTCTAGGGTGGCACCAATTACTGCATTGTAAATTTTTCTGGGCTGAAGCACATCTCACTGATTTCAGTCCATTTTTCAAAAATTTTATGATCATTTGAGATTGTAATCCTTTGAAGGACTCCCTTGGCAGTGCTTGGCAATGCCCAAAAACCTGTTAATAGATAAATATTCTCTTCCCATATCCAGATGATATGGGATACAGTAAATCCCAGGAGAGGTATTAAAATGACCCTTCTCCTTGACTGAGAACCACAAAGCCTATTTTCTAAGTAATTATGTGTCTTTTGTGATTCTTGCTCATCGCTTCTCAATTTGCCAGTCAGACTGTCACATGGTGAAATAATGAAAGGTTTTTGTGCTGTTGTTTCAGCTGTTGTCTGTCAGAGCAGAGAATTATGTCTATTATTACCTTGATTTCTTCTTCTTCAGTAGAGAGAGGGACTATGTTGACCTTTCACTTCAACTGTCCTATTTTCTCTTCTATGCTGGCAAGTTAATTGCACAATCACTGAACTGGGTACTTTTTTAGGTACTGAAACATAGCTGGCTGATTCGAAACTCCCCTTTTACATGCAGGTGCTATTTTTCCCCCTTTACAGTGCTCTGCTTGTCCAGAGGCAGCTCTGATAGCTGTCACCTCCCTGCTCTGTGCAGGAGTCACCTCTGCTCCTCACTCCCACCTGCTGCCGCCACCTGTCCGTGCACATCCTGAAATCCCAAGGGCTATCTGCACAGCCCAGGAGCCTCCAGATGGAAGGATAATTCTAGGGGATGCCTATAGGGCAGAGAAGGGTGTCACCTCATTTCATACAGGGCTTGTCTCTGCACCTGTACTTAAATGTGTGTGCAAGCACTGTACTGGAGCAGTAGAGTCATGCTGAATTATGCTGCAAATTCTCAACCCTATTTCTAAGTTCTTTTCTATTGCACACCTAAATGCAAACCTTGATATCATATCTGAGGAATAATACAATAATTACACTCCACCTTTTTGCCATTGCCTTTACACAAGAGAAAAAAATAAGCTGTGAGATGAATTAGCACAAAGCTACATTTTGAAAAACTGTGTTGGAACAGTGAGGAGTCACTGAGCCTCAATCACATCAAACCTTGGATGGATGGATTTGCTCCCATTGAGAAGACATATGGGAGACACTAGATTTGTAGAATCATAGAATTCTAGAATATCCTGAGTTGGAAGGGATTCACAAAGATCATCAAAGTCCAACTCCTTGCCTTGCACAGGACAGCTCCAATGCTCACATCATGTGCCTGAGAGTGTTATCCTAGTCCTTCTTGGACTCTGACAGGGTTGGTACTGTGATCATTTCCCAGGAGAGCCTGTTCCAGTGCTCAACCACCCTCTGGGGTGATAGAGACTTGATTGTGTCAGCCTTACTAGCACAGCAGGCTTTCTGCAGATTGGCCAGGCTCTTAGCAGGGAGTGATTTACATAGCCAGAGATGGTGATGGCCATCTGTGCTTGGGTGAGGAGCATTTCTTGTGGTGGACCTTCAATGCTGGTCTGGAAAGCTGATGAGAGCATGAAGACAGTTGTACCACAGCAAAAAGGAAACAGTAGACAGCTAAGAAAGGGAAGTACCTCGAGCCTTTTCAGGAAATTCAAACAAGGGCAGCAAGGCAGCAGCCGTGGATTTGGGTGATAGAAGAGCAGCCGGGGGTTTAAACTGTGTCTCAGTGAAATCCACTGTTGTGTGCGATGGCAGCCAGCCTGCTTGGCAGGAGCAAAGGGCTCTGTCAGTTTGCCACTGCCACAGCACAAAGGCTGCCTGTAACCTGGCATGCTGACACAGGCTCCTTCTCCTCCCGTGTGCCAGTTCTCCCCTCCAGCCCTCCCGTCTGCCGCAGGAGTTGTGGCTCCCAGCCCCTACCTGATACTCCCAGTCCTGTCCCCAGGGTACGAGCTGTCTGACATCTGCTGAAAGAGCTGCCCACCGATGTTCTGTACTCTGGCTCTGTTAGAGCAGTTTTCTGCCTCACCACTCATGTTGTTGGCTGAGCTGTGATATGAAACTAGGACTGCAATAACAGAGAATTGCAGTTAGGGCATGCCTCAATAAAAAACCCTCTGTGTTGTGTATTGGGCACCACACACCCTTAAAATGGCTTAAAATACCATTATCAGGATAATTTTTTCACACAGGAGCACTGTTTAAGCTCTGTTATACTTTGTCATTCTGCCTAGCGCATAAAAGACGGACAGAGGGGTTACTCAGTGGCCACTTTGTGAAGAAGGGCTCTGAAAGGCGCCGGGATTGCCTGTCCTGGAGCATCCCCGGGCAGACCGAGCTGCCGTGGCACAAGGCTGTGGCCGCCCCACTCTGCCACTCCTCTGCCCTTTGCCGAAGAGCAGCTCACTTCAGTTAAATACCTGGCAAATCCTTGCTCTGAGGACTCCAGTAAATGGCTTTATGGAGGCAGTGAACAGCCCAGGGGTGGCTTCAGCCCCTCTACACATCTCCCTTCAGTAGTGTCTGGAGAGGGGCCGTGCTGCCTTGGTTGTACCTGGGCATCTCTGGGGGGCAATCCTCAATCCTCCCTCTTCCTCGTGCTTCGAAATGGGGGCTGGGCAAATAGTCCTTTTAAGCCTCTGAGCAGCCTTTTTCCCACATGACTAACTCTTCTGCATGCGTGACATCCGCCTTTTCTCAGATGAAAGCCCTCCCGCCAGTGCTGGCACTGGGATGCTGGCTCCCTGCTCCCCAGCTCCGAGCTTCAGCCCGTGCAACAGGGGCTTTCCCCACGCTGGGACACATCCCTGTCGACAAGAAGAGGCTTTTTTCATGAGAACCTCGTGTCTGCTCTCTCGGGGGCACCGGGGCTGTGTGACAGAGAGGAGGGTGGGCATCTCTCCTCCTCTGCAGGCAGGCACAGCCTGTCCAGCTCGACTTCTGAGCCACCAAAGGCACGTATCAGTACAAAGTCTCACTCAGCTCGAGCATCAGCAGTTTGGGCTTTGCTGGCTCTTCCTCTGCAGGAACGAGAACGGGCAGATGAGCGGCTGGCCGGATTAATTCCCTGTTGCCCAGCAGGAATGGAGGTAAAGGCAGCAAGTGCAGAGCACAGACTCCCCACCTGCTGCACCAGGTCACTCAGGACCTCTGTCTCTGAGGGGAAGAAGCAAGGGGAGGCTGCTATGTGGCGACCAACCATCTTCCACAGCTGGTTCAACTGCCCAGTCACTGCCCAGTGACCTAGCAGAGCACGGAGGGCTTTGTACCCCACTGGTCCAAGCCTGGGACTAATGCCTTGGACAACTAATCCATACTTCTCCATGGCCTCCTGTCCCAAGACAGGCTGATTCACTCCATTTTTTCTTTTCAGTCCTAAAAAAAGCTGTCACCTCCACACACTTCCACTGCACTCCAAGGCTGCCACAAGCTGATGGCTGTTCCACAAATCAAAGAGTGCTCAGCATTGCCAAGGGAACAGTGCCCCATGCACAGGGGCCAGCCTCAGATCTGAGGACATCAGGAGCTGTGTAAAGATGCTGTCAGTTTCCTAAAGCATCAGGAAACCAAAGTGGTTTTGCAGAGCTTAGGAGAAAGCTTAGAAGCTGAATGATTTTTAGGAAGATAAGTATACAAACTGTCAGTGTAAATTAGGGTATCATAAAGTGTTACTTTGAAGGCTACAGTAAAAAATCAAAACCATACATTATAAAGGCAGAGGAGAGGCAACCACTCAGGGGCACAATATTCTGCATCCCTTACACCTTGCCCTTTACAAAAAATCACCTTGCCCCAACAATGAAGGGAAAGGGATATGATCCTCTGAAACATGGCTTTGCATCCAGGCAACGTGTTTCTCACTTCAGTATTACTAAGTGAGTGGTCCCAGTTCATTTTACAGTGACCACGTGTTTGCACATCAGCACCTGCAAAGTTGTTTATCTACAATATCATCAAGAATGTTAGTCCAAAGTCTAAAATTCCTGTTGATCCACAACTGATAAAAGCTACATACTGTGTTTCTAGTAATTATAATTCCAATTATAGGAAAAAAGCAAAGGTGATAGAGAAATAATGCAACACTCTTACAGTTTCTCCAAAATTAGGTGCTTTCCATTGCTGTAGATAGCAAGATGTTTTGACAGCTTCAAATTGTCACCTCTAAGGGAAAGGGAAACACGGTAGGAAGGAAGAGGACAGACTAACAAAATCAAACTTTACTTTTTGATCTTAGGTCAGATTCTGTTCCTACTGAACTTGCTTACTTTACTCAGTACATAGTTGGATCTGGGCTATAAGGGCAAAATTACTGATGCAAACATCAATGCAGACACAAAACACCCAGTTAAAACAAAGGTCTTTTATGTGAAGCACATCAACAGTGCTTAATGTAGTCACAAAACTGAACATACTGACATATATGTGCTGGCTAAGAGTAAACCACTAGTAATTGTTGATGTACTTTAGCTTTATGTGGTTTATGTGGTTTGAAAAATAGCAAGTTCAGTCCATCAAATTAGGCATATCTAACTGTGCAAATTTTTCATTAGCAACTGTCTGTTTGCGTAGAAAGCTGTGGTGTCACTCCATTGCACACATCCTTTCTTGCACACCACATTAAAAGGAAACAAAAACCATGAGAGGCCAAAAAGAGCTGCTCACAGCTGACAGATTGCTCATTGCTAATGGAGTGTGGGCAGTTGGTCAACGCATTTTCTATAAAACCTTGGCATATTTTAAAGCAGCTCATTTCATGAGTCACAGGTTACTGCACTGATGAACTGACCAAATTTCTGAGGGCATCTGAGCCATGTTTTAAGAGTATCTAGAATCACAGACTCCCACTTTTCATTGAGTTGTTTCATGTCTTTGTTGCACTTCTTCCCTGTGCTTGAAAGTAATTTCTTTTGTTTTCACAAATGTGGGAGTTTACACATGAAAAACTCTGTAAAGATGTGATAAGTCTCCTTGCTTGGTCAAAACTGGCACCCAGTCCTTGAAAGAAATTTTCAAACCAAAAGCTCTTGTGCTAATACTGTGATTTGTATTAAATTGGGACTTATTTAATACTCATAGTGATGAAGTAACAGGACTTGAATCCTGCCCTGAGACTTATTGAGCCCATTTCACCCATCTCTTTTGTGAACAACAGCAGAAACAATGGACTGAATTCCCTCAAAATGTAGAATAAAGGTGTGACTGAGAAGGCTCAGCTAGGAAAGAGTTCTCCATGAAGATCATCAGTATGACAGAAGCAAATGTTGTACCTGGACAGACAAACAGGAGTATATAGTGTGCATGAGGACCGTGAGCTCATCCCTGCAGGCTCTTCAGCACTGACAGAGCCCCAGGGGAATACCAGGTCCAGTTGTGAGTTCAAGCTGCAAGGTAGGCTGATAGAGATGTTTAGGGCTGAGTACCGCAGACAAACCCTTTATTCCGACATTCTTCAGCACTCCAAATGTGTAGCTAATGACTGACAGTGTAAACAAGTTACTCGTGCATGATTTGTGCTTGTTCTAGTGTAGACATCAATGCCCTCTCTCAAGTAAGCTGAACAGAACTGTAAATGTCCTTTCTGAAATGTCGACTTGCTGAAGATGTGGAGCTAGTGATAAATGTTGCAGATTTTCTTCAAACAGAACTTCTCTGGGTTTATTGCTTCATTTAATTGGAAGTTTCTTTTCTCCTCTCTTTTTTCAAACGCAGCTCTTGAAAATGAAACAGTTCAGTCTTGGGCACACCATGTACCTTTTTTCAAAATTCATTGGTGCAGTATAAATGTAACTGAAAGCAGAACCAACTCATTGTTTTAGGAAGCAGTTCACCATATAGCCTATATTGCTTGTTTCTGTTTATTATCAGGGGTTGGATGCAGGTGGCTTAGGGAAAAAAAAAAAAAAAAAGGAAGTTACATAAAACATCTGGGCCGGATCTTCAAGGGATATAAATTGTTTTTGTACCATTTGCAGGCTCTGGAGGACAGGCAAATCAAAGTGTTCTTTGTTTTCTAATATGATCCTACTGCAGACTAGAAAAGAGATTTATTTCTTCTGTAGCACTGTGACCTTGATTAACCTCATTTGTGGTATCTATTTCAGTGAAAAAGCTAATACCTACACGGACTTCAAAGTGTTGCTAAATGTGGTAGATGGCTGCTCATGTATCATTTGCTTCTCTCAAGCCATTTTCTGTCAGCGGAGAGGCAAGCTAAATGTATGCTCTGTGTGATTCCCATATCATCATTAGCAGAAAATTAAGCCAAACTGCTGTAAAATAATTATGCAGCTAAAAGGTGAGCTGTAAGGAAGACACTGATTAAATACTTACCATCACAGTCAGCCCACATTGCATAATGTCTTGAGAGGATTTCAATCTGTTTTCAAATTGGTGGCCAGTGCTATGGGCTGAACTGAACCTTCACTCAGGCCTTAAGAAAATACACTCAGATAAGCTTGGCCCTTTTTCATCTCAAAAGAATTTTATTTCAGTATCATATAGTGCAATACAGGATAACAGCAATTCTTAATCTATAGCTTGAGGTTGCTCTTGCACCACTAAGCTGTTCTCACCAAAATCTTTCACAGGTTCTTGCAGAGGTGCTGCAGTCACAGCAATCCATTGTGGTCACACTGAGGTGTAGCCATCTGTCATGCAAAGAATGGGAAAAGTGTGAATGTTTAGAAATGATGAGATCTAAATTACATCAATAAAACTTTGCCTGCATGAGAGACCTTGGAGCAATGACTGAGGCAGTAATAATAACTGTGCTCTATAATTCCCCTCCAACGCTGGCAAGTTCATCTTCGACATTCCTGTGAAAAATACATCTACGGATTGTGGATGGTAATTTTGAAGCACTGAGATATTATCACTAATAACTGACTTTATTAATCCTTTTCAGAATGGAGCAGCACACATTGGGACACAATGATGATGCAGAGGGACCCACCGGCAGGACATCGAAGACAACTGTGACAAATGAGACCACATGATGCAAATGACTAGTGGGTTCCATAGTTTTATTTTGTATTTAGTCTTCCTCTCCCCTGCCTCTCCTAGGGTTTCCCCCACTCAGCTTTCCCCTTTCACCCTGCTGCTTTCCCTTCTCCTTCCCTTTCCTCCCTTTCTGCTGACACTGGTCCTACGAGCCAGTACTGAGACAAGTCAAAGGTGCTCAATACAGCCAAAAGGCTGAAGGATTTCCACCCTGGAAAACAAGAAACTTTTGTATGCTTCAGGACACTGGATGGTCCTTTATGAGCAGCTTTTACTCTGTTTAAGCCTGTTTCTGTTGGTGAGGTGTCTGATGAAATAATCCTAATAAGCAAAGAGGTTTTCTAATATTGCCTCTAAACATGACACTGGAAATAGGATGGCTAATGTTCAAATCCTCCCTCCAGTGAATAGGACAGATGCTTGGAGACTGCAGATATCATATTTTGCTTCAACACATTTCCATTCTATTTTTAGAGTTACCCACACACAAAACGCCCCTTTTCTGTAGACCAGTGCTTCTGAAGACATCCAGAATTTTATCACTTATCTAGGTCAGGTGCACTACACCCAGCAGTTGGTGTTTCACACCTTGAATCCTTTCAACAGTTATCCACCTATCACGGATAGATGAACTTGAGGGTTCATCTGCCCCAGGCTGGCTATGTTGGAAATCTGCTCTAGCTTCATTATCAAAAACTGTAAGCAAGACTTTTCCAGAGAGCTGTGAAAGACTATTTACAAGGGCATGTAGTGACAGGACAAGGGGGAATGGCTTGAAACTGAAAGAGGGCAGATTTAGATTAGCTGTTTGGAAAAAATCCTTAACTGTGAGGTTGTTGAGGCACTGAAACAGAGTGCCCAGCTGTGGATGCCCCACCCCTGAAAGTGTTCAAGACTGGACTGGATGGCGCTCTGAGCACTTGGTCTAGTGGAAGGTGTCCCTGCTGATGACAGGAGGATTGGAACCAGATGATGTTAAGATCCCTTCCAACCCAGGCTGGCCTGTGATTCTATGATTTAATGAGAGCTGGGCCACTAAACACTGACTGCACCCGTGAAAAACCTGCCCTTTGTTGCAACTTTTAATTTCAACAAATTTCAGAGTTCTACAACTTTTAATTTCCAGCTCACATAATCTGTAACTTTGACAGTTAAGTGAAAAACACTTCTAGTACCAGATTTTTTGCTAGCCCCAGAGCTATAGATGATCCAGGTATTTTGACCTGGTCTTACAGAGGCTGTCACAGCTTCTTTGTTTCTCAATAAATGAAAATTTTCATGCACTGATGACCATTCCATCCAAAGGCATACTACATAGCAGCAAAGAGAAGTAAATTTACAGAGAAAGTTTTGCATATGGCTTGAAAGAAAACCCATCAAGAATTGACAATGATAGATGATGTCCACAGTTACACTCAGGAATAATGCAGTTTCACATTTATGTCAGGGAAAAACAAACAATGGACATATTTAAATAATCATTAAAAATGAGATGCCTGGCATAAGGCAGGTTCCAACCCTGTTCTGCCACACATCTTCTGGAAATATTTTCTGGATATTATCTGAGGCCTTCTTATTTGCATTGCTCATGAAAAAGAACTGTAATGGAAGTTCAAGTGTATGTGTTATCAGCAAAGGTTCTCTCAAGGGAAATTACGTGAAAGGACATTTTTCTTGTCTTCATGTTTGACATTCAGGAGTAGCGACGAGAACAGGCAGGCACAGGAGTCTTTCAGAAACCACCAGAGAGCAGTGGCAGCACTTCATAGGGATGTGAACCGCTCATCATCTGCTGCAAAGACTCCATTAATGTGGCCTGCTTTTAAATCCAGTGCTTCACAAGGCATCCCATTTTCTAGAGTCACTTCAACTTTCTCTTCTAAATTTTCTCTCTCTGTTGACTCTTTATTCTTTCTAAAAACAAGAAAGAAAAGATCATCTTATTCTGTTTACCTGCAGCACTCCACCATGATTCCACAGAAAGAAAACTGCACATTTAGTTAGAAGTTTTTCATAGGTTTTGCTTCTAAAGGCACAATCTGGTGTACTTCCTTGCTGTAGTAAATACATCAGATGGGTGTATTTATATGCAATAGCTGGGGGACCCACAGATTTGAAGCCCTAGTTTAGCAGTTTGAGCTCAGAATTAGAGACCAGAAAACCTGAAGTAGACATGTTGTAAGTATGTTTTAAATATTATTTCACCTTCTTATTCTGCAACATGACTAGACAGAGAAAGTGCAAAAGAAAAGCTGGGGCAAAACAAAATTTGAAAAAATCTCTAAATCTGTTTGGGTTTTTTTTACATCAGGGAGGTCTACACTAAGCACGTAATCTGACCCTGCAATGTATGTCATAAATCTCACCCCATGATCTGTACAAAATAAAACATATTCTTTAGAAATAGATAAGTCTTAGATTAGCTATAGCCTGCAAATGTGGAGACTTGGGTGTCCTCACATCCATGATTACCTGCTTCAGAACATTCAAGATAACTTTCTTAGGTAATCTCAATGCCGCAAATCTGCATTTTTTCTTCAAACTTTATTAGCAGCCACCTTCCTACCAGTATTTTATACTTTTGTTTTCTAGATCAAACAACTGCATGGCTTTCACTTTTCCAGACTCCAGTTGTCCCCAAAACATATTATAATAGTGGTTGAATAAAATTACCTACATTAAAAAAAACCCAAAAAACCCAACAAAAAACTAAAAAATATCTAAAATACAATCATGAGAAGATGTAATAAACTAATATCAGTCAACAGGTCATGATGTTCCTTTAATTCCAGATTTATTCTGATCTTGAGAACAATTAGTTCATAGTTGAAAAACCTGCTGTACTTTGTGGCCTGCAGTATCAGCAGTTTCAGAGGACAAGAAACTCAAAGGTCAGCTGCACTGCTTCTTCCTATCTCACAAAATGCACTGTAACAATCTGATTCAGGACAACTGTAAAAATCTGACTCAGTGTAACTGCTAATGACAGAGATATTAACAATAGTAAAATTTTATTGGCCTTTGGGAGATTCTTGGCATTACAGACTTCTTAAAATAAACTTGGGGTGTAGCAGCAGAAAACTCTGGCCTCTGGCTGCACTTACACTGATAAAAAGGAGTGTTCTTTAGTACAAAACTGTGGGGACAGAATATAAAAGTTACTAAGAAGGAGGTTCAAAAGAAATGAGAGGAGTAGAAGATGTGTGAAACTCATTACCAGAGGAATTCAGAGAAGCTAAAAATTTCCATGAATCCAAGGGGTGACTCAACAAGTTAAGGGAAGAGAAAACATTGAGTTACCCAATACAAGAACACCAAATCCAGCTCAGGAAGGCCCACAGCTGCAAATTAATTCCTGAGAGAACTAATACAGGGTAAGACTGTGTGCTTACTCTGTTTTTACTCTTCCCAAGGCAAGTGTTTATGGCCCCTATGTTTATGGCAGGTGGGATTTTGAGGAATAAGGGGAGACTTCGGGCTAGTTCAGGATATACTGTAGAGGATGATCCTGCCCTGGGCACAGTGGCAAATTTATTGCTGTAGGGGGAGGTGGTGTTCTATTGCTGCAAGGATAGGAGAACAAACACAAGGCTGGGAGACAGTGTGTCTGACCCAGCTCACTGTAGGCACTGAATTCAGCAAATCTCTCAGTTCAATAAATGCATGAGCCTAACTCAATACTGAAACTCCTCTGTAGGCCACCTCCCTTTCCCTGACACCCTGAGCACAGACAGCCTGGAGCATGTGCTTTTGGTCTTATCTGAACTCAGGTATTTAAATGGTATTTTAAAGGCCTTTAAAGACAAAATGCCAGATTTATGAGAAGCCAATACCATCCTAGGGGCCAGATTTCCAATACAGTCTACTAGGCAACAGCGTTCCCATTACGTAAGCTCTGGACAGACTTCTAAGAAAACTAATTATTGAACATGCTGAAGTCTTTGAAAACCTGGTCACTTAACTTCACTGTCTAACACAGAGAGCAGTGCTTTTGAAGTCCTTTTCTCTGATTTCTGTTTGTTTTTTTTTTCCAAGAAGCCAAATAGCACAGACCATCCCTTTTAGTCTCCAGTCCTTGCAACAGCAAATAGAAGAAATTTATGCTTGGTTTACCCTCTCTCTTACTTCCCTGCCCCTGCCTGCAGCTGTTACTGATGTGAAAGGAGGGTTAGAGTTTAGCCACAGATGAACCTGCTCTGAGGAAAGGTTATATGTAATGGTAGAGTAGGGAAACAGAGAGAGAAGTGAAAAAAGCATAGCAAGTAAAAGGACAAGAGCATGAGACAGAGAGGGTGCCAAGGGAGCACAGGCAGGCAGCAACAGGCCATATTAATGGCAGTGTGGTGATAAGAGCATGCATTTTACACCATATTGAGGGGAACTAAAGCTAAAGCTCATCTGAGTTATTTTGAAAACACAGGAGGAAATCCTATATTTGAACATGATATGAAGCACAAGTGATTATTTTAGCTAGAAAAATCACAGCTAGTTATCATAGTTTATTTATATTACACTTATATTCAAAGACCCCCTTAAAGTTACGCACTACAAAGAAACAGAGAGCCCTGATGTCACAGAGGGCAGGTATGGGCTTCAGGTAACGACATCATTCAGTTTTATAGAAGTGTTTAGGGCATGAAATAATTCAGTCCATACAACATGGTTGTGATAGGGCTTTAACTATCCACAGATTCCAAATACCTTCCCAGACTCTTTCCCCAACAGCATCTTTCATCTATTGTTTGCTGAATTCTGTGGGGTTTTTTTGAAAACAAAAAGGGGTTTTGGAAATCCATGCAACTCCTCTGACTGCAAAGTATAACTGAAGGGATTTTGATTACCCTACTAAAGGTTCTATACGAGAAGCACTTAACCTTCACAAGTGTTGTTCTTCTGAGGTCGTGTAACCTTCTTGAAGGTAATAAAACATCAGAAAGGAGAAGTCTCTGCAACACACTACTTTTCACATATTAATTCCTTGTTCTAATATATTTGAGGATACAATCCATTATACAGTCAATAATTTTGATATTATCTGGTTACCAGCAGGAATTTACCCTTTTTCAGTTCTTCTGCTGTTTCTGTATGAATCTATTGCTGAAGTCATAATTTTGTGTAAACTTAAATTCTGTGGTAGCCAAAAGCATGGTAGAAGCTGAACTTCTATGGCAAAATCTCAACTCAGCTGAGAAACTCCTATTCCTTATGGTCAACTCAGAGGCCAGCAGAGATGGCAGGATCAAAACTCCACCTGCTTTCTGTGTTGCTCCCACATGCTCACACTAGGGAAGCATGAATACCCTTCTCTTTTTCACCAGTGCCACCAGGGCAGAGAGGAAAACACAGTATCTCTCCCCTAGCCTACCACCAGAAAAACTCCTAAGCTTATGGGGAGATCTGCCCATGAATCTGTGAAGGGCTGTGTATTTTGGTCATGAAAGGTAAGTGAAACCCTGCTCTATTCCAGTGAGCAGGCCCTCTTCAGCCATACATTAATCACTACTGTGTGCTCTACTGAGTCTTCTCAAGCTGCAGCAGCACAGTTGTTTTAGCCCTTCCAGCTTTTGACACTACTGCCCTGGAAGGGACACAGTCACTGCCAGCCTTCCCCCTCTTGGCAGCTGTGTGGGTGATCTGTGAGAGGAGACTCACCTGTGGCACAATAAACCCTCACAAGAATGACAACAATTGTCTTTTTAAAACTCACCTCTAGTTAGGTGGCCTACAGGACTATATTCTTACACTCTCCATTTCCTCATTACATCCCAAAATTACTAAGGCATCTATATTTTACAATTTAAATTTTTAAGTCTTTTCCTCAGAAAGGGAGAGATGGGTTATCTTAATCTAGCTAGGGAAGGATGTACAGCATTAATCTGTCTGAGGCTGCTCTGGAACACAAAATCAGCTCAGCTGACCTAACCAATCAGTATTCCATTAAAACAGAAAAAAGGCTAGGCTGCTTACTTCTTGTGTTTCTGAATCCCTGAAACAATGAGGAAAACAATCCCAGCCACAACGAGACAAAGAACAACACCAAATACAATAAGCCAGGCAGGCGTAGAGGGTTCAACAGGAGGCGATAAGGTTGAAGTTATCTTCAGGAATTGCAGTGTTTTGTCACTCAGTAGGAAGGCATTGTTGATTCTGTTCCGGTTCATCCTACAGGGAAAAAGAAAAAACAAACAAACGAACAAACAAACAAACTCTTTATAAAGGTATTTTACAAGTCAAAAAATATAGTAGAAAGTAAAAGGATTTTTCATGAATGTGCTGCAAGTTAGGCAGAGCTGAATGTCATCCAGCATAATGCAGAAAAGGATATTGTCTACCTTTAGTGGGGATCAGCCTCTTCTCTCAGGCAACAGGAGAAGAGGACATATCCTCAAACTGCACTAGGGGAGGTTCAGATTGGACAACAGGAAGAATTTTCCTCACTGCAAGGGTGGGTAAGCATTGGAAAAGGCTTCCCAGGGAGTGGTAGAGTCACCATCCCTGAAGATGTTCAAGGCAGAACTGTACATGGCACTTAGTGCCATGGTCTGCTTGGCACAGTGGTTGTTTGGTCAAAAGTTGAACTTAATGACCTTGGAGGTCTTTTCCAACCTAAACGATTTTGTGATTCTATGATGTTTGCAATATTACAAAGACCTTGACTATAACAGAGACCTCAGTAATCCATTGACACCTACACACTTAGAACATTTTGAACCCCAGACTTCTGTATGCATTTATCTGAAAAACTGGGAAATACAGATGAGACCTGAAGTATGGTATTATTATTTTTTTCTGGCTTGATCCATGTCCTGAAGACATAGCAGGCTATAAGCTGTAAGGCTGGCTCTATTGCCTTGCTCATGCAGCATTCAAGATTAGCACAGGACTGACAGATCTACCCTTCAATGCTTGCAGGATTTACTTGGAGTTGCCCCCTAGTCCCTTAAACTGAACCACCCTGCATGTTATGGGCAGGTACCTCTGCCCCTGCTGCTGTAGATTCTCTTAGATCCATGAGGCACAGGATACAATTTGGTCTGGAAGAATCCACACCTATTGCAAACATGTCCTTCTTCCCTGAAGGATGCAGCTAAAGGGATTTGTACTTTCCACATATTTTTCCATTTCCATATGAGAAACTGTAAGTCTGAGAAATATGTTTTTTCACAGAAGTTGTACAACTGCTATCCTTTAGTGGATATCTTCACCCATTTTCACAGCCTATAAGCAATTGACTGCCTGTGAGATATTTCTGGATCTAAGTCTAAGCAGGTTTAAAAGGCTTTAGAAGCATCTTTCATTAGCTTTTAAAAATGTTAAAATTTTTTAAGCAAATGGATTACATATATTGGTCTTGAGAGATTCTTTTTGATAGCAGTTGTATGAATTAATGCAGCTCTTTTTTGCGTACAATTTTCAGTTTATTTACCACAGAACAATTATTTCCTAAGAAAACATGTATGGGAAATAGATGTAAGATTTAACAAATTTCTCTTCTTGGAAATCATGTTTGGCTGTCCCTTGAACAGGAAGTTCTTAGCCTTAATGAAAAGTCAGCATTCCTGGACAGGACTGAAAGCCATGGCATGATTTAAGACTCATAATTCCGTAAGCTGTCTGCCATTTAGAAAAGATTTCCTTACTAATAAGAAAGGATCATTGTGAACAGTTGAAATAAGCATTGTTTACCCTCATCTAATGGCTTGAGTTTCAAAATTATGTGCTGAAACACATAAATTTCCATGAATCCAAGGGGACTACGAGTGCTCCTCGTAAAATTCTACTCCATGACTAGTGCTGTGTATTACCCTAGCATGAAGAATTATAATAAAGGTTTGGTATGGAAGCCTGCAAACAGAAACAATTGAACAAAAGGCATTGCAGTTTTATAGACCATTTTATTTCTTGTTTTTAAATTAGGTAGAAATTAAAACTTTTCATAAAGAGCATATTCTTTATCAGGTGGCAGACAACAGTTAAAAACCAAACAATAACAGCATCCAATTTCTTTGCCAAACAGGTCACAGAAAAGACTTAAATAAATCAGCTTATGCTACTGAATGTATCAAAGAATAACACAAACGCAAAACTCCCACATTCCAGCCATCTTACAGAGAGCTTCAGTGAATAAATAATCTGCTTCCTCCACTAATGCTATGAAGCTATTGTTTGGTGTCCCCGTAGGAAAGAGTTTAATCTGCTCATAAGCTTAAATTAATCTTTCCAAAAGAACGCATACTCATTCATCAGGAATTAGGCATTACACCCCCATAGAGATAACATGAATTTTCAAGACAGAGCACAGAATGCCTGAAAACAAAGAGATCCATTTTCCACTCCATGCTTGAGAAATATATATGTGTGTTATGCTGCTTGATGGACTCATCCCTATAAACCCCTGGAGCAGGTTTTTTTGGACCATTGAAGTCAGATTACCCCATTTTGTCTTTTTTCCTTGTCAGCTCCACATTCTTCCTTTTACTTGCTACAGAATGTGATAGTAGAAGGCAAAGTGATTTGTAGTGCACTGTACTTTCTACAAGCAATGTTCAACTGTGATATTGTCTGGCATTCTAGAACTAGCTGGTATGAAAAGAATGTGAGCATAAAATTGTTTAAGCCAAGCTGGGACACAGCCAGCTCTGCTCATGAGGAGTCCACACGAGCTCTTCTCATGTGAAAGCTGACTTTTAAATAAAAAGTTAGTGAGAAGCACTGAAAGAGAACCTATGGTCATGAACCCAGGTGTAGCTGGGCATGCAGCATGCAGTGAAAGCTAAATTATATTAATCCCCCCCAGAAAGTGTACTCTTCCATCACCTGAGGAAGAAGGCTGTCTCAGTGGGAAATGTAGCAGCTGGATGAGAACAGTGTGCCATGCACTGGACAGCATATCACAGGTAGGGTTCTGGAAAGGGACTAGATTTCTTCTGAGTTTCCAGCATCAACAGAGACTCTTTCCTAAATTACAATCCCAAGGCTTGCATTCTTTGCATTCTGTGGGACTGTTAAAAATCCTCTAATCTCACATTCATTAAAGAGTAGTGACCCCGCAGTGCTTTAGCAACTTGGATTAGTTCATCCTTAAAGAGGCAGAGTGCTCATTCTTACAAGGCCCAGAGAGAGAAAACATCCCTAGTAAACAAGGAAGAAAACATTGCAAAAGCAGTGGTTGTACCTGATGGCTGCCTCTACCTCACTTCCAGGAACAGTTGTCACATTTTTGGAAGAATCTGTGACCACAAACCAAAAGGACACCCGGTCTGTCACATTGCAGAGCAGCACATTGGAAATTCTGCAGACAGTTAAAACAAAAATCATCATTAAAGAAGCATGGAAGGAATTATTGAAATATTTTAGATTTTCTTAAAACATTGCTCTCAACTAAGAGGGAAATTCTTCTTATTTTTAAAAAAGTTAACAGTCAATACTCAAGAAAGAAATACCACTCACAGCATTCCCCATTCCCCATATGATTTTAAGGAAATCAAGCTTATGAAGACCTAATGAGTCTTCAAAAAAATTTCTAAATCTATTACAGACGTGCATGGTCTTGGACATACATTTAGTGTAATCAAATGGAAAAATACAAACTTCAATAATAATCATCATTGGCTGTGACAAAGGCCATGTAACAGAGCAAGTGCATTGGTGAACTAAGATGTCTGGGTTTGACATCAAATACCAAAAGAACCAGTCATTGAGAATTGCCCACATGATTGTCAAGTGAGTGAGTTCTACCAGACACATTTGTTGGTGGGAAGATCAGTGGAATTGATGTTATTCTTTCTGACATCTTTGTTCACAGAACCAGGCACAGAGTTGAGGGAACAAGCTAAATTTAGTCGTTCTACTGGCACTGGCCTCTTCCTTTTAGCTTATGCCTTCTCAAATATTTATATTATCTATTTTAAAGGAAGATTGTTCAGTTCTATGTAAAGTTAAATGTGAAGGGGCACAGGGAGGTGGCTTCTCATAGCATATTACATAAATAGTGAGCAAAATGCCTTTTAAACGCCTTTTTTTAATTTTTTTTTTTTTTCCAGATTTCTACTAGTAAATAGTGGAAGCACCAGAAAACCCTTCTGGAATGACACGAGTATTTAAGCAAAGGAAGTGAAAGCCAATCCCATGACAGCTGCTCTGATGGGCAGCGTCACCTGCCGGCCGCCAGCAGCACCGCCCCGGGCCCGCGGGAGCCGGACTGGGGGGACTGGGGAGACTGGGGGGACTGGGGGGATTGGGGGGACTGGGGGGATTGGGGGGATTGGGGGGACTGTGGGGACTGGGGGGGACTGGGGGGACTGGGGGGGATTGGGGGGACTGGGGGAACTGGGGGGGATTGGGGGGACTGGGAGGACTGGGGGGACTGGGGGGACTGGGGGGACTGGGAGGATTGGGGGGACTGGGAGGACTGGGGGGATTGGGGGGACTGGGGGGATTGGGGGGACTGGGAGGACTGGGGGGAGTGGGGGGACTGGGGGGGGCTGGTGAGATTGGGGTGAGAGGGACTGGAGGGAGCGAGAATGCCAGTGCCTGGGCATTCCCTATTCAGCCAGGCATCTCCTTGTAAGTGCCTCATCATGGATATTTTGTAGAAATGTTTTTCCTGAGTGATGTTTTGGGTGCCCCAGTAGTGCAATATATCATTTTACAGAGGTCTATCTACTTAATATCTATCTATCTATCTATCTATCTATCTATCTATCTATCTATCTATCTCATGAATCATAGAATGGCTTCAGCTGAAAAGAACCTTAGAGATTTGTTCCAACCCTCGTGCCATGGGCATGAACCTTCCACTAGACCAGCTGCTCAGAGCTCCATCCAGCCTGGCTTTGAATACTGCCAGGGATGGGGCATCCACAGCTTCTCTGGGTAACCTGTGCCAGTGAGTAACCATCAGTAAAGAATTTGTTAATAATATCAAATCTAAACCTACTCTTTCAGTTTGAAGACATTCCCATTTGTCCTGTCACATGCCCTTGTCAAAAGTCTCTTTCCGTCTTTCTCATAGGCTCCCTTCAGGTACTGGAAGGTGCTATATTGTCATGCCAGAACTCTCTTTTCCAGGCTAAGCAAACCAAACTGTCTCATATTTTCCTGGAAGGAGAGGTGCTCCAGTCCTCTAATCTCAAAATCACAGAATATTGAGTTGGAAGGATCATTAAGTCCAACTCTTATGGGAATGATCCACATAGGGATCAAAGTCACAACCTTGGCTTTATTAGCACCATGCTCCAACCAACTGAGCTGATTGCATTTTGGCTCTTTGGAGTTCTCTCCAAGAGGTTCATGTCCTCCCAGAGCTGGATGCAGCACACCAGGTGGGGTCTCACCAGAGCAGAGCAGAGCAGAGAGGCAGAATCCCCTCTCTTGCCCTGCTGGCCACACTGCTTTGGATGCAGCCCAGGATGCAGCTGGCTTTCTGGGCTATAAGCACCCATTCCAGAGAGAGATGCAATAAAATGTAAAGCAGTGATTTTGCAGAGCCAAAATGACCACTTTTACCTCTCTAGAAGAGTATCAATTTTACAGAGAATTTTTATGGATAAAAGAGGAAAGCCATCCTCTGGAATTTGAAAATAAGTTCACACCAGTTTGCTGGCAACAGTCATAAGATGAAAGCAGATTTATTCTTTGCAAAACAAAAAGAAAGCACAAAATTTACAGAACGGGGAAAAATGCCTACTTTTGGCTGGTGGCTGACAAACTCTTGCTGACTTCACAGAATATCTAAAATTGTAACTGCAGAAGAAGTTTTCTGTCTGGGTGTTTATAACAGTAGGACCCAAAACTTCATGTTGCCAAAGCTCCTAAAGCTGCACTTTCTGTGGTGCAATCAAAAACCGGGCCAGGTGGAAAATCTGAGTTAGTGTTGCCCTACAGAAGTTCTTGAAATGGGGTAAGAAAGATTGATCTCCAAAGAGAAAGATAAAGGCAGGCAACGACTGGCTGAACACCTGGACTTTCACACCCTCATTCAAAGACTCTTCAAGCTAGGGTATTCCCTAAAGTGTCAAGGTTTTTAGCATGAGACAAGGCAGGCAGTCACCATGGGTGTAGCATCTCTCTGTAGAACAAACAGCACTGAAACAAGTGACAGCAAGGATTGCACTAGGATATGTAATTTTGGCTTTTCTTTTCCCTGTTGTTTCAAAAATACTTCTCAATTACAAGCATCCAAACTCTGGTTTCACCACCACCACTTTTTCATCACCACAATACAAATGCCATAAACCCTTCCAGACCCCAGAGAATAATCCCACTCATGAGAAGTTCAAAGGGACAAGTAAACACCAAAACAGACTGGTTCAACAAGCACCAGTGTGGAAATTTCTGTGCAGTGGTGCACTTCTTTTTTTCTCCCATGCCATTTGCTTGCAGGTTTGATGCACAACACAGAGAACCACTGCAACTATGCCATGACACTGTATAGATCTGAGAAACCTGGCTTCTCCAGGCACTAATGAAGTGTACTTGTAAATACATATGTGGACATTCTTTCCTTTCCTTAGCAGTTGAGAGACTTTTGACATGGGATTATAGGAGAATGTTATCATCAAAATGACAAGATCCTGGTTCGGCCTTATGGCACCATGGCAAAAGTCCAAAATTGCTTTTCCTTTAATATACCAGTGAGCAGAGTGCAGGAAACCCTGGAAATTGCTTCCCTGAAACACCACCATTGCTCCTTATGGAGATTTGAATGATTGCTTAGGGGTAAGAAAGAGCTGTCAGAGAGTCAAAGGGAGCTGAGTGACCACAATGGCTGTTAGCTCATGAAAGAACCACAGTCCCCAAGTCTCAGGTGCCTATCTCCAGCTCTCCCAAAAGCATCACACCTCTTCCAACACAGGGCTCTGCAGCTGCTCCTGCAAAGGAACGGTATTTTCTTCCCAGCAGCCATGGGATCACCTTGATTTAACAGCTTTACTCCGGACTCTTACTTTGTTGTTCTGAATGGTCACAATATTTTTAGTGTCAGAAAAGCCTGTCTTAGGAAGATGGATAATGTTGATGATCTTTTTTTCTGGTCACTTCATAAGGAAAATTTCAGGGTTTTTTTATCTATAAATGGGGTGAAGATGTACCAAAAGTATATTTGAATTATTTATCTTATATTATTCGAATGAAAACAAATGTGTTGACATTCTTTCTGCTCTAAAGATTAACTAGTCTCAGGCCCAAAAGAGATGCATATCTCAGATATCAGATGCATATCTCATGACTCAGATGAGTCACAGATTAGAAAAACCAGGATTACTAACACAAGCTACAACAATAATTTTTTAACACTGAGAGATCAAAGGTTGGCTTACGTAGTTCATGACCGTATGTATTGAGAATCAATTCAAAGACCATATATAAAGCAGGAAATAATGGGGTATTAATTCTCTTCTCCACTGAAAAAGAAGTATTTATTTGTATCTCTATTAATAGTTACTGAGTTATTTGATTGATTGTACCTTTCTGATGTTTTTTGCAAACTTGAAAATTTGACAAGCCTTTCAAACATTAAACGCTGCTCCATGATTCATTAAATTTCAGTTTGGAAATTAACTTTAGAGAACTTGAGATGTAACATGCAATCCTCCCCATTATGTGCTGGGTCACTCAGTGGTTACACAAGGGCATCAACAGCATCAACTGCTGTTTGCAGCAGCACATTGAAATACTTGTCATCACAGGCTGGCCTTTATACAGCTTCAGAAACCTAACAAGAGGTGATCTTGAATATCAAAAATGATTGGGGCAGACTGCAACAATGACTATCCTGATGCCCCAGACAAATTATTTTGGGACCTGATACAGCTTGCTGAACTTAATGGCATTTGTGTCTCATGTGAAAGTTAGCTGTGGCTGTGAGTTACTTCAAGGCTGTGGGTGTGTTAGAAATTAATGGGATTTTAAAGGGGAGGTTTGTCACATCCTGGCTATGGTCATGTGCATAATTTATACCCTGGCAGAACCAGTATTTAGTTATGTAAAATAATACTGATTTTTTTCATAGGTTTTATTTTGACAAAATCTTCAATTAACCAGATGCAAAATTTCCATTAAGTTTAGATGCTACCAGAATGCAGTCACAAGCAATTTGTTCTTATATGACAGAATAGTTGGTCATTGGTCTTTTACATCTTCTGAAGAAAATCTGTTGACCTTTTCCTGAAAAAGCTCATGTAATGAAATGCAATTTATTTGCCAGCAGTGCAATGTAATTTATTTGCTACAAGCTCCTGCTTGTAGCACAGTGAAGTCTCTTTACCAGCTCTGCCAGGGTGCTGTTCCTGTGCACAGCATGCTGCTGTTCCCTCTGGGATGCTGGCTGCTCCCACACCTCTATGCCCACTGCAGAGGGGATGGAGCAGGACCACACTCCCTCCTTTCAGGTGCCAGCCACAAGAGTGGGGAAAGGATTGTTATTTCCAGGACATCCAACAGGCTTTCACAGCATTCTTGCTCCCAGGTAACAGGCAGATTATTTGAGGTGTATTGGGAGGTTCATCTAGCCTCTCCATCACTAAACAGGGCCTCTGAGGCCCCTTGGGATTTGAGAGAGATCTATGCATAGGACACTCCTCAGCCTGTTGGCCCAGGAAGTTGTGCCAGATCTCAGAGCTGCACAGCTCTCCTTCAGGCATCATGCTGTTTATAATGACCCCAAAGATGTCTCTAAGTCCTACATGAATTATCACCTCCAACATACACCCCACGAGGGGTGTACCCAAGTTATACCCCACAAGAAAGTCTGATACCAGCTTAAAAAGAGGTGAAGATGCCCACAGCTGGCTGATTGCAAATATTATACTGACTTTTCTGACCAGCTTAGTAGCAGGGGATTATTGCTATGAGCAACACCACCTCCAAACTGGAGTGACACTGGCATCATCATATTCGTCCATAGGGAAAACTCTCCAGATAGGAAACTGAAGTAATGAGTATAAATTCTATGGTTACCCGGAGTGGGTACAGATAACTGCCATTAAAACTTCTACTCCTTCCATACTGGCTTGACTTTTTCCCATTCCTGCAGCAACCTTATTTTAATCTGCAGAAAACCACAGTGCTTGAAGAGGAAAAAGATCACTTGCCTCTGACACAGGAATTTTGCTGTATGAAAGTAGCATGACTTTGAAGGAAGAGAATCATTTAAAAAGGGAACACAGAACTAAAATAAGTATACAAAAGTGAATCTGTATGGATCAGATGCTGAATGAAAACTCTGCTGCTTTGAAAACCTGAGAAAAAGTCCTACATAATCATCTGTAATTAGCTTGCATCTTGAACTAATTTTTTTAAGTGCCATTTTAATTGGGTTGAGTAGCACACTTAGCTAGTTTTGTTAAGCTTGATGTAACAGCTCTTGCTCAAAGGAGACCACTTCTGAGGAATAAAAGTGAAACAGCAGGAATCAAACATTCCTGTCACATGGAGGGGGAAATCCCCTTTTACTTAAGAAAAGTACAGCAGCCACAATAATCATCATACGACTAAAGTTAAATAATATATTTTCGAATGCTGAATGTGCTTCATCTGATGCAATGACAGCCTGAAGCAGTTTTATTTTTAAGAAAATTGAAAACCTTATCCTTGTTGGCCTACCAGCACCATTAATCTTTCGTTTCAGATTGAAAAAACAATGAAAAATATAATAGGCCTATGGAAATGCACTTACAAGGTTTTTCATTTCAGAAATATAAGAACATTGTGAAAATACACCTTGCTAAGAGCTCTGTCTAATCTGGTACCTAATTTCATAGAGTAGCAAGGATCAGAAGCCTGAAAAGAATATTCAATACCTCAGGGTAGATTTAATCCCAAAACCAATTAAAGGCTGATTTCTATCTGCACTGCAACATCTGAAACTTCTTGATGGTAGGTAACTCAGCTGCTGTGATATTGAGGATAGGAACACCCAGCAGAGCACAGCACTGGCATAGCTATCCACCTCCCAGGGCTCTGAGTCAGCTCATCTTCAGCACACTGCTGAGGCTGAGCTCTAAGTAAGCATGCACCAGAGCTGCTTACTCAAAGATCTGTGCTGCCTTTCCTGACCTCCTAGTGTGTCCCTTCTCCTCCTCCCACTATGGTCTCCAGAAGGTGTCAAATCTTCCTGCCACATTCTGCTGGAAGCAAACTGGCACTATCCCACTGAGATCCACAGCTGTGTCACTTCAACCCACAGGGATCCTGGTTCAAAGATTGAACATTGCTTAAGATGGAGAGACAGTGTGATGTTAAATATGTATCTGGGTGTCAGAGGTACACTGGAACAGCCTGCTTTTAGAATCCCTATATAAGGATTTCTACAGCTCAGTACAGCAGAGGACAAGTCACTACATGCAGCATTGTTAATATGTATAAGACAAATCCAAGCAGATGCTTACTGAGTTGTGCTCCTGCTGGAATATCTTCTCATTGCAAAAGCCACCATTGCTTTGAAGAGGTATTCTTCATTAGCATCCCAGGCATACTGTAAAGGAAGATGGAAAACAATTAGTTTCAGCACCAGTGCTGGCAGAACAGAAAGGGAAAAGAGTCCCTGAACTTGAAATGCTGTATTAATCAAGAAAATTAATAAATTCTCTGGTTGTGCTAATAAAATAAATGTCCATTATTTAGTATGGACAAAGGACTTTTTCTAATGGGAAAAAACCAAAGTGCAATATAAACTGTAATATAAGTAATATAAACTGCAAAGAATGTTTCCAAAAATTGAATTAACTGAATATTTCTGAAAGCTGACCAAACTGGAGATGTAAAGTTTATTATACCACAGACTAGGCATATTACTAGAATTCTCCCCACACAGCTGCACTCGTGGCCTTGCCTCTTTTGCTAGAGAAACTCAGTTAAAGTAGGTAGGTTTAAATCCACTCTCAAAGACTATTTGTGTCTGGCCAAAAATAATAAGAAAAAAAACTCCTTATGTTTAAGGTGGTCTCTGGGAGTTGGACATTAGGACACCAGGAAATAAACTGAGATTGCAGCCTTATTGCTGCAGACTGTCCTGATTACAAGAAAACTCAACTATATTACAATTATATTGCATGTGAGATAAAAGGAAATAGCATCCTTACTACTTCAATAAGAAAAATAATGTAGGCTCCAAAAACTGTTCTCTCTTGTCTTGATGAAATCATGCTTTCATAGTTAAAGTTTTCTGAAACAGCTCCACTGGGTTCCCCTGGGCTTTCATTCACACATGCAATTCTAATGATCTGTAAGAACTGAATCTATTACATTTTTATAACAGGAGCCCTGACTGAGGCATACTGATTGAATTTCTTCCCCTTTCAGCAGATCACAAAGATTATTAGTTTCTTGGAATTATATTAAGGGAGGTTAGAAACAGCTTTCTTCAGTCAGTCAGAACACAAATCTAATCTTCAGCTTTCAGCATTAAAAAAATCTGCTGTGTAATCATCCAAACCAGAAACCCAGTGGACACTAAACTCTGTTGTCAAGTTGGACCTACTTTTTCATGGTCCCTTATAACACGTTCAAAAAATGGCAATGTTCATCAAAACGCAGTAAATAGTATTGAAAATTCCAAATCTTAATTCTGGTTTTTGGGTGCATGGAGATGCAACCTCTCCACAAAAAAAGAGAGAATCCAACACAGGTATCTGCAGCCCTTATGTTGTTCTGGCATCCCAGGAAACTGAACAGGGAAGGATGCAATCATTTAAAGGGCAGAAAGTGATATTGTTTATCATCCCTAGATGAATGTTGAGTGAAATGGACTCTCTGAGATAAGACAAGACAAGGACAAGAAAGCTGACGCAGCACACAACTTGAGCAGCATTAAAGCGCAGCTGCACTGCTGAGAACCTAAGTTCTGGCTCACCACTCTTGCCTCGTGAATGAAGAGGGTTTTGAGCATACTGTGATAATGCCTGCCAACCTGGGAACTTAAACTGAACAAAAAAACCTAGAGAGAAACTCTTTGGAACAAACTTATAAAAGCCTATGTTTTGATCCCACTGCACTGATGAAAATGTGACAGAAATAAGAGCAACTAGTACTGAAAGAAAAAGAGATCATGTAGTAAAGGAATTAATACAGATCAGAGCCATAGAACTATTTATCATCATTTTAGAAATATCTGTATTTAAACCATGAAGCACAATTTGCAGTACTAAAAGGGAAGATCTGTTTTTTTCTGTGTGTGGCACTATTGACTGAATCCCTACATGCCATCTGCAGTTGAGAACAGGTCCAAAAGGACAGAAAAAACATAATTTGTTAGCCAGTGGATTAAACCAGCTGTAGAGATAATTTAATCAGTTGTCTTGAAAATGGATAATGATGAAGCACACTCCATTTCATGCTCACATGGACACAAATACAATGCAGCACTACCAAGTACATGTACTCAGTATGTTTAGTGCAATGCATATATACATGCACGCTTTGTCACAGCTCTCATAAATAATGCAGCAGCCTAGCACTTCTTTAAGTCAGAGTAACGAAAAGGTTATCTCCAATCACAAAAGATTTGAGTTTGTAGTGAGGAATCCCAGGCCCAGTCGAAAGAGTAGGCACTTGAAAAGGGACAGAATGAACAGAAAACTGCAAGAAAGAGGGAAAGGAGACTGGCAGAGAAAGCTCAGCAGAAATCAGGTGTCTGCCTGAGCCAGGAAAGGATATTGCAGACAACCTTCTGGGCAGAAGGGCACAAAGCCCCAAGAAAATGGAGACTAAACAGGAAGTAGAGCAGATGGGGATGGCTGTGGGCTCCAGGTGAACAAGAACCTCTGTAAAAGACTGTATACAGGCCTCTGTACAAGATGGTATACAAGGAGGAAGCAACATAATGAGGAGGAAAAGTAAGGCAAGAACAACTTTAAGCTAACTATATGAACTCAGGACAGGTGGGCATGAATTTCCAGAAAACAGTTTCTAATCAACAGCTTTCTCTAATCAGAGGTGCAAAGAAACCTTGAATGATTCAGGTTGGAAGGCACTGCAAATATCATCTAGTTCCAACTCCCCTGCCATGGGCACGGTCACCTTCCACTAGCCCTGATTTGTTCTGCTATGGCGCTTTATCCGCTTCATCTTTATCCTCCAAATGCAAAGGCATGGAGTGCAGCTGATGACCAAGGATGTCCCTATGCAGTGCACCTATTGATGCACGTTTTCTGCTGCTCTAGAAGAAACATAAAATATCATTTGCAATCATGTTTAAATATCATTTGCAACCACACACTGTAAACATAACTGTTACCAATGAAACAGCACACGATGGTATCAACTGTTAAATTTAACATCTTCATTGCACTACAAAGGAACCAACACAAAGACGTTGGCTCAGTTGCACTTGCCATCCTTTATACATTAAGGAAGAGCAGAATTGGACACAGATAACTGTGAAAGGCATTCCTAAATGCCTCTTACTGAATGAAGGTGATGAGATAATGCATGAAAGATGATGAATATAGGTTGCTGATGGGGTGAAATGCTGTAATAGTACTGTAAAAGACAAAATTTAAGATAGGAGAATATAATAGTACAAGATTGCTCTGAGCAACCCGACCTGGTTTCAGTGTTGACCCAGCTTTGAGCAGGGAGGGAGGACTAGGGACCATGCAAGATCTCTTCCCTCCTGGATGGTTCTGTGCTTAACTATACAGCCATTCAGACTGCAGAGTGGCTATAGACACATAAACACACTTCTGGATCCCATTTGGTGGCAAAACAAAAGGTGTATGACAGCCTTCCTCCTCTTCATTCTCTACCCTAGAAGCAGCCTGAATACTGAGCCAGAAGGGAAGTGCACTGTCTACTTCAGCTGGCTGCAGCCCCTGAGGAGCCAACTCTTTGACTCTTACGCTTAAAATGAGTAGTGACACCAAGTTACACAGACTTAATGCCCATCACTTCTTATCACTCTCTAGTTGCCTCTGTCCCTTTCAAATTAACCCTCTACCCCTCTGCTGGCTCCATGAACAGAAAGCAACTAATGCCTATTCCAGAAGCCACTCATAAAGTCAGAACTATCCTGAGAGACTCATAAATCACCTTCCGTTTAAGCCTACAGAAACCTACCGTGTTTCCTCCCATGGATTCGCAAACAACATCTCTGTCAAGTACATCCATTATTTGCAAATAAAATGCTAACGGAATACCTACTGCATCAGAGCTGCTCTTTCCAGCTCCATTTTGATAAGAACTAAATAAATACACTAAATGGAACTCCCTGCCTCAGAGTACAGCTTACCTGATGAATAAATCAAAAAATGGTGTCCTGTTTTCATCAGCCCCACACATGGGATGGCATGCACTACACCATGTGAAAAGCTGCACAAGCTATTTCCTATGCCCCTGAGTGTACTCTGGAGTTTTCCTGCCACTCCTAGAGAAAAATTCCCACAGTATCAGGGCTTTCTGTTATCATGGAGCTTGAAGTGACCTGGAAATGAACCAAGCTGACTGTGTCCTACTGTGACAATGACAGTATTACACTTTTCTTCGCTAAAATAAATAACACAAATAAGTAAAGTGACCCAAATTCTTTAATGAAATTGTTTTTCAGTTTCATAGTAGTTTTAGTTTTCAATTTCAGTCATTCACAGAGAAGACTGCAGTGGCTATGAAAAGGAACTACTACTACCTCTGTACTTAATATTTGTTTATAATTTGTTGATGATTTTCTATGGCATCATACCACTTTCAGCAAGCTGTTGATCTAACATGCTCTTCTTGATTGTCCCATTCTTTGAGCTTTCACACACTTTGTTATATGACATAAACTGCAAAAAACAATAGACTCATCAGTTATTGCTTTTCTTCTAGCAATACAAAGCGCCTTCAAGGATAATGATTTGTCTCATACCCTTTTTGAATGAAAACAAACAAACAAACAAACAAAAATTCTAAATGATCAAACAACCTCCCCTTATTTTACTACAGCTGGAAAAGGAAAAGGCATTTAAAAGGGGCATTACTGGGAACTGCAATTTTTGTTCTTTGCTACTATGCTGAACCAAGATTAAATCAAAATATTAGCATCAAGAGGAGCCTTAATAATTATTCTGACATATTTTCAGCCATAGTATTACACTATTTTTAATAACTAAAAAACCCCAAGGCTTGCACTACTATTTAATTAAAGTCTCCTACCCCAGAGAATTGCCTTCACTATGAATTTCGAGACATTCACTTTAGCAGGTATCTTGAATATTTCTTTGTACTTTGTCTGGTTTATGAAATTACCAGTGAAATTCAGGTCCCTGCTAATGTTAGTTTAAATTACCTAGTCTTTCAGGATAATTTTAGAACAGCTTCTACAGTCATAAGGAGTTTCTCATTTCACTAGTCTCTTAAAACATGTAACCTACTGCTTTTTGTTTCCTAGGGCTCATACCATAATCAAACACCAGACTTACAGTGGACATGCCTATCCAGGTTGTTTCATACTAATTTTCTGCTGATCCCTGTTAACATGCTACAGATTTTCTCTAAGTATTCAAAACTACTAACAAAGTGCTGGGCTCTGACATATTAAATAGTGCCTTAGATCAGGAAAGACCACTCAGTCATCCAATGTCCCAATCTCTTACGTATCTCTCATTGCTCACACCAGTGTTTCTACATTAAGTCCAAAGATCTGAATTAAGCCAAAGCATTTCAGTCCTCATGAGACAAGCCTGTTCACCACAGGCAGAGAAGAAAGGCCACTATCTGAAAGCCTCCATTAGCAGGGAATTGATGAGACATGCTTGAATGATCTCTACAGTTAATGCTTGTCTGAGAGCCTGATAGAAAGTCTCATTTCATAAAGACCTAAAAATCTTTCCCTGCATCTCTTCCTAGACATGCTTGACTTTACAATTAGCACTCTTGAGCAGAAGTGCTTTTCCCAAAATACAAACCTACATTTATGCAGCACTTCTCATGCATAAAGTGTAATATCCCTATTGCCTTTCCAGGGGGAAAAAAATCTTTGACAGAAAAGTCTTTATGAACAAGCGAGCTTTACATTTCTCCTAAAGGATGCCATTTTAATGAGTGGGCTATTCAAATGACAAGAAATGGATGCTTGGATCATGACTTGAGCAAACTATTACAATTAATGCTGCAAAACAAATTGCTTGTGTTGCATTCAGAAATTTTATACTATATATTATTTCTATTTTGGCAGATATTGAGTCAGGAAGAATATGTGAAGATATTTTACTTACTGCATTATCTCCCAAAGCTGTTTTGATACTAATCCGTACTTTGAAAGCATTCTGTGCATCTGACACAAAGAGAAAAAAGCAAACATATATTGACAGTCACTCAAAATAGGATTTTAAATCATTTACTCCCCTGGTTATTTCACAAATATCAGTTGGTAAATGTGTTTTAAGAAATCACCCGCTTAGGAGAACAGAAGTTACTTACATGAAAAAAAGCTCTACAGAATCTCAATGAGGTTTACCGTGACCTCTTTAAGAAAGACCAACTTCCATACTTAATTTGCAAACTCATAAAAGAACTAAATGCTTAGCATTTCAATCTTTAAACTGAAGACAATCAGTTAAAATAAAAATCTTAGAAGCTGGCAGCTTTGTAGCTAAACTGATAGCTACTTTACCTAAAGGATAGGAATCAGCTCCAAATCTTACCTGGCTTGCAGAGCTCAGCATGAGCAATGGCAACTACAGAGAGTGGAAACAGCAAAGCCCGTAACATCCCGTCAGCATGGAAAGGTTGAGGCAAAAAGAAGTGAGTCTCCCCTGTAAAGCACTCTTAAACTTTGTGTGACCCAGGATTAAAGCATCAGAAGCACAAGTAAGCAACCAAGTAAAAGGTTTAATAATTAACCCCCGTTATTTTAGCTAAAAACAGGCACTAGAAACAACTGTCTTCTGTTAGTTATTTACTACCTTTCTCTGTAGTAAAAAAGAAAAAAAAAAAAAAAAGCAAAAAAAAAGCTGCAACAAGTATTTAATATTCCTTCTTCCTTTTTAGAAAAATACATTGTACAGTTTTCTCACAGGCGTAGTGTCAGACACACAAGGTGTCTGTGGGATGTCACACCAGAGCAGCTGGCAACTCTTAACACAGCAGGCAAATCTGAAGCTTGGCTGCCACTAAATCCCAAAGGAAGCTGCCACCTGTCTTCCATGGGAAACTGTCTGGCCCCACTGAGCATCCTTGAGAATAAAGGAAGACTGGGCACCCTTTTCACCTTACCAAAAGAAATGTGTGATGAATACAGAATACCTGGACCCAAAAAACAGGGCTCAGGCATTGCCCTTTGCTTGCCTTTGCACTCCAAGCACTTGGGAAGGGCCAGCCTGATGGGCACAGTGCTGTGTCACCTCAGCCCCACCCCAGCCCCACTCCTGTGTCCTGGCTCAAGCCCAGGAGAGCAAACGCCTTGTTCTACACAAAAACACCCCACATCTGAGTCATTGCTTTGCATGAAAAGAACTATTACAAAAGAATTGTAGGGACAAACACTTCTTTCCTGTCAGAAGCTTGTTATAGTAGCAACTAGAATAAGCAAAGATGCAATAAAGAACTTAATAGGAAGCATGTTGAAAAGGAACATACTCTTGTTTTGTAGACCTGTGTACTTGTGTTTACACTGTGTATATGTGTACACACACGTGTGGAAATATTTTAATTCACTCTGCACTATTAATCAAATGTTTACCAAGACAAATAAATAAATGTGGAGGAGAAACAATTCAGAAACTGAAATGTATTACAGGTATTTGAACAGTCTCTGCAATCTAGGCAGCAAGACAGGATTACTTTATTTCATTCTGTTGCTGTACTCCCCCTGTAGCCATTGTGATTAATGGTTAGTTCCTACCTTGAATATCACTTCAGAATTACTTTCAGTTGGTCCTTTAGCAACAAGAAGTGTATCCTGAGACTGCAATCCCAGAGTTTTCACATGAATTACGAACCATGAGAAAATCTGACTTAACTGTGGGGCTGAAATTATAAAAAAAATTACCAATATTTACTGCATTAGATACCTGGACTTTCGGGTAACAGAGAACTCACTGTTTCAGTAATTTAAAATATTTTTTAGAAGCCACTGTTAAAGGACTTGATAGCCCATCTTTAAAAGTCAAGCTACCCAAGATACCCACCCAGCTGATACCCAGGCACCTCTTTACTCTCACTAGGCAACCCAGTCTGGGCACAAAACTATTGGATACATTATCTGCTTAGATGTCCAATCTATGCCTATGAAAACAAAAAAGTGATGCATTCATTTCTAATGACAGCTTAAATTAACATGCTGTATATATGCACATCAAAAGAAGTGCACTGAAAAATGTACAGCTGTATGAATGACTATCAGGTTTCTGCAGCATTTGTAACTTAAAAAAAAAATCTTAAAAGAATGTGAATGCAGTTTCATGGTAAATTCGTGTGCATTGCTTCAATAGTGAACACGTGAACTTTTTTTAACCTTTGGGGAAAACACTGAAGAACTTGGGACAGGAGAAGAAAAACCAAGCACTCTTTCGCTGCTGCCAGAAGGCAAATGGAACTGAGTGTGATACAAAGCATCACCATTTCTCCCTGCTGTAAAACACAAGTCAGTTCTTCCCCTCAGAAATGCACAGGGTCAGTGTCAAAGTACAGCAAAGACACAAGACACCCAGCAGGAACAAACTCAGAGGACATGACTGAATTCCCTGATCAGAGCTGCTGAATTCCAGCCAGGCTGGCTGATTTTCCCCAATTTGTCTTGCAGGCAAGAAGCAAGACAAATGATTTTTTCCAGCAGAGAGGGGAGGAGGCCAGGAGAAGCAGCAGTATGATAAACACCCCAGCTCTGAGCTCACAGGGAGGGCATCGTGCAGTTGATATATATGTGCACAGCAATGTGGATGTGTGCCAAATGCATCCAGCTGAAGGCCTATGTGTGTATGCAGTTGTACATGCACAGAGTGCTGCACATAAGGAACCAATTGCTACACATCTATAAATCTTTTTCCAAAGCCAGCACGGTTTTTAAATAAGCCAGGTGGACATACAAGACTATACCAGGCTTTAGTAGGAAGTTAACTTGGCTTCAAATTAATGGTATTTTTAAATACTGTCTTTAAAAGCACTGCAACTTTTCAGTTTACAAATGGAGTATATCTGTATAATCTAAAAAGACAGACATTCTACCACTTTATATCTTTGTAATAAATCTACATGCATGGATAACTTTCTGCCCAGCCTCTCTGCTCCCATTTTGGCCAGATACACAGCACTGTTTAACCATGTCTGCATTTGTTTGCCACTGATTATCATCAGTTTGCTTGAATAAATTACAATCTTCATGCACATATGCAAGGTATGTTTTTAACTGACTACTTTTTGAGGTGTTAGATTTCTAAGTAGTTCCTCTTCTATAGTATCTTTGTTTTTCCTTACTGTGGAGCTATAGCTCATAGCCAAGAAGAACTTCATGCAAGATCTGCATCCCAGAAATATCACAGAACTAGTGCAAAGAATTATTTCTCTTATAATACCAAATGAATTTGTTTGCCTGGTTGAAAATAAGAATATCTCTGTAATTTTTTTTTCAGTGCTTTTCATCTACAGAAGTTCATTTATAATCTGTATGTACGTATTTAAAAATACATCAAAATTTGGACTACCGAACAAATCAGGAGAAATTTCAAGAGCGCGTATGACTTGGTAAAACAAACAACCAACCTCCATTTTCTCCATGTGATTAGCAATGTACTTTTTCTGCTCCTTTCAATGTCTTTGAAATGGAAAATCCCAGGGAAGTAAAATATTGATAGCTATTGTTTAAGTTAATTAACAGCTATGGCTAAACTTAACCTCAGTTTTCAAATTTGACAAATTAACAGTTTTAAACTCTGAGGAAGTTAATCTTTAGTCTCAAATAGTTGTGTCCAACTCTTAGGAGGAAAGAGTCAATGTGTGACTGTCAGCATTAGTCACTCATGGAAATGTACCTGGCAAACTGCAGCCCCGAATTGCAGTTGTGCACAGTGCTGTGCAGCTCCCTGGGTGCAGTGGAAATGACAAAAACTGTGTGTCTTTTCTGAAGACATGGGGGAACAGGGTGTTGAATGAGGACTGCCACCACACTGTTCATCACTGTAACAGTGCAGAAGTCACTTGGTTGCCACCAAGTTTTTATCAGAGCTCACAGAAGCAGACAGTGTGTGAGAAATAAGCTCTCAAGACAGTCGTGCGGGCGGGGGAAGGATGCACTTGTCAGCATTCCCATGTACTGCCTTGGAAAAGGCACTTTGCAGTGGGAAGCACTAAGGACATTGCCAGTTGAGAGTGAGCAAACAGAGACTTCCAGCATGGAGGGGGTGGGAGGGTGGTGCTGCTGCCACCACTTCATCATCATGTTTATTACACAAACAACACACCAAGAAGTGTCAATGAAAACTGACCCATCCCAAACCCACATTTCCTGGGTGTCTCCTACATAGCATGCATTTTCTGGGTCACACAAATCCAAGCTAGTGAGTTGTCTGCCATTTCCCTCATGTTCTCTTACTTCCATTTACATCATCTAGGGGAAAAAAAAAATTTACAATTCCATGAGGAAAAGTGCCATTTTCTCCTGGAGCATATGGCAAATATGGTGAGGACAACTTTTACAAAATCTGTATGCTTATCAAATGTATCTTCCTTTTTTCCTTTTTTCCACAGAGGGCTTGGGCATACAACAAAGAGAGTGAACCTTTCTTATCTGCTTATGTCAGTCTACAGCGGCAGAAAATACAAGACATGGAAATCAGAAAGCCACAGGGAAACAAAGTTCAAATGTGTGCCAAACAGAGTCACTGCACTCCTACACAGAGCTGCTCTACTGCAAGCACAGTTCTGTGCATACATCTTGAAAGACACTCAGATTTATAGTGCAACATGGTCCATGCATGGCAGTTACAGCATGGTACATAACTACAAGTTGCAAGACAAAAATTTCTCTGTTCTGGACTATTCTGTACAGTACAATCTGTGCATCCATTATTGACCATCTCATGATGGGGTTCACGTGGTACTGGACCATGAAGGAGTATTTTTCTTTAGAAAATATGGAAGAGTGAGTTCCACAGCCTGAATGTTGCCACAAAAATAAACTATGCTTGTGAAGGCCTGTGATCTGTAATTCCAGAGTAAGGAATAACAGCTACTGACTGAAATGCAGTATTATTTTGGATATGTGAATGGCTCTTGCCTGGAATTCCCATATCTTTTCCTTTCTGACACCGTATCAATTAAATAGCATGGAAGTCTGCACCTGAAGATCAAACTGCTATATGTGTATAAATTAATAAAAATAAACAAAGTGGAGAAAAATGCAACCACTGTATTCTTGTTTTGAAGAGAATGACAGCTTTTTCCAGAATCATTGTGGATATCTGTAATAGCTGTTATGTTTTTTGTTTTCTTAAAATGAGATCCTACTTTTAATTGCTGAAATATATAAGCTTAATATAGTGCCTTCCCCAAGAACACTGGAAAAATGCCTTGATGAAATATAGCATAACAAAGGAAGAAATGACAGAATTTCTCAATTTAGACTCACAAACAGCTTAAAGGAGGGTTAATATTATGGCACTTCCTTTGTTGATGGGAGGATGAAAGTTATAATTTCCTAATGAAATAAGATTATGAAACACATTTGGTTGATTTTTCAAAACTTTCATGGGTGTCAATGTTCATCAGTTGTTAAATGCACAATACTGCCATCTTCTGTATACAAGACACAGCAATTTATGTGTTATTTTACATGTATGTTCTGCACACGGAACAGTGGAAGTACTACAGAGGACAACTTCATTTTAAGGGAGTCTAGGAACTGGCACATGGTTGAGCAGCAGCATGGTCTGAATATTCATTGGTCAAGTGGCAAACGTAACTGCTGACTATAGCAGTCACATGCTTGCTTTGAACAACTTCACCGAGCTCCAGAGTAAGGAAGAGGACACTCATGACATTGTTAATGAACAGCACGGTCAATTAGTCAGATTCTGACAGAGCCTGCTGCAGTGTGCTTCACTGTCAGCAGCTCTGGCTGTGTCTGCAGCGTACTGCCTCCAGGATACAGGAAATAAGCTCCTACTTTGTGGGTTAGGAGAATAATTTAGACCTTAATCAACAATGTACATTATTAACAGCTATGCAAAACATGCCCAAATGAAAGCTACAAACACACTGCCTCTGAAAGCTGCAATCTATCACTCCTGTCACCGAGGAATTGATTACTGACAACTTGCATATTTCCACCCAGGAGGGTCTGTGCGGAATAGTTTCCTGCCGGGAAATGCGTTTCTAATCAGGTCAGGTACTATGCCCCAGAGATGATGATGGGAATACATCAGCAGCGTGAGCTAAATTGATCCATGTACCACTCTGGTGTGCTGTAACTTCCCTCAGCTCTGAGAGGCTGTGGGGCAGGGCAGCCATGGTCACAGCAGCCAAGGGACACACTCAAAGTTCACCTCACAGCAGGCACCCAACACCCTGCTCCCACACACAATTCCCAGCACGGCCAAGACAGCTCAGGCACAGCACACAGGCTGTGGGCAGGCAGTCACTGTCCGGAGCATCGCTCAGGGACTGCCGTGGGCATCAACCCCCGGGCAAACTCAGACACCACTGCACAGGCACAGATAGCCAAGAGGGCTGAGGACAGCCCTCCGCCAGGAAAGGCTGAGGGAATTGCACCTGCTCAGCCTCGAGGAGACAACTGAGACCTCATGGACACATATTAATATTAAACAGTGACCCGTCATCGGATGGGTCCAGCGGTGGACAATGTTCTCGGTGGTGCCGAGCAATAAATAGGACAAGAAGCAACGGGAAGAAACGAATGCACAGGAAATTCCACCTGAACGCGAGCAGGACCTTCTTTAGTGTGTGTGTGACCGAGCACTGGAAAAGATAGCCCAGAGAGTCCCCCTCACTGCAGATATCCAGGAACGGCCCGGACACATTCCTGCGCCGGCCCTGTCTGAGCAGGAAGGTTGGAGCCACTGTGGTCCCTTCCAAGCAACCTGCCCCATTCTGTGATTCTGTGCACGCCCTCGCTTGCTGTCTGCGGCGCAGTTGGGTAGGTCGGGCTCGCCCGGCGCTGCCGTTCCCCTCAGTGCCGCACCA
Organism: Certhia americana; assembly: GCA_018697195.1. NCBI lineage: Eukaryota > Metazoa > Chordata > Aves > Passeriformes > Certhiidae > Certhia > Certhia americana. The sequence goes on from CM031857.1 coordinate 99,781,481, forward strand.
ATGCCGCCGCCACGGCCGCCCCGCAGCCCGGGCAGCCGGAACCGATGGCGCGCCCTTCCGCCGCGGGCTCACGTGACGTCCCGTCGGCACCGCAAGATGGCGGCGCCCATGTTGGTGCCCGAGCCCCCCCTGGGGAAGCCGAGGTGAGGCCGCAGCCGGGCCGCGACCGGGACCACCCGGGGCAAGGGGAAGGGCCCGCGGGTTCCTGCGGAGAGTCGCGGCCCCGTCCTGGCCGGGACGGCCCGAGCGCACGACGGCCGCGGCTGAGGCCGCCCGGTGGCCGGGCCCGGCAGTGTCGCAGCTCGGCGCGGCCGTGGCCCGGCGGGACGAGGGAACTGGGCTCGGTGGTCCGCGGGACGGGAGCGCGGCCGCACTGGGGGCGGCGAGCGGACCCGGAGGCGGCGGGGCCGCGGGCGAGGGGCGCTGCCGGTGCCGTCCCCGGCTGGAAGCGGGGGGAGCGGGGCCGCCGTGCCCAGCCGGCCGAGCTGCGGCGGGGCGGAACCGCACCCGGGAAAGCGGCGGCCCGGCGTGATGAGGGGAGCGGCGGAGGCCGCGGTGCGGGGAGGCAGCGGGCCCGAGCGGCCGTGCTGACAAGGGGATTCCCCGGTCGGGGTCTGCCGGTGCTCGCCAAGGCCTTGTTCGGTGTCGTGCGGCTGGAGGGAGAGGCGAACCCCGGCCCTGGAGCGCCGCTGCTCCTTGCGCTGTGTGCCCACCTCCTCGTGTGCTGGCTTGGGAATTAGGGGAGTTCCTCCGTCCCTTCCTGCCTTGGGTTTCAAGAACGATAAGTTCGCAGGGAACTGGGAAGGAGTTTCTGGCTTGTCAGCCGCAGGCACTGAGGGATGCGATCCATTTCAGGCAGGGACACGAGGCTGGCCGGGTCAGAGGCAGTGGGGACATTGGTCTGTGCGGGCAGGTGCTGCTCTGACAAGCACAGTGGTGTCACCCTGGCACACACAGCTGTGCAGGTGGTGACCATGTGAGCAGTCCTGAACAGGATTGGAGTTGTGGGTGACGTTCTGGCTGGCTGAGTTACACTTGTGGAATCTTAAAATTTCACACTCCAAAAGGGTTTTGGTGTTCTGCATTTGGTGTGGCTCAACAACAAGGGCTGAGGATTGTCCCTCCTTCCTATTTCTCCATTATGACTTGGCTTGGAAGAGGAAAAATAGAATGAAACTAGACAGAAAATAGTTCGATGTGAAAAGGCTTTTAGACATTAGAAGCGTTTTGACCATAATAAAAACATTGGTGCTGCTTGCTGCTTAACAGCTGTTCAAAGCTATCAGACAAGCAAGGAAGAGTCTGGCCAACCTTCTGCAGCAGAAGAGCAGTGCTGAGCATTGTCTGTGGGGGCCGTGGAGTGTGTTTTGTTAGCTGTACATTGAGTCTAGTGCCTGTGGAGAATATCAAAGGAAAAAAGAAAACATTTGAAATTTTGTGTCCTGTAAAAGAATGACTAGAATGTGCTGAAAGGTTTATCAAAATTGTAGGGTAGGAAATCCCAAAGTTTTTTTCCTTAGCTTATCTAGCAACCGAGTTTCAGGAGATGAAGGAGATTTCACGGAGTTGGTGATGATGTCAAACACTGCAGAGCTCAAAAAAGATGAGACCCCGTGTGTGGTGTCTTCTTGCTGCAGCCCACGTGCAAGTCTGAACAGCACAGCCACAGATTTACAGACTTCATTGTCACATCAGATGCTGCTGTGGAGTTACTGTTTCATATAATTGCCTGTTAATATTGCAGTTTGGGAGATTTGGTATTGCTGAAGGAAATTAAGTGCATGTGTGACAGTAAAAATTATTTGTTTGGCTGTTTTAACATAAGTAATGTTCTCTCATCTTCAGCCATCAAAAGTACAGAGCTATTCTAAAGAAGGAGAAGAGGAAAAAAAAGCGGCAGGCGCTTGCCAAACTCAGGGATTCAGGTAACTGAAGTATTTGGTACTGTCAGTGGAACTAGAAGTGACTGGGGAGTTTTTTGTTGGTTTTTGTTTTGTTTTTTTTTTAAAGATGTCATTTTGTGTATCTGTGTTGGCTGTAGCTTGCAGTTATGTAGATGCATTGAAGTGTGTTTTTTCTCAGAAGCTGCAGAAAAAGATGAATCTGTGTCTGAGGAGGAAGAGGATGAAGTGGAAGAAGAGGAGGAAGAAGAGGAAGAAAGAAAACTTGAGGCGGAAAGGTGAGAAATCTAGAAAATGGTATATATGCAATAGACACTTTCATAATCAATTCCATTTTAGTGCTTTGAAAAGTTGGAATATATTCTATGAAACATAATTTTTATTGATTATGTCAGGCTACACTGTCCTTTCCTCTAAATCTGAACAATTCCCATGGAATTTTCTCTTTTAAATAAGATTAGATAAGTTGCAGTTATTACTGTAGTAATAAATTTGAATTTATGACAGTTGCATCAGTCATGTGTAGTCCTTAAGTTGGTGATCCAAGTGGTGTCTGGTTTCTTTGGTAGACAAAAACTGCATGAGCAGTGGTTGCTGAGAGAAGAAAAGGCCCAAGAAGAGTTCAAGCTAAAGAAAGAAAAAGAAGAGGCTGCAAGAAAGCGTCAAGAAGAAGAAGAGGTAGAAAGATGTAAAACCTTAGAATTGTGCTTGTAAACAAGGTAGACTTAGTGTATTAACTTCTATTTTTTTGTGATGTACTCATTTTTCTTGATGCTGATGTGTTTGAAAGCGTGGACTCTCCACTCTTCTGTACAGAAAAGCAAAATTGAAAAGAAGAAAACAACTCTTAAAAGGGTTTTTGTCAGAGATTTAGTTGCTTCTCACTGGATGAAAACTTAATAGTCAAGGAGTTTTAATGCAATATGGTAGTTTTGACTTTGATTGATTGTAAAGCATTGTTCCTTAATTTATATTTTTTATTATAAAGAGGAAGATCAAAGAAGAATGGGAAGAGCAGCAAAGAAAAGAGAGAGAAGTGGCACAGCAGAAGCAGCAGGAGAAGAGAGAGAGAGAGGTGATTCCTGGTGGTGGGAGGATATACATGTTCTATATCCTGTGATCAGATGCAGCAGATATGCACGTTGAAGAGGGATTTTGTTATAATTAACAAATGCATTAGTTAACCAATTCTAAGTTTCTAAACCAGTATTCAGTGTTAGAGAGCATCCAGGGGATCCATATACTGAAGTGTAACTCTTGTTAACATGTCTGGTTGTTCACAGTAATTGTTTATGTCAGGTAAATACAAAGGTACTGTGCCAATGCAGGTTCTGATAAGTGCACGTTCTGCATCATGTGTTAAAGATAATCCTTCCTTAATGTCCCAGTTGAACACAGTCAGTGCTGAAGAAAATGCCCAAAGAGGATATGGAATATGGAAGTACATTGCTGCTGTTCCTTGACACAGTTCTTAATCAAAAGATGTGTTACAGCTCTTCTTTACCTGACTCATCCAACAGGACGTATCTTTTTTCAGAGCTCCTTGGGAGGAATAAAAAATGATACTGAAAATACAAATCATTGATAACATTTCTGTTAACAATACATTCTTAAGTTTTAGAAGTTCACTAACCTAGATGTAAGATGTCCTGTACAGTAATCCAGAGTGAGTACTGGCCTCTTATTGCCACTGAAGAGTGAGTGCAAATTTCTAGCATCTGGTCATTTTAGATTTTCCACAATTACAAAGTTTCCAGTCATTTCACTGGGAGGTGTCTTGCAGCTGTGTCTGATAGCCACAGCAGGAGAAGAGCCATGAGCAGACAGTTCTGGCTCTCTGCAGTTAATGGTTGGTTGTGCCACTGGTTATGTAACACTTGAATGAGGGATGCCAAAAAACAGCAGTTATTGTATTTCCTGTCTTACTTCCTCTGGTGTTCAAGTGTCCATTTCTGTCTTTGCAGAGCAGGGAGAGAAAACAATGCTCATGTCTTTTATTTAGGATTGAGATACCATTTGGAGAGATTTGAACCATGACAACAGCAGGATTTTATTCCTCCCTCTATCCTTGTGTCTGGGTTTGCTCAAGCCCTCAATGGGATAACTGGTGTCCCTGAACTAGATGGAAGCAGCTTTCTTTTTTTGTTTGGTTGTTGGATTCTTTGCTTTGTGTTTTTCTGGGTTATTATTTATGGGGACAGAGAGTTAAATTGGCACGTAGAGGCACCCAGAGGGAAACTGACTTCCCAGCTAGGAGCAGAGCTACCTATTTTAGCAGCAGACAGTTGTTTAATTGGTTTTGCCTGTGTCTTGAAAAAGCAGTTTATTCAAATTCTAACAGTGATACAAGAAAAAAACTAATTTCCCTCCCTAAAATGAAGAAATAGATTTTCTGGTTTGATGGGTGGTGGTGGTTTGAGGCTTTTTTGGAGAGGGTGAAGGAGTAGTTTTGGCTTTGATATTTTTTTGCGTGGTTTGGGGAGTTTTGTTTGTTCTGTTTTGTTTTTCTTTATTAGAGTGGGTACTGTCTGACATCCTTGGTGATCAGTACCAGATGCTGTCTGGGTCCTCATCTTTAATTGCATTTTTAAATTTTTATTTGCTCTTTTTAAATTTAATTAATTCTTTTCCAAATTAAACCAGTCCTAGCATATTTTCTTGTATTGATTATGTTTAATTTTTTTTCTCTAGGAGTTTCATAGAACAATTTATTAGTTGTGTCCAGCCAGTTTTGGAGAGTGGTATTGTTTTGCTCGGCCCACATAGAAAAAGGAAGGGACACATTGCTTTCCTGTATTTAGAAGGCTAGATATGGTTGAGTTATGACTACCAGTTACATCTCTTGCTTTAACAGAGGCTCACTAAGCATTGTATTTTCCTGTGTGTTCCGTAAAATGTGTAAATTAAAACATTTTGTGCAACTAAACGATTCTGGACTTGCCTGTAACCAGGCTGTGTACTGGAGCAGGAGATAGATTTAGGTATCAATAGTTCAATGATAGTTTAAAAAAACAAAATTAAACTTTTATGTTGTCTGTCATTTGGTTTAGAAAATCATCTACGTGATGTATCCTTTAACAGCTTTGTAGTGCACGAATTTCTAGAGCCAAAGTAAATCTGTTTTTAAAGCAAACCCCATCACACTTTCATTATGCATAATCACTGAGCATTGTAAATTAGGTTCTTAACTAAAGAAACCAGATGTTTTGCATATCTTCAGGGTTTTCACTAGTCCTGTTGTTTGCACCATTTATAGGCAGCTGTGCAGAGGATGCTGGATCAAGCCGAAAGCCAGGTATGCTCAGAGACTTCCTGAAAAAAAGAACTGAAAAGTAATTTAATTTCCATCCGGCGTTTGCCTTCTAGCATGCTGTCCATCTGCTCTCGAGAACCTAATGGCCTGAATAAATTTAATATATAGTGGCTTGCATGAGCTGTAAACAATTATTTACTGGGTGGAACATAATTAAGCATATTTCTGGCTGGCTGGTGGCAGTGCAGTTGTGCATGCTGATGACTGTTCAGTAGGTCTTAGTCAAATGAAATACTGCTGTGTGCTGTTAAAAAACACTATGCATGATGGTTTATTTGTGAATTGTAATTCTAAATAAATCTGTCAGTCCGGGGTGGCAAGATAAACTTGTCTTTTTAAGCAGATGTCAGGCTCTAAATAAGAGGATTCAGTGGTAGAGGAGGGCACAGATCATTAAAGAAAAGAAAAAAAAGATGGGGGAGAGAGAAGCTTGACTGCTTGGATGCGTGAAACAGCATGGATCTCAAGCTGGCAGAGTGTAGAAAAGAAAACTGCAGTTTTCATTTGAATCTTAGAGATTGCCTTAAAGAATAATTTGGCTTTTTATCCTTGTCACATGGTTAAACTTCTGAAGATTCTTTCTCTGTTTAAACCACTGAATGAATCTGAAAAATAAGTTTTAATCTAGTTATCCACAGTTTATTGACTGCCATAGCTACATTGGAGTTATATTTGGTTCCAAATCATGTTTAAACAGTTCTTTAGGTAGGGAATCCGTTCCATAAGATGAGTAGGAAACTGCTCTGAACTGCTCTGCCTGCCCAGAGCTCAAGATGTATTAGCTGTCATGTCTGCAAGAGAATAGTCGGATATGTGGTATGTTAGAGACTGTAGTAGAGTATCAGTTCAGGGTTCAGTTACTGCTGACATAACAGGGCTTTTCTGGTGATAGAAAATTATGGCTGCAAGTCATGAACAGAATTGGTAGCTGGGTCAAATGCTGCTTGTGAATAAAAAGAATTTTCAGTTGATTTAAAATGAGAACATAGGCCAGTCAGCTTTACAGATTGTTTGGTTAGAATGAAAATTCCTTTTTAAATATGTGTCTTGGTTGTAGTCATTTAAGGCTTGCAACTTGGTGAGGTGATTTTAAATAACAAAAATCTTAATGACCCAAGATGATCAGTACGGACACTTTTACTTCCAGTGCTAACTATGAATTTAATTTTTTTAAATTCTGTCCTTTGGCAGGTTACTTTTATTTTAGTCTTTTCTAGATGCACATAACAGTGATAATGATGAGCTTACTGAGCTTTGGGCTGTTGCAGAGAAAAATGAGTAAATAGTCCTAGCTTTCTCTCTGCCAGGTTGGGGTGGTTTTGGCTAGGGAAGAGTTAATTTTTTTCATGGTGGCTAGTATGGCGTTTCATTTTGGATTTACACTTAAAATAGGGTTGAAAATGTGGAGATGTTTTTTTCTTATTGCTGAGAAGGGCCTACAGAGACCCAAGGCCTTTTCTGCCAAGGTCTCTTCTGCTTCTCATACTGCCGTGCTGGTGAAGAGGCAGAGGGTGCATGGAAGACTGGGAGGAGACACAGCCAGGACAGGTGACCCCAGCTGACCAAAAAGATGTTCCAGACCATCTGACATCATGCTCAGTACATAAAGTGGGGGGAAGAAGGAGGAAGGAGGGGACATTTGGAGTCATGGTGTTTTTCTTCCCAAGTCACTGTTATATGTGGTTGGGCCTTGCTTTCCTGGAGATGGCTGATGGGAAGCAATGAATTAATTCCTGGGTGTGCTTTGCTTATGTGCCTGGCTTTTGCTTTCTTTCTTAAACTGGCTTTATTTCAACACATGAGGTTTATATCTTTTACCCTTCCCATTCTCTCCCTGATCCCAGTTGGTGGGGCTGTGAGCAAGTGGCTCTGTGGGGCTTGGCTGCTGGCTGGGGTTAATTAAACACTGCACAGGTGTATAAAGAATGACCCAAGGCACAAGGCAGCTTTGAAAAGAAACACGTTAAATAGGTTCAGCTTGCCTTGTAGAAACATAGTGCTCACAACTGCATGTGAATTCAGTTGGTAAGTTTTATTTTCTGTTTCCTAACTTTTGTCTGTTTCAATGTTTCTTCCACAGCTGGAGAATGGTGTGAGTTGGCATAATCCAGAGCCCCCAGAGAATCTGGGAACAGAGAAGGATAGAGCGAATTGCCCATTTTATATTAAAACAGGTTCCTGCCGATTTGGAGACAGGTAATCCATTGAATATTTACCATGATAGAAGAGTGTTGGGGAGATAAAATGGAGGCAATTTAATTAGGTCATAAGCAAACTGAGGGAAAAATTGCTGCATAAAATCCTTCTGTGTACATGGATGTGGATTAAGAGCAGAGCATTGCCTGGCTGGAATTCAGGTGTTTATTGGTATGGCATATTACTGATGGTGCATTCTGGTTATATTGGTAAGATTTGAGTTTTCCTTAGCTTAGGCTCATGCATGGATATATTCTGACAGAATGCATGTTATTAGTACAAGTCTGATATGTCAGATGCTAGTTTTTGATATTTTCTAATTTGCATATGTTCATATCCCAAATGGACTAAAGTAAGTTAAGGTAAATCTGCATACTTAGGAAAGTTGTCAGGTAGCTTCCAGAGTTCTCACTGTTTAAATGTGTAATACATTCAGTTGTGATTCAGGTACACTGACAGGGTGCCCCTGTCTCAGGAGGGAAGTGTGGTAAAAGGCAAGAACAGAGAAGCTCATCAGGATGATGAGAGACAAGCAACTCCTCTTTAGAAGTGGCTGACAAGTCCAGACTCTGCTTTCAAACAGGGGGATGGAAGAGGACTGTGGTAGATGAACAGCAAACTCAGGAGTAGGGTGGGAATGATTATTTGCAGTTTAGTCAGGTGTCTCAGAATGTTTACCAGTCTTTTTGAAAAAGAAGATACTTTCTCAGTATGAAACAAATGGCAAACTTGTTCCCAGAGGATGTAGAGGAAGCCAGAAGTATAAATGAATTTATGGAGTACATGTTCATTGGCAACCAGGAACAATGATGACCCGAATGCAGCTTCTGGCTTGAAAATCCCTGTGTCTTTTTGTGCTAAGGAGAAACAACAGCTTAGCAGGGAAGGACTCTGATATTTAGAATTTTCAGCAATAACTTGCATCACTGAAACGTGTGTGGTCTAGCTATTGTAATTTTCTTTATCCCGGGAGTAATTTGTTCCAGTGTGATGTATATTTTGGATAATTATAAGATAATTCGACTATATGGAAGCTTCAAATTCACATCTTTTCTTTTCCTATTCTGAAATACATGTTGAATTCCATAATAAAAATTTCACCATGTATTACACTGCAGACAGCATTTTTTTTCAGACGTCTGGATCTTTGTAATCTTTGCAGTATTTTTGTTTCAGTGATCTTTCATGGAGATAACCTCTATGGATTATGTATGGATTGCATAAAATTCAGTTTTGCCTTGAACTTTGCATTTGAACTATGAATAACCCTCGGAAAGTAAATACTGAGAGACATAATCTGCCCTTCCTCTTTCACCCCTGTTGATCTCAGCTACCTCTCTTTCATCCTCCTTTTTTTTTTTTCCTCACATACCTCCTTCCTTCATAATCTGGTCATTTAAACCTCTAGTGCTATCTGTAAGTTGAAGGACTGGTATAGCTAGGGTAGGACTGGAAGGATGGGTTGGAAGGAGTTGTGGAAAACTTAAGAGCCATCAACAAAGAGTTATCAGCATGTAAGTGAATCTTGTCCAAGCTCATTATGTCCTGAAGAAGCTAAAACTGGCTGAGTTTGCTACTACCAACTTACCCAGTAATTCAAACCCTAACATTTCGCAGTAATATGGGATTCTTGGGTCATTCACTTTCCTTGGGGTTCCTTTTGTTCTGTCATGTGAATATATCATTTTGTGTACAGAAAATATTAGGTGGGTTTAATGTTTTGTGTTCTGTTATTGAAATTGAATTGCAAAAAGAGCTTCTAAAATGTAAAAATATAATATTCATCAAAATAATTGTCTCTTGGTTTAGTTTTGGGTTTGGAGATCAGATTTTTTTTGTTGTTGTTGTTTGCTTTTTGAAGTCAAAGGGGTCAACTGGAAGGTGAGGATCCACTTCTTACTGACTGGGAGCAGAAAAACTCCCTAGCTGAAGTCTGGGTTGTAATTGTCCATTTTGAGACCTGACCTCCCTGCAGTTCATCTGTGCTGTCCAGTGATATAAAGAGCCTAGACTAGTCTGGATGATTTTCTCATCATGAAAAGGATGTGCTGGAGAGTGCATGACCCAGTTGCTTGGGCACGTATTGAATGGGACTCATAAAGCACAGTGAAATAAATGTGGAGAACGTGAGTTCTTACTGAATCTAAAGGTGCCTAGGGGAGAACTGGATTTCAGCATGTTAGCAAGGTAGCCTGAATATGATGGATGGTGAGGGAGATCTAATACTTTTATGGCTGCCAAGAAGATGCAGAGTAAGATTCAACTGATTTAGAAGAATCTTTTTTTGTTTTGGTTTTTTTTTAGGTTTTGGTTGTTTTTTTGTTTTTTTGTTTTTGTTTGATTGGTTGATTTGGGGTTGTTTGTTTGTTTGGTTTGTTTTTTGGGGGTTTTTTTTGTTAGAATTGGAAAAATACCAGTCTTGTACTCATCCAGATACAGGTCTAAATGTGCTGTTCTTCCCTCATTCCTGCTTTCCACCCCCATATAAGAACAACTTCAGTAAAAGTTGTTCAGTTTGCAGAATAAGAGCAGGGACTTTAAAATCTCTTTACAGAAAGAGGCCTGACAATCTTTTAAGCCCTTCAGAAAATGGGAACACATTAACCCTAGTAGCCTAAAAGAAACTACTTCAGCTCTCATTGTGAAACTGGTATCTATAGCTTTTGTAGTTCTGCATTCTTAAGCAAGAATGTGTTAATGGCATTAATGAAGCCTTAAGGTTATGTACAAACTCACTCCCAAAGATTTGGTTTAGTAATTGAAATATCTTGGTGTTCCAGTAATGGATTTTCTTTTATAATAACTGTAACTGAAAATGACAAATGTTTGAAATTCCAACAAGTGTATTTTCTGCTGAAAGTGCCAATCTTTCCACTTCTCTTTCTTTACTACACCTGTCCAGGTGTTCACGCAAGCATAACTACCCCACGTCTAGCAAGACCCTGCTCGTGCGAGGGATGTTCATCACTTTTGGCATGGAGCAGTGCCGGAGAGACGACTATGACACAGATGCCAGTCTGGAGTACAGTGACGAGGAGACCTACCAGCAGTTCCTGGAGTTCTATGAGGATGTGCTCCCTGAATTTCAGAATGTGGGGAAGGTGGTTCAATTCAAGGTACGCACCTAAGTGCGGTTTAAGAGCCTTAAGAGAAATTCTGTCCAGCATGCCCCAGCTAAATCCTGTGTGCACTAGGGAACTATGCAGTGTTCTTACAGCAAGCTGTGCGTCTCTCATGTCACCTGTAAACTTGTCACTGCTCTTACAGAGCACCATCTTACTCTGGGTGAATCTTCTCTCCCATTCCCCTGAAGTGTTACAAAAGCTTGTGCTTCTATATTGCAAGTTATTCACACTGCTCAACAGTCCACTTATCTCAAAGTCCTTTCTTTTCTTATCCTGTGCTAAGCCCCAGAGGGTCCATTGAGACTGTTAGACAGTATAAAAACATCTGAGCTACTGTACTTGAGCCTAGGGAATGAAATAGTGGGGCTATGAAATGTATTTGGAGTGTATACCCAAACAATGTCATTTTAGGACTGACTGAATAAAATAAAATCAGATTACAATGAACTGAAAATATAGCAGGTATTTCAGTAGTAAGAATTATAGAAAGGTATTTATATAAGTGGTCTTGAGATTTGTCATCCGTCCTTAGTTTGTGCATTTGGTTTGCTCAATGTTTTGTACTGATTTTTTCCCATTTATAGTGTTATTTCTTATGGAGATAAAGAGGGGTGTGTAAATGGAGACGTCAGAGATGAATGATGTGTGTTATCAGTCCCATGTTGCCCAAAAATATGCAGCCTGGATGGTGCAATCTCCTTGTACCAGAATCTATTGCAGCATCCCTTTCTGCTTGCCATTCCTGAGTGTTTTCCTGCAGTCACCGGGAGGCACATTGTGCCTTTTCTTTTGTGTTCATCTACTGACAGCTGCCTCAGGACTGAGATAGCATTAGCATTTCAAGCAAGAGGAAAGTAGAAAGAGTGAGTTTTCAGTAGTTTAATGAGCTTTATGGGTAAGAAACCTTCACTTGTTTGGAGGAGTGGAGCGTCCCCTCCATATTTTGATTCATGGAATAATAACCAGTTGTCCTCTACTAGTAGACAGGATGCAGATTCCCCATGGAGCATGGCTTGAAAAGCCTTATCAGCAAAATCAGCTCCTTGTCTTTGTACCATCATTCTGTGTAGGCGTGCTAAGCTGTACCTGCTTGGGTCCCTGTGACTGTTAGTGTGGCATTCCTTGGCTTCTGAGGCAATTGTGCAACAGCAGGATGATTCTCATGCACATTTTCGCTACATTAGAGATGCTTCGGAATGACATGTTGGCTGCAGGATCTTAACTTGACTGAGCTGAGACTCTGTGACCGTTCAGAATCAGATTATACACACCCCTCTTTCAGCTGACTTCCAGTGTAGCCCAAGGTTTTATTCTGGCTGTTTTTTTCTGGGAAGCTGCTCCAGAATCTGGAAGATACTGATAAAGCACTACCCTAGAATACTAGGGTTGTTTTCCTACCCAAAAATGTCTATGGCAAAATCATTCTCACTTGTTCTTGTATTAACACTGTTTGACTCCTTATCCTGTAACACCTAGTTATACAAGTGCTTGTTATTGTGGTTGGAGCCCTTTGCTGATCCAGCATACAAAGAGTATTCCCTGAGGGTCAGTCAGGGTTCAGGGATGAAAGGAGCTGCTAACCTCATTTGCTGCAGATATTGGAGGAGGCATGCAGGCAACATAGGTTGGAATCACAGTTTGCCCTGGAGAACTGGGGTCCACCTGCTTGGACCTGCCTGTCTCAGAATCTTTTGTAACTAGCAGCAAGCTTTTTCAAAGGTAATTCGTATGTTTTTGAGCACTTTAGATACACTTGAATGCTAAATCATTACAAAAAAAGGTTTTTCAGAACTGTACAGTGCAAGATAGTGTCTTGAGCTTTCTGAACCCATTTCACAGTGTTGCTGTGATTGCTCTAGAGTCTCTTACTGTAATGAATCCCTCATTTCCAGTACAAGCTTTCTCGAAGGTTCCAGAGTTAATCAAAGCATAATGCTGGAAACAGTTAAACATAAGCCAGATAGGCTTTTTTTTTTTTTTTTTTTTTTTTTTTTTTTTGTTAGCACTAAGTGTTCAGGAAAACATCATCTCTAAGTTGATATGGATGAACTGTCACAAATGAGAATTTCCTGTCTCAGAATATGTGAGCTGCTGTACAGCATAAACCCTCCACTGTCCTAACTTCGTGTTTCCATCTTCTCAGGTCAGTTGCAACTATGAGCCTCACCTGCGAGGAAACGTGTACGTCCAGTACCAGTCGTAAGTACTCACAGTCTTGCCAAGTGTTAGAACTAGAGCTGAGTAATGAATAAGTGTTTGTATCATCCATGCAGTTCATCCTCATACTGCAGTGGGAGCCCAGAATTGGTAAGGGGTGTCTGAAGTGATTGTGTGATGGTAATGCCATCTGTTATTTTTATTTTTTAAAGGGAGAAGGACTGTCAGGCAGCTCTGGCTCTGTTCAGTGGACGATGGTATGCAGGCAGACAGCTTCATTGTGAATTCTGTCCTGTGACAAGGTGGAAAACTGCCATATGTGGTGAGTCTTGGAAAAGAGAGTATGTGTTACTGAAAGAGTACTCACTCAGGGAATTGAAAAAGCAGGATTAGGCTGTAGCTTTCAGATCTGCCTAATGTTGTATTCAAATGTGCTAACTTGTTTGTGTAGATCCAGGAAAGAAAGGGAGTATTACACCATGTCACATAAGTGTCTGAATTGTTCTAGTGGATTTACCATGGTCTAGGAAAAAAGGGTTGAATTCTAGCTTTGGAAATAATATATCTTAAGGTGAAACTCCAGGAAGTATTAATTTTTCTCTTAAGAAGCAGCAGCAGTTTCTGGACTATCAACAGTTCTGAGCAGTAAATACAACATGTGACTTATCTAGATTTACCTTCTTACATTAAGGTAAATAAAATTTAATGAAATTAAATGAAAAGATAAGTTTGTTCTAAGCTAAAACCAAATCTTCATAGCTATTAAAAAGTTAATTCCAAGAAAAGCACACAGTGAAAATTAATCTTCTGTGAGTTAAATTGATAGGTGGTCAGATGCATGTTCTTCTGCATGTTTGGAGAAAAAAAATTCAGTTTATTACATTTCCTCCAGTTGGTACAGAATGAAAAAAGATATTTAACAGGGCTGGTTCATAAAAAAGCAAACCCTAATCTGTTGCAGGCTTATTTGAAAGGCAGAAGTGTCCAAGAGGGAAACACTGCAACTTTCTTCATGTATTCAAAAATCCAAACAACGAGTTTTGGGAGGCCAATAGAGACATACGTATTTCTCCTGAACGGACTCATCAGTTGTCTAAAAACTCTGAGAGGAGGAACAGATCGAGCCATCGTGACGACTATTACAGCCGGTCCAGGAGAAGGGGCAGCCCCAGCCCAGACCATTCCTATCGCAGAAATGGAGAATCGGAGAGAAAAAAGAGCCGCCGCAAAAACAAGAGGCGGCGCCGGTCGGGGAGGTCGAGAAGTCGAGAGAGGAGGAGATCTCACAGCAGGGGCAGGAAGAGGAGAGGCCGCAGTCGCAGCAGGAGTCACAGTCGGACACGCAGCAGAAGCAGGAGCAGAAGCAGGAGCAGGAGCAGAAGCAGGAGCAGGAGCAGGAGCAGGAGTTCCTCTCGATCAAGGAGCAGGGGTAAAAAGAGATCAAGCAGCAGAGGAAAAAATAGTGAAACTCCCAAAACAAAGTGAGAATTACTTTCAGAAATCACTAATTGATAAAAATAGAGGTGACAAAAGAAATCTTCCCAATAGGGCACCAGATATATTTGAATTTCAAATAAAGTGTTCTTGCACATTAAAATGTTTCTTCCTAATAAAGGAACGTAGTTTACTGTGTGCGAAGCTTGAGAAAGTTAAAAGTTTTAAGTCCTATAGAAGGTGTGAATGTCAAGTACTCTAGGTACTCTGTCCCTCTGAACTGCAGCAACACCTGGATGCACACTGATTACAAATAGAGAAGTGAAGCCTCTTTGGTATATGCTTATTTCTGTTATGTGTATGTTAAGTGTTTACTGTTCCTGTAAGGAGTTAGTACAGAACAGCCAGTGTGCAGTAAATTCACACCCCAGCACACTGCAGATCCAGGTCTGTGTAGACAACTGCCATTTGTATTTTTCATCTGTTTTATCAGAAATTGCTTTTTAAAGAAAATGTAATCGTTTTATGAGTTGGAGAAAAGGGATCTCAAAGACATCACTGTTTAATTGTACAATACTTGCCCAGTAGGAGCCTTTTGGTCATGAGTGTTGGATTTTTCTCTGCCCTGACTGAGCTGCTGAGCTGATATCTTGTAGGGATTGCAGTAGACTAAAACCAAGTAGCAAGTACACAGAGAAACAATCAGTTTATTCAGTACCTTAATCCCCAAGTAAGAGTAACTGTAATCCTCAAGTGAGGTTAGAAATACTTCGCATACCTCTTGGTTGCACACCACTTGTCAGTGAAAACAACCTGCCTAACTTGTGCTGGAGGGCTGGGAAGTGTCCATCTGGGAACCAAAGTGACATGAAGGCTTAATCAAGATGGCTGCAGAGTGGCTGAAGAAACTAAAGGATTTATACATGAAAGACAACTTTATGGTTTTAGCAGAGGAGGACTTGACTTAGAGCCTTTTTAGGTTTATTTTACATATAGTTTAAGGCACTCTACTGCCTTGCTTTCCTACAGCCAAGGTGAAGAGTAGAGTACATAAAAAATGAAATTATTGTGATAAAACCTTCTTGAAATGACAGCTACATTAGCGAAGTACCTGCAGTTAGATAAATCCTTACCAATATTTTTTCACTTTTATTATTTAAAAGATTTGTGCTGTTAGATGTACTGTATTCCACATGGCTTATCTTCAGGTTTTAACTTGGGCACCTCAGTGTCCTCAGACACTTGGAGAGAGCTTATGGCACCAAAGGTGCAGGTGCCCCAATGGTCTGTAGAGATACCTCCCTGTCTTTAGCTTCTCCAAAGAACTGGGCTCCTGCCTTCAGAGAACCGATCAGACCCCGTGAGTCAGAAGCCTAAAGCAGGCATGAAGTGCTCCCAAATAGGAATTCATTACAACTCCCAGCAATGTAACATAAACTCCCTTCGAAAATCTGGGTATCTGAACTTTACCAACAGCATTCCTCAGAGCAAGAACGTTTTTCCCCAGGATAGTTAAGATGGAGTGAACATTGCTTCTGGACATGATATATGTATTTTTGCTTTTCTAAATGCATAGTGCACCTAGCATGCTGATTTTACATTTTTCCTTCTTTCTTCATGTGTAACTTGTCCAGTATGGAGCAATACAATGAAGTGATGTTAAGTTCAAACCCAACTTTCACTATATATTGTCACAACTGTAGGCAGAGCTGTAGCTTAGTTAATTTGATTAAATGTTTTAGTTATTAACAGGTGTAGGAATTGTAATTAATTAGCATAACTTTTAAAATAACTTTTTTAAAAGGCATTATTGCAAAGGATAGACAGCACTAAGTTTTTAATTCCATTTGAGAAATTTGTAACTGCCAGTTTCTTATAATGTCCCTTTTTCTCACCGCACCTTAAGAGACAAATTTTCCCTGAGGTTTATATTTTTTTATAGATGCTCAGGTGTCTGGCTGGGTCACTTGCACTGCATGTGGCAAACTCTGGTCCAGTTGGCCACCAGCAGGCTGGTTCCACCCTCCACTGCTGGGGCTGCCCTGCTTCCCACGGCTCCAGTGGGAGAGCTGGCTTGTGCCTGTGCAGCTGCTGTGTGCCCCATGGAGCATTATCCCAGCAAAATCAGCTGTCCAGCTCAAGTGAAAGTGGTGGAGTGGCTGGTGGGAACCTGTGACCAGTCAGGTGAAATAAGCAAACCAGGCCTCCATAGGATTAGAAACTAAGTGCCCACTAACAACCATGTGAGAATTCCACGGGTAATTAGGCTTCTTGTCCTCACAGTTTCACAACAGGATTTGGGAAGCTGAGTGGCTGTATTTAAAAAAGTAAAAAGAAAAAAAAAAAAACACAACAAAAAACCCAAACTTGCTCAGAAATGCATGTTAAAATTTAAATATACTTTATTTCTGCTACTACAATGGCTGAAGCTTCAGTTTGTTTTTCTTGAGATCTGGACCCAAATGTGCTGGCTGTACCTGTGCAGTGTAGAACTGGTAGCTGTGATTGCCCTTCACTTTCATACACTGTCTGTTTACTACACAGAATTTGAGTGCTGTAGGTCTGACAATTAGCTTGCATTTGTTAGCATGAAACCTGGGATTCCAACCAGTTTTCTGACTTCAGAGTTTGTATTTTTCAGTATTGTTTCTCTGCTTCATAACCTTAAGTAGTGTTATATGCATGGTTTTGTGTTTCCTTATTATTATCTGAGTGAGCTATTTTATTCTGGAGAGACAAACAGACTAGAAGTTTTTTAATGTTAAGCTTAATTATTTTCTTTCCCAAAGGGAAAAAGCCCCAGAAGAAAATAGAAAGGATTTAAATTTGTAAAGAACAACCTATTCCCATTGCATGTTATTCTGCATATTCCACAGAAAAGGACCTTATAAAGTGAATATGGGCCAAGTTTTTTTCTTTAACGACTACTTAAAAGCAGCAGTTTTCAAAATACTTTTTTTCACTTGTAAATTCTGCAGGGATCATGGAGGTGCTTTGGAGTAATTCTGGCATTTTCACAGAGGTTCAGGGTGGCAGTGCCAGGGCCTGCCAGACACCCTACTTCAGTCAGGATGGGGAGCAGGTGCTGCTCCTGCCCTTCAGTGCAGGAGGAACAGCCCAGCCAGGCAGCAGCACTGCCTTGTCCAGCGGCACAAGGGCAACAGTGGCAGCACAGTGGCAACCCCTGTAGGCATGGGCACTTGCTACCCAGCAAAATTAGGGCATCAGGGAA
Organism: Certhia americana; assembly: GCA_018697195.1. NCBI lineage: Eukaryota > Metazoa > Chordata > Aves > Passeriformes > Certhiidae > Certhia > Certhia americana. Next base: position 99,798,839 of record CM031857.1, read on the forward strand.
CTGGACTTGCCACCTTGTAGCAGAGTGCCTTCCTTGCACCTGGCTGCTGGCCACTTGTCTGGGATTTCATTCCATTTCTGCCAGTCCAGAGCAGCAAACCCTTCAGGGGCTGAGGAGGGGTGGCACATGTCTGTGTGTTGAATGCAAGGTATTTCTTACGGACATCCAACAAGGCCTTCCCTCTCTGGCCCCAGCCATCATGTACAGGGCACGTTGTCCAAAATGCACCCCAAGTGACTCCTCTTCCACCTTTATGCCCTGGGATGGCAGCATGGCAGTTTTCATCCAGTTTTGCATTAGAACATTCAGCGTATCAGAAACTGCCCTCCAGTTTACCAGTGACATTCCAGTGTGCTAAATTACTTGGTTTTTTTCCAAAGACATGCAAGAGCCTGCTAAAAGATGCTATTGCTTCCTGTCCTGAATCAGCACTTCTTACAAAACATGAAAGGTGAAGTTTATGAGAGATAATAACCTACAAGCTTAATTTATTACATCATCCAAGAAGTGCAGCTCATTTTGCTTTCACTGTAAGCTTGTAATTTAAATAAACCCCAATTATTCCACATATACTCCTGCTCAGCACTGATGTGTCAGGTGAATTGAGTATCTGTGACAAAACTGATGTGGCATGGACAGGTAACACTTTGCTGAGCCATGCAAAGCAAGCTGGACAAGCCTGGCCCATGGTACACGGGAACTTGACAGAGGCAGCCACAGGGAGACCATCACTGCAGCCTCATCCCAGAAGGAACAGGAAGGGCTCTTCCAGTTAAAGACTCCAGTCAGTGAAGTTGAAGACACTCAAGACAACAATCAACTTGCCTGAACAATCCAGAAATTCCTACTTATTCTTTAGCTCCCACCCAATCCTTCCTCACAAGACAGAAAATTGAAAAACCAGAATTTAATTTCAAATTTTAATTTTTCTCCATGCTTTTGCTGATATAACATCAAGCAGTTCGGTTCTTTTGGAAAGGCAGAGAACAGATTCATGTGACATATTTTTGGTTGAGACCAGAATTGTAAACATTGCATTGACTTGCTCAGAATTCTATGAAAAGAACTGAATATTCAGTCTGTATTATCCAGAAATCTCTCTCAATATGTGGTTTAATTTTCAAGTGAAGTGGTACTACCCCACCAATTTAACATCCACTTAAATAAATTTCATGTTTAATGTGGCAAGCTTTCCAAAAACTTGCTAATTTATTGCTTTCTCTACAATTTAAATGGATGTAAATAACTAAACTTGGACACGGTATCCTCAACGTTTTTTAATGAAGTGCTAAAGAACAGGCTAAGCACTGTAATAAAATTTCCCTTTTTTTTAATCCAGCACTGAGTGGCCTCTTCTTTCCTCTGTGAATACAGAAACTAATTACATATAAACACAGCAGTGGTGTAAAAATGGACATTTATTACAATTAAACCAATGTGACAGACAGAGGTCAAACAGTTTGTCACAATCACAACGAAGCTTAATCCAGCCAAGCACACACAAGTGACAGTGTAAACTTTAAAAACATGTTTAATACATATAAAATTGCTTCTGGTTTGACTTAAATCCATTTTACCACTTCAATCTCACACACAGGGTCCTTTTGCTACCCATCTACTTTCATCTCTCCCTGCCTGCTGTGCACAGGGAAATGCCCTGGGACAAATCAGTCTCTGGTCATCTGGGATCTGTGTGTAAATCCTAGAATGAGCATCCGTGGACAACGGCTAATGAACTAATGGCTTGAGTTCACAGGCACCACCCTGGTACTGCCACAGGAGTGGCACACACAGCCCAGCCCTGGCTGGCTGCTCTATTGCCTCAAGTGTTGATGCTGGGTCTGGATCAGGGGCCTTGTAAGTGGCAATGCTGCCCCTTCCCTTTGGCTAGGTTCAGTAGAACCCACTCTACAGGATAGCCACACAACTGCTGCTGCCAGCAGCACTGCTGGAGATAAGCTTTGTGAAAACATGGCACTACTCAGGTGAACAAGCCAAAACTCCTAGGGAAAGGTGTTTGCGTGGAGAGGGAGGGGACAATCCCCTCCATGGCGACAGGTAACAGAACTTGATTACTCCCAGGTGTAGACTCCCACTGTCTCCTCAAAACCACACATGGATCACATTTCTGCAAGTGAAACAGGCTCAGTTTGTAATTACTGAGAGTCTGCTTGAAGTGTCAAAACATTACTGGGTATCAGTTTACATGATTTGTAGTGAATATACTAATACAAATCTAATGTTTAAGAGCCCTCACTGCAAATTAGTTGGTTCAAGTGTACATCACGCAGGAGTATGGTAAGGGATGTGTCACATGTTTAAAGTGTTGATCAAGAAAAGCAGTTAAATGACTTTGACACTTAGTGTGTTCTAAAGGTACCTATACACCCAACAAAGCGTAACTATAAAACACCAATAAATACTAATTAAGTGATAGACTTTGAAAGAAAATAATAAAAGGTCCCTTCTATATAGCTTCTTCTTTCCCTCTTTGAAAGTATTTAGTTTTCACTATGCATCTCTCTATTCAGTTAGAAAGCTGACATTTCTTGTGTTCATGGTCAAAGCAAGCTAATATCAGACCTAAAAAACCAGTTCCCTTATTTAGTCTGGGTTGGTTTTCCTTTTGTCCTACATGCATTCCCTTTGGAGTATAACTTGCACAGTTTTGCTCAAGGTAGCTACAGTAAAATACACCTTCATGTCTAGTGAGTTGATCAGTTTTCTTAAAAAAGCAGTTATCACCTTAACAGTTTTTTACCAGTTTGATATGCAGATCCTGGCAGGATTCTTTGGTATAATGGCAAATTCAGTAGTAAACAGATATTTCCAATCTTTATGCAACAACTGAAATAAGCAGAATAATCACAAATGATGGCTAAAATGTAGATGAACAAATTCTTTGGTTGCATAAACACAATTTCTACACCATAACATTTCATATTTGGAGTTGTCCGTGTAGTTTCTTTTCATTTAGGTAGGCTATGCTTATGTCGTAATAATACATTTATTTCCTGAAGTCAAGTTTGCTTATAAAAAACAGTAGACTTAGTGAAGTCAAATGCAATTTTCCTATAAATGCAGTGAAGGGAAATGCTGAGTCAATTTAAATCTAATTCCCTTTCATTTATAAATTTTGAACTTAGATTTCTTGTTCCCTTTAAAAAAAAAATAATTTCTTGTAGGCCTGAATGAAGCAGCTTAGCAAAACAGTAATACTGACAAACAGCATCTTACACCATTAGCTAAACATTACAATGAAGGCAGTGAACATTTACAGTATGAAACACTGAGATGGCATCAGCTGAAGAGAAGATTTATGTCAATCCAATTTCTTCAAGTACACTACGTGGGGTCTCTGCTTCCTATGGAGGGAAAATTTGAGACAGTATTAAATGAACACTGTTTCTACTGAGCAGCACTGTACACAAGTTAGTATGGAAGATGCAGAATTGAGAAAGAAAGCTGAAAAGACATGAAAACATGGAAGCACTGCAGTTTGCAAACATGGTATTAGCCGCACTTTTCACAGAGCTGTTAATTAGATTGCCATGGTTCACAGGAATAGCTGGTAGATCTTACTGCCCTTAAGCATAATAAAAATAAAACAATTCAGATGTACCAGCAGGGAACAAATCAAAACCGAGTAACAGAGACAGGAACTGGGGAGGGATGGGAAAGGATCTTGCAATGGAGTCAGTGAATTTCGTGGCGAATTGGTTCAAGGGTCTCAAAAATCTATTCGGGAATAACAAATAAATGCATGAATGAAACTACTGATGCAACTAAGATACAGTATCCCTTAAGATCTTCATAAAAGAGTTTTTGTTTGTTTTTTTTAATACAGTGATCCCACGCTTAATTCATACACCAGATCAAGGTACCTTGGTATGCCTGGTGTTAAATTGATCCCTTTCAAAGTCGGAAGAGATTTAAGGACAGGAATTTTATTATTCCACACCAGGCATAAAGTTTTAGGTTAATTCTAATCTTACAAAGCTTTCCTTAGATTCAGAGGAAATTGCTTAATACCAAATTCCAAAGAATTTTAATCAGTTTTATATTCATTACTTCCATAGCATATGAAATGGTTTAAACTAGAAACATTAGGCTGAGCTTTTCCATAACTATTAACAATGCCATCGTAAATAAAAGGGGATACTGTGTCCATATCAAACAAAAGCTTTAATATCAAGAGTATGAATAAACTTACTTTAGCATCCTAAAACAAGGCATGTCATGCAGCAGAAAAAAAGGCAGATAACAGTTAAGGCAGCCAACAAATTGTTTCTCAACTTCTTTGCAAACATTTATTAGAAAAATAAAGTCGGTAATACACAAAAATTAAACACCTCAAACCTTGAAAATAACATCAGAACACTGTCTCTATCAACCTTGACTATGTGGCACAAAATGATGAAGTTTACTATCATTATTCAGCTCATGTAAAAGGTGATTCAGTAATAAAGGAACAAGCTATGATACTTTAAGGCAACTTCATTCAAAAGTCAGAGCTTGAAACAGGCCATCTCTCAGCATTTTGAGATGGCTTCTAAAATCCAGCAGCAAAAAAAAAAATTACAATAAAAAGACAAGTTAAACCTGAAAACAAGATACTTGGTGTATTAAAGATGGTAGTGTTGGCTTGCTTTTCTTCCCTCACTGATGGAACATTTAAATATTCTTAGAACTGCAGTGACCTTGATAAATCCAGACAGGACAGCAGGATTAAAGATTTACACATGTATTTTAACAAATCCCCAAACGGAGACACTTTTGAAGAAGTGGCTATGTAGCATTTTTAATATAACTTTTTGTATTGTAGTCCCAGATTGCTTTATTGCATTCATTTTAGAGGACACACACCTCCCCTATCCACCAAGGTGAGGCATTTTACTCAAGAAATCCTACACTGTTAACTAACTATGGCAGCAAAACTCAAGAATACAACTTCTCAAGCATTTCAGGGTCTTGAAAATATTTGAAATAAATTTCAATTTTAAATTGATTGGACAGCAGTGGGCACTTAAGAGTTACTCAGGAGTGCAACAGGATATTTACAAAGTTAGCTGAAAACAAAGTTATTTATTGCTATGAAGAAATACAGAGCAGTGCTGCTGCTGATTTTAGGAGTTTAGTATTGTTGTTTTCACTGCCAATTCAAAGTCTGAGCTGATTTTCAGCAGGCATATACTTAGAAACTAAATTTCTTCACAGAAATCAAGGTCATTGGCTAACCATTAAAAGCAATCTGTTTCAAGGACATTAGCTACTTGTCCACAGATACATCACCCACAGAACTCAAATATATTTCAATTTTTTTTTCATTACTAAAGCAATAATCTTGAGACAGATGTGCCTTCTTATGTGCTCATCAATGATATAATCAAAAGGAACACCTACAAGCTAATATTTTTTGCTAGAGGAATAACTTCATTAGTTATTACTTTTAAGAAGCAAACAGAATTAATTATATTATGTTTTGTTCACATTATTTGTTTTACTAAGTGTCAAATGTTTTATCCAATTCTTATGTAAAACATTCTGCAGTGTTATATACTACCTGCAGCTCAGAATCACCCAAGGCAAACAACAAATATGAAATATCAGAACACAGATGAGGAAAAAAGTCATCCACATGAGACAAAAGTGCATGCAATACTTTATTTCAAACATGCCAGAAAAGCTAATTCATTACCTAGTCATTTAGAAGCAAGCAGCTGTATACAGATAACAAGAAAAACAGCATCTCATTACAGCTCAATGCACAGCATTTTAAGCCAACAGGCATGAAATAATGCAGGCTAAAGCAGCATTAACCAGACATCCAAACACATTGTTAATGGCTTACAGAAAAAAAGGCAAACTTGGAAATGGAAAACCACTCCTATGATCTTGTTTTCTAAGATTTCAGAATGCTGCAAATCCAATCCAAATCTTTTGTCTAATCCCGCAAAATCTCCCATTTTTATGTCAGTTTAGCATTTGGAAGGTAGTGCATTACCACATATAGTACATGGAACTAGCTTGTTTATGCTTCATTTTAGTAACCGCCTCCTTTATAATTCATGGAAAGCATATTCAGAATCAGCACTGGGTTTAGGTTACAAAGAGGATGCATTACATGCCCTCTCACTCTGCCCACTTTTCAAATGAATACACTTACATTCACTCTCGTGGCAGTTCTCCAATACACAAGGCAGCCTGCATTTAAAACTGGAAATGCCAATTTAAGAAGGCATATTGCAAGTATACTGTTAATGGACTTGGATCTTTGCAAACCTAACCATTAATGGTTGGACTCAATAAGCTTAGAGGTCTTTTCCAACCTGAATGATTCTATGATTCCATTATTTATTTGTAAAGCAATGATGCTCTGTTCTTTCACTGTCAATAACTGTTAAATTACTCACAAGAGCATTCTGCACGTTTAAATACAAATGTTTTAAACATAAACTTCAGATTTATCCATCATTCTCTTTGACCTAATCAATTCTGCCTCCCTTCTTTTTTTAAGGTAAGTCACACTATTGTGCCAGTCTTCAGAAAGGGACAGTGTTATTTGCACCTTTAATTAAGATGCATAGTCTACACAGAATTTCATTCAGCATCATTTAATACTTGTGTGTACACACATTTCACATGATACTTCTTCACTACTTTCTCTGTAAGTCTTAACTTCACCTACAGACTTAATTTAAGCAAAATGTTTAAATACCACCACAACCTATTTAAAAGATAAACGTGGATTGAGTAATGTTACAGTGTAAGTGTTGCAGTATATAGATGTTTAGCTCAGAAAATGCTACAGAACTTTTAAGCATAAGACTTCAAGCTTACACACAATAAAAAAGTTAAACCATATGCCAACAAGCACAAGTTTTGTTGAAATGAGACATGTGAAGACACAACACTGTAAAACAGAGGGGGAAGAGGAAAGTACAACAGCAGAGAATGGCTGTGGCATTCTATTAGATTCAGGATGACTGGATTCAGCAAGCTGATGATAATGTTCTGTCATGAGTAAGTCACAGGTCTATCTCCTCTGAAATTCTGCATGCATGATGAATGAAGCCATTTAGTACACTGGTACATTAAAGTATTCATGACGTGGCTACAAAAGAAATGTACATATTCTTATACATAGTAGAAAGGTGGACAGATATGCAAGACAATAAAAACACTATCTCGCTGTTGTATCTCTGACATTAGAATGACATTTAATACAGAAATACCATATTGTATTTTTGACTACTCTAGATTTCCAGGGCATGAGGCTAGTGGGGAGCATCATCATTTTGCCCCCCCGTACTTGCACACTGTATCCATCAACAGACAGAACAACTTCACATCATAAATACTTTATTACAACATCTCAGAGTTTCTCCTTAGCCAAAAAAAAGTTTGAAGCTCCAGAGATGGACCACCCTATCTATTACTTGTCTCTGCATCAGGCTTTGACTGTTGGCTTCTGGGAGAGACAGGCACTGGGCTAAGTGGCATCTGACATCACCCACCACATCTGCTCTAATAAAACACACATTTAGAGGTACCAGGTCTCCAGAACATGGCCGTGAGTGCACCGTGCCTGGGCAGTACAGCAGTGACAAAAACTACATTTTGTGGAAAGAGGGTCTGTTTAGAAACATGAAGGCCTCTGATAACTTTGCCTGCTTTGAGAGGTGTTTTCTTTGGTTTTGGATTATGATGCTGAACTCAATACACTGTTGTATACTAACATTCATGTAATCATTCAATGTGCTGAAAGATGAGCTAGAAAGAAAGCAACACTCAATTTCAATAATGGAGTAACAGCAATTTAGGAGCATCAGACACATATATGCTGATTAAACTTTATCTGGGATGAAAACACACAAAACTCAACTCTCTGCATGTCAGTTTCCATCTTTGATCCTGTACCAATTACAACATTCAATCGATTTTAGCATCCCACTTCCCAGAATAACAATTTTAAAACAGAACTGAGAAAGTTCCCAAGTACTTCTAAAGCTGTCTCCTCTGTTTATCTCACGTTTATCTCTGTTTATTTGCATGTCCAAGCTTGCATGTTTTTAAATTTATTTTCAAATTACAAAAAAGATTTTAAAAAAACACAACAAAAATATTCTAGAAGCTGTACAGTTTTTATATTGTTTTTCAGTAACAGTAATCTGAAGATCGTGTCACACATTTCGTCCAAGTTAACTACAAATTCAGTAGTTCACAAAATAATAGCATCTATATAACTCTGTGACAGTTACAAATAAGTTATATGATGCATGCTATGATTTTTAGATTCAAAAGAATTTGGTATATAATAAAGAATTACAAATGTGAATTTCAACACTTAATACCTCTTGAATGGCATAAGTAAAAAGCATCAGTCTACATTAAAAATAAAATGTTGAGTCATATTCCTAACTGGAAAAGGCATTGCATGGTAATAGTGTATGTTACTAGGGTGTAGGAGTTCCAACTAAAAAGAACAAAGTACTAACTTTAGAATTCCTGGAGCCTCCACAGACAAATATTCCCTGAAAGGTCCCTAGGGAAAACTTCTGGTTTATTTACACTGGTGACTGTTCATGAAGACAACTGAAGAACTGTATATTGAAATAATCTAAAATTCCCAATTTTTATCTGGGAAATACATACATACACATGATTCCCCTCTTCCTTGAAAAAAAGTCATGTGTTCCAGTGTTCACTGTTGGAAATGCTGAGCCATCACTGAAATGCCTGTCAAATCTCCTAACAGATTTCTCCTTAATTTTACATTAGCTCTCTGGACAGAAAGAATGAGAGCAGCTCATTTTCTGGCAGTCTTATGAAACTGATTGCAACCCACTGTTTTTGTATTAAAGGATTATGTTTGTACACATTCTTAAGCACCCTCTTTGGCCTGGGAACACTGACCATGTCCCCTTTTACACATAACTGTAAACACCAACAAATAAGGCCACAGAAGTGCTCATTTCAGGTACTTTCCCAACTTGCCCAGTCCTACACAGTCCTGGGATAGTCCCCACCCTGTTTGCATTTTCAATGGTTTATACCTTGAGGAATTCGCTGTCTTTGATGTTAAAATCACAGCACACAAAATTAGATGATTGACTCACATTACTGTTTTGGGATTAGTGCCTCATCTTCATAGAAACTTATGGTTTACTGATAAAGCAAGATAGACTATCAGATAACAAAAGGAAGAAAGAGGTTATTTCGCTCCCTGTGGCTTTTTAGTTTACAGAACATGGAAACATCACCTGCAACTAGACTAGCAATAAACTGACCTTGTAGAGGTGAAACTGAAGGATTAAATGGAAGACAACAGTAATGGAGCTACACAGTGATAACACAGCAATACTGAGAGGGAAAACAGAGGTGTTCCAGTGAGTACCCCACGAAGGATGTGCAGCACTGTCCCCACACAGAGAGCCTGGCACTGTGTGCAGCCTAACAAACACCAGACAGGAAAACGAAGTTGCTTGCCATCACAGAACTACAGCACCTCACAAGTTTCAACTATGACTGACTTTTTTGTGTGTTCCCCACTACACTGTCTCCAGAGCAGATGGCCTGGTGGTCTGAATACCAGAAAAGACAATATGGGGAAGGGAAAGTTGTCAAATTCCATGATCAGTATCTATACCACCTTGCCTTCCTTTTTGGGTGGGAATGAGCAGACATCAAGAACATACTTCACAGGCTCAGATGTTGTCTAAGGCAACAATCTAGATCTAACGAGTTTATAAATTAGTTGATCTAGAAGCTATGGAAGAGGCAGTGGTATTCTTACAGCACAATATAAGGGCAAGCTAACATAAAATACCACCTCTGAGAAATCATCACTTAAAACTTTGGATGTAAACCATTTATCTGACTTTAACACACACGTCTTAGATCCTAGTATTGCCAGAAAAGTAATAGCTCTACAACACAAGCTGCACATTGTGTAATTGCAATATTTTAAAGTTACTAGAATTAATCTTTTTCAAAACGACATCTGCGTTTACAACTCATTTTAAAAAGCTAATAATACTCTCTGAAATTGTCAGCCTGAGTCACTGGAGATTTTTTAAATTAGAAAAATGGTAGAGTTGATCTGAGTAAACAGAACTATTTAGCCAGTCTAACCAACTGACATTTTCTCAGCCAACTCTGTCATGACCTAAACTAATTAAAAATCATAACTAAAAAAAAATTAGAAGGGACTTTATTTAATCCAGACCCCCAAACAGCATACCTATAACCCTCCTGAGAGATTTTTCACCTATTAAAGACATCCAGTGATGCCTTTTTATTGTCCCTCGGGCAATTGACTTAAATGCTACATTATCGTCTCCACTGGAAAATTTGTTTAACATCTACCTTGAATTATTTTCTTGCTGCAATTTAAGGTACTTTATGTCTGTAGTGGACAAGAAAACTGTGTTGTTTCCTCAGGCAAGTGAGAGAAAAGAAATTATTTGTGTCTGTGCCAAACTGTCTCAAGTTCAGAATGTTGCAGGGCTGCCATTTTACTGATGACATCTCATGGCAGCGACACAGACTTCATCGATACTTGGCATGACTTCTTTTTCTGGGAAAGTTTGCTTAGGTTATTATTTTAACTTCTTTCCCATCAAAACCAGCACAAAGCCTGTGAAGACAAGACACGTTAAACTGCACACTAAAATTACAACTGCCATCTTTTGATAAAGATTTGCCTTTTTTCCTCACTCAGCATCTAACAAAACCTTAGCTCCTGCAATAGACAATATATAGGTCCATGGAGTGTATGGAAGTTTGGGAAGAATTCTACAGAAAGAGGCTATGGGGAAATCAATAGCAGAGGATAAGGGTTTCTGTTTAGAAACATGAAGTTTTTGCAGTAGGAAAAGATTCACATTTAACAAGCACTTCCTTAGCAATGCTTCAAAAGCAATTGCCTTTACACTCTACTTCTCAATCATTATTTGGAAATATTTCTAATGTTAGGAAATTGCTGCTGTGCACTTGCCTTTTTAAGGATTTCAAAACAGGAGAATAACTGTTTCCCAGTGTTTGGTGAGCTAACTGCTCAGGCAATTCTATTAGACAGATGAGTTAGAGTTGCAAGGGGTACTTTAGGTCATTTAGTTCCAACCCTTGTGCCATGGGCAGAGGCAACTTCCAACAGGCCAGGTTGCTCAGGACCCATCTAGCCTGATAGATTCCTGACTTGATATTTCCCACTAGGGCATTTTTATTAAAAAATTCTATTTTTACTTTTAAAGAAGAGCCAAGTGTTTTCACAGAGAACCTAGAAACACTTATGAAGTCTTGAACATCTTCAAAAATAAGTATTAATTATAATGCTCTTACAAAAAAAGAAAAACAAAAAAAACACAAGCAAACAAATAGAAAGAAGAATGCTTCATCAATGCCAACTCCTAGTCAAGAACTTGTCTGCAGCATTCTATACAGAGAAAACAAAAAATCTTCAAGATTGATGCAAAACGATCAACAGAATTCTCAACCATAATATGAAACAGCAAGTTGTCCTGCAAAAGTAATTCAGCCAAGCATATGCAGAGACTTCAGCTCTGAAAGACTGCCTCAAGACCAGAGCAGAAGGGTATGACAGCAGTGGCTGCCTGCCTCTCCCCCAAAAGCAGTACAAAGATCAGCTGAAGCTTTGTGTACTATAACCGGATAATAGTAGGTGCTTCCTGCCTCTTAGCTGCTGCTCTGATCTGCCAGCTCAGAGGTGATAATCGCTCGGGGAGGCTCTGCTTCACATGTGCCAATCAGTTGCTATGCACCGAGCCAGGAACAATCGAGAGCCCAGGCTTTAGCAGTCAGGAGGGTTGGAAGAATCCATCAGAGGCTCCACCTCACCACCACAAAAACACAAATGCTTTAAGCACGTATTACGGCTGAATACTTTGTACTGTGAAGTTAGAGCCAAAATTATTAAACATCACTGAGTTCTCCATCAGATAATCCGACAGCGTCTGTATGTTTGGCAAACTGCCAAACTATTCACATAAGGACTCATTAATGTTTTCTCCCAGCACTGCAGATGCAGGTTTGCACTGCTTGTTCTCCTTTGCTTAAGGAAGCATTTCTTAAACTGCAGGGCTGTTATCTTTGAAGGGCTGACCAGAATATACTGCTGCAACAAGCCATGTCATGTCCAATACTATTCAGCTTCCATGGCGATGGCATTTAGGCATCCCTCTTCTTTCCTGGTCCTGCAGCACTTTGCATTCCTACAATTAATTGTTTGGACATATGTTTGAAGGCACAAGTTGTAAACATGGAAAAGAAAAGCTGCTTACTCTGTTTTTAAAAACAATTTAAATTGGATAAGTTTAAATGGATCTGAAATCCAGTTCCAGAATGGCTGTATAAATAGTTTTCTGGCACAAAGGAAAGAGAAAAAAAGGACAGGTGAAAACTCTGAAAGTCAATACTGCTGAAGCTCCTTGTTACACTTCTATGACTCAGGCCAACAGCAGGGGTGCAGCATATGACAAGTAAATTAGACCCTACCTAGGCAAGCTGACTTGGGGGTTCACAGCAGACAGTGAGTCAGGACAAGATGTATGGAACATTGGCTTTTTAAAGCACTTAGATACTGTGATTTTTTTAAAAAACAGGATGTAATTTAAGCTGTACTATCAACTTCAGCAAAAGTCCTGGCTTGCCAAAAGCAGCTGCTTTTTACTCCCCTTTTCAATGCCACTGCTGTCTTCCTCCTGGCACTTCCCTCATGCTCCCCCCCTGCATGAGCTCAAGTTTTGGCTAGGAGCCCCAGAACCACCAGGCAAGTGGATCAACACAAAGGTGGCAGTAGGAATAGATCCAGTTCTCTCAACAAGAGTCACTGTCAGCATGCATTTGGGCAATGAGCAAACTGCCTCCTGACTCAAGACCATGACTTTGCCACTGTAAAATGTTCTCAGTAGAAAGCAGAACTTCTACACAGAACAATTTCAATGTGTATCAAGATTTCACCTGTTTCTTCAATATTATGCAAGGTTTATCATAAATTTCACCATATTCTCAATGGAAGCAACTGCTTCTGAATATGTGGCTTATTAAAGTTGCCACATGGAACATGTAGTACTCAACACCCTAGTTTACAAAAAAATCTCTCCAAAACAGCCAACAAATAAAACCCAGGTTCTACTCATTCTGGGCTTGGTTACGCCTCAAAGAGTAACAAGGATTAAACTAATTTAAAGTTGTATAACCAATTAGCTGAACATCAGGTTAATCCAAACACCAAAGCTATGAGTCAAACTCCTCCCCTTGCCCAAAGACGACCTCCTTTACCTCAGGAGATCTTTCTCTAACCCAGATGATCTTCATGCCTATTTACAACCTGCAGCTCCTTACTGCAGCCAAATTATTCCCCATCTCTTATTATGTGCAACCACCTTTCTGTCCCTCTCCACTCAGCCCAGTAGATGCCATTTCTATTTCTCCATATTCTGAGGAACCATGACAGCCTTTTGTAAATTAGAGTCTGAACACAGCAATTATTCCTTCACTCCTTCCAGGGAATAGTACAGGCAAGAAGTAGCATTCCATGGGCATCAGACAATGCCACTGTATTTGATTTAATGGGCACAAAGCACATTTCTTCTGCTAAAACTATGCCCATACACAGAATTCACCCAGGGACATACTGTAGGCAAGTAAATTGGAGTCATACAATTATCTAAGCAGTATGTGCCAGAATTGGTCTTTGTAGCCATCTGAGACACAAACAAACAAAAGATTAGGACTCGTAAGCTCTGTTCACAGCATAGGTGCTGAACAATATAGGTAGCTTATAAAAGTTCTAACAGCAAGGAAACTTTTAGCGGCAGAGTTTCAATTCTAATCTCATCATGAGAATCACACTCTTTGTACATAAACTTGTTATCATGAAGAACACAGAAAAAGCAATAAAATTGGGGGGAAAATGTGGTAAGTATCAAGCTTGAGCACTTAGGTTTTTCTTACAGTTGTTTCAAAATATGTCCAAGCTCATAAAAAAATTGTTTTCAACAAATGACTTGTTGGCTGCCCTTGTTCTTCAGGTCTAATACAAGCAGATTATTGGCTGCTCCCCTCTTCCCAATACAGATCAATGGCTGTATCATATACTAGGAAACTCTTAAATGGTAGAAATACCCACCCACTAACCGTGAATTTAGTTTTGGACATGTTACAAATATTTTTGCCTACTATAATTATTTTCTTTTATCTGAAAACTAAATCCTGGTATTTATAAAGCTGCATATGAAATTAGATCTATTACCACACTTCCACATTACAAAAGCCCATTTTGTTAACTGAACTATTTGCTTATCATTCTATCAAGTAAGCAGCAGACTAATTAAGTTTTCTCCAGCAAATCATTTTCATGTGTGTTTTAAACTTGCTTTATGCAAATTAAAATCTTACCTTTATTAGTAGGACTGCCACAACGTATTCCATTTATGCTTTGGACAAAAATATGTTGCAATGCACTATATATGCAAATAAGCTTTGTTCTGTCATGCAGCATCCGGCATTTTGATACACAGTCAATTGCAGCAGCACCCAGTCTTTTTAGGGCCCATTTTCTTTGCATAGCAGATGTAAACAGCTCATTTTCCAATAAATACATGTTTATATGGGCTGATTGTAAGTAAACAAAGCCAAACATCTGTTTAGTTATTAGCTTTGGTATCCATTTCTCTAACTTGCATTATCCCACTTAATTATCAACACCAAAGAAAGCCAGTAGAAGTCAGAGATTTCAAGTTGATGCGGTTAGTACATAAAAGGAAAATAAAAGGAAACACTCAAAGCACTCTTCAAAGACCATCATGCAAGTGTTGCAGAAAGTTAAGCCCATCACCCATTTTCTGTTTACCCTTGCAAGGACTTAATTACACGTGCAGCACTCTTTGCATAGCACCCATTTAATCCATGCCACCAAAATGGTAAACTTGGTAGTTACCAATCATTTAGATGGGGTCAAAAGGGCTAATGCCTTAGATTGCTCTTAATCATAAGATATCCTCAGACAAACCTCCCCAGTCTTCATTCTGGCTCTACAAACAAAATCAAGCAGCAGTGAAAATGTAGTATCAACTACTAAATTTTTTAAAAAAGCAAATAAAAACTCAACATCTACCCAACTGTGTACAGCTTATTTACATTTAAAATAAGACTTTAAAATATTCTAAACAATATACAAAATTCAGTTATTTCACTTAAATCTGTTCCAGCTGTTGTTATTCCTTATGTTAATACAATTTTAATAGGTTTTCCTAAAAATCCATTGTTAAGAAAGCAAACAGAAATGCATCCAAAGAAAACACCTGTTCAAAGACTCCAAGTAGATGCATTAAAAATAACTCCTAAGTTTATTTTTCATTTCTTAACCAGGTGAAGGATATTGGTACCTTAAAAGAGTACATTGTAGAGAGTTCTTTAGAAAGCTTCAGTTGTGCATGAAGGAATATTAATTTAAATATTTTATTCTTTTTAAAGAGACTTAAAAGCAGTTGTTCATTACTGGAATAGATTGAGAGCATAATAGAATAGGATGATACCAAATTTACATATATTTCATTCAGTGATTAAGTGTCACACAGTATTATTATTGACATTAATATTAAAATAAGACTTGTTTCATGAAGAAAAGTAAGTTTTATTCAACCTATCATCTTGGAAGCAATTTAAACAATTTAATTCAAAATTCGTATTTATTAAGTCACCACTGTTACTTGCTGAGTAGTCACTTTCATGTCGTCTTGCTTAGTACAAAAAGTTCAACATTTTCACTTTAATCAATCCATCTGTTAATCAAACATACTTAGAATTCTCAGAGCTGTGAACAATAGGTCTCCTCAGACTTTTTTTTTGCCTTTTGATATCAAATTTTCAGCCCTTATAAAATTTAATATACACACTTTTATTGTATCTTGATATCCATCACCAGAATTAACACCATTGCTAGACAGCCTGGCAACAAAAAATAGTTTCTCGCTTAAAAATAAATAAAAGCCCTGAAACACACACCAGCAATGTGCCCCAACATCTGTACAACACACAAAGAAAACCACAAAGAAATGAGAATCTAAAACCAAACACAACAGGATGCTTCTTGGGGACATGCATATTCCTTTTGATGCCTTAAGTTTTAACTTCTATATTTTTTTAGATTCTGTGCTGGTTTAGCGGGTAGTTTTATGTTTCATATTAAGTGCTACTAAGCTCTCTTCACAGAGTAGATAGACAAAACAATTCCTTCTCTAGTTTGATACCAAGAACAGCTTTCAGGCCCAAGAACAAAAACAATGGCGAAGTGAGAATTAAAAACAAGGAGGATGGAGCTTCATAACCTGAAGCTGTGGTTGAACAATTGATTCTAATATGTTAATGGACCAGAACTTATAAAAAGGTGAGACCTCGTGATCCATTTTGTGACCACACTGGGTGCATCTTGGATGTGGTCCAGCTTGACTCCTGTGTGGCCCAGGTGTACTCATTGAGGCCTTTAAATAAATACCTACTTTATCCTTTTGCTCTGGCTAGTCTCTGTTCCAGGTCAGCCTCCAGAAGGCATCACTTTCACCTAATATTGTCTGGCACTCTAAGACCATCTCACAGGCAGTGAAAATTCTAGGAAAGGGTAGTAGCACTGTAACATAACACATCATCTCAGACAACAGAGTAAAAATGGAATTTTCTCCTCACAGTCTCAAGATCCAAACACTAACACTGCTCTTTTCAACATTTTGCCACATCCAATGAACTTGTTTTATGAAAATGCAGATTAATGTGAGTGTTCAGAAGAAGCACCTGATTTTGAAGATAAGATACTCCTTACTCGCAAGCAGCCTTCTGCAATTGTTCATTGAAATTCCTATGTTAATTGACAAGCGGCACATGACTAAACCCCAGAAAACAGCTATGGCACATGCAGCAGTGCTAAAATTTTCATTGCATCACCCTGACACAGTGTTTCTATTGCTGATGACAGGAGAACGTCTCTGGAAAAGAATCTATCAGTTCCATGTACAGAATAAATAAACCCTTATTAGAATTATAATCTACAAAGAGTTCAATGTATTGTTAATATACCCCAAACGGTTCTATAACAATTGCTTTTATCAATAAATGATAAAGTTCACAGTCTGCAAACTGATCAGTACTGGAATTCACATAAGAGAGGGTACTGAATAGTTATGAGACAGTAAAGACTGCTTATGCTAATTTGTCTTATTTTTAATTGAAATTTTCTGATGTTTCAATTTGCAAAGCTTAATGAATGCATGTCTAACACTTTTATGAAAGACTCCTTCCTCAACTTGTTGAGTCTTAAGATCTTCTAATTTTGATTTCTTTGATGTAATAGAATTAGTCACATCTTACATGCATACACACTTAAAGAAACAACAGAGAAAAAAAATCAGACTGAGCATGGGAAGAGGTCAAAACATGATATGCTAACTTCCTGGATACTCAACACCACTTTTTCAAGAAGATATTTACATGTGGAAGTGTTAACCTCCTCTTCCTCCATTACTACTTGGGAAAAAGAGATGCAGGTTCTACTATTCATTTTCTGGATATTGCTTTAAACATGACAGCATGATTTGTTAAGTATCTGCAGGAAAGCCTACTCTGCAGTACAAGAAGGACACCTTAAAATTATCTATTAAAAATACAGAAATATCAAGGTTTACAGAGCTGTCTGCTGCAATTAAATTCAGAGTCTTTAGAGGTTTGTTCCTAAGAGCTGCATGCAGCACTGCAGGTGGGGTCTCACCAGAGCAGGGTAGAAGGGCAGAATCCCCTCCCTCGACCTGCTGGGACACTGTTACTGATGCAGCCCTGGGTAGAACTGGCTTTCTGGGCTGCCAAAACTCAATGTTGCCAAGTCACGTCAGCCTCTCATCCACCAGCACCCTCAAGTCCTTCTAAGCTGCTCTTGACCTGTTCACTCTCCAGCCTGTACAGATACCAGGGACCGCCTTAATCCAGGCGCAGCAACTTGTACTTGATTTTGTGGTACTTAGTGAGATTCCTATGGGCCCACTTCTTCAGCTTTGTCCAGGTCCCTCTGGATGGCATTCCATCCTTCATGTGTGTCAACTGCACCATTCAGCTGGGGGCACCTGCAAGTTTACTGAGGGTGCACTCAATCCCTCTATGTCATTAACCAAGACATTAAACAGCACTGGTCTCATTACTGACTCCTGAGCAACACTACTGAAATTCATCAGGACACCAAGCCATTGACCACCACCCTTTGGATGTAGCTGTCGTCCCATCAAATCCACCCCTCTTGATTTTAGAGAGAACAATGTTATGGGGAACTGTGTCCAGACAAATGACATCTGTAGCCCTTTCCTGGCCCACTGATGTAGCTGCTCCATTATAGAAGGCTAACCCACAGAAGGGGTTGGCAGGACTTGCCCTCGGTGGAGCCATGCTGGGTGTCCCAAATCACCTCCCTGTGTTCCACGTGCCCTAACACAGCTCCTAGGAGGATCTGTTCTGTCGTCTTTCCAGGTATTGACAGCAGTCAGGATGACAGTTTGGTAATTTCCAGAGTCCTTTCTACCCTTTTTAAAAATGGGTACAAAGCTCCCCTCTTCCTAGTCACCTGGGACTGCATCTGACTGCCATGACTTTTTGAGTTTCATGGAGAACGGCAAACTCTCTAACAGCACTACAGCCCCTTTCTTCTATAAATACACCTCCAAAGACTGAGTTCTGAAACACACTTTACAAAAGCATCAGCTACCAAAACACTACAACTTGTTCTTTTGTGAGCTGGGAGGGATTTCAAATCCATAAAAATCAGAGTTATTTCCTAATCCCTACATAATTAACTAATGATCTATCATTTCTCATTCACAGTAACTCTCATAAGTCCCTATATATATATATATCTCCTTCAAAATGTAATTGTAGATCATTATCTGTGCCTAAAATCAAGCAGATACATGTCTTAAAGTTGCAGTGACCAACTGACCAACAAAGCTGACCACCTGAAAGTGAAATGAAAGTTAGATGTGAAGAGTTGATGGCAGTCAAGGCAGCTGGATCTCCACGATACTAAAGATTCATTCTTGTTTCACAAGAACTATTCATTCTTGTTTCACTATTCATTTCTTGTTCATTCAGGGGAACACAGGTACAGCCAAGGCAAATAATGCCACTACCAACTTAGGAAGGCAGTCTATTTCAACAGTCCATATTTAAGAAAGAACCTGAAGTAAAGACTGAATTAACTGCATTCATTGTGGTAAGTTTCTCAGGCAAATGGTAATAAACAGGTGATTACAAAGGCAGTTTCCTAAACCAGACAAAATCCTTTATACTCCCACCTGCTGGAGGCTTAAATATAAGATTTTTCTTTCGCCAGTACTAATGAAGGAGTTTTGGCATATCTCAAAAACAACCTAATACCTATTATGCATACCTTCAAACCTATGGTTTCCAATAAGCACATTTCATCTCCAAGAAGAAAATTCTCATGGCATATGCAGGAAATTCACCAGAGTTTCATTTCCAAAGACACTCATTCTAAAACTAAAAGCCTAAATCTAAGCAGCAACCCTAAGCAATATAAGTCAGCCAACACAAACACTGTTGGCAGCCTTCAGGCTATAGAATGAGGCAAGGGTTTGAAATAGCAAAGAAAATAAGGTTAATTGATAGCTTATCTCCTATTCTTCATGTGGAAGGACTAGTAAATACTGCCTGAGGCCAAACTACAAGAGCCTAAGGAAAAAAAAACATTCACACAGCTTTTAGGTTTTTGATCATTACTGAAGTAATGTTACAAATAAGCAAGTGTGATTTGTGGACAGACTCATGGGCCTTTTGATTTAGATGCCTCTTATATTTAATTATTTAGATGTTCTGCAATCAAATACTAAAAAAGTACACAAAATTCCTACAAAAGGATAGTGGTGGACAAAATGGAGATAATTTCTAAAATACTTTTCTAAAATTTACATAGGATAATCAACAAAAAACATTTTCATTCATAGCCAATGTTTAGGAAATTTTTCCTACCTCAGATGATGATAAACAAGTCTGTACAGATTTGCTTTAAAATATACACATGACAGCTCAGTTTAGATAGAATTATTTACTCCTTGATTTTAGCATTTTAGCACAGTAAATGACCACAAACTTCCAAGCACCATACTGAATTACTCAAGACATCAAATACAACCAGAGCAATTACAATTTTGAGAGAAATAAATCAAATCCTCTCTTTTGTATCAATAGATAGAACATCTGTCATTGGTAGTTTCATGCCTTAAAATACTCAATTGTCACAAAATGGCACCCAGGTTTATCTTTCAGCTGTTCCACTCATCACATGTATATATTTAATTCATGCAATAACACACTGCATCTACCAATTTCTTTCAGTATAATTGAGTTGTTCACACAAGCAAAAACCACCTTTTCAGCAGTGCATGCCTTTGTAATCACTACTTAAGTATTAAAATATCTAGCAAACAAGATATAAAATGATCAACGACACGTTACAGCACTCTTTTCAACAGAAGCATTTCTACAATAGAGTGACAAGGAAGAATGGAAGCACTGGAGTTAATTACCTTTTACTGCCTTTCATCTGGGTACCACTGCCAGTATTGACAACTGACTGTTGATAAGTTATCAGGTGGTAATAAATATGGGGGAAGGGGTAGGGAATGAATACTTGGACTAAGTACAATCCTAAGAACTAACAAGAATGAAGGTGAGAGGGGTTAACAAGTTAGTGTGTTTCAATCGCACAAACTGTAGCAATCAGTAAAGGGACCTCACAGCAGCAAGAACTTTAGGACAAACTGAAGTGCTCAGACACAGAAGTACATCCTGGAAAACTTCCACAGAAAATACAAGTAGGCAAGGCCATTAAGGACTAATTCACTACTCAGCAATTCGTAGATTAGCATATTTCCTCTTAATATTACACAAATAGTCACTTAATGTATCTGTAATGATTTTCTTTTGTATAAGTATTCCATACAGCTCTTCATCTTTAAGGTACTTCATACATGGATACATGTAGCATTATTAATTAATAATTTATGTATTCAATTAATAATATTGTGTATTCAACCATATATAAGTATATATATGTACATATATACAACTATATATACTCATATATTCAACTACATATTTGTATATATGTGTATACATGTGTACATATACATGTGTACATATATATATATATTTGGCAATATGAGTATTCAGGGCCAGACAAAAATCACTTTTTTGGATATAATTAAAATCTGACATGATCAAAACCAAACACATGACAACCCTGCTAGAAATTTGTTTTGCATTTGGAATCATATCATGTCTTAGTCTGGTAGTTTTAAAGTATTCTGGGAAGCAGAAATTAACTCAAAGTACCAAAAATTCTCCATATATGAGAAATTGTTATTTCAACAACTCTCTTCATCAAAACCCAGCATTTACATGGCAGCAGTTGATACAAAATCAAACTTCTACAGGAAAGAGTCCAAATTTATTGGAAGCTCAATTTAAATACGAACCCAGACTTTGACAGGGTTTATAAACTAAAATGCAGATATAGGGAGCAGTTATATACTTGATCAACAGTCAATATAACTAAGAATGAAAAACATAGAAGCCCAACATAGGACTCCAGTGGTGCTGTGATAAACTGCTACATTTCAAGTCAATCAGAATTATTTAATAAACATTGACAAAAATCTCCTAAAGATGGGGAAAGGAAGGGTACTCAGAGTAAAGGTACCAGAGCTAGGGAAAAGTCTCAGATTGAAAAAGTGATATTTCCCTTTGCTTAAAATTTTTAACTTGAAGTTCTATTATATATATATGTATATATATATGTATATATACATATATGTATATGTATATATACATATACATGTGTGTGTATATATATATATATAAAAATATAAAAGATTCTCTGTAAAGAGAGAATGTTAGTTGCTTGGAAAGAAAAATAGCCATAAATTCTTAGAAATAAAACACAAATTTTCTTTAGAATAGCCCCACAAAAACAGTGAAAATAAAGTTCAAAAACTTTAACAATGAGAAAGAATACAGTTATTCTATTTTATGTACAATTAACTGCATTTGCAGGAGACAAACTGGAATATACAATTAATCTGTTATATCTGTTTTCATATAAAGAGCAAAAGATTTTAAGAGAATAAATAGATTTTTTTTCTCCCTTCTTTGTAAACTGCAACAGGACTTCTGGTTAAGAGTAAAGAAGGACTTAAATTGAATCAGAACACAGGAAGTAAATAAGTACATATATTTCCTCTCTAGAAAAATAGGATAGCAAATCTGTGCATAATGGCTGACCTGGCTCATGACAAGAACTTCAATGTGCAGTCGATCTGCCTGTACTCTGAAGGGATTACAAACACAACTACCAGGGTAACAAACACCATGTGTGTCCCCATCCTACCAATATTATGTCCAACAAAACACTACCAAGTGGAACAC
This sequence comes from Certhia americana, assembly GCA_018697195.1. NCBI lineage: Eukaryota > Metazoa > Chordata > Aves > Passeriformes > Certhiidae > Certhia > Certhia americana. The sequence goes on from CM031857.1 coordinate 99,821,339, forward strand.
AGAAGGTTTGTAAGAGAATTAAGCAATTGATTCATAGGAGAAAATAGTAAATTGAAGGTTTACATAGGGGCAAAAATAGAGCAGCTTGGATCTATATAGAATCAAGGCAGTAAACCTCAGTACACTTTAAAAAATAAAGGTGAGCCATCCTTCTTAAACCATATGTTCCACTGACTTGCACACAAAACTGATGATTCCTCCAGCACACCAGAATTTCTGATTCCCATTTAGACATTCAAGGACCTTAACGGTGTACATTTCAGTAAGAAAAAAAAAAAACAAACAAACAAAAAAAAAAAAAAAAAAACCCAAAAAAAAAAAAAAACCAAAACCAAACAAAATCAAATAAATCCAAAATAACCAGCATAGGATGCAGAAATACGGAGAAATGATATTAAGTCTTTTCTAGACCACTGAGCCACTTCACATCAAATGTTTTTTTAAAAAAGTGACAGACATGCAATCCATCATTCTTCAACGATAACAGCAAATAACAAAAGCATTCAAAGCAAAAAAAACAATGTTCTTATACTTTATTCTGTATATTTCTATGGCACTACTGTAACTGCTTTGTCAGCTTGGAAATGTTCCACAGTAAGCAGCCTATAGCAGAAAAGCAGGCCTAAGAACTAATTAGAACTATACCTGAACGAGTCTCAAAGAAGGGAGTCTAGCTTCTGGATTTCAGCAATGAAACAGTAAAGATGTGAACAAGCATCAGGTATGACAAAAAAACTAATGGTTAATAAATAAAAAGAAGGAACAAAAAACACATGAACAACGCTAAATTAAATTAGCATGACCAACAATTATCTAGGTACAAACATAAAACAGCCACTTGCATTTACCAGCAGAACACAAAGTCACAGTAGCTTACAATGTACACATGCCAAACCAAACTAAAAGAGCAGCTAACATCATCCTATCGCACACTTAGGACAACTAGCTAAAACTACATGCTAAGCATGCTAAAAAAATACCTTCTAGAAGCTTAGAGGAACAGGAGGGTTTTGAGTCACAGCCTACCAAGCTGACACTTTGGCCAGAGAAGCTGGATTTGCTTACCTCCTGTAAAAGATCTGCTTGTTCAATGGCTTTAAGAACATTTTTCTTGGATGTCTCCTGAACTTCCCCTCCTAAAAGGAACTCATCCAGAATGAAATAGGCTTTTTCAAAATTGAAGATGATATCAAGTTCACAGACCTAAAAAGAACATCAAGCGTTATTGCAAAGTGGGAGGACACTCTCATCTGACATATACCCCTTGACATATACCCCTTCACAAAAATTAACTTGTTCACAGCTTCACCAAATTTTACCAAGTCAAGATGTTAGCCTAAGGCTGTAACCCTGTAACGACTGGGGAAACAATAAAAATCACACCTTGGAGGAAAAAACAAAACCATTTTTTGTTTGAGTTAAAAACAGGTACAGCAGCCTCTGAAAAAAGCTTTCACTGTTAAAAAGGCTTCAATTCACAGCAGTCTGTAAGACACACATTTCAAGTCACAGGACAATTTTAATTTTCACCATAAAAGTTGTTCTTGTCTGCAGTATGCAAAGGCAGCTCATGCAATCTTACAGAAAGGTATGAAAACAACCTCAAATTTCTTGTTCAGTCTGTGCATTGTATAGTCAGAAGAACTACAAAGGAAGGCAGAATGAGCACCAGTTTTTCTAGAGCGTTCATGTACATTACTACAGCTGTTTGTGTTTGCTGTCTGGGTAAGCAGATGTCTCTCTTGTCTTTCCTTACCATTCCTGCCACTTCACAACCAACTGCCTCCTTTGGAAGCAGATGTAAGAAGTGCTCACAATAGAGCAGTGCCAGGGAGAAGAAAAGCTTCCTGCTAAGAGTAAGGTTTTATCTGACCCCAAGTGAAACTACTATGAAATGAAACAAATACAGGCAATTAACACCAAATTAATTACAGTTCTTCTCCAAATCAGTAATTTAATTTTGTATTTTAATAGAGGCAACCATTGGTTTAGTTTGGCGAAGCAAGCCACTCAAAATGTATTAAATGCACCTTTTCAATTACTAGTTGGTTATGTTCTTGTAAAAGTGCTGTGGGCATAAAACAAAATGACAAAATATAAAGAAACTAACTCACACTGCCAAAATACTTGTCAAGAAGTTCTACATAGCGATGAATTATTTCCAGAGTTATTAGTTCATTGTCCTGATCTTCAATAGCACAGCAGAAATAGAGGCTTGCATATCTATAATAACAAAATAATTCTGGTGTTAGCATACAGGCATAAGCAAAATGAATTTGAATTATGCTCCTCATAAGCACTTGAGGAGTATCACATTCTCAGCAGTCCTTCATACTCAAGCTCAGCATATTGGTACTCCAAATCACAACCAAGCAAGTCCTACCAAAGAATGGCTAAAGACCAGAAGACACACCTGTACAAGGAAGGTATGTCTGAGTCAAGCAGGACTTCACTCTTTGCCATCCTTTAACTGACAGAACTAAAATAGCCAAAGAGGTGCTTGAAAAACTATATAAATATATTTGATTGTGTGACATCACAGGAGAGTTCTGAGGTGAGATACTTTCTCTTCTGTACATTAATCAACTGATAAAATGTTAAACTTTCATCATGTAAGCTATACACAGATACTAAAAAACATAGAAAATGCCTCAAGAAAGATAAACTGAATTAGCAATTGGGGTTTGGTCTTTATAGAGAATTTAAAAAATTCAAAAATCTCCAAAACCAATGTCAACCACCCCAATTACTACTAACTCAACTCAATCCCTACTAACTGTCCTGGTATCAGACTGAGGAGAGGCCATCAAATAGTTTCTAGCAATCCATTTTCATTTTGGAAGACAGGGAAGTCATAACTTCAGATATGATCAAATTCCACTTTAACAAAAAGACCATCCAATTCTACTGTGCTCTACCATACATTTGTTCAAGTCATATTTAAAGAAAGCTGATGTAAAAAAAAACAAAAAAACAAAGCAGGAATGAAAGCTGAAAACCCCATTTAGTTTTTTCTAATATGCCAAAGCCATATGCCTTTCAGTCACACATGGCACAAACCAGGTTTCAAGTACCACCAGTTTTAATTGCTAATTTACATGAACCAGAAACAGCTTTTGTTTGCCTCTTTAGAGGAGACAACTGGCCACATTAAGCACTCCTGAATAGCAAGCCCTACTGAAAAAGAAGTCATTCAGATGTGAATACCTAGTTTAAAGTGCATAGTGGTTTCCCATACAGAGAAAGCCATGCATCTTTTAAACATTACACAGATTTTATCAGCTGGGACTTGCCCGACTTTTTGGCTAGAAGTTCTGAAAAAACCCTGCTGTATTTTCAGTTATGTTGAAATTTGTCTTCTAAACACCTATCAGTAGCATTTATGATCTGAAAACGTACCCCCTTCTCCCACTCGGCTCCAAATCAAATTGCTACAAGCAATTCACTAGCTTCAACATGAAAAATTAATCAGAATTGCTTTCATACAAGGTTTTATACAAAATCTTTTAATTACTATAAAATATTATTGCCTATCCTACCACAAAACATGATGGGGGAAGAGAGGAAGACATCTCCATTGAAGGACACCTTCATTCCCTCCATCTCTTCACCACGGGGATTCATCAGCTCATCAGAAGTCCTATCTGAGCACAGTTCTTTTGATTTTACATTGTTCTGTTTATGCCTCACTCATTTTTCAAGGACATTTACAGTCATTGTAGTAGCTTGCAATATTCAATCTGTATAAGGAACCTAAAATATTTTTTAAAGTATTGGAAAGAAATATTATAAAGAAAAAACATGCTTTCAAACCTACTGAGGAATTTATAAATCAAGGTCCATATCATCATATTTCATAAAAAAGAGCACTGACACATTATTTGGCATTTACACTAATCACCAGCACGCAGGACAAATCCATCTAAACAAAGCCTCTCATCACTTTCAGATAAGCAGCACTGATTATGATGAAGTGAGTTAAACTGTTTCCTTACAGTGCTTAAACACTAGTTGAACCACGTACCACCAGACCTTATCAAATCAATTTGACTCAAATATTTTACGTCTATCTACATGCGACAGTCCCTCTCTGCTCCTCTAGTACTTAAGAGTATCTCTTGATGCACAGAACTATTTTATGGAAAAAAATGTGAGGAGGGGAGAGAGGGAGACCAACATAAAATACTTTCTCAGAAATGGTCTGCTCTGTGTCCTCATTTAAAAGAGAATGTAACATACTTTCAAAAGACCGTATTTGGCAGCTAGCAAGTAGACTGCACATTCAAGCTCTGCCAACTGCAGTTCTGGAGAAATAAGACCAAGAAACAAAAACTACTCAGTGGGTATCAACACAAAATGGAGACCAGGGTATCTATTATTATATACAGAGAATATTTTGGTATTTACTTTTTAAGTAGCAACCATGACTAATGGATCACTACTCAACAAAACAAAACAAATGCAGATTTAATAAGCCTGTATGGCATACAACAGAAGATTATAAAGAAGTCATACCAAAGGGCATAAGCATACTACAAAGGAATGCTTCAGATCCAAATTCTCAGAGGCATTAATTTTTTTCCCCTACAGGAACAGCTTCAGAAAAGAAAGTGTTAGCTTACAATCCACAGCAGACACTAAGTTTTGCCAAGCGTAGAAGTTTACGTGGATAGTATCCACACAAAGACAAGTAGATTACTTGGGCTCAAAAAGATTTCTGCTCTGCAGAAACAGCTTCTTCCTAATAAGTGACAGAAACCTTTCATATGCACCCAGAGAAAAGACAAACCCTGATAGAAAGTACATACCCAAAAATAAATAAAGTGTGGTCTGTAAGAATCATTCTGCCTTTTTTATACCTATTGCAGTTCTGGTATTTTTTTATCTTAAGGAGTATTATTAAAATAATCTTCAGACTCAGCTGCTTACCCTCATTTAAGAAAGTATTTTATGATAAATATCCTCCACTTACCATAAAGGGGACCAAAACCAGAGAGACCAAAAACTGTTTGGACAAAATCACCTAAAAATGTAATACAGGATTAAAGAACAAGAAGGTAACACAGCGGGTATAAATACTTATGCAAATTCCTGCCTTCAGACAGATGGCCTCAGGATTTTTTTTTTTTTTAATAGCAAACAAATCCATGCATCTTCTCCTCAAGAGTTGCAATAATTCAGCAGTGGGAAACCTCAAAACAGGCAGGCAATGTTTCAGCAGAGTTCTCTTCCGCTCTCACAGCCAGTTTCAGTAACTCTGCTGAGGGATCAGGTGACTGTGAGCAGAGCACAACTTGCAAATCCCACCAGCTCAGTGGTGTTTTTCTAGATGGCAGAACACCTGCTTGAAGTCATCACCAGGTAAGCCTGCAAACATGCCATTAGTCTGTCAGCATCGAAGTCACTTTGCACTTAGATCCTAATCATGGAAGTTTAAATCTTACCAAGTTTGGGAAGAGCAGAATTGAACTCTAAATAACAACAAGGAGACAGACAAGCACTTAATGAGCCCAAGAATCTGGGGTTTGCTGACAGCTGAACCTATGAAAATAGGGACCACTAATAAGCTGTGCTTGACAAAAAGTTTTTTCCTTGCCCCACAACTTCACACATTTCTTTAATAAAACATGAACTTCTGAGGCTCCAGGACTATACCAAAGTGAAGCACTTTTCCAGTTTCTTATTTCAGCAAGGCTATAGCCTGCAGCAATTTCAAAATGAACAAGAATTTGATACTGCTAATTCTCTAAGAAAAAGCTGCTGCTTCTCGATACTGTCTTCCTAGTACCACACAAACTAGAACCCTATACAAAGAAGATCTGATCTAATTAAAATTATCAAGCCCAAGTATCTAATTCACTATAATCATTGCATTCAGCCAATTTTACAAAGCTACCTAATCAACACTACAGTAACATGTTTAAGAGGTACAAGTGGCTGCTAAGTTACACGTAAAGAAAAAGAGGGATCATGCCAAGCCGGGCACATCCCACTGGCCACACGGCTGTACCTTCAGTTCACAATACTTTACAAGACACAATACCTGCACAACGGGCTCTTTCATCACTTCTCTTAGTGGAGGGAGGGTAGAAAGAAAGTTTTAAAATGTATTCTGTTCTAAGCCTTTCACATAACCTCTGATTATGGTTATGTTGTATAAAAGACAACTGCCACACCAGTTGTAAAAGCTACAGTAGCTTCATAGTATCATATTTCATATTCCATATTCCAAATACAATTCCAAACTGACACATAAAAGCAAAGCCACAATAAACAGTTAAATAACTAAGTCCTATGAATGCAGTTAACCAAATGATAACATAAAATTGGTATAAAATAAGTTTTTCTCCAAGTTCTGATTTTGACTGCAATATAGTACACAATGAAAATAACTCATATTGCCAGAAGCGAAAATAGTGAACAGAAGTCTTCACAGAAAAAAAAAAGAAAAAAAATCACATCCTAAGCTCCTTCTTTAGCAAAATTATAAATTTTAACATTTAACACATTTTTTCTGCCACAGGGGGAAAGCTGCGTGAACTTCTACCCTACATGTTCCAAAGCCACTATGTTACTTTTTAAATGACAAAATATGAAGAGCAAATGCATCAGTTGTGTTTGTCAGGTTTCTAATCAGCTGTCTGCAGATGACTCCCCCTCTATTTTCATAACGTGTAATTGTCGTTGGCTTCCCATATTTAATTTTTTATTTTCCCAGCAAGTCACTTCAAATCTCTATGCTTCTTGAAGTTGGAAGCTCACATCCTCTTTTTAATCTTCTGATGTCTATCAGCCTGAAAAACTATCTTCCAAACCAGCTACAGAATACATATAAGCCAATTCATGCACCATGACAAAAGCTGGGCACCTTTCCTTCTGTGTTTAGCAGTGCTGAAAGAAAAAAAACTTAGGAAGGCAATGACTGAGCCTATGTTTGCAACCATTATAAATGCTACATGTATAAAAAACAGAGGGAAATAAAAGCTACATCACATATGTTCAGATGAATTTCAAGATCTATTTCCTTGAAAATTCAGAAAACATTCTACAAAGATGAAATGCTACAGAGCTAAGGAGGCTAATCAAAATAGTCCAGCAGTCTTAATAAACGTTAAGTATCATAAGGAAGCTAAAACTGTCTTGCCAACTTCTGCATTTGAGTTCATTTTGTTCCTGCAAAAAGGTATGATGAGACCCTTGAATTTACTTCTGAAACTGCCAATCATTCTTTGAGCTGTAATATCTAGGTTCAAGTCTCCAACATGTGAACAATAAACACACTCTAAAAACAGAAACAGTACTTAAATTTCAATAATTTGAGATTCAAAATAGCAATAGACACATACTTTTATAACTTAAATTGAAAAACATTTGCACCAGCAGGTTCAGACCCTTTCCAGCAATAGATCAGACAGGAACAAATCTTAGCAGAGATCCTCTAGAGATGCTCAAGAGGAATTTGGACCACCTTTTGCAATTTCACAAGCTACAAAGTTCCTTTTGGTGTGTTTCTCTTTTAGCCACCACCTTTTAAGCTACAAAATGTCACCCTTTACAAAGAAGTCACATTAGTTGATGCTCATCATCTTTAATTATGGTGCAATGATAGGAACAAGTCCCACAAACCTAAGAGCTGTTAGTGTTACCAGATACAGACATTTCAACTACCACCTCTTATACCTAGTCCTTCTGGTGATATTTCAGTCAAAAAAAAAAAAAGTTGAGATGTTCATTAGCTTGGTAGAAGCTCATCTTTAGCAGTTGCATAGGCTCTCTGTGTCAGACTGGTCTGCAGAGAGTGAAATAAGCTACTGCAGTCAGCTGTGCACACCAGCAGTCCAGCAGACAGACTGCAGTGTTTAGACCATTTTTAGCCAGACGTAGACATCTCCCAGCAAATTTCTTCATTCTCCTTGACCACAGGACCCACAACACACCACTGAGATGCAAGAACACCACAATGTTCAGCAACTCAAACAGTCCTACACAAATTTCCACCAGCTCCCTAGACACAGAAGGACATGGCAAGTAGTTATTAACAGCAACCAATAGGGAGGGAAAGCAGCTGTGTGGAATCATCATCAGAACAGCTACTGCTGTTCAACACTGGGTAAGGAAGAAAAGAGACTAGCCTACAAATGCCTCACTTTTCTCACTGAGTCCCATGAATGCCCAGCTGAAAAGGCATTTGCAGGCATTAACAGGGAAGGAAGCACAGCAAGTGTTTCTGAGCAAGCTCATCTACATACAGGTTCAAGGAGTTTTGTGAGGAAATCAAGAGGCAGAAGAAAGTGTGTGCGCTATCAGCACAGCCTCATGCATTGTTTCTCCTCTTCCCTCCTCGTGTTGCAGAACTACATGCATTAGGCAGACCAGCAATACTCACATGCATGTCCTTCCAACGTATACATGAACACAGCACTCAAAACATGTAAACATATTTGATACTACCCATTTGTTATCCTGGAAAAGAGTTACAAACTCCTCATTTCTGATCCAGTCCTTCCTGTCCTAGCTACAGGGAATACAACAATCTTTACTGTGGGGCACAAACTACCTACCATCTCCACGAGAAAACAGGAATGCACAAACCTTCTCAGGTTTACAACTAACTAGGGAAGAGAGATAACTCAAGGCTTTGTAGCACCACCTTTAGCTGGAAGAGATGCAGCCCACTACATCAGGAGGAGGATTACTGTTATTTCTGGAGAAGAATTACGGTCACACTGCTACACTGTGATACATTCTGAAGATCAGCACAAAGCTAAAAACTGCTTGCCAAATAATCCTAGAAGGGTTAGGGAACTGAAAAATGAAATTATTGCAAAGAAAATGATACAATTTCCCATTACTTCTACCAAAAAGAAAGTTAGCCATGATTTTTTCAATTCTGAAAAATCCAGGTTTTTTGTACTTACTGGAAAAACAAACAAACAAAACCACAAAACCCCAACCAACAACAAAAAAAACCCCAAACCATGTACTCCAAAAAATTATTTCCTTATTTCTATGAGCCTTTAAAAGCAAGTTACGTTTTCATGTGATTTCTGAAGCCACTGCTTGAGGTAAATATTTATATAATTTTTATCACTTATTAATCTGAAATTCGTACAGACATGAAGCATGAAGGCACTGTGTGAACCTAAACAGAGTACCAAGAAGAACTGCCACTCGTTATGAAAGTAGGAGGAAAGCTCATTTCTTCAGTACATTTCTAAATGCATGAGTGATTTGCCACACATGAATGACTCCTGCTTGGTTATCAAATTAGATTCAAGGGAAAAGTCAGTCTTCTCTTTAACCAGCAGAGGGAAGGAAAAAAAAAAAAACGCCGACAAAACAAAAACAGCCTTCATTATTTTCTTGCTACTAAACACACGGTTTGTAATGTATGGCAATTACGAGGTTATTGAGACAGAACCACCTTTTGTAGACAATCTTCAGATCTCTCCATTCCAGGAAGCTGCACATTTTCGGTTTGCGGGCTAATACTGTTTGAACAAGTTCCCTTGTGATTTTCTTCTTTTCTTTGTCAGATAACGGGACATACCACTTCTGGAGTCTCAGTTTCCCCTGGCGACTAAAAAGCAACATAAACTGCATCTGTTGAATTGGAAGGAGGGGAAAAGAGAAAAGCATTAATCTCAGTCCCTAAGTTTCAAAAAGATCTCTCTGAGAAAAACCAAACAGGAAGCAAGACGGACATCCAAACCCCTAACTACATTAGGTATTTTGATAGCACTGGCAGATGTTACACAAGATTTGGAAGTAGCAACGATACAAAGGATTCTGCTGAGCAAGGTCAGTCAAATCAAAGGCAGAAGAAAGCGCACACAAGTTTCAGGAAGGGGTGTCAGAACCATCGGCTGTGAATGAATATACCCCAATTTCACACCAGCCACATCCAGCATCACTACGGTTTCATTTGCGTTTACCAAAATGACAGAAAAACAGCACAGCAGACTCTCCCAATACCCAACCTCATTTCAAATTCACCGGATTAGAGCCTTACAGCAGTAATTTGCACTGAAAAATCTTTCTGAAAAGCCTCAGAATACTTTAAAAGACATCAAACCTCCCAGCAGAGGGTCCTACGGCACAGAAAAGCCCAGTTTTTCCCCACGTAACACAAAAGGAGAAATTGAGTGCTTTCCCTGCGGTCCTATGTTCCAGGTCTCGCTTCCTCTAAAGGAGTGATGTTGCAATTATATTTTAAGAGGAACTTGCCGGGCTATGTTTTCCAGCAGCAGCAACATTAAATGAAACGTCTTGGGCTTTTTTTCTTCTGCCTTTTTGCTCGAAGTTGTACCGGGCTGGGGAAGTTTCCCAGGCAATACGACAGACACGAAATACGATGCGAAAGCCCAGCCTGGTCCCGGGTGTCAAGCGTGACCAGCGCCAGCCGCGAGGAGCGGCGGCCGCGCCCGCAGCGGCTCCGCGGAGCCAGGGCGGGGGCAGAGCCCCGCAGCCTCCCAACATCCCGCCTCGCCTCCCCGCCGGCCACAGCACGGCCCCGGCTCCCCCCTGCCGGAGCGGCCGGCGAGCCCGGCTCCGCGCGGCTGTGCTCACCGTGCCCGGGGGACAGCGGAGCTGAGGCGGAGGAGAAGGAGGCACCCCTCACCAGCCCGGTAGCCCTCACCAGCCCGGCACCAGCGATGCTGCCGCCGCGGCCGCCGAGCGGGACTGAGGGAGGGGTCGGGAGGGGACGGGAGGTGCCACCGCCGCGAGCGCGCGCGCGCCTCAACGGCCGCCCCCCCTCGGGCAGGTCAGGGGCGGGGCCGGGACAGCCGGGGGGCGGGGCCGGGATCGCCGGGGGGGCGGGGCTCGGGCGCCTCCGAACAAAACTTTATCAGCAGCCGCGGAGGGGGGGAGCGGAGCGAGCTCGGCCGTCAGCCAATCGGAGAGCTCAGCGCGCGGGCAGGAGGGAGGAGCGGCGCGGTTCTGGACCAATGAGAGGCAGGAAAAGGTGGGGAAGGCGGAGCTGGTGCTGGCGGCAGGAGGGGCTAGAGCAAGAGGCGGGGTTTAGGTGCCCTAATCCGCGTGGCCCGAATTGCGATGAGGCCACGGCCGGCGCGGCAACAGCCAATCAGGCGGCGCGGCGCAGATAGCGGTCCGTGAGCAGCCAATGGGCGGGCGCGGCACGGAGCCGGGGAAATGACATCAGTCAATCAGACACCCGGAGACTGAGGCTCCTCCCCCGGCCCCGCCAGCCCCGAGCCGGGGGGGGAGGGAGGGGCGGCCGGGCCGCGCATGCGCCGCGCGGTGTTTGCTTCCAGCACGTGCGCGCCCGGGGGCGGGGAGGGGCTGGGGCTATGGCT
>CM031857.1:99861112-99912973 GCA_018697195.1 Certhia americana
GGCGAGAGAGGGGCGGCACTGGAGGCCAGCGAATGCGGCGCGCGGCTGTTAGCTTCCAGCAACGTGCGCGCCCCGGGGGCGGGGAGGGGACTGGGACTATGGCTATGGCTATGGACTATGGCTATGGCTAGGCTATGGCCTGGGGCACTATGGCTATGGCTATGGTATGCTATGGCTATGCTATGCTGGCTTATGGCCTATGACTATGGCTATGGCTATGAGCCTGGCGGCTAGGGGCTGGCGACTGGGGCTGGGGCCTGGGGCTGGGGCTATGGCTATGCCGCTAGGATATGGCTGGGCTATAGCTATGGCTGTGGCTCAGGGCCTATGGATTTAATGGCTATGGGGGGCTGGGGCTGGGGCTAAGCTGGGCTAGTCTGCGCTGGGGCTGGGGCTAATGCTGCGGGCTTATGCTATGGCTGGGGTTGGCTATGCGCAATGGCTGAGCGGCTCATTGGCTATGGTGGGGCTAGGCTGGAGTTTGCTGAGGCTGCCGAGGCCTATGGCTGAGGACTGCGGCTGGCTGGGGCTAGAGGCTATAGGCTAGAGGGCTAGGGAATAGGACTGGGGCGCTAGGGCTAGCGGCTATGGCTGGCTGGCTAGGCTATGTGCTCGGGCTGAGCGGCTCGCGCCTGAGGCGCGCCACAGGGTGATGAGAGCGGCGGTGTCTGGCTTCTGTGGCGGCCGAAGTGTGCTGAGAGCATTGTCCTATCGATGCGAGGACGGGCTTTGTGAGGCGGATTGTCCCCTCCTCCGAGGGGACCGAGTCTTGTGAGGGGGACTGATCCTTTGAGCGCGGACCGAGTCTGTGGGGGCCTGTCCCTGCAAGGAAAGTTTTTCCTAAAGTCACCTTGATTGCGAACTGCATTAATAGATTGCGCAGGACCAGCCGCGACAAGTGCTTAGCGGTGTCTGGGTTGAATTAACTGCTTATGGCTTTTAAAATTATAATTCATGTATCATCTACAGGACTTTGCCGATGACTGAAACAGCTCAGTTGTATTTTTTTTTTTTTTTCTTCTTTTAGAGCGTGGTTTGGTCTGGCGGCTGCGTTTTTGATTTTGTTTGTGGTTGTAAATTTATGGAGGTGGAGCTGAATGAAAACACATAGTTGAAAGAAGCCCAGTGTCTCGCAAGCCGGAACATCTTATGGTACAAAAAAAATGTTTAGACACCTAAAGCTCTTCATTGTCGTCGCCCTGCTCAGCACCACCCCCCAGCACTAAATTGTGAGCAGCAAAGATGACTGATCCGATAATGGTGTGACAGGTGAAGACAGAACCACCCATGGAAAAGCGCGTCGTGAACCTCACAAAGCAGCTACTCCGTCGGGCAGATCACGGCCGCCCTCAGGCATCTGTCAAGCTTTTATATCTCTCTATTATGACACTTAAATAAGCCGCCATCTTCTGGCTACGAAAAGCATATGGCAGCAGAAATAGGGCTGCGGAAATGCTTTGTGTAAAAGTGTGCATGGTGTCTTTTGTGAAGGAACAGCCAATATTTCTGGCCTTTCAAGGGAATGCTGTGGCTAACTGTACTTGAGGAAAACTGCAGATATATTCCTGATTTTATAGAAGAGGTTATAATTGTAAGAGTGAAGTGGCATGAGGACAAGGAGGCGTATGTGAAACCAAGCAGAATGGATCAGGCAATTGCAGTATTAGAGGTCGTGTAGAAAATGAGAACTGCTGTTGTAGGGGCTTGTTCCTGTCACATTTAATGTTCGTTGAGCAGCTGTCCCGTTGTCATGTTAACCTGCCTTTCATCAGGCACAGTTGTGCCTGGATCTGTTACCTCAGAGAGTCTGCCCTTACACCAGGGTGTTACTTTGTCCTCAGCAGTTGCTGGGCTTTGCAGTTCTGCTTCTTTCCTGTGAGGTTTTTCCATGGTGTAAAATACCCTGTTTTTCAGAAAACTTTCCTAAACAATCTCTTTCTTAACCAGCACTTCGCTCATCTTTGAATTCAGCATCATGTATTTGGTGATTCTCTGAGTGCATGTACACTTCAGGGGCTTTGAGACCTTCTAAATGATAATTTAAGCCAGCAACCAACTTTTACTTATCTTCATCTATGCAACTTCTAGTTTATTAGCATCATTATGGTAATGGAAGCTCCAAAATGAATTTCTGAAGGAGTTAACAGACCTGTGTTATGATTTGTCACTTCCCAGCTCGGAGAAACATTTCTGCATATGGATCAAACCACACATTTTGCAAACACATAGTTGATTGAAATCAAATTACCCAGATGGTTCAAGAAATGTCTGTGTTTTGGTGGCATAATGTCTCAAAGCTTCAGCTTCAGATTCTTCTTTTTTTCAAGTCTGTATCTTCTTTTTTTTTTTTTTTTTTTTTTTTTTTTCACAATTTTACTGCTCATTTTTAGTGTATAATTTCAGACAGTGATACAAGGGCAGTTCCACTACTTTTCTCCTTTGCTCTTTTACTTGGCTGGAGTTTTTTCATTACATCTCCTGGGCAGAATCCCTGTGCTATTTGCAGTTTCCAGTGCTTTGATAAGGCATGTGAGACCAGAGGTACATGGTGGAAGCACTGGTGGAAATTCTAGCCACGTCCAATTTGGCAGAAGCTGTCTATCTTCCACAGCCTGTCCTTATCCCTATTTCAGACAGAGGAAGCAATGTTCTCAAGCCTGCTGGGATTGCCATATATGATCATTCATATATGTTATATATTCATAAAATTCATATGTCATATATTCATAAAATGAACTAATTTCTCTCAAAACGACCCTGCTTATTTTATGCAGTTGGAGGCATGATTCCATGAGAGTTTCAGATCATCAAAACACCAACTTCTCCCACCCTCTCCTTCCATTCCCACCTCTGTATTCCCATCTTTTTTCCTGTTCTTTGCTGCATCACGTATTGCCAACAAGGCTGGGTTTGGCTGTACCTGTGACTGAGGGAGTTGGCTTCAGGACTGAGCACCTGTGTCAGGGGACAGTGACAGAGGTGAGGCTGTTCCTTCTGTTTGTGCAGTTTCTTTCAGGAACTTCAGAAGACTTGCTGTTCACATTTTTTTTTTTTGAAGTGTTACAATTTGCACTAATTAATACCCTCCAATACAATTTGCCTTCTTAATACCAACTCCATCATTTGTTCCTCTATGAAATTATCCTGGCACTTACCCATTGAACTAGCAATGTACTGGACTAGCTCTGATTATCAAATTGATAAAGATATATAGGATGCTTACAACAATAATATGTCTTTGAGTATTCCACAAACCCATGACAGTGCAAATGTCAATGCAGTCTAATTTTAGACATGACACAGTGAGTCTTCTGTTCATTAGCTTTTGTTCATTGTTTTATATCCAGCTTGAAGATAATCCCCTGATTTATTTTGGATGGATTTTTTTTTAGCTGCTATAGTTGTAGAATCCTTTGTATTCCATTTTATATGTAAGGCAAGTCTTTGGGGGATATGTTCATTGACCATAAGATATTTGGGGTCCTCAGCCAAGAGTTTGCTTTGTAAGTTATTTCCAGCATGACTTGAGACACAGAAGAGAACTGCCTGGAGCTCAGGGGAGAGGCAGGAAGGAAGCTTACATCAAACAAGATTAAATTTGCTTGGGTTTGACTGGTATGTTTTATGTCAATTTTGGTGGGTTTGTTCGTTTGCTTGCTTTTAGTTAATGAGACTACAGTTGTTTTGTCTGGAATAGTGGTCTTATACAGAAATGAATAAGGCCAACCTTCAATTTGGCACCTTATGCATGTTGTTATTGCCAAATCTGAAGCTCATAAAATAATTTTGTTGTGTTTTCACTCTCAACCAAAATGATGGGTAACATGAACTTTATAACATGAACTATTCACTAATTCCAATGGAAAATCTGCTAACTACATTTAACAGCTTTTTTTTCTTCAAACAGTATTTAGTAAAGAAAGAGTTCACTCTTGCCTCTTTTTCAGCCATCTCAGCACCCTGCAGAGGAGGGCAACATACTTTAAGAGTACATGCTATGTTTTTGCAGTCCTCTACTGAAGTAGGGTGTGGATGTGTGAGTAAGACTCATTTTACTGTTAATCTATCTTCTTGATGTTCAATATCAGGCTACATTTTCATTGACTGAATAACTGTGGAGTCATTATGAAGGCAATAAGAACTGAGTTACTACCCTTGGAAGTGATTACTGCTGGATTTTTGCCTCTTAAGCGTCCAAACAGGATATTACGTTACTATATGCAATTCCCTTCCCTGATGTGCTGTCTGAGCATTGGCCAAGCTATCAGTGTCCCATTATGATTCATGCAGAACACTAATCCCAGTGGAACCAATGGAAGTATAAATGAGACCACAAATGACAATTTTCATTGCTATGCTCCTTTTTCCCTTTTTTTTTTTTTTTTTTTTTTTTTTAACATGGAATGATCCCTTTTGATGAAATACTATTAAGTGCAATCTAGTAGCCTGATTGCTAGGTGCTATTAAATCATCAGATCATGGCTGGCGTCCTTTCTCCTCTGTCTTTTCTTTGTGGGCGTTACAGGTTTGCCTGTCTTCTTTTAAACACAGTTGCTTTTCAACAGACACATACAGCTTTCAGGAACACAGATGTTAGGTCACATGTGTGATAAGCACAGCTCCAAAATGATCATCATGGAGGTTTATCCCTGAAGCTGAATTTTCAGAGCTGAAGGAATAGTCTGACGCTGAAGTGTGCAGCCTGGTTATGAGAATTACAGTCTAAACCATGTCTTACATTGTTCTTTGCTTTGGAAAAAAAAAAAAAAGCTACTGAAAGTATCTGGATATGTAGAAGTGAGGCAAGGGAATAGGGTGGATGCCAGTTAGTGAGGACTTCCTCTTAGCTACCATGTTTGTTAACCTCAGCCTGGTGCAAGACACAGCAGCCATTTGAATAGGATGTGCATGAAGCAGCTGGCAGCATTGCCTGTGTTGGGCTAGTGAGCAGCAGATTTCTTTCTTACTTGGGTCATATTCTTATCTTTTGCTTGTCCATGTTATATTGGAGTAGTGCTCAGAGGCTCCAGAAGTGAAGAAAATAACTGCACTGCAGACGTTTATGAAGAAGTTGTTATGACTGCTAATACTTCTTCCTGCTCCACTGCTACAAACTTTGCCATAGTGCAGCAAAAAATTGAACAGTTTCTGAGGAAACGTGTGAGGAAACCTGAATTTTTAGCCTCCCAAGGAAGTGGCTAGGAGGCATGGAGAGAGGAAAGGAGAGGAGGCCGGGATTTCTGAGACTGCATCAATACTTTAAAGAGTTGTTCAATACCACATCTCACATATATCTTGCTCATCCTTTGGCAATCCTAAGAAAGCAGTTGCTGCCATTGCTGTTCCTGAAATGGCTGATGCTGCAGGTTAATGTGCTTGCTGTATCCATCCCCTCATAGAGAGGAGTATCTGGACAGGCTTGTGCAAAAGTACCCAATATTTCCCAGGATGAAGAATTTTTTTTTTAATATACGGGCATGACTTTGGATAGAACACCTGGATGAAGAAATTTTTTTATATACCAGGGCATGACTTTGGATAGAACACCTGGATGAAGAAATTTTTTTATATACCAGGGCATGACTTTAGATAGGACACATTCAGAAGAAGACACTCTAACAGGTTTTCTGGTACAGTTTGGTCATCCTAAATCCACTGAAGTCCTCATTTAGGCATGTCCACTTCTGTCCTTGCTTTGAGACAGGCCCAACTGGTGATCCTGTAAGTCGTCTTGATCTGTGTGTGGAGACTGATTTAACACATCTTAGGAGGTACTGCCTTTTGCACTAAAGAAATAATCCAGTTTCCAGCTTCTGACTTTTCTGGATTGGCACATTGCTTTATGTAGCCAAGTGATATGGACTTCCACAGCAAATGGAATTTTCAGCATGTAGAAACTTTTCATGAAAACTTGGAAACTGCTCTAACACTGAGGTAGCAACCTGCAACCAGAATTTTTCATCTTATAATCAAACTCATAAATCTCCTAAACTTCCACACTGATTCTACAGTATTACACTAAGCTTTCATTTCAAATAATTCTGGAAGACTCAGTATAACTTCCTCTGTTGTTTTAAAGAAAATATACTGCATGTTCTGCCACTACCATAAAGGGATCACACGATCCGTAAGGTCTTCATATACTGCTATTTTCTTCTTTGGCTGCAGTGTTTTAAGATGATGAAACTAGGACAGTCAAGGCCTGTAATCCATTTACTGTCTGGTGTTAAAGGCTCAAGAAGAATTTAAATGATGTGTAGATATTGTGCTGTCTGTGTCCACTTGTGACAGTGTGAATTTATCCATGTGTATTCTCATTCAAGCTGCCTAGACCACCTCTGTTGCTGTGGCTTTGTGAAGCCAATCTTTGCAGTGCAACCCTTGGCCTTCCACAAAGCTGCAGAACAGCAAGGACAGCAAACATTTCTGCTGTCTCTCCCCTGCCAGGGGGATATGTGCATCATTTATCTTGAGGTTTTGACAGATTTTGAAGATCTAGAGTGCATATGGAATGACCGTGATAAAGCTCAGCATAGTATCTTATAGAATGTGAATGTGATTTTATAAACAAAATCTGTGTAAACTGATGACTGTTTCTTTTTATGCTTTCACACCCACATACTGGGAAATACCAAAATGTGTGTGTTTAATCGGTCTGGCCAAGATTGTGTGTGATCACACAGAAAATAAGGATGCTGTCTGTTATTCCTCATTGTGCCTCCTCTGGGTTTCTTGGTTGGCAAGTGAACTGATTTTGAACTTGCTTTTTTTATTCTTTAGGAGGGAGTATTGTTTGGGATACTTTGCCTCTCTATTTTGTTTCACTTTTCACAAATCAATGCATTTCATCAAAATGTGTTGCCTTTGTGTATTTTTTGGCCCTGGACTTGTTCTTTGTCTTGTTTGATACCTTATCTTTAGGTCAGTTTGTTCTTCCTCTGCCCACATAGTTTTTTAACACATCCAGCTGCTTCTTCTTGTACTTACACACACACACACACACCACACATACCACACACACAGACACTTCCGCTCTCACTTCATTAATGGCAATCTTAATATTTTTTTCAAATCACCATAAAAGAAACAAGTAGCTCCTCCTACTTCCCTGAACCCTTTGTTCAAGTGCAAGCCTCACTTTTTTTATTTAATTAGGATTTATTTAATAGAGCAGGATATCAAATACACTTATAAGCTTGTCCTAGTGAGAAAGGACCCCATTTACTCTCTGACTTCAGGATTCTATGCTATTCCAGAGGGTCATTAGTGGAACAGAGCCAAAAGGACATTCAATTATTTGCTCAAGTCTGAAAGGCCAGTGTTTCACAGCTACAGAGCATGCTATTAACAAGGATGAATCCTTTGGCAGTGGATCCTTTCTACTGCAAAATACTTGTCGAGTGGAACCCAAGACCCTTATTACAAATTCATGAATGATTTTAATGCATCCTGGCAGCTTTCAGAAGCATTGCAATCATGTGGAAACAAGAAAAGAAATAAAAAGATCACTGGTTTGTGCAAAATAATGCAGCTATGTTCATATTTGATCTAGTTTTCTAGTGGAAAAGGAATAATTGAACTTTAAAAAAAAAACAAACTAGAAGACATTTCTACTATATTACATCTCATCAGTAAATTTAAAAGTCTTATTCACATAAGAAATAACTCAATGTAGATCATCAACAAAATAGAAATATGTCTGAAATGAGCACAGTCCTTGGTGTGTTGAAGGAGTTGTAAAACTTAACTACCCCTTGCTGGAAAGTAACACTCTAACAGGAAAATCTAGCTTTCAAAAAGTTCTTTCATTTCTTAACATTTCAAACACTCTCCCCAAATTGTGGGTTTTGCTTAGAGCATTCTTAGCTTGGAGGCAGTTTTTGTTGCAGAGACAAAGGTGTCAGAAAGGAAAGTGGATCTGAGAGTGAGCAGCATTTGTTTCCTTGGGGGCAGTCTGCTGCAAAGTGATAGTGACAGTCAGCAAGTAACATTTATTGTGGTAGATGCTTGAAGAAGTATCCAATAGCTGATTTCTAGTACAGTTTTCATAATAATATTTTTCCCATTAAGCATCTGTTATGGAAACAAAAGGGATATTATATGATCACAAGCCGGAGAGGAATCATTGAAGAGGATGCACTGAAATGGGAAGTGTTGTGTAAAACACAGTCAATCCTGACATAAGGCCAAAACTAAAGATTCAGACTTTCAAAATGCTGTGTCTTATTTCCGTAGAGCCAAACGCAGCTGAGCTTTGGATAGGGCTCCTAAATGCTTTAAAATTTCTTCCTTCTGTAAGGAGATCAAGTTTGTCCCACTTGCTCAGATTTTCAGAATAAATTGATGTAAGAAAGCTTAAAATTAATCTCTCTAATCAGTCTTCCATGACGAATTCAAAGTTTAACAGTTTGCTTTGACACTGATAAATAATATCAATAATAATAATCATCATCATTGTCTTCAGAATTACACATCTTCCCTCTCCATTCAGTCATGAGTAATTTGCATGGAAGGGAACCAAAGAACAGTGCAGTTCACTGTTTAGCTACCCCAGGTAGCTAAACAGTCTGAAAAAATCAGGCCTGTGCATAAACTATAGGTAAATTTTAAAAGGTTCCTCAGGGAAGAGACCCATGCGTGAAACAGAGCAACAAGCCAGGAAATATTTAGGTTGGTTTATATTTATTTAAGAATGTTTGTAGCAGATGGTTACCAACATTTCATCAGTGTGGCTGTTTAAGCAACTTAAAAGCTGTAACAAACAGCCCAATTTATGTAGCAGCTCATCTGAGCCCACTCTCACTTGTGTTACCCGGAATGGCTCCCATTACAATTCATCACAGCTAAGTAGCTGAAAAGGGAAAGCAGCATGGTTGTCCACAGCTAGAGATCAGTGGCTTCCCCACTACAGATGCCTGCTTTAAGAGATACTTCTGTGCACAACAGTTTTCAGAAGATTTCTCACTCTCCTGTGTACACAGTGTACCTGGCTTATCACAGCTTGTAGAGGCTACAGATGCAGACACTACCTTAGGTACTAGTTAGGTATAATTTGCCTCACCACTTTCTTTCTAAGAGAGCATATTTACCAGATGAACTAAGCTAGTCTGCTCTTTCCCCTCATTGCTCTCATTTTCATACAACAGCTAAGGTAGCTTGGATGAGGGGGTGGTTGACAGGTGAAGGTGGCTACTCAAATGGGTGTCTATGATCTATATTGGTTAAAAAATACTGTCTGAAGAAAAGAGATAAAAATGAGGGTCTTAATTTCCCTCAAAGAAGGCCTCACACCTAAGAATATTGCATTTATAATTCTCATGTAGAATATATAGTTTTGTATACCTCCTAATGAACAGCTGAGCTGCTCCCTTTTAGATACCTAATTTGTTCACAAATTTAAGAATAAAGATTGTCTCTTCATAGGCAGCTGAACAAAACTACTTGTGATGCCAGTGTAGAAAGAAGAAAACATCAATTTTATTACCCTCAAAAGAGTGGACGGTATGAGTAAACAGTGATTTAAAAATGGAAACAGGAATGCTTGCTTTGTAAACATTTATTGTGAAGCAGACTTTCCTGTTTCTTTTCTAGAAAGTAGTAAGGAAAAGGGTAGTCATTGGTTAAGGAGAATGTCAGTGCAGATGGCTCAGAGTAGAGTGCACCACCATCATTTCACTGTCTGACTTGGCCTCAAGGGCTGTCTGGTGTCAGAAACCCATGCTCAGCAAGAGCACAAAGTGTGTGTGCTCATCAGTGTCTGAGAAAATGTTACTGACTGGGCATTTGCACTCATTTGTTCCTTCCTGGGAAGATCCTATCTACAGTGTGCAACATCGTACAAACCACGAGGAGTCTGAACTGGAAAAGGTTGTAGTTTATGCTGATTAGGTTGAAATTACTAAGATGCTGAGAATAAAAGGAGGTTTTTTCCTTTTCTGTCTTTCCTTTATATGTGTGCTCAAAACAACTTTTATGAGAAAATCTAAATTAGGAGTGATGTGCTTTAAAAAGTCCTTTCTGTGTGACTTGGCACATTCCACAGCGAGTTCCATTTAAGAGCAAGGTGTGCATGTTTAGATGTGATGCTTGCCCACTGTACACTTTGCTGAGGTCCCCCCTCAGAGCTGAGGAGCTCTGAGCTTACACACTATCCCAGCGTGGGAGCATTTTCATGTCACAGCATGACTGATGCTCCCATCGACTCAGTATTGCTGTACCCACTCGTGTGTACTGGAGCATTGAGCCAGTAGCTCTCTGTGTGCCAGGACCTGCCATTGTGCCACCCATGGGAGCCCTGGCATGCCTGGGAATGACGGGGCTGAGGGTCAGGGATGCAGGACTACTGACACTGGCTTCCCTGAACCCTCACTGCAAATCCACCCAGTCCTAGAAACAGGCACTTTGTTAGTTCTGGGTCTTAAAGCAGCTCCAGACTGAAATTGCCAGACTGAGGATAATGGATGCGTGCAGGCAGAAAACTGGCTGGGAGCCCTGAATAACTCCACTGTAGATATCAACGCTTTGGAGACTTTGGCAGCATCTCTGCTTACCTTCTACAGAGTGCTGAATCATCCTGCTCAGCTGGGATGAGCCGCATCTGGCCAGGGGAGGGATGCCAGGGATGCCACTGTGCTAAGGGGCTGTGCCTGGCTGGGGCTCAGGGTGAGCTTTGAGATTCAGGGTGAATTCTGGGGTTTGGGACACTCTTAGTTCCTGTGTATGGGAGCACAGATATTCTCCCACCCATGTGGGGCAGATGCCTCCAGAACCAGGCAGAGTCAGACATGCAGGGTTTGTATCAGAAAAAGGCAGATTCACCAGGCAGGCAGAATTATGTGCTTGCCCTTTTCTCCCTTTGCTGCAGTGGAGCCAGTGCCTTGCCATCTCTTAGGAAGCAAAAGCTGTGGGCCTTGCTGCTGGCAGATGCAGCCAGTGCTGTTAGACTTGTCTTAGAAGTTCCTGGTAATGACCTATTTAAAATACATCAGATTACATTTTCATTAGTGTTGGCACTTCTGGAAAGAGAGGAATTCTGAGTGGTGATCATTATTATTGCTTTAACAGATTATGTCTGTGCACGGCTGCCACCTGCCACTCTCAGTACTGTACTGTAAAGAGAGCCCTGGATTAAAATCCTAGTGGTGACCTTGTTACCAGTTCCATGTTTTCAAACCCCACAGAAACCTGGACACCAAACTATGGAATTTAGAAATAAATGCAAAAGAGGTTTGCCTTATGGTTTGGCTTTTGGATCTTTGTAATCCATACAGGTATTTTTTCATTTTTTTTCCACAGTAGACTAAGATTTTAGTTACAGAAAGAAGGGAAGGGAACAGGGAGAAGAGGGGAGAAAAGGGTAGAAGAAATGAAGACAAGGACAGAAGAAGGGGAAGAAGATGAGATAGGAAGAATAGCAAGCAAGAAAAAGAAGAAAAGAAAGTTCTATAGAACAATGCCAGGAATTGTACCTTTTAGAAAAGTAACTGGTAAAATAAGTTTCTCATAAAATCAGAGACGATAGTTCTGTCAGGACGTGGGTCACTGAACAAATGTGAAAGGCAAAGTAAATGAGTATATGTTGTCTAGCAAATTATGGACATTAACAGGGTTGTAGAGCCACCCCATTCACTCCTCATTAATACCATGGCTTGAATTAGAGAACTTGAGATTTCTTGTCCCCTCAGTACTCATGATTCTTGGGACTCACAGCAGTCTAGGTAATAGGTTAGCTTGGTGTTGAATTTTATTTTATTTTGTTTTGTTTTGTTTTATTTTATTTTATTTTATTTTATGGAATGAAAGCTAGGAATTCAGATTTTTTCACTCAAGTCCTACCTTTTCTTTCTTGGCTATTGAATATGCAGAAGCAGAAGGACAGAGTAATTTGTTTCCCTAGCTGGCTGAGGGTCACAGATGTGATATCAGAAATGAAGTGGGAGATCCAGGAATAATTGTTTGGGTAATGCTATGAAAGTACAAAATTATTTTGGGGAAAAGACAGTCCTCTGGCCTTTTTCTGGATGCCCAACTTCCCTAAGACTTGTCTAGGCAGTCACCTGGGTCAGCATGAAATATGGCATAGATTCTTTGGAAAGTGTGGCTTTGAGTCTTTGTGCTGTGAATCCCTACATTCAGCAATTTAATAGGGATGTCCAAATTTGTACCAATGGCAAGTTTGTCTTTAATTTATAATCCAAAATCTTTGGATCTTTGTCACAAGTCTGGAGAAAATTACTTCAAACTTTGATCCTTAACACTGGGAACAGTTATGTAAATGCAAACTATGGATTGCCTGCAGTCAGAGGTTCATGATATGCATTGCTTCCATTTTAAACGTGTGTAGAAAGAATGGATTTTGTAGTTGAAAGCCTGATAATTCTTTTATCCTTGTTCAGTTTTTTGGCACCATCTGTTCTTCCGAATTGGAAATTCCTGACAAATCATATGAGCAAAAGCTTGCTTTATTTCTCCATCCAGTAGGCAAACCATTAGAATTACCGAAATCTGGTTGGGCAAAGAAATATGTTTATAAAATGATTGCTTTAAGTCTTTGTTGTCTGAGAAAATGACTTTTTAATGTACTGGCAGCTGTCTCCCTCTGGCATGTTTTCAGTTTAACAGTTTATGTTAGAGCCAGATCATTTGTTTCATAACTGTCTGTAGCGTAACAAACAGCACTTTTAAATCTCCCATCAGCCCACATACCATATAAATGTTATATGTCCCAACTGGGATACTTTTCCAATCACTGTTTTCTTAATTGTGCCTTGAAAAATTATTAAATAATATGGTCACATGATAATCCTCTTTTGAGGCCCAACGAGTCATCTGAAACATTTGGATGTTTTTATTAGGTCATTTTAATTTACTCAAGGGAGCTACCCAGCACATTAATGGTGAGTAAATAAATAAATAAATAAAATTGCTAAAGTAGTTCTATAATGCTTATTTAAATCCTACCTAGAAAAGAAAATAGTTATTTTCTGTTCCCTAGACCTTCCAAAACCTAATGTGTTAGGCACTGTGCAAATACAATCTGGGTGCTTACAGGCTAAATCAGGCTTTCAATAAAATATCTTCATACTTTGCTTTCAGATATGAGAGCGCTGGGCTTCATGGTCTCCTTCTTCCTCTTGTATCCAGTGGTGTTCAGCGGATCCAGTGCAGAAGTCTGCACAGAGTTAGCTGTCCATGCTTCCATCCCTTGGGCATCATACACTTCACCCTCACCACCACTTCAGTGCAACACCTGCACTTTGGACTGAAAACCACCTTCAGAACACTGAAATGAAGTCATAGGAGTGGCAGCTGGAAGTGAAAACAGAGATAAGCTTTCTCCTTTTCCATCTAAAGTTGATGCAGCCAGAAGGCTGGGTAAGAATTGTACCCAGGGGCTGAGCTGTGTCTCCAAGGAGAACACCTTCTAGGGGTACAGCTGCTTCCTTGGCTGTGAGGGGATTCCAGCAAGTGATTACAGCTCAATAGTGATCCTCAGCTCAATAGTGATTCTCAGCTCAATGCTGGAATCCCCAGGCTGACACAGGAATAAGGGAGAGAGGAGCCTGTCTGGCAATTCCACAGAGAAGGCTTTAATGTCAGCATCTCTTGAAGGGAGCCAGGGACAGAAAGCTCCCCAAAACAGAGGCTGAGGCTGGAGTTTTTATAGGGACAGACAAGGGGTGGATACAGACCATCTGCATGAAAGAAGCAAGGTATGCTGGGTGTAGTTTACTGGGGTCACCGTAGGCTTGAAGTTAGTTGCTTATCTTAGGGATGACTTAGGGCAGCAGCCTGATTCCTCCATGGGAGGGCAACAGGCCCTCCTACAGGGGACTTATCGTCCTCCACATAAAGTGGTCTTTTGACATCATTTTATCTCCTTAACTGTGTGTTGTGGACATGGCAAAGCAGTCTCAGCTTTGAATTAATATTTCTGTTATTGGCAGTGTGGTGCTCCCTTTCCCTGTTCCATAGGGAAGAGAGATTATAGGCCAGTTGATCTGTAGTACTGTCTGATGTCACCAATACTCATTTGATAAGGGTTCATTTTAAAGAGATGTTACTGATTTTATTAATTGATTAGAGCCACTCATTGTGAAACCAGAGCAATCCTCAAGCACCTTAAGGCTTAAAAATGTTCTTTGATCATAACAATAGCATTTGTACCATCTCCTAAATCCCATTCTTCTAATAAATTTGGCTGCCAAGTTAGGAAGTATCTGCTGTAAGTAGAAAATTTTTTTGCTAATCACACAGTAAATGTTGCCAATTCCTGGTATATTTCTGAGATGCATCTGTGTCCATGATTTGTCCCCAGGCTGTAAGCATTTGGAACTGAAGCACTTATTCTGTGACACAATAATGTGCTTATGGACCATGTAAAAACAGAATTAATATTAAAACCTTTGCAAATCTCCTACCACAAATGAATAGATGCATAAGGAGGGGAAAATAAAAGCTCTCTTTAGGAAGAAGTGTCTGGATAAAACATCTATAAGGAAAAATGAATCTGGAGGGTGGCTTTTTAGGTGATAAGCTGAAGCCTCATTAAATAAGTATATGTTAACAGGCTACTGCCATGGGCAGGAAAAGTGGTCTTCTGGTCTGTGGCTTCTGAGATTTCCACTGTAGTCTGTAACAGTACTGATGTGATAACAATATGAAATGTGGAGTTACAAAGGCAGAATTGCCAAGATTGTACTGTGCATTGGTGGTTCCCTTTCCCTTCCCTTCCCTCACCTCTCACAACTGCCAAATCAGACCTAACTCTGACTCAAGGTTAAGGCTGCCTGTCGTGACTGTGCTGGGCCTTGGCAGTTTTTATTGTACATAGTGTTGATTGTGTGCTCATCACAACTCTATAGAAGATTGCAGCATGTGGAGCCACATGAGGAGTTTGGGCATAAAGGGAGAGTCAAGAGGGGTCTTTTGGCAGAAGTAAAGATGAACGGGAAGATCCTTTAACGTCAGAACTCACCATGTCAGGAAGGCTGATGTTCAATGGCAAAAGAAGCATAATGGCAGGAAAGGGAGCTATGGGACATATATGAATATCTTAGATGATCCAGTTTAAACTTGAAGACATACTAATTCAGGGAAGTACATGTTGCATTTGTTATTTAATCTATCTCTTTGAATTATTTGGATAACCTTAGTGAAGATCCACATTTTGGAATATGAGAAGCCTGCACGTATTATATGATATGTATGTAATGTGTTTTAGAACATGGGCTCATATTATTGAACCTCTGGGAAAACATTCCATATAAGCTATTTAAGCTGAAGTTGTATTTACCTGCAGATACATTGCAGCTCTCATCAGAACATTTTGTCTGTGGGAATCAGAGTGGCAGACAGACACCAGTTGACCTTTGGTGCTTGCTCTAGTTCAGGCACCAGAACTCCAGTGTGCTCCCAGATTTGGTAACAGAGGTGGAAGCAGGACTAATCTTCAGATCTAAAGAGTTCTATTGTGAAGTCCCAGCTCTCAAGTGTTAATAAATGGAAGAGCTGCTGGCAAAACCAAGTGCAAAGATCTTAAACCTATCTCATTTCTGCTTCCTCTGTAGCTTGGGAAGCTCAGATTCATGGTATGTAGGCAAAGCAGTCATGCCTACCTGAGAAAGATTCAGTTCTGGGGAGCTCTGCCAGCTCTGGCATTGAATGTGGGCTTTTCTTCAAGTGTCAAGGGTTTGGTGCAGCACAAGGTGTAACACAGCTCTCCTGGGTGAAAGCAATTTGAGGAGAAAGCTGAAATTAAGCCACAGTACTAGAAACAAAAAGTATTAATAATTCTGAGTACATTTCATAATTAATAAAAAAACCCCTTCAATTCAGTGTTTTGAATTGTGGAAGCTCTTGCAAGATGCTCTCAGCTCTTAAGTGTGTCCTAAAGTACTTTTTCATCTATTCAGATGGCAGTGGAGTGTCAGGAATGTCATATTCTGTGTGTGCAGATGTGTAATAGCATTCATGAGCTTCCATGATGACACAGGTTTTGTTGGAGCTCTCTGACTATAACAGATCTCAAATAAGTGATTGTTCTGAGTAAATTGTCTACACTATTGTTTTCCCACTGCAAACAGAACAGATCCATTTTTAAACAGGCTGGATAAAAAAACCCACAGAATTCAATGTGGGGGGAAAAAAGGCAATTTCATTTATATTTTCCCTGATATTTCCTGAACTCTTGTCATAATTGTTTTTATTTTTCTTATTGCATGGTTCTTTCTATTCAAAAACATGCAAAGTTTTGGAAAGTGTTTCCTCACATTAATAAACATGGGAATAATACATAATCATTCACTTAATGTTTTGTCTCTTACACAACTACAAAAGGAGCAGAGCTTGGGAGGACTTTGATAAGGCATTTCTCCAAGCCACAGCTGAAGAGAGCAGCACTTTTATTTCTTAGATTTCAGATGCTAATTGCATCAGGATACTTGTCCAATGCATTAGTATAAGCCTTCAGTAGGACAAAGGTGCTTCAGCAGTAAATATTCACAGTTGAGCAGATGAGCTTAAGCCTCAGTATTTTACTGGGAAACATAGTGCTGTCTGCCTTATGAGCCATTGTGGGAGGTTCATGACCTCTCATGGTCATTAGAGGGCCTGTGTAAAATTTTGTGAAGAGGAGCTGTCAATCCAATACAGATGACACCAGCCTCACTCTTGAAACTCTCATTGCAGTTTCAGCCAGATGCAGTATTGTCTTAGATTATGATTTACAGGACATTTACAAGATATTTCACTTCAGAGCAAACAGACAGCAGCAGCAAGTAGGGGAGCATGCCTGAGCAGTCTCATATACATATACCCTTAGAGAACAGCCTTTGGAAGGACAATGGTTTACAAAACACTTATGCCCAAATATTGGGTGCTGTTTTGGGGGATATCACAGGCCACTCTATGCACCTTTCAGCTCATCTGCTTTCTGTCTGCTTGGCCCCACTCCCCTGCTCTTGGGGCTGCCTGTAACCTCATCCACCACCAGCACTCAGAGGCATGACCCAGGCTAAGAGGGAGATTTCAGGCAGGTTCTGGCTAAGCAGTCAACTGCTTCTTCCCTACCATGCCCTTCATCCCATGGCTCCTGTTTAAACCCTAGCTGAAACCAGGTGGTGGTAAAAGTGCTGCTGCTGCTGCTGCCATGAAGCAGAGGGCAGTCTGGAGGGAACGTTGCTGCCTTTTCTCTCCCTCTGCTCCTGGGGGCACATTCCCCAAGGCACTGGGGTCCCTGGGGTACAGCTTCTGGTGTGGAGGTGTGTGGTGTTACTCAGGGAAAACAAATGTCTGAGGCCAGAGAGAACCCACACTCATGTCCGTAAATAATACAGTGTTTTGAGACTGCAAAGGTTCTACTTAATAGGACACATAAGAAACAAAAGACATTTATGTTCCAGAGTATTCTGTTTTAAACTGCAGTGTCAGCTAAAATGTGTATTTTTAAATTTAGCTTTCATACTGTACCAATTCCAGAGCTAGTCACATTTTCCCTGTGGTAATATTACTGAGCCCATAGCTTTACTTTGTGTATCATCACTCTTTGATAACTGGAAACATACATCAGATATTATGCATGTACTGGAAATGAAGAATTATGGGAAAGGGTTGTCTCATCCATGAAAGTGACACAGTATTTTCCTATTAGAAACATCATCCACAGACTGTCTTTTGGAGTAATTCACACTCAAAAGGTTTTCAAACCAGTTTTAGTGATCCACCTTCTCTTTAAAAGCCCCGAAGTGCCTGCATTATGTTCTTTGTGGATTCAGACTTGTTTCTTTTATTTCAGTTGCAGCAATTAAAAACATTAGATCACAACCACAGTTTGGGTGGGGTGAGAAGAAGATATGCTCCTTGTTCCACACATTTTACTTCATTCTCATGCCAGCCCTATTCTGGGCAGCACTATGAGCAAATGTCCTGTCTAAAATGGTTTTGTTTTACTGAAATTCCTGTCACTGTTTCATTTTGTTTTCAGCAATGTTCCTGCCCATTGCTGGGTGTTCCTGTGAGAACAAGATGCCATCTTGTGGTTGGATTTTCATCTCCCAAATCTGAGCTTGCATTTCCAAGAAACTGGTTCACCTGTCTTGACAGCCTGAGAATGCAAAATAACTAAACCTGCATTTTTGGATTTCATTATGAACTCAAGACCTCCACTAAGGCATACAGGGTTTTACAATAAAAACTGGACAGTAAAATTGTCTGCTATTAATCATCATGTAGAATCTGACATTTAGAGATAATAAGTTTTAAGTTATTGAAACAAAATGCTGATATGAGCAATTTCTTTTTTTCCAAAGTCGAGCAAACATGTTAATTTTGGAAAGTGTAATGATTTTGTGCAGCTGCTTGGAAAAAGATGGTGCAAACATTATTCAAGAGAAAGCTTGTTTTCCATAATTTAGAATGATATAAATAGCAGTTAGGACTACCTCATGTATCCCACCTAGCTTCTCAACCTCAGGTACAAAGCTGAGTAATAAGAATACCAAAAGCAAAATCTGCCTGGAGTATAAAGTTTATAGACATTGGGAATACTTGCTTAAATACGGATTTTTGTCCAGTTGATTATTCAAATATTGCCCATAAAGTTAAGATCTATTGCTTTTGAGATACTACTCTCAGTGCTCTGATATATTTTGTACAATATAAAGATCCACTTCTTATTCCATCCTTCAGTAAATGAAGGAAAAACCAAGGGTATGACTGCAGAAATCTTCTAGTAACAGAGAATAACTGCTATCAAGGTTTCTTCACAAGGACTGTACCACGAGCTCTGTAGGCAGAGCAGTAGAGCCCTAATTATGTCAGAAACAACTCCAGTCACTGGAACAGCTGAGGAATGAAAGCAGTAACATGGATATGATGCTGCTCTACCTCCCACTCCTTTTGGTCTGTAAGTTCAGTCCAGATTGGTTCTAAAAAACAGTTTACAGCTATTGGACCTGCTCTCAGGGTGCAGCTGCACACAGTCTCTGGACAGACACTGCCTGTGTTGGGGCTAAATAGACTCAGGGGTGTGCTGACCATGGAGACGTGTCTCTACTCGAAAATGAAGCATGGGCAGAAACTTCCCTGTGAGTCAGGACTGCCTGCTGTGGGACAGCCCATGTCTGTGCCAGTTCACCATCTGGCTGGCAGATGGAGGAGGCTGCAGGCACACTGCCTGCTAACCAGAACCACCCTGCTGCCTTCACTGCCAGACTGTGCCTGGAAGCAGCTCTAGGGAGCGCTCACTCAGCCACTGTGGGAGCCAGGACAGCTTAGGGTAGACATCTGTGATCCTGTGCTCAGGAACCTGCTTGGATTGACTAGGTGGACAAACATCAAGTAGTAGAGGAGATATGCGTCCAGCTGTAGGAGGAATAGAGCAATGTGGATCGTTATAGACTGGGTTTTTGTTATTTGGTGTAAATCTTGTATTGCACAGGAAAAAACACCCAGATCTGTGGAGCTTGCAGGATGAAGGGAGAAAGGCAAAAGCTCAGGGATGGAAATGCCTGGCCAAAGCTGCTGAGACAGCCTTTGGCATTGCTATGACCAAAATCCACCCGTGCAAAGTGGAACCTACAGCCAGCTCCTGCTGGTGCCCCTGACCCAATCAGCACCTGGCCTCATGCCCCAGCTGAGCAGAGGGATGCAGGAACGTCTTAAAACTTCCATGTCATATCCATCTCCATGCTGGAAGGCAGGTGATCAAGGTGAGTTAGGAGAGTGGAGGAGTGGGATGCTATCCCAGGCCAGCCATGTAATAGTGCCAGACAACATGTGCTGCCACATCTTAACTGGTGTCAATTTGTGGAGGAACATAACAAGTAGAAGTGTGAGAGTAAGCTGAGGATACAGTGAAGAAAGAGCCTCTATACTGCTGCAAATTGATTTTTTTCTTTTTTTTTTTTTTTTTTTTGGCAGCAAAGAAGCTTTTATTCTCACTGCATTGCAATGAGGGCTTCAAAGCCCTTTAAGTCCCTGTTTGCCTTTCATTTTACTCTGCATTGCAGCTGGCATGACCAAGGAAAACAGCTTGCTCTGAATGCACATTAATGCTTGGCCAGTGTATGTGTTAAGCAGAAGTGCTACAGCACCATTTCTTAGCCAGCAGGCATCAGGATCAGAGAAGACAGTGGAGGACATGATGGCAGTTCCATTTCTTCTGGATGCATTGTCATCCATGTCAGCCAAGCACAGCCACTGGCACTCTGGGCTTTGCTTAGACATGCCCCATGGAAAGAGATG
Organism: Certhia americana; assembly: GCA_018697195.1. Classification (NCBI taxonomy): domain Eukaryota; kingdom Metazoa; phylum Chordata; class Aves; order Passeriformes; family Certhiidae; genus Certhia; species Certhia americana. The sequence goes on from CM031857.1 coordinate 99,881,357, forward strand.
GAACAAAAGGGAATGCAAACTAACAGAGCTGGGTTATTGAGATTTGAGATCTGACTGACCTCTTTCTTCTGCAGAATTTCTCTGCATCCACAGATTTATTGATTTATTTTGAAAATTTTGCCAAACAGGCATGAAATTTTGTACTGAATGTTGGTTTTTCCTCTCTGCCTTTTTTTTTTTTTTTTTTTTTTTAAACTAGCTGCTACACTGATTTGTATTAGAAAAGAGAAGTGAAGGAAATACATTTTTAGTTTTTTGCAAGTGATCCATTCCCCTCCTCCCTATAACTGTCAAATTTGACAAGTAGCAAAGAGAGCAGCACCACATCCTGCCTCGAGTCAGCTCAGGAGCATGCACTACTGCAAAGTCAGCATGATCAGGAACTGAAGTGTTTATAAGGTGTCTATCAGGTGTATTTTTCATAGACTGTAGAGGGGAAAGGGACTCCTGTATTTTTTCACTCTGGTCTTCTGCATAAACAGGACATAAAGCTGTTCTCTCCAACTGGATTATAGCCTGCTTCAAAAGACACTTAATTTAATTTTAGGATCATTTGCATTTCCCTGGACAAATCATTCCAGATGTTAATTACCTTATTTCAGGGAAATTCTATCCTATTTCAAGTCTGAGTTTATCTGGCAGAGTTCAGCTTCTAGCTACTGAATCCTGGTAACCTGCAGAATGGAAGAGACAGGCTGGAGAAGCTTTGTCATTTTCCCAGTGAGGAAGGAGAAATGTGTGGGTGTTGCTCCTGTATCACTAAAAAAGAAAATGGGCAGCCCCAGACAGTCCTGACAGCAGATTGCAACCCTATTGAAGTCTTCCCTTTTTATTAATTCATGCCTGTAAAAGGAACCCCCAAACCAGCGCTTTTTCACTTGTGGATATATATCTAAAAAGATTGTAAGCTCTCTTACCCTTTCTCAAATAAGTTGAATAACTCAGTTCTAAGAATCCTTTCCTCATTCTGGATCCTTTTCTGTGTCATTTATTTGAATCCTCCCTCTCCAACATCTTCCTTGGCAACACACTATTCTAGCAGCAATCTTACAATTGCCACATACAGAACCAATATAACGTTCCAGCCCTACCCTGACATTTCTTTTTATCTTGATTTTCTGTGTTATAGCCATCACTTTCCCAACTCACTGCTTTTTGTAGAAGCAGTCTGTTCCCTCAGCTGACACAGATACATGGGCATAGCTCCAACAGGGTGAGTGCAAAGTTTCTCCAAAGACAGACCAGCCTTGCAGCAGGGTAGTTGTCCCCAGGCCAGGCCTGGAGTACTTCTCATGCTGTGACATCTTCAGTCCTTCCTTGGCCAGTCATGTAGAGCTGTGAGTCCAGGACTTCATCCCTGATGGTCTCTAGCAAGTTATGCCCCTCAGATATTTCTGCTATGATTCTATGATGTATGAAAAGTTGCATGAGCCATATTAAGTGACCTGAGAAGCTTTTAGCAGTCCAAAAATGGTGAGAAATACTTAATCTGGGTGCCGCCAGTACACAGGAGCCCGGAGAACCCACAGCCTCTTGCACCCAAACACCCACTACAGCTCTCAGGGGAGATTCCTGTGGCAGAATAACCTGTGTGAGTATAGTCACAGAGTTTGTACCACACCCAGCCCTGCTTCCCAGCTTACAGTTTAGTTTGTAGAAGCTGTTCAGGATTATTTTACAACTCTAACAGCATGGATGATGCTAACAAGACATCACTGTAACATCTTAGTAACTCTGCCTGAAGTGATACTCCTGGAAAGATCAAGAAAGACAATTAATTGAAAGCTCATTAAGCTATTACCATCCTCCCACAAGCTAGAACAGATTTTTTGTTCCCACTAGTTAGATTTCTTGGGTAAAAAAGCCATCACAAACTAGTTGTCAGATTTTTAAGTATTTTTTTTTAAAGTATATTTTAAAAGAATTATTCAATAATTTTTATCTACAGTGTTAAAACTCCCAATGTGGGACACTTGCTTACAAACTGGAAAATTTCCTGGGTTTCTCACTTATTTTATGTTCTGACAAAAAATCTGACAATTTTGAATATCGAAGAGGCATACACTTCTCTGCTTTCACCTCTGAAGTGTAACAAACCCTGTCAGTTCTACTCAGACCCAGCATGAAGGGCTTGTCTCTCACTGTACCTGCTCCCGGTCCAAGCCAATCCTTTCGTAGCACTTGTCTATTAATATCTAACAGGCTCCAATACTCTGGATTCAGTGACCAAAACTGGCTCTTGTAAATCATCCTGTAGCTGATTTTTTAGTTTCTAACACTTAATCATTGCCATTGTGAAATATTTTTGATTACTTAGAAATTCTGACATGACCTTCATATATTTTTCGTAAAGAATAACTGCAGAAGTGACAAGCAAATTTTGCAGTGCAAAATGTGAAGACAGTATGTCGTTGTTTGAATGACAGGTGTCTGCTAAGGAAGGCAGGAGCCTCCCTTGGAATGGAGAATTTAAGCCCCCTCCATCCAAATTATTGTAACTTTGAATTTAAGAGGCTCTCAGGCAAGATATGGGAATAGGAATAACAGTTCTTTATTATGGGAACTAAAATAAGCAATAAAACAAAAACACATGCAGTATTACAATGGAGAAAAAAACCAGAAACAAACAAACCCACTGACAGAGTCAGGATCCAACCTGACACCCTGTGGGTCAGGGTGTTGGTGGCAGTGCCATTCCATGGTGGCTGCAGTCCCAGTGGCAGATGTGGCTCTGTTGAAGTGATGCTCCTGTAGAAAGAGTGGAATTCTTTCACTGAAGGTCCAGTGGTGATAGATGGACCTGATCTTCCTCTGAGAATCCAGTGGAAAAGGCTGGCTTGGTGTTCCAACTCCCAGATTTTTATCCAGGTAGGAATACTTGGCTCCTCCCCCTGGCTGGAGCATTTCCCAGTGGGATGATGTAATTCTATCAGTGAGACTCAATGGCCCATGAGCAGAAGATCTCTCCCTGGAGGGAGGCTGGGTTGTGGAAGAGATAAGAAAACTGCCCCAGCAGGTTTATTGACACTTGGCCATTGACAGACAATTACACCACCGCACACCCCAGTTTCATCAGATGGTAATGGAATACAGAGTTTTGATTACATTTTGTGCTGCAACCCATGACACAGTAGTAAAATATTATTGGCATAATTTAGTCACAGATAGAAGATAATTCTTCTAGTAATATAAATATAATTTTATCTTTCAGTTATTATTAATTTATTTATTTTACTTTCATTTGGATATTTTGTGTTTATTTAATTATTGCTTTCTACCACTCCTGAGCAAACATAAGGTATTTTTATCTATAAATAAAATATTATCTGTATTCAGCAATTAATGGCAAGTAACACCATTAGGACTTTAAATAATTAAACATCCCAATTTATTTCTTGCAATAAGACGTGAACTAAAACAGAGGTAAAGGAAGTCTCAGGATACTTTTCCAATTTTAAATATACTTAAGTACTATATTCATGTCAGGCTCATAATTTAAATGCATTCTTTGGTTATGCATTGTAAAAATGTTAATCTCAGTAAATTCGCTTGGTAATGCTGCAGAAGCTCTCAAGTAGCTGTATCATAGGAATTGCACAGCATCCAAAATGTGACAATGAAAGGAGAATCTCTCTATTCTTCAGTGCTTTTTCACAAAAGTAAGAGACATTTCAGATTATCTGGTTGTCATTTATGTGTCCTATGCGAAAAAAAAAAAAAAAAAAAATTTAAAAAGGCTAATTAACTATTCCATACATCTGTCTTCAGGATTTTTATGGAACCTGCAGCTGTGTAATCCAGTTCCTGAGTATGTCCTTTCTTTTTCTGTGTCCCTTCTCCTGTCTTGGAAGGGAATGATGTGAATAGGTTATTGCCTTAAAGTGAAAGGACAAACAAAGGTGTATTTCCCCCCTGCTGTTAGTGGGGTGGGTGAGTTTTCACTCTAGCCCTTAAGGTGGAGGACAAAGAATAGTGATATATCCTCCTTTCTTCCACCCACAGTTTATGGCCCCCATCTGATGCCTAGATGGGAGAAGTGGAGTTCCCACTGTAGGATGTTTGGGAAACAGAAAAGGTGTCTTGGATGGCTTCATTTGTGGAGCCTTCCTGGCCCTCATCTCATCTCTGCTGCTAGATGCTGCCATAGGTAGCACTGTCTTACTTGGAGATCTGGCTGGAGAGATAAGTACTTTTGACCAAGGAAGATGGGCAAGGTGTAACAAGCCCTCTGGAAGGTGTGTGATAAAATCAAGAAGAGAAAAACATTGGTGAAAAGTATAAATTGATCAATGTCTCCTTGTTCTGCTGCTGGTGCAGCTGAGGGAGACTTAGAGGCCACTGGTAGCCCTGGAGCCATGCCCAGGAGGCCACTAGTGTGGATCAGGGGTGTTGCAGCTGGGCTGAGAGATTCTCCAAGATGGAGAGAATCTTGCTGGCAAGATTCACCTTGCTGGCAGCAGCTGAGGCTGGACAGGACTATGGCTGCACTGCAGGGTGCACCTGCATTAGTTCCGCTTGGGAAAGAGATGTTACAGCAAAGCCTAGCCCAGACATCCCTTCAGCACAGCACTTCAGAGATCACAAAGCACTTTTGGGTTGCAGGGTCTGGATTTCCTTAGAAAAACTGGAGGGTTGGTGCTGCTTTAGGAGTGCAGTGAATGTGACACAGCCATAGATGTGCTTTCAGTTTACAAAGCTGGGCTGGAGTTGGAAATGGCCACAGAGGATGGGTGTAGTATAGGCACCAGGTCCTCAGCACAAATGTTTCACTCTAGACACCTGCTCCTACTGATCCACACTACTTACTGATACAAATACCTTCCAGAACAGTGCCACCCCCTCAGCCTCCTGCCTGCCCACCCCAGCAATTGCTGTCTCTGCCAGCCAAGGTCTGAGCTGTGACTGGATCACCAAAACAGCCTGGGTCGAGGCTGAGAACATGGGTTATATTTTGTCTTGAGCTGAACTGCTTGTTCGGCAGGACTGAGAGTGCAGCATGTTGCCCTGAACACAGGGAAGAACGGCTGCGTACCGGGGAAGGGCAATCATCACCTGAGTGTTGCTAAGAGTTTGGAGAAACAGCTTTTTCCTGCCAGCTTGACAAGAAGCTGTAACGTGCTTCCAAGACACCTGTTGCATCCCTTTTAGGGAATGCCTCTCCTCAAAAACCCCTCCCCCAGAAACTGTAACCTGGCCTGATTTACCTGCCCCTTGACTCTGACCTATGGCTTTCGGCCAGGTAATCTGACCCTGACCCCAAAAGGGATAAAAACCCCTGTTCCTCCATGTGCTCTCTTCCTTGCCTCCTGGGATCCCTTCATTGAGAATAAAGCTTTGGAATACATCCTGAGGTAGGGCCTCTTTTGAATCTCTTCTCCCTATCTTGAAGATTCCCCTCTCCTCATCCCCCTAAATCTGAGCTAGACAGCTTGTGGGGGGTGGCAGGAAAAGGGAATCATCAGACACCTATTCACATCAGGCTCCCTTCTCTTATTTAGTCCAATCATTAGCAGTTTTTGAGGTCAAGTCAGTCAGTTTAGGAAAAATACAAACACATTGACAACTGACACTTGAAGCTCAACATCTGTGCAAAGGCTGCTCAGTAAGAGTAGGTATTATATTCCTCATTAGTCTTCTGTGACCTGGCCCCATGATCCATTCATGAGGGCAAAAGTATTTTAATACATTAAGCGGAACCTCTGCCAGCTTTTGGATTGATATAATTTGTGGCTGATGAACTCTTATTCATCATCATTGAATACTGTAATAGGTTCTTTCACAGGCTGCTGTTGGGGAAAGCTTGCCAAGTCTGAACTATCTTTTCTTGAGGCTTTTCTGTATGCTTCTAAACCCCTGGATGAAGCTTTAAAGGTTAACAGAGAGACCTCAGGCAATAATTACTGTTTCTCAAAGGACACCCTCTGCATGGCGTCTTCCTGAGTTACTCAGTAAAACTGTTGAAGGCATAAAATCCAGTTATTTTAAAGTGTCTCCCAACAGACGATTCCACACACTATAATTATGAACTGAGGTATAAAAAGGTGTCTGCTACAGTGATGAACTTGCCTAGTTGACTAATGCTATTCATTTTCTTTTAAATTATTTTTTGATTATTAAATCTGTTTGATGTGGAAATCAGGACTGAAATATTTCCCCATCAACTTTCTGAAAATTGGGCAAACTTGCATCTTGCCAGCACAGCTGGAAACAAAATTGGGATGATATGATAAATGACACCAGTAAAGGATTTTCTAGAAAGGTTTTGTACAGATAAAAGCCTATTGGTCAAGTGATACTTGTATAGAACTCTTACTAAAACCAGCAGCAATTATAGTTAGAGGTCATCAAAGCTTCTAAGAGCTCCACTCCTTTGTAGATACATGTGCAGTTGTATGTCTGCCTCTTCCCCTAAGAAACAGAATGAAGGTTTGGGGTTTTTTTTGGTTTTTGTTTTTGTTTTTTGTTTGTTTGTTTGTTTGTTTGTTTGTTGTTTGTTTGTTTCATAGCTCCCATTTTACTATGTGGGGCTCCTGAAGCCATAGCTTACTGGTTGGTCACTAACTAATCTATGTCAAGAGGGATTTCACCTTAATAAGAGAAAAACTTCAGAAGACAAAGGAAATTTATGCTATAAAAGTAATATGACGTTTGATTACAGAAATGGGTATTGAAATGCACGAAAATGAAAAAGAAATCTGTGAAGTGCAGTTCTCCATGATGTTCAGCAATTTGTTTAGCTACCTGAGGATAGCCTGAGGGCCTGGCACTCAACTCCCCCCCACACACCAAGAAGTGTTCTTTGTGACTGGATTTTCTCTCTGTTCAACATGCAGTCTTCTCCCTACCCATCTTGTCAGCCTGCAGGATGCCCTTCCCCACCTTTTCTTCCATTCTTCAGCACAGTTTTAGCATCTCTGAGCTCTTCTATCCCACCTGCCTGTGATCATTTATAGATCTGCCCTCCTGACCAGAGGGATTTATCCCCCCCTTCCCTCTCCTGGAAATGGGTTCAGACAGACAAGCTACAATTGCTTTAAATGGGATGTGTCCCAATCCTGGCAGCTCCTCTGCACATGCACTGATGCTGCAGCCATTACCCAGCAGATCCTTCCTGCTTAAAGAGCCTCTCTGTTTCTCATATTATTTTCAGGATTGGTACAGAACTTTATAAAGCCTGTGCTATGAGAAAAGTGCTATTTCACAGTGCTGATACCTGATTATATCCACAATCTCTGTCTCAGTGCTAACACATTGCCAAGGGTACAGGTGACAAATTAGTGACGGGCGACAGACTGAGAACTCAAATGGAGCTATCCAGCTTTTCCAGCATGTCCCTTTTCCCCCTTCACCTTTTACTGGTTTTAAAAGTTCTCTTTATGTTTTATAATTGGACAATCCCAGCTCAGCTTCAGTGGCTGCCCAGAGCAGGACTCAGACTCTGGAGCACTGGAGATCTGTATGGACACTGATATTGCTGGAAAAACTGCTTCTGAGCAGGGCTTCTTGAAGGTGCAGAGTTGTGAGAAAGGGGGGTGTGATGATCCCAGGCAGGAACTTCACCAGAACAGGGAGTCAGGAATGCCAAATCCTGCAGGTGGCAAATCCTGCTGGTTCTGGGGGAAAGATGCATGCACCTTCCCCAGCCAAATCCTGCCATTAATCATGCCCCTGTGTGGGGATGTTTTCTACCTTTCTGGGCTCTGTACAAGGCACCTGAGGAACCAAACCCCAACAGAGGGGAGGTACCAGGGATTCTTGTGTTGATGTGTCCTGGGTTGATGCTGAATTGTATCCCCATTCAACTGTTTAGCTCAGAAATAAGTTCTGCACCTTTTAAACTGGATCTAAGAGTGAAGGAGAAACAGTGGAATGTCTGAGGCGGTTGTTTTCAAAACATAAAGATCAGAGTTTTCAGCTTTCCTTCACACACAGCCTGTGTTTTCTGCAGTAGGGACAGCAGGAGCGAGCTCTGCTTCGCTTTTGGTTAGTTTTTGGCTAGCTGAAGCAGAGAAGTTCTCTGGACTCTGGGTTTTTCTTTTTTTTTTCTTGGGACTGTTTGGATCTGCTCTGGACTAAAAATCCAGAAGAAGCCCCAGGAGCTCAGAGCCGTGTCCCACCAGGCCTGTCCTGGGCTCGGCATTTCCCAGCATGGAGAGACTGACAGCAACTGAGTGAGCTGAGCTACAGCCCACGGGAGAGACTTTCTGAATTCATCATCTCTTCAGAGTGGTGAGAGGTTTTGTTGTTTAGTATTGTTCGTTTGTTGTGCTGGAAAATGCTTTGCTTGTTAAATAAACAATTTTTTCCACTTTCCTCCAAGGAATTCTTTTTCCCCAAACTAGTTGGGGGAGGGGCTATTTGGATTTGCTTTCTAGAGGGACCATATTTGGAGATTTCTTCCCAAATTTGTGCTAAACCAGGACATGGTGATATCCTGCTGTCATGTGAAGCAGAGCCATTTTGACCAGTTTTGCTCCACAACACTTCCAAGAATTCAAGCTAACCAGCAGAGTGCCTGAGGGCTTCTTGAATACCAGAGGTGTCATTATGGTAAACATAAGTGGGACTATGGATCTTGTTCATTCAGGCTACAGCTTAAATCCAGCACTTGCTGGAGGCCTTGAGTCTTTCTCAACCTGTGACACTGGGCATCCATATTACTTGTGTTCCGTGCTAAATGTCCTCTGGGACAGGTTGGCACCTGCCTTCTGTTTGAATTTGTTTGGTTCACAAATCCTTGTGGGATCATCATTTGTGCCTAATGGGCAGGAAATGATGCTGTGTCTAGCAACAGTCTGTGAAAAGCTGATGACAAGTTGTGCAAATCTGGTGCCTTCTAGAAAATGTAGATTGACCAAGCAGCTGGAAAACAGAGTTGGCCTCATTGCTGTCGGAATTGTCCCGGCAAAATTTACCAGGGAGCACAGTGGTGCAGAGCATCAATTCAACCTCGTACACCTTAGAGTGCCATAGCTGAAGATTATGCATCCTTGATGGAAGTTAGAAATCCATTCTCAGGGGAGAAAAAAGTCCACTTTGCCCTCAGTGAATAATTCAACTAAGGAGTTTTGCTTTGGGCAACATGTGAAAGTAGCAGAGCTCCATGTATGAAATGGTATTTCTGAAAGCTTTACCCATTAATTTAACATGACTTAGCTCAATTCCAGCCTTCCTTATCCAGCACAGTCCATCTTCTTCTTTGCCAGTCAAGACTGATGTATTCCTCTGTGGCACAAAGTGAACCAGCTGCTTGCAGACCTCAGTAACTTGCTTCCATTGCAAAGCAAAAGAGGAGCTTTAGAACAATAAAGTCATACAGAATTTCCACTGCACTCAGCAATTTCATGTTCATTCAGTTCTGTGCAATATTCATTGATGGATAAAGATGTTACAAGAACCATTTAAATATATGATTGTAGTAAATTTATCTGTACAGTTTAGACATACTGAATCTCGTGAAAAGCAAGGAGCAAAGGGAACTGCCTAATTGCAAGTGACAGCAGAGCACCTTCACAGATAGATCATGCAAACTGGGGCTCTTATTTAAAGAAATACAAGATGGGTTGTTGTTTTGTTGGGTTTTTTTTAATATGTAAATACAGCACCCTAACTCCACTCACTAATATTGAGATGTTCAGTACTAAAATAAAAGGAAGCATATAGAAGTCTGGTGGAAGAGTAGTTCTAGGAAAAGGGAAATGGATGATGGAAAAAGCAGTGTCTAATGCAGCTGTAGGACTGGAATGGATATTACTTTACTACCTTGCTGCTCTTTATATGTTACTTCAGTGTTAAAGCTGAACGTTTGCAAGCTGTTTAAGTGTTCAGGCTTGGTATTTTTGGGGGGTGGCAGGCTGGAGACTCCAGGAGAAAGAGAGTTTCAATAAAAGTGGTCTGGCCATTTTCAGTACTGAAATTAGAAAAGAATGGATTGTTCTTCTGAGTCAAAATGGTTTTACAAGTGATGGCTTTCAGCACTGTCAGCAAGCATCTTCCTGCTTTGGAGCAGGACCTTGGACTTTTCTAACAGCAGAGAACTCACCCTGGATGTGGAGGAATACCCTTTTCTTTCATTGAAAAATAACCTACAATTGTGGAATTGCAACACTTAAGCTGGTACAAATTTGCAAATGCTGAAGTCTTTTCAGCTGTACTCTCTGAAATCTATCCAGCCTAAATGTGTTTTTTGCTTCTTAAAGCTGAAATTGGCATGATACCACAGGGGCAGTCATCTTCAATTCACCCAGCAAAAGAAGTTTAGAAGCAAAAGAATGTAGCAAAAGATGCTGGAAGACAGAAGAGAAAGGCAAAAAGAGGGTCCGGAGAAAATATGCTATAACGAGAGACTTAACTCTTTCAACCTGTTTATCTTATCTAAAAACAAGTTTGTGGGTGATGTGATTTCTCTGATCATTTTAATGAGAGGAAAATGCTAGGTACTAAAGCAGTCTTTGTTTCTTGAGAGGAAGATTCAGTGGTGTACTATAACAACATATGATAAAACTGGATTCAAATAAGACATTAGACAGAGATGTTAAGAAAGGAAGTGAAAACACTGGAACAAATCCCTGAAAGAAGCAATACATTTATTTAAAAGTGTAATGCTTTTGGTATCTTATCCAGGCATGCTGTCTCCAAAGAATGTGTTTTGACCACTTTTTTTTTCCTGGGATTCCTGTATTTTTTCAAGTGACAGTCTAGAGCTAGTTTTATACATTAAGTAAGAACTGGTGTCTTTATTCTTGAAACCTTTGAATGTACCAAGTGGAGAAGTGGTGGGGGCAGAGCTGAGAAAGAGGAAAGAATGAGGATGATGAGAAAAAGGAATATATGAAGGAGATGAATGATGAAGGACAGGAGCAATACAGGAAAGAGGTACCTGGATCTCAGTTGTGCAGTTGGATTATTAGATCATAAACCAGAGAGGACCCAGGTAGACTGTATGCCCTCAGATTTCCCAGAAACCATCACTATTTAAGCCAGTTCTTGCTTCTTGTTTTAGATACAGAAATACCCCACAAATTAACTTTTTTTTTTTTTTTTTTTTTTTTTTTTGTTATTAAAAGCAAAGGATGTAGTTTCTCTCCAAAATAGCTTAATCATTGGTTATATGATGTAAAAAAAGGACAGAAATATTATCTGCACAAACTATAAATCAAATGCTACATTTTCAGTCCATTTGCTATGTTTTTCTCTTATTTAAAACATTCTTTTATGATATAATGAAGCAATGAATACTTAAAAATAGCAAACCTTGACTTCACTGTTACTGCTTCAAGTTTTCTATTAAAATAAAATCAGCAGGAGTTTCTTCAGTTTCTTCAAATTATGATTCCCTTTCTCAGGAGTCTATTTCTGTAAAAGATGTTTCCATAGACTCAGAATAGTTTAGTTTGGAAAATGTTGTTCAGACCATCAAGTTCTATCATTAACCCAGCACTGTCCATTCCGTCACTAAACCATGTCCTTAAGTGCCACATCTACATGTCTTTTAAATACTACCAGAGATTGTGACTGCACTACTCTCCTGGACAATCTGTTCTGATGCTTGACACTGATTTCAATGAAAAATTTTCCATAATAGCCAATTTAAACCTCCTCTGGTGCAACTTGAGGCCATTTCCTCTAGTCCTGTCACTTGGTATCTGGGAGAAGAGGCCAACTCCCAGCTTGCTACAAACTCCTTTCAAGGAGTTGTAGAGAACAATGAAGTCACCCCTTTCTTTCTCCTCATATTCTTTCTCATGTTTGAGGAACATTTTAATGAAACAGCCTGAGAGATTCAGGTGTTCAGGAATTCATTTGTGAAAATCCTCATTTATTTACAATTAAGCATGTTGCATTTCATTCCACCAGTGATCTTCAGAGCTGCCTTTCCTCTAGAATACTGTTTGCACTGTCAGCAAACTACAAGTAACTAATGAGACAAATGGTAGAGAAGTCAGGTTTGAAACATCCGATTTAGGGATGATACCAGCAGAGGGCAATAAATAGACACTGTCCCTGGTACCCAGCTCCCCTGCAGTCTGGAGGCTGGGTACTCAAGACCTAGTGTCCACCGTTTCTGAAGAACAATCTTAGATTCTTTCAATAAATTAAAAAAGAAAAGTCAAAAGAGACTTTCCTTTACAAACTCTGTTTAGTTGTTCCACAGTCTTTTTATAAAAAGTGCTTGAGGAGTTTTTGTAACCAGTCACAACGAAGACTAGTAAATAATAGTAAATAGTAATAGGTGGAACAAAAATCCATGAACCATGGCATGACATGCTTGGCTGAAGAAATTCATACATCTGGTATGTCCATATGCAGTAAAGTAAGTGCTTCATTTACTGCTCAAGAAAAGCTTTGTATTAATTTGATTTACAGCATCTCTTTTGCCTTTGAATGATAGGAAATACAATATTAGAAACTATATCACAAACAAAAATGGATGCTGAAAAAAACTTTGTAATTGCTATCCGTGGAAGTACAGAGCTCTTCATGGCTTTCAGTATGTTTTCCTTAAAATGTAACTTCTAAGCTGAAATGTCTCTTTTGTGTACAGAGCATATGCTGGTTTTACTCTTTTACCTCAGTGGTAAGGTACCATGAACAATCTTTAACATTAAAGGGACCATTAACAGTCTTTAACTTCCAGCTTGTACATTTTATTGGTTGTTGAGGAGGCATTTGCTGAAATAGGAGAAAAATTGCATTTCTATCCTAATGAGGCAGAAAACACTATTGGAGTTCCCTTGGAATCTTGTTTAGATAATTAAGTGCCTATGGCCTACTCAGCATCACCAAACATTTCAGCACTTAAAATTATTTAAAGTTAAGACCAAATGTTTTATCCACCATCAAAGGGGATGCTCTGTTTTGTCTGTCTTAAGGATATTTTGCACCCTTGCAAACATTTTGGTCCATGCAACCCCTGTGGCTAATTCCTACTTGCATAATGCGAATCAGACTCAAGGCTGGTATTTAAGGATGTGAAGTGATAGCAAAATAATTCTGCTGAAAGTGTATCTTATGAAAATCATAGGATTCCAGGTTGGAAGTGACCTCAAGGATCAGCTGATCCAACCTTTCATGGCAAAAAAACAGTCCAGATGTCCCAGTACCTTGTCCAGATGGATCCTAAAAGTGTTGGGGAATCCATGACTTTCCTGAGGAGATTATTTCAGTGACTGTGCTGTGAAAGGTTTTCATCTTGTGTGCAATTGGAATCTCCCCGAGAGCCACTTGTACCCGTTACACCTCATCTTTTCTTTATTGTCATCCTAAAACTGATGTTTTCATAATGCATTTTATTTCAAAAACCTCTATTCTGACAGTACCAATAGATCTGGCAGCTGTGTCTGAACAGCTTTATTGAATCTCCTTTTGGTAGTGATGTGAAATTCCACAGGGAGTCAGACTCCAGGAAATTAAAGGTGTCAGGAAAAAATAATCTGCAGTTCTCTTTGTTAGCGCTAGCAGTGGGATTCATGCTTTGCCAAAGTTATTAATAAGGACTGTAGCAGAGGGGCTGTATCCAGTTGAACTCTTAGTCTGTTTAATCCAGTGTTTTAGAGCTAGAAATAGCCAGCTAATTCTCTCTGTGTCTAAAAATATAGATTTACCTGTAACATATGCAGTTGCTTAGGGTGAAATACGAAAGTTATTTTCTCCATAGCAACCAAGTTTGTGTACATTCCAATGGGTTACAAAAAGTGAGAGAGTCAGGAAAAGGATGTCCTTGCAGCTTATTAGTATTCATCTCTCTCTTTCTGAAAAAGAAGGAAGTATTAGCCTTCCCTCTCCAAAGGATCATGCACAATCTGCCCATACACATGCAGGGAATGAAGTTTCACCAAGCTAGAACTATTACAGCTCTTGCTTTAAAGATAAAAAGATAAAAAGAAGCAATATCATTTGCAAAATAACCCAAACCCCCATGACCAACAAAAAAAAAAAAAAAAAAAAAAAAAAAAAAAAAAAAAGAAAAAAAAAAGGAGGACATTTGATAATTGACTGAAATTATTTTCAAGTTCTAGTCAAATTGACAGAATCATTCAGAGTATTGGAAAAATTAAAAGCAGAAACACTATGAAAATTTTTGAACCCTTAAACAAAATACTGGTTTTTTATCTCAAAGAAGAGTTTTGTTTTAGACTTCACCTAAATGTAATTTTGAAATGGCTAAAATGACTACCATGGAAGTTAAATGGGGTTTTTTTTCATTCTTCTTGGACCTCTGATTCTTTGCCTACAGGTAGTTAATGCATATTTTGGCAACTTCTTTCTTTGTCCTCACAACCCAAAGATATCTTGTTTTGGTATTTGACAGCTCTCCTCATTTTTTGTTACAGAGAGAAACGGAGCTTTGTTTTATGGAATAGGTGATGGGAGAAGTAGAAAAGCAGGAGAGTCTGTGAAGCAACTACAGGTCTTTCACTGGATAGAAAATTCAGGACTTTCAAAATTCAGGATGTGTAGGAATTGCCTTTTTCTTCAGCAACAAGAGTCTAGAGAAGTCAGCTGTAGGATAGCTCTCCCTGTTTGAGACTGATTTAATCTGGAACAAACCAACATGTAAGGAACAAGAGGCATTATTGGGAAGGTAGCATCTTCTTGGGAGTTTCATGACCCTCTCCTGAAGGTAATTATGGAGAAGTATAAAGGAACCTCTAATCGCTGTACTAATCTCAAAAGAATTCCACAGATACTAGCACGTTTTTCAGAAAAGCACTGTGATAAATATTCATGTTTTAAAACTTGTTTCTCATTGTAGCAGTATTAAAATTTAGTACTATTAAATGTTTACACCCCAGCATATTCTTCTGCCAGGCCCTAGCCACCATCAGCCAGCCTGATACTATTTTTCCAAGGCTGCGGAGTGCTGTGGAGTCATTTTAACATGCTGTTAGCTGATGTGGATGTGGTTCTTCTCAGGGGTGCCCTTCTACAGCCAAGAGCTGTAGCAGCGTTGCAGCCAAGGAGATGTGATGGCTCAGCCCTGCAGCTGAGCAGTGGTGGCTGCTGCCAAGGCAGTCTGGAATTGCCTTTCACAGGGAGTACATATATGTGTTTTTTAAACCTGGATTAAGGGCTTGGCTCTTGATCAAGATCAAGTCTGGTTCTGTTTATACTGTCAGTCTTTTCATACCGTGAGCCTACTCTGTGGGAAGTAATCACCTTGCCGAGAATGAGTGATACATTCAGCTCATTAGTGCTCCCAAAGCTCTTTCTGTCCTCGGCTTTCCAAGCAATTGTAATGCTAACAAAGGTTCACATCAGCTATCCATTTATGCTGCGTATTCATAGTTAACTTCAAATGTAAAAATGTCAGTGACAAATTAGTGAGAGCTTGGCATCACACACTTCTAAAATGCTCAAGAAAGGCTGCTTCTTGCTCCTAGGTATCAACCAGCCTTTAACGATCTCATGGTAGGGTGTTACTGTATGTCTTTATAGCTCCTCTTTTTCCCAGGCATGTCATTTATCTTTGTATTTCAATATGAATGTTTTTAACTTCCCCTTCCAATCCTTACAGCTCATTATATCCTACAGGTCTGAGAGGTCTTAAATTTTTGTTCTCGCATCGGTTCTTAGAAATTTTGTTCACAATCTTAACCCTCTGTTGTAGAAGAGGTATAAAGTGACATCTGTTTTTTCATCAGAAAAGCACATTTTCCACTTCTTTGATTTTTTTTTTCCTTTTTAATAACTGCTTTATTTTTCTAGCCCCCTATGGAGCCAGGGGCAGCAAGACTGGGTGTGGAGTTGTACACACACCCCTACTCAGGCCAGAGAACAGGCAATAGTCTCATCTTGTAGTTGGTGGTTTGTTTCTCCTGGGGAAGTGTTGGTGCTTTTGACTCTATGGTTGCACTGAATAAGTGCACCTGGTAAAAAAGACACACAAAAAACAGTCACAGCTTCTCAGTTCCTGATGTTCCTGTGACAACTCCTGTGTTCTTACACACACATGACATGTAGTGTTATAAAAACAGTAACATCTGAATTTCATCACTTCACCAACCAATCTTGATTATAATGCAGTAATGACCTACACTTTCCATTATTTAGCACTGCACAATCTTTTCTGTCACCTGCAAACTCCATCAGCAACTTATCATTAATGAGTGTTTTGATTTCTTTTTTCTGCTGTGTGACTTACCAGCCTTTATGAAAGATATGGTAATGGAGTACTGTACTTCAAATAATTTCATCTTAAATATTTAAAATCGAGGTAGGAAGTGTTTGCCATGCTTCCAGAAAAGAGAGAAAGTTTACACGCCCTGAATGGTTCTGACTCAGTGAGATGGTGGAAGGACAGGAGGACAAGAAAGGGGAGAGAGGAAGGAAGGGAAAGAATTCCAAGAGTGGCAAAAATCTCTTTAATTAGATTTGGGGCCCATTTCTGCTATTACCTACACCATTTTCCACACTAAAGCAGTGTGACCTTCTCTGGAGTAGCTGTTCTGTGGAAAATTAGAGGACAACCAGGCTTTCACAAGGAAGGAGTGATGTCATCTGACTGTATTCTGGTGCTGGCACACCAGACACAGTTATCCTTAGAAAGCATCTCAACCTGAAGGGGGCTAAGTGAATGACTAAAAAGAATGCTAACAGGAAACAGGAGTCAAAATACCTGAGGGACCGAAGTTACATGAGTTTGATTCTAATTGCGATGTTCAACACACTTCTATAAATTGATTTGTGACAAACAGTGCCTCACCTTGCAGTGGAGAAGGGAGCTTTGGTTATATTTAGCGTGTCACTAGACAAAATGCTTTTATGAAGGCATCCTGTTTAATCCAAAGCAAACAGATTGAACTTCTTGCTTTATTTCGCATGTGTACTGTGAGCTGCTGCCACGGAGGGCGCAGGGCAGGGGCTGGGTGTGGGTGTGTGACAAGCGCACGGGCCAGGTGTGGCCAGGAGAGGGCCACCCAGCCCTGGCAGTGCCACCGCGCCCTGCTCTGACACACCAGCTCTGTAAAAGATTAATTGCAAAGGTATCAGAGTTCGTAGGTGGCTGTCCCCAGAGAAACAATTGCACATTGTCACGTAACAGAAAAGAGACGTTCGTTAGCATCTGCTGCAGATGTTAATTTTAGGAAACAGAATTCAAAAAGAAAAAATTAAAAAAGGACATGGAAAGTGCTGTAAAAAGTGTGGAGAATCCTTGCCTTCATCCTGGCAACCTGTCCCTGATAAATGCCCCACAAGCCATAGATTCCCTCATCTCAATTCCAGATGTCCCCCAGACCAAGTAGAACCAGTCCATACCTCCTGCTCCATCAGGAGCAGGTAGCCCAGCCTTAGGTAG
Organism: Certhia americana; assembly: GCA_018697195.1. NCBI lineage: Eukaryota > Metazoa > Chordata > Aves > Passeriformes > Certhiidae > Certhia > Certhia americana. Next base: position 99,898,656 of record CM031857.1, read on the forward strand.
TCCCTTTGCTATTTCTCCATTAGGAATAAGACAGGTTAGCAAACGAACTACTTATTCCAGTCTATCCCAAATGCTGAACATGTCCTAAGTGAGAGAAAATCCTATAAAAGAACTGAGTGGGAGCTAAATCACTACCTGCTTCAAGGCTGATTATTCAGGGCACTTAGGGGAGGTTCATGCCCCACAGAAGTGCTGCCAAGGTGTTTCCACACAAGGTAGAAGTGGATGTGCTAGCCTCATCCCTACCTGTACCTGGCACAAGCACAGGCAGCCTGCAGTGCTGCAGCCTAAGGACTGTGGGCAGCCCACATGGACACATGCTCCTCTAGCCTAATTTCAAGCACCTGCAGGACGAGTATGGCTCTAGTGTTTCCTTCTGAGCTGGCAGGAGTTGGTAGGGTATGTGTAGCACTCCAACAAGTGGAGAGTCTCAGGCTTTCATGCTTCTCTTCATGCTCACAGGTACTGATAATGCCCTCTCGGTGCCTTCTCATTTTACTGAGTTTGGGAGCTGCTATTATTTTTACCCAACAATCACATTAATAAACATATTTGGTCTCTTTTCCATGAAGCTCCCACACCAGTCACACCAGGTCAGTGCTGAGACAGAGCAGAACTGAGCTACTGGGGATCCATAAACATGTGCCTCACACAGGGTTTTCCTTGGGAAAGCCCCTCATAAAGAGGTCCCTGGTGAAAAATCCCTGCTGCCAAGCCTTGCCTATGGCACAGTTAGTCATGGTGAGCTTATGCAAGTCAAGTTGGGGTCTCATATGCAGAAAAAGCTCCTTAGAGAGCCTGTCCATCCCTAGGCCACACTCTTCACCTTGAACCCTGGCACCTCAGTGTCCAAATGAGACTACTCAAATGGCTGAGCAGATGCTGTCAGTTCTGTCACTGGAAACACTGCTTCCACTTCAGCGTGTTACTGTACAAAGTCATTCTCATTCTGAGGAGAGACTGGCACTGAAATGTAGACACCTACCTTAGTCCAGGAAGCACTGAGATAAATCTGATAAGCAGAGAGCAATATTTTGAGGGACTGCTATTTTCTCCCACAAGAAGACAGCTCCACTTGCTGCTTCTCTCTCAACACAGTGAGCACTACATTTAACTTATGACTCAGATGTAAAAAATACACCTAATATTTTACCCCTGCATTTGCTTTATCTTCTTTGAGGCCCCTATATACCAAACCTGTTGTTTAGTGATGTTTCTGACCTCTGGTATTAGCAGCTTGTGTGAGATTTGCTTCTTTAGCAGTAAAATGAAGTGTAAAATTACCATATTTACTGCTAAGATCCAGAATAATGTTATCAAACCAGATAATTTTCTCCATACTTCCACCCAGTGGGGTAGAAACAAGATAAATGATTGCCATGATGACATCATCTTGAGAAATCTTTCCAAAAAGTGATTCTTTGACATATTCTTTATCCTCAGCATGCTTAATTGACATGTTCATTAGCTAAAGATGATATATATCACCTGGCAATGAACTTAGTGTCCTGTCTTGTTTTGGTTTAATTTCATTTACATTTATCTCATGACAGCATAATACACACATATGTTAAATACTTTAAAATGAAACTTTTCTCATTATATGTCTTACCCATTTTAAGAATTAAGCAACTTTTTCACTTAGTCAAAAAAAAACACATGCCAACTCTAAAAAATTAACATCACTAGGCTTATTGCCCTATCTCCTAATTAGAAAAAAACTAAACATTATCCACACCAACTATAAGTTTCTCTTCCCACAGCATTCTCCAACAAGGCTTTAATTCATTAGGCCTTTCAAGTGCTAAAATTCCTTTCATACTGGTAAAATAAGATGGTCCATAGTACAGATACTGCATAAACAGGCAAGTTCAATCATAGGTAACTACTGCACTTTAAAGGAGAATGCAGCAGTTTGCCTTCCCAGTGGCGTGGTCTTCTTTTACTGCATTATTCTTTGACTCCATTTTTCTCATCCATGCTCACAGTAATTTCAAAATCCTCATTCCATTTTCCAAGACTATTGGTCACTTCTCTGGGTATAGTTGAATTACTCATTGTCATTCATGAGTTGTCCATGACTTTACCAGGGCAGTTCCCACAACCCAGTACACGGAGTATGAGTTATAGGCACTGTTCTTGAGCTACAAGTTAAACTTTCAGATGACATTCCAGGCACTGGGTTAACCTTTTCAGAGCATTTTGCAAAACCATTCTGTTTACTAAGAGATATGTGTTACTGCAGGTTAATAGAGTGGAAAGGAAAAGGGAGAACAACGATGTGCCAAGTAATGCCTGCTCCTCCAGAAAAGCTTCAAAAGATCCTGATGTCCTCTAGGAAACACTATAGACCTTATTTGCCCATGAAATACTTTGATACCATTTCAACAAGGGCTGTACAGACATGTAGACACAACCTAGCACCCTGTAATCAGACTGGAACCATGATCAGTGGTTGTATTAAAAGTGGGCTGCATCAGCTGTCTCCAACAAGAACCCAGGCAGTTCATGAAAGACAAAGAAGAGGGTATTAAAATGCTCCCTTTCCCTCCTGGCACAGTCTTCTCCACATCCATAGCCCCAGCTCTCACAGACATGGGATCTAGGGATTTGCATGTATTGTATGCAGCAGTATCTTGTCACTCAGATACTGTTCAGATAGTCCAGAAAGGAGCTAAGAACTCTCAAAGTTTCATCTTTTGACTCAATTGAAAGAAATTAGTGATCACAGAATCACAGAATCACCAGGTTGGCAGAGACCTCCAAGATCATCGAGTCCAACCCATGCCCTAACATCTCAACTAAACCATGGCACCAGGTGCCACATCCAGTCTTCTTTTAAACACACCCGGGGATGGTGATTCCACCACCTCCCCAGGCAGACCATTCCATCACTTTATCACTCTTTCTGTAAAAATCTTTTTCCTAATATCCAATATCCTTGGCACAGCTTGAGCCTGAGTCCTCTGTCAGTTGCTGCTTGATCTAAAGATGCTACTTTACTTTAAAATTACCTATGCTCTTACGTACTTCCAATAAGCACCATGTGCAGTCAGAAAAGCCAGAGAAATAGGAATGTTATAACTGAAAATCTAGGAAGGTATGTCAGGAAAAAAAAAAGCTAATGGAAGGTACTTTCAGAGCTCTTCAATTTTTTCTTTTATGTGTTAAGAAACAAAGTTTTATGAGATTAAAGAAATATTTAGACAGATCACCTAGCCTGCCAATATGATTTCAGAGATTGAAATATAATAACAGTGAGTCAAAAAGTTATTATTTTGAGTATGAAGAAGAGGAGGTAGGAAATATGTATTTGTAGAAACACTCTGTTGTGTTTTACAGCAGTGGCCAGATAAAATGCATCTGGGCTTCAGCCCTTCTAATTTTCTCCCCGCATAGCCTCACAACATCCTTGTAGCCCTCATGAGTTGTCTGCCCCTTTTTACAAAGGTGTTAAACTCTCTTTTTCTCCTGTCAAAGCTCTCTGTTCAGCCAGGTCAGTGTTCTTCCTCACCAGCTCATCATTTGGCACATGGGCATGGCCTGTTCCTACATCTTTAAGATTTCCTTCTTAAAGCAGGTCCATCCTTCCTGGACCCCTTTGCTCTTCTTCCTTCACAAGGGATTCTGTCAACCAGCCTCCTAAACAGGCCAAAGTCTGCCCTCTGGAATTGCAAGGTGGCAGCTCTGCTGACCCTCTCCTTACTCATCTGAGAATTGAAAGCTCTACTGCTCGTGGCTGCTACCAGTCCTCTGCTCACAAACAGCAGATCCCCAGGGCACCTCCCTTGGTTGGTTGTCTCACCATCTCTGTCAGAAGATCATCTTTCACACAGTCCAGGACTGTTTTGTCTCTGCTGTGTTATACTTCCAGCAGACACCTGGTAATTTGTAGTCCCCAAAGACATCATGTCTCCAAGAGGTTCAGGAATGACATGCATTGACACAAATCTATTTTTTCTTTCATGCCCTTTAGTAGCATCAAGTTAAATATAGTGCAAGACAAACTGATACTGGTATCCTTCTGTCCAACTAGTTCAACAACAGGACTTTCTTCTAATTTTAAGAAGTGAAGAGAGTGAGCAACCTACCTCTTTCCAGTCACAATCAATTATGTTTTGGTGTCAGGCTTTATCCTGACTGCTGCAAAGGCTGAAATAATCATTTAAATTCATGCTTGCCACTATCTTAGCTCATCCCTGCATGGACAAGTGTCTTGGCTTACAGAGCTCCTGAACATTTGGCACACATGGCTTTAGTTTCAGGACTATGAATGTAGTGAGTGTTTTCTAAGTCCTACTGTAGCTTTCTTTAAGACACTACTAATGCTTTCATATGTTTTGATTTCTTTTAAATCCCTGTTTACACCTCTGGGGTTGACTACACCCCAGGACCAGAGATATCCTCCCTCACAGATGGGACGGGTTGCCTCCATGGCTGTGGGGTCATGCAGCACACATCCAAACTTTTCAACACTCTTAGACCATGCTGCCAAAACCACCAGATTAAAGATACCCCATCCACAGTCCACATATAAAATGGAGAGAAAATACATGCTTTCCATAGCTTTGTGACATAATTTGCAATACAGAAACACCTGAAGTTTCCTATGGAGATTAGATTCTGCTGGATTTGTTAGGAGGTGTAAGCACAGCAGGAACTGTGTTCTCTGAAGTGACAGCAGATGAAAACACCAGCAAAAGTGATGTTTTCTTTCCCTTCAGTGAGTGGGCTGGCAGAGGGCAGCCTGAGATGCCTTTACAGAAGCTATTCTAAAATTATCAGGGCATCATCCTGAGATCCTGGGACAGAGCTGTGGATTGAATTCAGATTTCTCAAGACACAGTCAATAACTTTCATCCAAAGCAATTTCCTTCTGTGTTGCTGACAGGCAAATTGGAAAAGTAACAGAAGACAGACAAGCTGGCAGGGTGACAGGAAGGTTTCGGATGCAGTCTGCAAAAAGGGCAAGAACATCCATTTTTCTCCCACACCAAAAGCTCACTCCTACCTTTCCATCAGCTTCTGTTTATAGCCTGCTTTGCCAGAAAGGGCGGTTTAATTTCTTTCATGGAAGTCCTTTCAGAGCCAGTCATCTAGGGCAATTGAGCATAGACATTAAGATAATTACAGTGAAAAGTTATTAAATCCTGGCCAACTCTTGTGCTGTGCCTGCTCAAGTTTTCTGAATACAAATTTCTTGCAGAATTAATCCCCAGACTACACTACAAATACTCCCCTGTGGTGAGACAGCCCAGAACTTTGATGTGGATCTGCATGAATCGTTTCCCTAAAGTAAAGAACTCTGGGGGAAGGGGAGAAAATCAAATGGGAAAACTTAATTTATGAAAACAAAACCCTTAAACAAACAAAGATGCAGAACTCAGTAAAACAGAAATTAAAAGGACTTGTCAAGCAATTTTGACTTTCTGCTCCATTCTTGAAAAGGGGGACTGATCACATATTTGTGTTGTTAGAGTCCAGCATCTTTCAGTAATAAAAGTCAGACAGTGTCATTTGTGTCGTTACCAGATATTCTTACTGCTCCACATGAGACTTGTCTGTCAGCTTTCTCTGCCTCTCAGCAGTCTCTGCTCTTGTCCAGCTAGCATTAATGCAATACAAGCCAAGTATGGACCACAGGTGAAAAGCAGGCATGGGCCTGAACTAAACCACAGAGAGGAACAGTGTGGAGGAGGAAAGAGTATGATGGAGGAAAGCAGCTGATTGTAGCATGGTGTCTCAATAAGGAGAAGAAAAAGAAAAGTGGAGAAAGAGATCAAAAAAACACAGGGCCCACTGTGAAACAGCACTGAAAAGTAAAAGTGCACCAAGAGTCATGTGTGCTGAGCCATGGCTGAAAGCAGTTTGTAGCTGTGAGCAAATAAATAGCCACCTTCTTTTAGTGGCAAGGGCTGCCCTTGTGTGCAAGAGAACAGTGTACACACTGCTTCTAGGGCATGTGACTCTACCATCCATGGCTTTGCTGACTAGAAATAACCTAGGAGACCCCAAACCTCTGTTAACCAGCCAGGTTAAAAAGGAGTAATAATATAAATAATGTAACAATTAGGTTTTGGCAGTATTTAATGTATTCACTCCAGAAAAGGTTTAGGTAATAATTCTGATTAATACAAATTATTCAAATTTTACAGAGGTATTCAGCTGTCCTCCCCCTAAAAAGCATAATGATTAATGATAGCTAGATTATAACAAGAAGGCACTAAGAGCTTGCATTTAGCTTTCTGAATTGTAAGGAACTTTACAAACAATCACTAATATATTTAAATATTCTGGTTGTCCTGGGGTGTGGATGTTGGAAATGTAAGACAGTTATATTAGCCAGAAAGATAATGAAATTCATCATGCTCCCCACTGAAATAACTGTCCACTTTCATGTTAGAAAGGAATAGTATTGGACTCTTAATGCTGGCACTAGAGAGCAGATCTTTTAGCTACCTTGGACCCAGAGGAAACCACACAATTTATTCCAGAGCTGGTACACTCCTAGTAATGGTTCCTACTGTTTGCCACAAAGACAACTTCCATTAACATATGTACCATTACAGCATACTCTGATGTGCAGAACTGGTCTCTCATCAAATACAATAATACTATTATTAACAACGGTGACTGGCACACTTCCAGTGCCCTCAGTCAGTTGTGAAGCCCCCTCTAAAATACAATATTAGTCCCTGTACACAGGGATATGAGATCTAAACTCAGTCTTCACTTTCTAAAAATACCCATTTTCTGCAAAATAAGCCAAAGTTTCCTCACAGTGTGGGAGAAGAGGTAACTGCTTGGTTTAAGGGAAAGCTCCATTTTAAGATCTGAAAGTCATTGCTAGACTTGAATAGTCTAAGTGTGGATGCATCTCCTTTTCCTCTTCAACTCTGTAAATTAGCATTATGGTTTGCTTTTCATAGAGAGGTATTAGCACTGTTGGACTGCTTGGCAGCTCTTGCTCCACTTCTGTTTATCTTTTGTAAAGGTCGTGTTCCTGCTTGCAGTAGAATTGGCAACAGAAGTTGTTAGCAAAAAGGATTTATTTTGCACAGAATTGTGAAGGGATTTAGGAAGGAACATAAACCTAAAATAACCACTGCAAAAATTTTACAGGGTTTAGATACTTAAGATTACTGTTGTCCAAAAAGCAATGGTTTTGGATTCTATTCTAAATGTTTTTTATACCATGCTTAACATCACAGTAATAGAAAACAAAGAAGCTGCAAATACTTCTTCAAATACCAGATGAGGTAAACTTGAAAAGCGGGGCGCTGGTGGCAGAGTGGAAGCACTTGAACTGCTTCTGCAGGGAGCTAGCTGGGCCAGAAGCAGTACAGCTGTGCTGCACTTCTGGGCTGAGCCAGAGGAACGTGCCTAGCAATTTCCAGATGTGTTGCTTCAGCGTGCAAGCAGGTACCCTGAACAGAGCAATGCAACACCTGCAGAAATGCCTGGATGTGGTGAGGTTGGACATCTGTGCACGGTGCTTGTATGTGATGAGTTTTTATGGTGCATGAAAGCAGTGGTGCCATGAAGCCACCGGTCTTGGGCACATGTCCTCTAAGACATGTTGCTGCATGGGTTATTATTTGGCATTTACTAGATTAGACAAGCTTCATGTCCACATGACTACAAGTCCTAGAGTGAAGAGCATCACCTCAGTTTTGCCCATTTGTGTAGAACAGGTGATTGTCTTCTGTGAGCTCAAGCCCTTCAGAGGCTGTGCTGCTGAAAGGAAAGGAAAGGGAGAGAGAGCCATGACTTGCTTCTGTATGTGCTGATATGAAATCTATACTGGTTGCTTAATCAAGTACTGGAGTCAATGTTTTATTACCATTTCAGTTTACAGTTCAGGTACAGACAGTGACAAAACAGCAGGAAGCCAGCATGTCCCTGTGATGTTCCAAGAGAGCAAGCAGACCAGGGAACCAGGGACAATGGTGCAGTTTACCTTTGTATCTTATTTTGGCATTTTATCCAGGAAATACAGGCTCAGTATTCACTGTGAAATGCTTACAGTGAAAAAAAAAAAAAAAAAAAAAAAAAGAGAGAACATGGATAGACAGATGCCAGTTCTCTGAAAGGCAGGTTTAACCAGCACAGGCATGCTTCCTCTGGGACTCCAGCTTAGCAACTGTGGTGACCGGGATAGCTGTTGATGTGGTGATGGTAAAGAGAGGCAGGAAGGGCCTTTGTTTGGGTTCCACAGAGATGTTTGTTCCAGCCACACATGCAGTCAGTCCAGGGTCAAAGACAGAGTTCATGGGAAGGGTCCGGGTTCAAGTTTATGGGTGCTGGGGGCTGGGAGAGCATCAGGGACCAATTGTCAGGGGGCATGGGGCAGTACAAAGGCAGGGTTGGGGTGTGGGAGCCATTGGGAAATCGGGAGGGAATGAATGAGGGACACAGGGATGGAGAGGGGATTAACAGGGACTGAGGGAGCAGGACAGGGGGACATTGGCGTAACAGAACAGGGTACAACATTTTTCTGTTGGAGAAGCCTCATGTCTCCTTAACATAGGCAAAGCCTCTCCCCGAGCAACCATCATCCCCTGATGGGCTAAGCTTAGTGATCATCATCCCCAGATCTGCCCTTGAAACACACACAAGTGGTGTAAACTTGCTGTTGTGGTTTTGGTGGCCATTGCCTGCATCAGAAATGAACATAAGCTACAAATAGCTGACATTCCTCTTTGGCACTCAGGAAGCCTTGACAGCACCACATTTTAGATCTGCTCTGTTGGTACACAGTAACTCATGAGCTCCCTGGGCTCTCAGGAATCTGTGAATCCATCTCTCCTGTGGGAGGATGGAAGAAGTATTCTCCCTAGCATCCCTATGATGGTGTCATGAGCAAATTTCTGCCTCTCAGGAATGCTTTAGGGCTAATCTGTGAACTATAAATCATTCCCCTGCTTGGGTAGTCCTTCAGTCACTAGCACCCTGGCTTTTCCAGTTCTAATACTAACAACTTTCACTAGCAACCTGAAGCATTTTCTGTAACTGCACTTCATTTCTACCTGGCAATCTGAATTCTGCTACCCAAATCTGCAACTTCTCCTACACCTGAATTGATCCAATAAAGTTTATTCCAAGTGTTTTCTCCCCTGATCTCACGCAACAAATACAGAGCATAACAGTTAAACCTAACCTAACGTTACTTAGCTTACTTCAACTCTTTGAATAACAAAATTTATAGATGGGATTAAGAAAAAAGAAAAAAATAGTTAGCCCCAAAACTGTGGCGGCTCTGATGGCTGAACAGAAAAACTTCACTTTCAGCAGCTGAGATTCTGTGGCAATTTTCAGTACAAAAAATGCTATGAGCCTCCAGTTCATATTTCTGCTTTGGAAACACCCAGTCTAACTAAGCAAATCAAGGTTTTTATTTTACAGAAGAGAAAAATGAGAAGCAATCAAGTTAAGGAGGGCACTAGGATGCCAGAAAAAGACAGAAACAGGACTCAAATTGAAATGCAAATTAAATCACAAGTCTGCCCTTTCTTTTCATACTGAGGACTTATATAATTTAAATGCTTTTTTGGAAAAAAAACAGGCTGAGTGTAGAAGAAAAACTACAGAAGATTATGTAGGATTGTCTTCACTGTCCTTTTCACTTACTGACCGTGTTGGTTAATGTTGTTCCTTCAGATGCCCCACTATGTCATACAGCATTGAGTCAAATGTGCCTGCTAAATCTGCCACTCTCTCATAAGGTACTTAATTTTTTTTCATCCAAAGAAATTTTAATTATTCTAATATCAGGGAAACTGTCCTGCAGGAAAATAATCTCTCATTTATCTAAGTATTGATCTCAAGTGATGAGAGTCAGAGGGACATAAAATGAAAATTTTAAACCTGAGTAAACTGAATTTGAGATCCAGGTATTAAAAAAAATATTTTGAAAAATGGTCAGCATTTTAAGGAAGCACGGAGAAGGCGTGTGTGTTACCTGCTGCAGAAACAAACTTGTTCCAGTTTTCAACTGGAAAGTTGCTGATCAGCAATTTCCCTTTCAGAAGGCCCTGAGACCAAACTGCTTGTGGACTGCACTGGATGCACAGCTTTCTTAAGCACAGTTAAAGTTGAAACAAAGCACAAGAGAGCTCAACAGAATTGTTTGTGTAAAAAGCACTTTACTGAAAACTGGCCTCAAAGTGCTGGTGATGTGTCAGGGAGCTTATGTACAAAGAATTCAAATAAAATATGCTTTATAAAAATGTGTAGATATCATATGTCTCCTCAATCAAGGCTCTCTGAGGGTATTTTTGGGCATCTGAGTAAACAAGCATTTGTCTTTCTCCTTAAAATGTCTTGCTTCTCTTTTCCAGCTATGCCCCTGTATGGGTGTTTTTGCAAATGACCTCCACTCTAAGTCTTCATGCATTTTAATTACCTTGAGGTGGAGTCCAGAATGTTAATGATACTTTAATACATTAAATCACTGGTTAAGTAAGGTGGGCTTTTTTTGCCTCACTCCTTTAGTGAGAAAGATTTAAATTCAGCACACTAAGTTTTAATGCCTGGCAGCTGAAGCTTAATATCTTTTCACAGTTTCAGAGATTAATTTAGAGTCATAGAAAAAATATCTCAGAATTAGAATATAAAGAACTAAAGATTCTATGGAGTAAATACCTCCACAGAGGAAAGTGATATGTATTTATGCATAAATTTACCATTACTTTTATTTTAAATTCTCTGATATTCTTCTGCTGTTCTTATCAAACTTGTGCTTCCCTGCAGTGTATCTGTGAAACCACAGTCACCTTTCTGCTGGTTTAGGGAATTTAAAATTAAGCTGCTTCACTGGAAGTGTGGTAGCACTACTAAATGTGCATTTCCCTTGCCATAATTTCTAATGCTTTACCCAGTTTTCTTTAAAGCAAGAAGAAGTTTTACACCAATTACAAATAGAATTGACTGGAAATTTTTCTTAAGTCTTTATCCACTCAGCATATCCAATGCTTTCTTGACTGACTAGAAACTCATGATAAACTCACTACCAAATATATTTTCTCCTGAGTTTAAGCAGTCTTTCCATGAGTTTACTGACCCTTAGCATTACAAAATTTTGACTCACTTTTATATCTGATGCCTTTAGAAATATTTCTGTCTTTACAGTATGTCACTCATGAGCAATTAAATCATGATGATTTGGAGAACAAAACTCAAATTCTCTAAAAAAGGAACTGTCAAAGTTTTTCACCCTCAACTCATACACTTTAAATATGCTTTCTTGTGCTTCTGTGTATATTATACATTATTGATGAACAAATGCACTACAACTCTGGAAATAAAATGTGAGTATCTAAAACACTAAGCTTGAAAAATAAAGATGAAATCTCTCAGAGGTACTAATTACTGAGACTGAAAAACATAGTGTGGTAGGGGCTGCAAGAACAACTCAGAATTGTTTTTACTTTTCCATGGTATAAGTCATGGAAAATATTACCTACTGGAAGAACTATAAAGGAATTGAACAAGGCATCTTTCAAACAGATAGTTCTATTTGACTGAGAGAACATTTTGAGAAAACAAAATGCATACACCAGGACCTCTTGAGTACCTTAGTTATATCAAAACAACCACGTAAACTTTTCATAAAGTGTCTGTTAGAAGATATGCATGCAGTTAAAGCCCAGCAGTCATCAGGATGTTTGTATGACAGGACCACCACTGCCCAGCACCACACTCAGAGTTCAGTGTAATCAGGTTTTGCCCACCCAACCTTATATTGACTGTAAGCTGTCGTAGGACAGGGAGGGGGTTTTGGTGATTGTGCTCCTGTTGAGAAAGGTATGGGACTGCTGCCTCTTTAGATATCAACAACACAAAGGCCAAATTGCAAATGCTCTTGGCACTGCTTTCAATATGGCTTGGCTGAGAAACCACAGACAGATTACAAGGGCTTGTGGTCTAAGTAAGGGGCAGAGTTTGAAAGGGGGGCTCTTCAGTAACATGTAGGGAAGGAGAAGTTAAGACAGTGAAATGGTGCTGTCCACTGCAGTCTCAACACTGCAGCACTTACCTAAAATTATTTGAATACACTACAGCAAGGGGATATCAGCTTTTGGGGAGCCCTGTTAGTTTTGCAAATACAAAGAGCTTTTGGCATGAACTAGGCAAGAATAACTGCCTTGGAGAGGTGTACTGAGCAAGAGGAGGTGAAGTAATACTATTTGTTTCCTTTCTTCACCTCTAGGTGCCCATCCTGAGACTCCTTGTGCACATGGAAGTAGTCACCTAATCTTCCACTGAATTATTTGTGTGTTACATCAGTGTTTGCAGATTGAGGGCTTGATGGACAAGGTCTGTATCTGCTATCAATTTGTCTCAAAAACTGAAAGTAAATTATGATGATTTTGCCCTGAGTCTGCAAAGATTGATGGATTTTCACTGTTCATTTCTAAACAACTTGTATCAAAAATTCTTCTGCAACACATAACAGTCATAATACATTTTTATGTTGTCAACAATAAATCCAAACATGTCTAATAACCACATATTGCTATGGACAGCAGTCAGATTACTAGCTGTGTTTGCCAAATGTGTCTTAGAGCTCCCTGCCAACACCACTTCTGCAGGACTGGCAAGCCTGCTGCATTCAATAATAATTTGGAATCAGATAAGGAGATAATTACATAAAGGACAGGAAGGAGAGAGAAAGGTGAAAATCAGACATGTTGGATCTTATCAGCCTCCTACTTGATGTGAAGGCAGGTGGATGGTCACTGCCTGACCACAGTGCAGTCAGGAGCATCTGAAAGGTGCCAGCAGATGCTGATCTCAGACCTGCTTGAGGAGCTGTTTCCTGTGTTCCTGGAACATCTTATTTCAAGAGAGAATAAATTATGGTATTTGCCCAGGAAAGGTAACGTAATGAGAACAGATCAAGTGAAATGTTTAGCCTGGCTTTGGATGAAGTCCTTGGCAGTTTGCCTTCTGGGCTCTTTTTTCTGAGGTGGGTTTTATGCACTTTCAGGGAATTGTGTGTTTCTCAGATTTCTTATTAAAATTTTGCAAGAATAAAATAAGAAATACATTAAGATAGCTTTAAATCAGATTTTAAACACCCACAGATCTATTGAAAACATGTATTATCTTTTTTCATATAAAATCAACAAATTTGGCTTCAGAGTGTTTTTCATGGATTTCTCAGCATTTCAATGCTGTTAATAATTTCAAATATAGTTTTAAAAATGCATTTGGCTTAATAACAAAGGTAACATTTTCCCCTTATTCATAGCCACAGAATAGGCAGTATCAACAAGTGTTTTATAAGCCAGACCTTCAGCTAAAGGTTGACTTAACCACCTCCACTAATGGATTTCAATATTGTTTGCCATATTTTCTCATGTAAACATGTAATTAGAGCTCAGAAGATGAGAACAATGGTTCCATATTTGCATTTATTTGTTGAAAATTTTCATTATAATTTTCATGTCATTCTGTTTAAGTAGAATTCTATAATGGTGTTTATGAGCACTGTATTCTGCCACCCTGGTACTATAAATTCACATACCACTTTAAAATCACAAACTGTATAGGGATTTTCCTGATACTGAGTGTTACTGAGATAATGTTTCAAAAATTCTGGCCTTTAACCTGTGAGACACAGGCATGAGTTCATGATATTTAAGATACAGTATTAAAAAAAACCCCAAACCTCTACAACATCAGTCTAATATTTACTTCCTGTAATCAATTACAAATTACAAAGCATTCTGGATCAGAGACCCAGAGTACCTAGTACCTGCTTCTATTTGGAAATTAGTGCACCTAGGGAATTCCAGGTAACAGAGTTTTAAACAGCAAGAGAGATTTAAAGAAGTACATGTGCAAGCAAATAAACAATAAGTTGTGCTTACAGGATGATCTCACACCTGAGAGAGCAAAGGTGACATAAGAAAAAATATTGGTTTGGGTTTAAGTGTATTTAGTGAATATTACTTATACCAACCTTAACAGCAGTATACCTTTCAAGTATCTTGAGAACTTTTCCTGCTTTGCAAGCCTAGTTTTTGTGCAGTGATTGCTCCTTGTAGCTTCGGAGTAAGATATTTGGGTTCTTTCAGAGCTCTAAAAACAAATGTTCTCCCCTGAAATAAATTATTTTGCCTAGAAAAGGCTGACAGATAAACTAAATTAAACCAGTGCAGTTGCTGGTGGGTTTGTTTGACTGTTCAGAACCTGGTCCACAGTCTTTTGGAAAGATTTATCTCAGCTCTAGGAATGGCTACAAACTTCATTTATGCAAATCTTGGAAAAGGAAAAGGAAAAGGAAAAGGAAAAGGAAAAGGAAAAGGAAA
>CM031857.1:99921421-100080680 GCA_018697195.1 Certhia americana
CAGAAAGAGAAAATTTCAACAGAATGTGATATTGGCATACATTAAAAGAAATTTTCATTGACAGTGCTTGTCAGTATAATCCCAAAGATGTTTTCCAACTTTGAAAATTCTGTTTTAACAAATAATTTTGAACAGTTTAATTTGAACAATTCCTTGCAGAAATACAGTTCTGAGAAGTTTGCTTTAAATAGGAGAATGGACGTCAGATGTGATGGATAGATAAATGCAATTTTATTACCTAAAACGTGAATAATAACCTTTTTTTTTTTTGAGAAAGAAAAACAAAGAAATGTTGAGCTAAATTGGTTGTGTTGTTTGTTGCAATTCTTTTTGATTAATTAGAATATAAGGTTAAATTGTAATAAGTGTAGAAGTGTTGGTAACTTGATAATAAATATTGATGTAAGTTTGACATAACAGAGTGCTGCCAATAATAGTTGTATACCCTAATGTTTTAATCAATAAAATTATGAAATGCTTTCAAACCAATATTTAATACAGATAAAATAAGGCTTAAACGGTTGTTCCCTGGCACTGTTCCTAAGGTGATGTTGCTGGAGAGAGCAGAAACATTCTGCTCTGCCAGACAGTGCTAAAGATAAACAAGGTTGAAAAGAAAGCAGGCTGAAGCTTTGGTGGAAGAAAACACAATTTGGTTTTGGTAATAAAATAATTGCTTCTTTTTTTGACTTCTGCTTTTCTGAGGCTGTAGGTGTTTGTGAGGACGTCAGTGTGATTACTCAGAGGTGATCCTACCACAGGTCACAGGTACAATCCAGTCTTCCCAACCTCAGAAGGAGGAAGATTCGAGCCTAGGACTTACCTTCCCTACCAGCTTCTGCCACTTTCTAGCATTTCTAGCATTTTCAATCCTCTTTGGCCCCCACAGCCCTGAGCCACCCACACCTCATGACATTCAAGTTTGTTTTCCAGCTGCTGAAATCTGCAATAAAAGAAAAGCCAAACTAGAACAAAACTAGTCCCTTCTGCACTTTTCCATATGTGTACAGCTGAAAACAACAATGTACTAAACAAACCCAGGTGGAGATACCAGAATTTTACACCTGCTTAAATGCATCACACTGTAAATGCCTTGGGCTTCACTTACTGATCTCCTTAACAAAGCTCTTTTCAACATGCTGTCAACTGAGAGAAATCTGGCAAGAGCTTGTGAAAATTACTACTCTCAGGAATACTTATAAGGCATGAGTGGTCCTGTGAGTTTGGAGTTAGACAGCAAGAGGCAAATCTCAGTTTGTTTTAATCAGGAAAAATATCATGTTTACTGTTATGCATCCTCAGATGCCTTTATCTCTATTTTGTATTTTTCACTTAGAAGAGAACTGAGCACAATCATTCAAGTGCAATAATTTTCCTACAACACCGTAATATTTTTGTAGCAAGTAACAACAAATGAGAATCTCTTTTGGACATAAAAAGATGTGGCCAAAATACCACACTGAGTTAATTAAAAGAGAGGGTTCCCAACTGGATGATGGTTGTAGTTAATTACATAAGTGCTTGCCAATGGCCTATAGGTAGCAGAACTTCTTGGCCTCAGACAATAGAACAGATGATTGCGCAGCTACAGAGAGCATATGTTTTTCACTCCCCGTGATATGATTATATTGGACAAGATTTCATATGAGAAGCTTTTTGTTTACATGTGCTCCTAGAACACTGTGGTTCACCCAGTCTCTTACAAGAGAGCCTTGCCATTCAGTCAGCTTCATTTGAAGACCATCCCTTTTCAGAAATAATGACCTTCAAAGTCCAAAATCCCCTATCATTATCATTAGAGAAAATATCTTCTCTTACCTTTGTACTTTTACTTTAATTTGCTCTTTCTACCAATACTACTCATTATTCCACTCACACTGGATCTACCAAAGGTTTCTACCCCTACTTTTCCTATCCGTGCTTAATTTTCCTGCCTTTTTCTTTCTGTCCTCTGTGATACTTCTTATCTGCACAGGTGACATGTGCATATTCTGTATACCTCTGAACCCAGTAGCTAAATTCTTGAGTCCAGCAGGACTTTAAATGTCTAGTACTTGTCAGCAGTCCCTGGCGAGCATTGGGATCCTATAAGAATGTCATGATCTTGACAAAGAGCTACCACAGAACCTGCTAAGCATGGTGTGAGTCTCAATCCCTTTCCCCCTACAGCTGCCTTACCCAAGCCATTGCAAATGCTCTAGGTCTTGCTCACAGACACCTTCCTGAAGAGAGGTGCCTACCTAGGAAGGCCTGACTCATTTTGTGCAGTTGCCTCTAGATTAGAGTTTGCAAACAAGAAGCATAGAAGTCCCTTAATTTCCTCTTCAGGCAGAGAGGATTCAAAGATAAGTGATAACTGGTGTTCAGGTTTCTAATAAATGCTAATTAATTTTAAAGTAATATAACCAGTTACAGGGAAGGGGTTAATAGAAAAAAAAATACCTTGTGCCTTGCAGGGACAGGAGGAGAAAAAGAGCCTGGAGGCTGGTGGAAATAGAGGAAAAGGAGAATAAAGGTGACAGCTGACATGAAGAGGCAAGTAGTGTCTGGATTAAGTGAAGAGTTTGTCTGAATTAAATTTACTAGCTTTGGCTTGTAATTTTAAGCTGTGAAAGTGCTGTTCTTGTTTTTTTCCTTGGGCGTTTTTTTTGGGTTTTTTGGTTGGTTGAAGTTTTTTCCTTACTTGGCTGCCTATTCAATGAAAGACACAAGCAAATTAGATTGGGAATTGAGACCCATGCATTTCACTTCCAAGGAAAATGCTATATAGATACCCAAACACATGAACAGTCCTGTGTCCCAGTTTTAGAAGATGTAGTAATCTGTGGATCTCCCTCTCTTTTACAGGCAGGGTGGTGCTGGCCACAGCTGCCTGTGCATGGATTTGCTCTGGGCAGTGTAAGTCACGTTGGTGTTTCTCAGCTGCAGTTGCAGGAATTGCTGCCTGCCTTGGTGCCACGTGGACATTCTGTGCAACAATGTCCTGTCCACTCTGCTCTTTGCATCACAGCTGCTTCACTGATTTTTTAATAGTGCTTTTCATTCACTCTTTATTAATTGCATGGCTGTGAAATATGATTTTAACTCTACCTTAGTGTCCTTTACACCTAGAGCTTTTCAATATATTAGCCTGCTAAGATCTGCTGTTAAACAAGACTATGCACTGCATTTATAGACTTCAGTTAGGCTAATTCAATTTCCTCCCCTTCCCAAATGTGCAATGAACATTTTTGTTGCAGGGGCCGGAGTTAACAGTGGAATTCTCCCTCAAGAATCTAGTAGTTTCTCACATCTGCATAATTGAATAAAAAACATTTAGGACTTTCCCACAGAGCTTCTCTCAGGACATCTAGCTACTGACTCATAGATTTCTATACCATATCCTGCCTTCCAAATCTGTCTTTCAGTCCATCCATCCATCCATCCATCCATCCATCCATCCATCCATCCATCCATCCATCCATCCGTCCATCAATCCGTCTATCCATCCATCCATCCCAAAAAAGTGATTTCCTAAATCTTTACTTCCTGTGAGTAATCCAAGGCTCTTCCCAGGCCACGCTTAGTGAATACTGCTTGTGTTGCCACATGGTCCTGAAGATGCCTATTAAATTTGAACTCTTCACATAAAATACACTCTATTTCTGTAGATGATATGATTGATAAGTGGAACTGAATTTTAGAGAAGAGTAAATCAAGGGGGACAATTGGTGATAGAGCCATTTGATGCAAAAAACGAATAATTTGGGCCAGTCAGTTTAGAGATGGCTGTAAAGGACCAAAAGGTCACCTCAGTTTAGCCAGCTTTGCTGAAGGTCAAGCAGAATTCCAGCAGATCCCTAGCCTATCTGCCAGACCCAGCACCTTTCCTCCGGGGACCCCATATGTCCAAGCAGGCCAGGTCTCGACCTGGCCTCCTGAAACAAAGGTTCTCAGCCTTTTGGCAATATCATGTACCTCAAAGCAGTGACCATTTCTTCAGTCTTAGCTTCTTTCATTGACTTCAAGATCCACCAAGAATCTGTTTAGAGGAAATTTTGGATTTTTTTTTCCAGTTCAAATAGAATATAAGCAATAACTAAGTGAAAATTAAATTTCTGGTGATGAAGAAATGTTCAGCTCTGGGTGAATGAGCAGAAATTATCTGTGGCAAAAAAAGCAAATGAGATTTAGCCATTTTGGGCTGGCACGTGTTCATCACACATGAGCTGTTGATGGTTATTTGGGGACAGAAATAAATTAAAGCTTTTCTAACTTGCAGGCATAGTGGTGTTAAAAACCTAAGTAGTGATAGTAAAGCTGTGGTGTGTTTCTAGTGGGGCTGAAGAACTCTGCTGTGTTTGTACAATCCTCTCCAAGCACTGCCTGCAAAAATACCTCTTCCCATCCAGGAGACTTCTTCAGCTCAGCAAGAAGGATGGTCCCACACTAAAGCAAGCGATCTAAGAAATACACAAAATGATTCGTTACTAGTTGCTTGAGCTCTTCTGAAGGGCAGGGAAAATAAAACAGGACAAGTTACCAAAAGTGGCAGGGCTTCCCAATACAGGGTTCTGAATAGTGTAGTATACTGTGATAGGGAGATGCTCTAACAGAACTGTTTCCAGCTGAACCTTTTGGAAAAAAAGAAATTTCCCCAAGGGAGGGAAAAAAGAATGTTTAAAAAAAAAGGTCATTAAGCAATTTCTGTGTATTTTCTGCAAAATTTAGGCAGTCACAGTACGTTGTCAGTGGCAAGTCCAGTGGAACAGGGTAGGAAAACAGAACTCATTTTCTGCTGCAAATAAAGTTGTTATTCAACTTCTCTTGCCAGAAACTCACGGCCAAGAAGATAATAGGCCTGCTTGTTACAGAATATATTTACAGCTTAATCACAATAATAAAACTCCCATAGCAGGACTTCAGTAGAAGTGCAGTTCTGCTTCAAATCCTGTGTGATATCAGACTCATGGGCAGAATGGGCAGATTTGAGGCACTGTTCACTTTGTACATACCTACCTGATCATGTGACAGGGCACACAAATTGGTGTACAGAAAGAAACCCACATGGTCTCCACTCTGCTGCTATTTTCTGCTTTGGAGGACAAAACACTTAATGAAAAATTACTTGGGTTTATGATAACTCATATCTTAAAGAATAAAGAGCAATTTATATTCTATTTAATTTTTTTCTTGTCTGCCCCTAATTTATCATCTACTCCCCCCCTACTAAATCCAGATTTAATTATGCTACTGTTAGTGGCTGTGAAGCTAAATTCTAAGTGACTTTCATCACAGTCTGTGTCTTACAATCTCAAGCTGGGAAGAAGTGACTCATCTTTTTTCATTAGGATGAATAAACTCATCTCCAGAAGATAAAAGTTGGCCCAGACTACATCCCATCCCTTGAACCAAATATAATGCATTTTCAAGTAGAGAAAATTTGCTAAAAATTGAAACTTTTCTCCCTGAGTAACCTGATTGATTTCAGCAGGACCAAGTCAGATGGAGTCAAGGAATTGTGACCTGAGACAAAAATGTATTTTTGCTAAGAGAAAGGACACAAGGACAATTTTAGTTATGTGTGTTGGACAATCACATTGAGCAGGCACAAAGGGCTTGCATCCCCAAAAATATCAACTGTCTGCATATAAATCTTATTATTCTCTTTCCTTTCTAATTCCTCACAGGCTGAGATGAATAATTGCACTTTTGTCAGAGTGCATCAAATCCCTGTCCTTTCCTTGCCTTGTATTTTGCCTCACTGTACCTCGCCTTTGCCTTTTCCCATCACAATTCAATATTATGGTTAGTGTAAAATTGTTGTTCAAAAAGTTTTAAGAGTGACTATTGTTAAAATAATAGCTGGAGGTTCTGTTTGCTCTGTTCCAAGAGCTCCTCTAAAAACTTAAATTAACAGCAGAAGTCTTGTGTTTTTCTAGCAGTCAGACATCTAATTCCAAAAATTGTGGTGTATTATCCTGGGTTTGTTCATTTCCATTAGTGTTTAATAAAGTCTCCATGGCCTGTGTGCAGCTGCTGTTTGCATTATGCGTTTCCAGTACCTTCCATGGTTTTATTTCTCCCTAAAGCAGTCCCAAAATTCAAAGTGATGGAGGCTTTGTGGATGATGCTGATGCTGAAATCAGAAGATGTTCCTTCATACACTGTCCTATACTGTCATGAAGTGGCATGCCAAGTCTTGGCCTGCTGACCAATGTGCAGATGCCTCTGTCTTTCTTTTATCCTGACAGCTTCTATTTTGTGACAAAAAAGGATTTTAGCCCATGCTCTGTGCTGCTGCTCTTCCTGCTGGGTTTGGTCTGATTCCTGCAGCTGTGGTCCTCCAGATCTCAGGGAAATGCTTTATTCCCCCCAAACCTGCAACTTTCCATATGAAAGTCAAAGACAAAAGGGAGTTAGATGAGGAGGTGTAAACAAGACAGGTTTTTACTGTGAGACAAAGTGTTGTTGCCTTTTACAACCTGGGTAAAGCACTGAGAGGTATTCCAAGAAGAGTGATGGGGGAATATGGAGAAATCTCCTTGAGATGCTTCTGGGTGGTTGTACAGCTTGTTCAGATGAAGTTAATCAGTGATTTGTGCACTAATATATGTTTATTTGAAAAGCTAGGGGGGTCAATTTTCAACAGAAACTCTATTATCTGTTTATAATAATACAACTCTGAGTCTTGTTTGGAAAAGTAACACTGAGTTTAGTTATGTCACTCCAGTATTTTTTCTCTCTTTCTTCTAATTTATAATTTAGAAATCCTGAGCATGTCATGTTTCTCTGCAAGTCAACAGACCCTGTTATTTGCAGTTACTGAAAATAATATTTTGGCTACAATAAAGATGTCAGCAATCTGCTTCTGCTTGTTAATGAAATGAAGTGATTCACATCTAGAAAATGAGTATTCCTAGCTCTGAAGAAAGAATTGTCATCCCACAGCAGTAAACAAAATGAAATTTAGCTTTCAACAGTTTACAAGTGGAAGCTTAGGAGCTTAATTGGAATATTTTAGTGGGGTTTGGGTTGGATTTTTTTTGGTTTTTTTTACTACTAGCACTTTTTTGTCTTTTGTTTGTCCTATTATACATCATCTTCCTGATTAATATCTTTTTATGGGCTGAATTCTGTCTTACTTCACATAGGAAGAGACTCATCAAATTATATTTACATTAATAACATCTGCATTTATAATTTTCCTCCTTTCACGTTGTCTCAGATGCTTAGACATAAGGGTAAAAATAAATGGTTTGACGTCATTTCTAACAAGACAGAGGAGACAGGCCAAAGCTGTCAAGGGAAGCGACAGCCACAGACAAGATACACATTGCTTTGTTCTCCCCTTCAAAGCCTTTGGTTCATCCCTAGCAATCACTCTTGATTACATACCAGATAACTGTCTCACTGGGGCTTTTTTGACAAGCAGGCCTCTCAACAGACTGAGATTTTTCCTTTTTGTATGACAATCATGCCATGTGTGTACAAAAGCACTGGACCGGCACCCGTTTGCTCCTGTTTGGACTTCCTGTGTGCTTTTGGGTGTTATCACTGAGAAGAGAATTCTCTCTTTGATTTAGCTGTCACACCTGGCTTACCGTTCAGACCATATGGAGAAAGAAGGGAAGCCCCAGATGTGTGTGTTTTGGGGGAATTACCCGCCAAGTACCTGTAGGTTGCTCACATTGTTGCAAAGATTGCCAATTTAATTATCCGTTATTAGGCCAGGAAAACACTTAACAAACGATATTTGTAAAAACTTGTAGACAATGATTACCCGAAATTAATTCAGAATTAGATTTCCTCTAAAAATCTTATTTTACTGAACTGTTTCAAGAGGTGTTTAATTTGAAATAAAAGCTCATTTATCTTAGCAAAAGGAGCAAAAGTAACACATTTTGTAACATTTAGAAGTACCACAGTTTTGCACCTTCAAACCATGTAATGACACAGATACAGATGTAACTGGCAGCTCTGCAGTGAGAGGTGCTGGTGAAGTGTTAGAGTTGAGCTGCCAAATAATAGCTCCCATTAAGAAGTTAATTGGACTAAATGTCCATTTTTTTGGGCTGTATTTTACGTGGTGATTCAGTGGGTCAGATTATTACTTTTATGTAACTAACACCAAAAATGTTTTTAGATGTTTTCATCCAAAAAGTAAAGATAAAAGCCCTTTCCTTAGTTGTTTAAATACAAGTGTGATCTTCTTCCCTGAGCTAAGAGGTGATGGAAGAGGGAAGGGAAACTGTTGCAACAATAGAACAGACTGGTTTTTATGAAGGTGTAGCTCCAAATGGAGTCAGGGCTCTGTGCAGGGGAGTTGGGAATCTTGTCCCCATAAGGTGAAGCAGCAGCTCCTGGAGGGAATGGCCTCCAAGCGACAACTCAGGTATTACTAGGACGGACCTACTCTAACTGTGACAGGCAAAATAAACAATTTGTCTCTCACCATCTTTTCAGATGTTTGCAAATCTCCTGAATCCTCTCTGCCATGACTATCACTTGCCTCATTTAGAAAGCAAGGTAGAGACAGCAGCAGAACTTTGGATCAAATGCACTTGGTGCTGTTTGGAACAGAAAAGTCTGCATGTGGTGTCTGCACTCAAATCCGGGTTGCTCTACTGTGACCACACCTAGGAGTCCTGACTCTATTGCTGCTCAGCCAGCTAGTTCTTGTTACAAATGTCATGTGAAGTATTGCTGCAGTCACTTCTCATAGATAATGGCACTTATAGTCATTTATGATTTTAAACACCAGCTATGCTTTCAGGGCAGATGAGGCAGAATGTGCCTGACAGTAGATTTTCTCCTTAATTGAGTGGAAAAGACTGTGCTGAAAGCCCAAAGCTGAAATAAGTCAGAATTTTTCAAGACAGAGTAGGTGCTCAAGCACTGGAACAGTTTTCTGGGAATCATGATGGATTTTTAGCACCTGACCATGAGGATGGGACCTACATGATCAAGTCCTGACAGTGCCAATGGGTAAACAGAGCCAGTCACCTTCTTTTCTCGGGACAGGCAATGTGGAGAGGGAGACACACTGGGGACCCAGTCCAAAGTGGAAGTAATCATGCAAATTGTAAGAGAAAAGTACCCATTTTCCCCCACTGACTGTAAAGAAATGAAATAAATGTAAAAAACTAATTACACTCTGAATTTCTTTTTATGCTGGCATAACTCAAGCTTGATAGATGGGGTTAGTTAGTATGCTAAGGACAGTGCAAAGCCCTGATGCTGGTGGCAGGCTGAAGCTCAGAATGGATGATGATCTCCAGTGGGATAACCACCTGCAAGAAAAAGATCTGCAAGGAAAACCCCGAGAGGCGTAGGAGCAGGCAAATCTTAACAGTACAGCTAGAAAAGTGGACAAGTTACCACCAGTATGGTCAGAAACAGAAACTTCAAATAGCAGTCTCAGTGGAAACTATGAGTTTAACTCAATTCTCCTCCTTAATGAGATTATTCTAGGGAACTGGACTGTCAAGGTCCATGGAGAGGAGGAAGATGTTAATTAGGGGAAAGATAAAAAGGGTGTTGATTTAGTCCACTGGCTGGAAATTGAAATTATGACCAAAACCAAAACTGATAGAAAAGCAAATTACTTAGGAAGAACTTCAACCAAAAAACAAACAAACAAACAAAGCCAAAATCATATAAAGATGTTTTATTTGGCAAATAGAAATGGAAGTAATAAATAAATAGGTAAGTTCAAAGGTAGCTCTTATCATAAACCCCTAGAATAGATTCATGCACAAACATCTTGCTCTGTGGACTACATGAATGTGTAATATTATTATCTAGGTCAGAGGAGCTGTAGCTGGGCTTGCCTTTGCATGATTTCCCTGCCTTCAGAATACTGTTCCCTGAACTGAGGAAGAACACCCAAGGCACTTCTGGAAGGTATTTCCTGCGACAAATCTGCAGATCCTCATTTTAGCCTCTCATAGAATATCATGAGTTTGAAGAGACCCACAAAGATCCTCAAGTCCAACTTTTGGTCCTGCACATGGTAAGTCCAAAATCATACCAGCCTCTCTTGAATGCTATCGGGTACTTTGTTAAAAATACTTACATAAGAATTAAGAGTAAAAAGTTTTATTAAGAAGCTTCTGAAGAGCATAATTGTTCCTGTAACTATTCACTTTTCTTGTTAAATCTTCTAGTCTGCATCCAGTAATACAATTGGAACTTGCTGTATCTTTAGTCAGATATTTCCAAGGCTTTGTTTTAAATTCTATTTGAGCATCTTGACTGTTCCAGGTTATTTTTCCACACAGCACAGAAAGAACCTCCCAGGGATTTTTATCGTAATTTGGCAGCTGAGCTCTGCAACATAACTAGATATCTCAAAAGACTGAATCATTTTTTCCTTGCTAATGATTCTTAATTTTCTTTTCAGAGGAAATAAAATTCATAGTGAAAATCATTCTTTATTAAATGACATTTGTAATAAGCTGGAACACAGAAAATGAGATTGAACCAAAACTTTTCTTTTTTTTCTTGTTGCAAAGTGCTTGCTAACATTTGGCCTTCTGCAAATACTGAGGATATGTATATGGTCTTTGCTGTTCCTCATTTATTATGATTCTGCCCAAGGTTGAGGCAAAAGAATAACTATTAATCATTTCTCCCTTCTATTCTTTTTTGCTGAGGGAATTATAGAGTGTCCTCCAAGAAGAAAGGGAATTTCTGAACTGCTAAAGCGATAGGAAAAAGATAATTAAAAAGACATGGTGAGAGGGAAAACTACGCTCTCAAAAAAAGCCTTGAGAAATATCATAATCACTGAAGTATTAAAGTTGTTATGTCTGAAACACCACCTGGGAATTTATGCAGAATTGTTTCTGAGCGTAGCTGTTGCAGTTATGGCAGAAGAAGAGGAAAAGTGTCAGCGTCAGACCAGGGTCCCCTCTAGCTCTGCCTTCTGCTTCCCTGCACAGGAGCCTGGGAGACCATGAGCCCATCCTCTGCAGGATATTCTCTTCTACTCCCAGCACCCACCCTTGGATTAGGG
The DNA here is from genome assembly GCA_018697195.1 of Certhia americana. Lineage (NCBI taxonomy): Eukaryota > Metazoa > Chordata > Aves > Passeriformes > Certhiidae > Certhia > Certhia americana. The sequence continues at coordinate 99,932,421 of CM031857.1, forward strand.
ATGCTGGAAGCTACATCCTCACCTACTCCCTTTGCTGCCTGTTCATGGACTTGTTGTCCAAATTTGTCCAAAGCCTTTTGGAGCCCAACTCCTCCCCAGGATAACACATTCCACAAACTCAGTTTCCATTACTTACAAATCCTCTTCTGTGATTGTAGAGTTTGGTGAATAGCAGTTCTAGTAGCCACCCCATTCATCACCTCAATGTTTTTGTGAACCCAAACCACATTCTCTCTCAGCCTTTTTGTCGGCCATCACCATTAACACTCCAGCTCTGCATGGATGCTGTCTGCACCCTGTTGAGCCCAGTCTGAATGGACAGTATTGCTGGAGCTGTGCCTGATCACTGGTAGCTGTGTGAAGGTGTCACTTGTGAGGCTCAGGTACCCCTGTTCTGCTGTCATCCATACAGATCTATAGGCTTCTACACTGTCATCTTTCCTGGGGCAGCTCTGTTCTCTCCTAAGCAGCACTTTGAGCTATGATACTGAATTTCAACAGGACTGGCTTTAAACCAGCACTTAAGTGGCACCCACATGCCTGCAGCGGGCTAGTGAGCTGCTGCAGCAGTGCTCAGTGACAGCCAGCTAGAGCAAAAGCTCCATCAGGAAAAAATCAGATTGTTTTGGGTGAGCAGCAGAGCTTTGGCTTTTGCTCCTGTTGCAGTAATGGTACCCCCTTGGTACTCCCTCACCAGTCCCCTATTCCCCATAGGATGTCACACCAAGGATGAGGAAATAGTGCTGGGACTAGAGGGACCATGTCAGGCCAGTGAGTCAGTAGGTGGATGCTGACATCCCAGACAGATTCTGTGATAGGATCAGGCTGTGTGCTATCAAGGGGGATACAAACCTGATTTTCCTTTTACCTGGCTGTGGATTTTCCAGAAGCACATGTGTCCTTGAGACCCTCACTCTTCTAATCTTCACTCCTGTTGAGAAGTTCAGTGGGTACTGGAGAGGGAACAGGAGAGAGGAGGATGGCTGGGCCAACAAACTATGCAGTTGCAAAATTTAATTACCTTGGAAATCAAGGTTTTAACAGAAAAGAGTGAACAATCCAGGCTAGTGAGGTATTACTAATTGTCCACAAAAAACTGCAGTGAGAACCATCTGTCACTCCCTAGAACATGCCTGTGTGCCTTCCTGCAGCCAGAGCCATCTCCTACATCAATTATCACAGTCTTTGTCAGACAAGTCAAACAAGAACAGCACAGCACGTAGCACATGCTTTTCGGGGATTGCTCCCTCTAATGAAGTATCCTGGAAAACTTTGTAAATACTGCCCAGGAAATTGTAGCCTGCTCTGTCAAAAATTATGTTAAGGTCCCATGCATGCCTTTCACTTGGGGGCTGTCGTTCTGCACTGGGCCTCATAGAGTAACATCAGCTTTCATCTTTGGCTATTCTTAAGCAGGGAGGCTTCAGATGTGAATATAGAGTCCTAGAGTTCTTGGGCAGAGCAGCTTTACTGGGGTGCCTTGTAGTGAAACACTTAGAGCTGAAAGCTCACATGCAGGCATTTGCCAGGAGTGATTTGTGTAGTCTAACAGATTTTTCAGGACAGGAGAAATGCAAGCCTTGAGCATATTGGAAACTTGTGGAAGCAGCCAGTGATCTCCTTACTAAACAGACATTATTGATGCTTCTTCTCTAAAGTACCTCTGAACATACATATAGGGAAAAACAAAGCCTTCTGAGTAGTCAATTAAAAAAACCTGTTTCACATATATAGTGTTTTGTAAAGAGCTCTCTGAAGGTTTGGGAGGACAGTTGACTATATAACAAGGATAGGGCTCTATACTGATGGCTTAACTAGGTCTAACTTTGTGTATTAAGACATGGAATATACATTACATCTTTACTGGCATGTGAGAGGGAAAACTTGGGAAAACTTGACTTCTGAATCTAAGAAAGAGTCAAGGAATAACACCTTCTGAAGAGCTTGGTCTCATTAAAAAGACCAAGAGAACAAAATGGTGCAGTTCCATAGTAACCAAAATATAGGCTAGAAATAGAATGATTTTCAGTATGTAGACTGTTGCAGCCTCCATTACATGATGGATCTCAGAAGCTCTTTGATCCTCTCAGCTATGCAGTCAGAGTGACAAGGAAGATTCTTTCTCCTTACAGATTCAAACTCCCTCCCTTCACCCTCCCACTTCATCACACCTCACTGAAACAGCTCACACTCAGCATCACTTAAGACCTGTAGAGATTTATTTTGAATTGCTGGTTGAATTGCTGCTTTGTGAGATACAGTTTTGTACTCCATCGTTGCATTTTTCAGCTGTATTTGCCTGGATCAAAGACCAGGAGCTCCTCAGTGACAAGAGCAAAGACCTACAGTGTCAGATGTTAGTTATATACAGATAGTGCTGATAAAAAACCCTGACTCTAACAAACATAAAATCTGAGAATAGCTGTGCTGATCAGAGGTTGAGCTATCTCCAAATCCTCTCTCTGACACTGACTACATGAGCATGTTTACAAAAGACTGTCAGGACAAGCCAACCACATAGCAATACTTCCTTATGTGTTATCTAGTCTCCAGCAGTTGGTAGTTCAGACTCCCCCAAACCTTAATCAGCATCTTTGCATTTAGCAGCCCTTAATGGGTTTTTGTTTCCAACACATTTAAACTTTTAACATCCACAGCATCATAAGTCAATGAGTGTGGCAGTATAACTATGCATGTGGGAAGAAAAAATTATTTTGTTTATTTTGAATCAGTATCCTGTGAAGTTCATTTGATGCCTTTCATTTTATACTAGGGAAGAGTGTGCAGTCACTGCCCTATGTAAGTCTTACTTTGTAAGTCAAACTTAGCATTACTTATGGCTTCATAAAAAACTGCTGCATCCACTTCAGGCACCTCCTTTGGAAATGGAGGACAACTAATTTATTTGATTGCTCTTCCTTTTAAATGTGGTATGTAACTTTAATCATCTTTATTGTCCTTCTCTAACCTTTGCCAAAAAATTGAGCTTCATATGAGTTGTATGGATTGATATTTGAAGATATGTTAATTCATATAATCTAGCTGCTCAACTGAAAATGCTCTTTTTGATACAGTTCCACTATAAAAATTCAGATAATATATTTATTCCTTCAAGATACAGAATGAAACTTCTAGTAGTCTAATTATATGCAACATCAGTTAATTTAACAGTTATTCATTTCACAGAATGTAAGAAAAATATCTGTGAGTTACTCTTACACATAAATTTCTAACAGAAATGCAGTACTTAATTCACAGAACAGAATTATTTTATTAAGAAATTAATTTAGCAGTAAATATTCATCTTAAACATTTCAAATAATGCCTTTGCTGCTATACTGACACCTGAGATAGTAGAGATAGAATTTGGCTCATGAGAAAATTTTCTTATAGTGATATTTTGAAGTTATCAGAACACAAGAAGTGTAACTCCAATATTGAAGAGTTATACTCAGTTTTACCAGAAAGCAGGCAATCAAAGCAGAACTTTTAAAAGCTCCTCAATGACGGGCCCTTCAGGGCTCTAACTACTACAGGTACTCAACCCTCAAGGCCACCTGAAGTGAGATTGTTTCTTTCAGGTAAGCTGAAGGCAATGCTACTATCACAGGAGTGTGAGCAGTACTTTACCATAGCTCATGTGAGGAAATTACAGCATTTCTTAAAAACAGCCCTGAGGTTCAAACTATTATTTTAGCACGTTGAGCAGCTGTGTCTTCAGTCAATTTAATCAGCAAATTGTATGTCTTTTGGCTTGATCATGACCCAAACTCTTTTAATTAATTAACTCAATTCTGTTCTTCAAACTACTAGGAATGAGGCACATCTTGACTGAAATAACTGTTATTACCTGATGGGTCCCAATAGAAAAAACTCCTGATTCCATGAAGGACAGGCAAGCCAAGGATCTCTTTTTTATTTTTTTTTTTACATTGGAAACCGAGTGCAGTACTGCAGGTGTTCTCCATCAAGTAACAATCATTCTCACCCTTAGATTGGGTTATATATATGGTATTTACTGCTTGTGGTCACTGCCTTTCGCCTTCCTTACATTTCTCACCCTACCAAAACAGCAATGGAAGAGAAACAGATTCTATCTTATACCTGCTCAGTTTTCTGCAAATAAACCAGCTCAGCATTCCTCTACACTGGTTAAAAAGGGTTGAAAACACAACCTCAAATTATAACAAAGTGGAAAATGAGAGGAATGATTCATTTAACACCCAGCAATGAAAGCAGTGACTCAGCTGAGAGGGAACAATGAGAGTTTATCCGCACTTCTCCAGCACTGGAATGAACTGCTATTTGCTCTCTTAACTATGGCAGTACTGCCATTTTCCAGCCTCATATTCAATTGATGTTTTTGGCTTAATTCTCAGCTGGGGAACTCTTTTTTTTTTTTTTTTTTCCTTCTTTCTGTAGCTTCCAGGTAGCTAATAAAAGAGAGCCACCTACGCCAAGCTGTTTATTGCCACCTGCTCCCAGTGCCAGTGGGATGGCAGCAAGCAGGGGACAGGTGATTCAGTGTTAATTAGACCTTTCTGGCCCAGCAGTACTCCTGAGGGCTGCAGTTACAAGTGACATCTCAAATAAAAGCCCAGACAGGGGCTGCACATATCAAATAGGCAGTCCTTTAACCCTGCTTTTCTGCTTCACTTTTCCAAGATTATCCCCATGCTGGGACGATCCCTCAGGGTAGCAGAGCTCCCCCATAACCAAGGAGTCCTGTTCTGGGCTGTCAGTGGATTCTCTTCCTTACCTGACTCCTCCATAATGTTTCCTGGTTTCTATCTTTTCCTACTTTCACCCTTACAGTCATTTATTGAAGAAAGATAAATGATATGCTGTTCCTGCATCTGTTTTCATGTGCTGGACTAAATGGTCTGTTGTTAGCACATTTGGATGGGACACTGTGGCATTGCAGAAACAATCATCTCATTCACTGAGCATTGGGAAAAATAATATTAAGCTTTTTTCTGAGGAGCCGAAGATACACCCAGAGAAGTTTCCTGCAGCCCAAATTCTGGTTTGCACAGAGAAATGAGTTTCTTGTGTTGGTCAGTTTGACCAGATTAGTGAGATTTGTTTTCTTGTTAAATTGATATATTCATTCATCCTGGGGTCAAACATTCAGAAAATCCAAAACAGAAATTGCTGCTATTGGCAGCTTGTGACTGAACTGGATTGTATCAAGAAGACCAGGATTGTACAGGGGGTTTTTTTGGTTCTGTGCAATGGCCTTGTTTTCCCTCACCATGTCAAGAAAAAACACCCTCCACAATTCTTTGGTGGCATTTCTCATGCTGCAATTGCTGTTTTTATTCACCTTCCCTTCTGTATCAGATCTCCAAGGGACTTTTCTTACCACGAAGAGAGTGGTGTGTGGTGATTTGGACAGTTCAATGGTTAGCACAGGTAAAATCATTAATCCAACCCCCAAGGATTTACTAAAAATTTTTATTCATCCTAAACGTTAAGTTCCACAGACTCTATTCTCACCATCACACATATTGATCATGAAATTAAAGGTAAAATATATGCCTTGATCCATGGCCATATATTAGCACCTGATTGGAACTCAATAATAAACAAAAGCCCATGGCTCAAAGAGCCATAACCGATTTTTTCCAGAACTCCATTTTTTTGCAAACCCTTTGTGCTAATCTCTGTCTTCTCAAGGGACAAAAGAGGGATTTTTTGGATATGGTGTATAGACCTGGCAGTCATTAGATACTTGCCAAGACAGTATATGTTAGAGTTTCAGATCTTCTAAAACAAGAGATAAAGACTTTTTTTTTTTTTACCATACACACTTATTTCTTTTGCATAGTAGCTTTAACAGCTCTGCCTGGAACACATAGGACATGGAAGTGTGAATATTATATTTTCTCCATGTTTCTCTAATTCCTTGATGAAAGAAACCTGAATATAGATGATATGTGTTGAGAGGAGCCTGACTTTTAAATTGCGCCTGAGAACAAGGCATGTTCTCTTAAAATGAATAAAGCCATATGGCAACGATGAAGAGCAGCATTCTCCAAGCTTTTCACCATCCTCTAATGAGGCCAGATTCATGTCAAAGAGGTCTCCAAATCCATGGGGCACAGCTGGTGGGCTCAAAATTGTTTCGGGTGTCACCTGCTGCTCAGTACCTTGTCCTCTGGCAGGGACAGTGGGCTCTGTTTTCTGAAGCCATCCATGACACCTGGTGTGAGAGTGCTTCAGACCTTTCCTTGTGGATGGATGAGATTGCTGCTCACATTGTCTCACATTGTCTGGGAGACAGAACCAGAAATGCAAATGGCAGAAATGTCCCCTCACACTGTCTTGTTTTGCAGGCACTGCACCAAATCTGTCTTCCATTTAGCAAATACCCCTCCTGAACTTTAAAATGAGCCCAGTCAAGCCTCGATTGTCTGAAACTACTGAATTTCTTTTGCAAGTCATTCCTTTCAGGTCATCATAGAAAGATTACTTTAAATTATATTGTTTCCATGGGTTTGAATATATGTATTTTTAAATGGCACAAGAAAGAATGCTATTACAGTTCCCAGACTGCATCATGACTTCACATTGTTGCTATTTAACTTTCAAATAAGCCTTCATGGAAAAGAGAATATCCTTGGTGTTGCAGAAACAGATCCCAGCTGAACGCATCATAATCACAAATGCTTTTTCATGTAAGCAGAATATATATCATCTCAATGGATCTCCAGTTTCAACTTGAAAAGAAAAATAGAGAGTCTGATCCCAAGCTGTGTTCAAAGAAGGATGTGTGAGCAGGCTGTGGCAACGACATTAAAGACACACTATCATTCTGAGATTTGTCAGCCCATCTTTCACTTATGCATGGTGTCATTTATCACCCAGACTTCATAAGAAGCTGAGATATATTAATCTGTCCTAAAGCAATATTTCATATCATCTGTCACTTAGTAAACCCTGCAAATAAACACTGATTAAAAAAAAAGAAAAAAAAAAAGAAGCATTAAGATCTGTAAAAGGAAGGAGAACGCAATAATTAAATTAATGCTATCTGGAAATCATGCACAGCACACTAATCCCCAGGCTTTCTGTTAATAAGTATAAAACATGAAGGAATAATAATAAAAAAAAGTATTTCTAACAATATTGTGAGGTTATGCAGGGAAAAGGTCAAAAGAGCCAAGGCCAAATTAGAACATAATCTGGTTATTGCTGTAAAGGACAATAAAAATAATGTTATAAATGCATTTACAAGCAAAGGAGGACTAAGGAAAATCTCCATCCTTTATTGGATGCAGGAGCAAGCTTAGTGACAAAAAATAAGGAAAAGGCAGAAGTAATTCAAGCCTTCTTTGCCTTGGTGTTGAATAGTAAGACCAGTAGTTCCCTGGGTACCCAGACCCCTGAGCTGGAAGACAGGGAGGAGGAGCAGAAGTCCCCATAATTCTAGAGAACATGGTCAGTGACCTGTCGCATGACTTGGATACAAACAGGTTTGTGGGGTTGGATGGGATCCCTCTGGGACTACTGAGGGAGCACTGGAAGTGCTCACTGAGCCACTTTCCATCATTTACCAGCAGTCCTGGCCAACTGGGGAGGTGAGTGAATGTGATGCCCACTCACAAGAAGGGTTAGAAGGAGGATCTAGAGAGCCACAGGCCTGTCAGTCTGTCCTTGGTTCTGGGGAAGGTCATGGAGCAGCTCATCGTGATGTGCCATCAGATGGCACGTACAGGACAACAGGGGTCAGACCCAGCCAGCACAGGTTTAGGAAAGAGAGGTGCTGCTTGACCAACCTGATCTCCTTCAGTGACCAGGCGACCTGCTTAGTGGATGAGGGAAAAGCTGTGGATGTGTCTGTAAAGCCTTTGACTTCATTTCCCACAGGAGAAACGGGCTGCTCATGGCTTGGATGAGTGAGTGCTGTTTGCTGGGTAAAAAACTGGCTGATGGCCCTGGGAGTGGAGAATGGAGTTACATCCAGCTGTCAGTATTGGCTCTGCAGGGCTCTAGGGCCAGTCCTGTTTAGCATCTCTATCAATGGTCTGTATGAGCAGATCAAGGGCACCCTCAGCAAATTTGTAGACAGCACCAAGCTGATCTGCTTGAGGGCAGAAAGGCACTGTAAGAGGGATCTGAACAGGCTGGATCAATGAACCAATTCTATGAGGCTCAACAACTCAAACTCTGGGTCCTGCACTTGGGTCCCAACAACCCCAGGAAAAAGTTTAGACTCAGGGAGGAGTGTCTGGAAAGTTACCTTGGGGAAAAAGGCGTGAGGTGATGGTCAACAGTGGCTGAACATAAGCCAGCTGTGCCTAGGTGGCCAAGAAGGCCAATGGCATCTTGGCCTGTGTCAGCAATAGTGTGGCAGTAAGACTAGGGCAGGGATTGTCCCCCTGGTGAGGCTACACAAGTCCTTTGTTCAGTTCTGAGCCCTTCGTGACAAGAAAGACATTGAGGTGCTGGAGCATGTCCAGAGAAGGGTAACAGAGCTGGTGAAGGGTCTGGAAAGTGAGTCCTGTGAGGACCTGAGGCAGCTGTTCAGCCTGGAAAAAGGGAGGGAACAGAGTTGTTGAAGGGACTGGAGCTCAAGTCTGATGAGGAGCAGCTGGAGAGGAGGCTGGGGAGTGACCTTACCACTCTCTACGACTGCCTGAAAGGAGGCTGTAGCCAGGTGGGGGTTGTCTCTACTCCTGAGCAACAGGACAAGAGGAACAGATTCAAGTTGTGTGAGGGGAGGTTTAGATTAGATATTAGAAAATATTTCTTCACTGAAAGGGTCAAGTATTGGAATAGCTGCCCAGGGAGGTGGTGAAGTCATCATACCTGGAGCTGTTGAAAAGACATGTAGATGTGGCACCTGGGGACATGGTTTAATGGTGGGCTTGGCAGTGCTGGGATAATGGTTGGACTCAATGATCTTAGAGGTCTTTTCCAACTTAAAGAATTTTATTTTTCTAACAATCAGGGTTGCTCCACAGGATGGGGTTGAGATTTCTGTGGTTGAGCTAAACAGTTGCGCAAGCAAGGAATGTGCTGGAAGTGTGGATGAGGCCCCTCAGAAGAGGTCACTGAAAAAACTGCCTCCTAGGCAGGAGCACAACAGTGAGGCCAGACGAGCTGCATAGCAAACAATCACTTCTCAAAACTGTGGACACACTCTATTCTTCTGTTTCACTCATGTAATCCTGACTCTGCTGTCCTGTTCCTGGTTCATTCTGTCTCTTCTTGTTTGTTTTTTACCTTTTGTGTGCTTCATGTCTTCCCTAGGGCCTGTCTTTCACCCCTTTGTAGAATAGCTCTTCCTGTTTGCTTGCTCTTTGTACATTCTCACTCCCACGTTCCCAGATTTCAACTTGGTTTTCTTCTTCTTTTATGTCTCTTTGTACATGGTCTCACAAAAAAATAAGAGGGTTCACAAAGAACACTAAATGTTAAAGGCATCAAGACATGAGCTAACTTATTCTTTTAGCTCAGTATTTTTAATCCTAGGGGAGCCAAGAATAAAACCAGAAGACGATCCAAAAAGCCATATGACAGGGATGGGTAATTAGCTATCACAAGCAGTGATGAGCACCTGGACACACATGTGGATCCATCAGTAATTAAGGGCATTTTGTGGTGACATAATCTGGAATCATCCTTCCAGCTGCAGCTGCAAAAGAGTATGTTTATTTAACCCATCCACAATAACAGTTTTTAATATTTTGTCCTATTAATCTGAGTAGTTCAGAGCTGAATTAAGGGTATCACTATGAGGTAGCATAAAACACTCCTGGGATTTATTTCTATATAATGGACTTCCTCAGCCAGGAAAGAGCATCATTTCAGAGACCCTCACATAAATCTGACACAGCCTTCCATTAGATTTGAGGGACTGCTCTTGCAGCACCTTTCCAATGCAGTGGAGCCGACTCCAGAGCAGGATAACATGATTTGCTGCCCACGGAAATCTTGCCATCATTAAGTCACTGAGAGCTAGATTCATCTCTCTTATCACAGCTGAACAAGCAGCAATTAAAGATTTCTTACAAGTCCTAAGCTGTCTGACTGATTTAGCTACCAGGGGAGGAGACAAGTGTCCCACAAGGAAAGCACCCACCATCCTTGTTGGTGCCCTTGTATCATCCTCTTTCCAGCACCTTTCACACCTTCCACTCAGCCACTGTCACAAATCTCAACAGAACCCTCACTTGAGGATTGTAATCTGACAATTTTGCTCCTTTGTGAGCATAAAATCATCCCCATTGAGATGAGTATTTACACTATTAAATGGAAAACATTAGGAAAAAATTGGAAATTTTTTAATGCCTAATGCTTATGTGCTGAATGTACAATTGTGAATTTCTTGCCTGTTTTGATCAACTGGCCACTAATGAAGATTACCAGCTTAGAAGAGGCCTCCCTTCCTCTGACTGATAGCCCTACTTCAGTGTGTTCAAGGGCTTTGTTCAAAAGTAGAGAGAATAATGGATAAGAAGCAGAACTGCAAATAGATTGAGATTTATAAAACATGACATTTTATTATAAGTAATAAAATCAACCTACAAAGCAAAAGCAAATATTAAATTATACAGTCATGAGTTTTGTTATCTACGCAAATATTTTTTAACTGTGTCACTTTTGATTTGGTCTGCATAAGTTCTGGATGATCACATCCTTGGGAGAGAGAACATATTTCTTCTGCTCATAAGCTCCACTTTCCATGTGAGTTATCACACAACCATATTTTCACCCATTTCCATTAGTTACATCTCTCCCAATACATCAGGGTGGTTTTGCTTATTGGTGCATTTCATTGCTGTTAAGCTACACACATTGGTTGCCATGATATTTTTCTTTCAATCCTGCATTTTAATCAGCATTCCACAGATGTATCATCAGTCCTTCAGCTCATATGAAAACTAAATCCCAAGATATGCTTGCTTTTACAGTCTGTCAATCTTAGACCCAAAATTTACATTTGAACTTTGCCAGTATTTAAGTGAGGCATGGATCTGTGTATATATGCACATAAAAATATCTACAAAGCATTTCTAATTTCATAATCTATAACAGTATAGATGTGTTTTCTAGCCTAATTTTCTATGTCAAAATATATGTAATTCTAGCTTATACCAGTAGTAAGGCTGAAGATTAAATATTTCTCTTTGCATCAACCCTGCTCCACTCCTACCCTTTAAAAATGATGAACACAGAAAAGAAGAAAATATTAATTAGTCAGTGTAGGCCAACTTTTGAAGTTAATATTATTGTATTTTACAAAGTCAGGAGCATGTATTTAAATGTGATACTGCTGCAGTGTTGGGTAGAACAGATAGTTCTGTTATCTAACTTTTCATTTCACATAGATCTCAAAGTTGCCACAGGGAGAAGGACATGTTAGATTCATGCAGTACCAGAATTTGTCTGTCCTGAAGAACAGCAGAATTCAGTTAGCATGCATGGATGCCCAGAAGACCTGAAAGAGCTGGTTTGCTTGAGCAGTGATGGAGGATGCTGGTGGCAGATGTGTATTGGGTGCATAGGAGAATTTGGGAAATGAGCTGTTTATTTTTCCTTCACTTTGTGCTCAGAAACGTTTCTTTATTTTCTCACGTTGACATTTTTTATCCCTTCCTCTACCATCTCTCTGCCAGTGTGATGACTCTCAGTTTGCTTTTCACATTCCTTTTTTCCTCTTCTGTGGCTCAATTGTCTCTTAAACAGTGCAGCATACTCTATTATCAGGCCATAATCCCCCCTGTTACACATTACCTTCTGCTGTCCTCCTTTCCTAGTCTCTTGGGTAAAGGTCAGATTTTATGCCTGCAGTAGCACAGGGGCCTGCACTGAGGACTTCTGCATGTTCCATGTGGGTTTGGGGGCCTGCCAAAGCTGCCAGGCCAGGGCTGTGCAGTGGATTTCCCACACACACTCTAGCCACAGTCTTTATTGACACCTCTTGGAAAGCCCAAAATTAATATTCTGGTCATTTAGTCACTTGATTGATATATCCAGACCCACTCCACCAGGCTCCTTCATCCTTTTCATAATTTGCATTAGAAATCACAAGTTTGTCTTGTTTTGGGGGGGTTTTGCAGGGTCTTTGCATTTAATTTAAAAAATACATTTTGGATGGTCTCTGAGCTTACTCGTTCACTAGCTGAAGAGTTCTTGCTAATACCATAATTCCCTTGATTCTTATGCCTTTAAAGTTATAGTACTTCCTATTCCTTTGATGTCCATATTTCTATCCATTGATCTTATCCCAAGGATCTTTTCACTTGCTAAAAGCACATGTGGAGTTTTCCCAGCCTCCTCTTACACGTGCCTTGCTTTCACCTTTTATGGTCTATAGCCCAAATAAGGTACTCAGGGCTCACAATCCTGTTCCTCTAAATGTCTCAGGTTAAAAAAATACCAAATCCTAATGCAATAGCCCCAACAGTGTCCTATTAAGCCACTGTCTTCCCTCCCGAGTGGAAGAATGTCACAGAATTCCAGTGCCCCTCTTGTTACAGGCATTGCAACACTTAAATACATTGTTAGTTTAAGATTGCCACATTCACTTAAAGAGAACATTGCTTCAGCGGTAATAGCCCTTCACCACCTTTATATATGGATAGGAGATTGTTTACAACTCTGTTTATTGTCATTTAGAACCTCTGAATTGACACTGTGAAAGTTGTTCATTCAAATTAATGTTTCTATTTGGCTCCTGCTGTCTTAAATGGTGCAGAAAATATGTTTTTCAAAATAGAAATTGGTTTATTTACCAGAAATAGATTTTACTTACTATTCATAAATTAGAATATGTTTCTCTGGACTTATATAATTCCCACCACTAAAATTAATACCCTCTTAAATGATCTTTTAAGCATTATATGATTTATAATACGTGCTTTTTAATCATGAACAGACAAGTGCAATTACTATTCACTTCCTGAATTTCTCCTCATATCTACTACTTAGTCTGCATTAAGCCGCTCCAAATGGGAGTTCTTCATCAGGCTAAGGAACAATGTCTTCTGTGACTGAATATCATAATGATGAAACTCTGAATAGCACACACTTTGCTGTATGATTAGTTTTTAAATGTTACACATCATTTTTAGATACAGTACAGGAAGTTCAGGTGGGCCAAAGGTCCCTTCCAACTCAAAATAGCTTATGACCAGGCAAAGTGTATTTTCTTACACTCCTTGCACAGGGGCCATTCCCAACTACTTCCCCGTGTTTCCTGAGCCTGGCTCAGCTTAAAAAACAATGCATTTGCCCACATTTGTGGAGAGTCTCTAATCTTTCTAGATATGCCATGTGCACTAACTGGGTACTGTAAGGAATACACTCACTCCCTGTATAAAGTAGTGTAGCACATATGTTTCTTATTTATCTATCAGAGGGAGGAAACACAACGAGTTTCATTTCACTAGATCTAGATGTGTGCAGCTTCCTTGATCTGAAGGGGGTTCCTTGCCTTCCTTTGCTATCAGTGGAGAAGCAGCAGTTTCTAGGACATGAGTCATTGCATCTCAACAAAGATACCTGAAGTAAGTGAGACTAATTTCACTCTTTTGTCTTTTTCTCTACTGCCTAGAGCCACTCAGATCTTTCATCAGTTCAGCTGGAGAACCTCATCCATCCCATTCTTTCTGGAAAAAAATTAGAACCAAAAAATTTTGAATCCACAGTTGCCCGGTCTTGGATGAAGAAAGGCAGTCACCACCTCTATTTAATCTGAAAAACAGATTTTGTTAACAGCTTAGTATTGGGTACATTTTGACTTCCCAGAAACTACAGCCTTATCTAAGATGCACAGTGTTTGCAAGTGAACCTGTTCCAGAGATGGGTAAGATTGTTCAGACCTCACACTCCTGAGCCTTAAGCACATCTCAGAAGCCCTTCTCTGTCACTGTGGCTCTAGAGCCACCAGGTATCACTGCCAAAATGTGCCATATTTTCCATGTTGTGCTGAAAAAGTCCAACCTGTAATGTGTCCATTTCCTGTTTCGAAACTTGTTTATAGAGGATAACTTTCTGTTGTTTTGGGTTTTTTTTCCTGAGGACCATCCCCCTTTCCTGACAAAACCAGTACAGTCAAAGACCTGGAAAAAAAAAAGAAGTCCTTTTACTCCAGATTATTAATAAAAATGTCAAATCTGGAGTTGAACTGGAAGAGAATGCTTAAATTGACTTCCCTCCCCCCCCACCCATTTCCCTTAAACTTTTCCAAGCCAAGTATTCAGGTATTTGTCTTGGTATTTTGATGGAGAAAAAATTGGTGTGAAAATTTATATCTGTCTGGTCACAGTTTTTAGAGTTTAAGTAAAGATGTATTTCCTTAGGAGAGGGACCTCTCCTAAAGAGGGAGAGGGACCAGAACAGAAAGAAGCTCATTGAGCATCAATGCCACTGTGACCTAATTGAGACTATAAAGGAGCAGTGCTGTTTTTCTGGAATATCCACTTTAGTGAATCTGTTCAAACAGGTGGGTCAGGAACAGGGGTCATTTGAGACTGGGTCATTAAAATCACAGTGGTGGAAATTCCAGGTGAGGACAAACTGTGGAGACTGAACCTCTTATTTTTGGAAAGGCAATGGAGGAGCATTTTTTTAACTGCTTTTACAGGACCAATCCCTGTGTAGGCATAAACACCACTGGTAATTACATGAAACTGTTTTTTCCTAGGCATCTTATCTTTTTTAGTACATATTTAGTAGCTCTTTATTGTCATATTTTTCTCAGTTTTGTCTCCATATTTTACCTCCTGCAGGCTATTGAAACTACACACTGGAGGCAGAACTATTTTCTTCTTCCCATGATGCCTACTTTATGTGAGATCTGTTAATGACTCGTATCTTTTACATACCCAGTAAATGAGTGAGGACCTACTTTGCAAAGAGGGATCTGAGACACAGCTATTAGAGTTAAAAACATGCATTAATTTTGAGTACCCAATTAGAGATACTTTCAACCTTACTTTTTCAAAGCCTTGTATAGCAAATTCTAACTCAAGCAACAAATCTGAGTGTTCAGAGATTTGATAGACCTGAACACAGAGTTTCATATCACACATCACAGAAAATGAGGAACATTTTGACCATATGGGAAAAGCTCACCACAAGCCTTGAATGCCCTTACACAGGAACATTGTGGTAGATGAAATAATTGTAGCTGATCCTCCACAGCATTACTTGCCCATTCCTTTTTCCTCTAAGAGGTTCCTGCAACTCTTCCAAGCATCTTTAGTAAATGGTGCTGAGATTTTACAAGGAACCATCTTCTCTACTACATGTCTGATATTTATCCCTTAAGAAGTTTAATTCTGTGTTTTGACTGAGGAGGTGACATTTAGCCAAAATGATAAGTAATATAATTGAAGACTTCAAAATAGAGTGCTCGAGAGAGATGTAATCCCACTGCACTGACAAGTTGAACTCTAGCGTTCCTATGTTCTGAAGCACTTTCCATTTTTCCATTCTGTTCTTTCACAGGGTATTGTTCTCATCACAGCTGGGTGCTGGGGTTGAATCAGCTGCAGGCACCTGCCCTACATGTGTCACCACAGCCTGACTGGGACACCCTGGCCATCATCCCACACCTGCTGGCTTGAAGCACAAGATGGGTGAAGCTGAGGTCTTCAGTCCTGTCTGATGCTGGGGGGGACACAGGTCTGACTCCTCTCAATGCCCAGTCTCCCCACATAGTCACCATTTCTTCCTGACCTGACTTTCTCTTCCCTACTCCCCCTTTCTGCCTCAATGTACCCCAGCCTGATGTTTCACATCCCTGACTGCCCAGGCTGATCTGGAACCTGTAGGGGAGTTAATACCTATGTTGCTACACAGGGAAGGAGATACACACACTGGGACAACTGGCTGCACAAAGTAGCTGAATATTCACACAGAGTGAACATTCAAAGGAGAAGAGATCATTAAGACACAGTTCCCAAGACCCAGAGCCATGGGGCCTAAATTATAGCTGAATAATCAAAATTGTATCATAGCACTTTTCTTAATACTGAAAAACTGCTTCTCTTTTTGTGTTTTGGGGGTTTTTTCCTAGTTGTTTTCTTCCTTCTCAGAAGTGGCTAATCTACTTTGCGTGTAACACCTGAAAAATATTCAGTTTAGGATGGGCACATAGCACTGACATTTACAGCCTGAAGCATTCATGTCTGACAAAGTTAAAAGCAACTGAAAACAGGGTATTGTAATAGGAAACCAAATAGGAATACCAAACTTAATAATAAGAAGCTCTATCACCTCTGCCTATTGTAATGAATGATCCAGAGAAAGTAATTCAAAGGACTCTCATTTGCCCTTTTTCAGAAGATGAACAAGGCAACATTAAATGAAATGGAAAGGCTAAAGGGAAATACTTCTCACAGAGCATGTAGTACCTGAAATTCACTGAAATTCAGATGATAATGCTGAGAACAAGAGTGCAGCGATTCACAGAAGAGTCAGTTCCACACAATAAGAACACCTGCAATTGTTTGATAAGGCAGTTATAGAGGACATTTTTCTTTATGCTTGAGGACATATGGCAAGTGCTAACTGCCTGAAGAAGAACTCCTCTTAACAGATTATCTGGCCACTGGGATTAACAGAACTGCTTCTCCAAAGTATTCAGCACTGCAGTTGAGTATGTTTCAACTAGGAGTTATTCAAACCTACCAGATCATTCACAGAGACCAAAGCAGTCCACGCAGCCAGTGATAGCTGGGTGGTGGGATGGTGTTTTGGGGGTTTTCCAATTTAGGAGTAATTTATAGGGAGATGAGCTGCTCTGTTCAAATGATGAAACATGGATCCTCTCATGAATTAAATAATTGCAGTTTTAACATCAACATTCAGTGTTTCACAGAATAGATTGAAAACACAATTGTTTATTTAAAATATAATCTCTTTCAGTTTTTTTTTTTTCAGTACTGATCATACCTTGATCAGTATACCACGAATGTTTTTAAATTGTAACGTATGTCCTCTTCAGCAGACATTGAATGATATAATATATTTCAAAGGAAGAAAAGTCAAAACCACCTTTCATAGCAAATGTCTAAAGGCAGCACACACTTTAATTGCCAACTTGCCACCAGATATTTGCTGTCACTTATCTAACATACTACTGAAGGTTGTCATCAGCGCTACAGATGACTAGTAATAAAACAAGCAGTATGATTTCCCATAGAGATAAATTTCCCAATGCTCACCTTGCCTAGTCTGATATGATGGAAATGCACAGGCATTTTGTTTAGAACTTATTCTTCAGATACATCTCTTTGTATGTGTGCAATAGTGGGCCTTTGTCTTGGTTTGGCTTTGATTGGTTGATTTTTAATATTGATATATGATTAGATTAATAAAAAGAGTAGATACGCCTTTGTGAATATACATTTTAAGACAGAAACAACCACTATAGCCCTGTACAAGCAACTTCATTTCCTCTGAACTACAACAGTTTATCACACACTAGGTAACAAAAATACAGCAAAATCACTCACCATTGTCAAATTTTAACATATATATTTTTGTATCTAGTTTTTTTTTCAATCTAGTAAATCAAAAATTGCAACTTAAAGTGTCTACAGATGGTGTTATTCTTAAAAAAAAGAAGTTATTCTGTGGGTTAGTTGAAATTAGTCTTGTCTCAGCAATTCCAGAAGGATGGAAGTAATCTGAATAACGAGTTTGTCTCACTAGAATATCTCAGTGTTCCAGTGGACTTTGAAAATAATACTTGTGTATAATTCAAGTTATATATAAATCATATAAATATTATCAAATTATCACTTTATTATTGTCATGAGATCTAAAGGTTTTTTTCAAAAATATAAATAAACCAAAACTAAAAACACAAGCAAAAGATAAAAAATAATTATCTGTATATCTGGGATTATTTATATAGTTTTAAATTTATCAATCTTTTATGTGTGATAGTAGTTAAAAACTGATTGATTCATAAAACATCCTGAGCCAGATAGTGCTCACACCAAAGTCCAGCTCCTGCCCCGCACAGGACAGCCCCAGGAATCACTCTCACGTGCCCAAGAGTGTGGTCCAAGCACTTTGTGAGCTCTGGCAAGGCTGTGCACTTCAACTCCTGCTGTTCCAGATCCCAGCCACTCTCTGGGTGAAGAACCTTTTCCTAATGCCCAGCCTAGATCTCTCCTGACACAGGTTCCTGTTTTTTCCCTGGGTCAAATCAGAACAGTTCATGTGTCTGTCATAGCCTCTGTTTCTCTATGTGCTGGGGCAGAGGGCCCTTAGTGTAGTGGAAAACTCTCATTCTCTGATCCAGAAATTGCCTGCTGCTCCAGATCTTGATAAGATGTGCAAACAGGATGGAGCAAACAGAACCAGGGAGCGCTGTGCCTGTGTGCCTGCTGTAATCTGGAAATGAAGTCAGCACTGAAACTGTAAAAAAATATTGAAACCCCCCACAATTAATAACTTTGAGGCACTTGGGGAGAAAACCCCAACTTGTTCAATTATAGGGTCTTTGCAGGACACTTTTTTTTTAATGTCAGAATCTACTGTTCAAAAAAAGCAAATAACTTGCCTTACCCATTCTTCCAGTGGGGTTTTCTTGGGGGTTTTATTTGGTTTGGTGGGGAGGGGTGGGGGCAGGTTCTGCACTGAATAATCAAGGTAGTAATTCAAGCTACTGAAGCAAAGCTGAGTAAGTGCAGCAAGGATGCTGAGACTACAAAAATCTTCTGCTGGGCTATATAAGCACTGACAATATGGGTACCACTTCACTGTTGAGAGAAAAGTCTGTGAAAAGCAGCTGTAAAGGCAGATAAAGTAGGAGAGGACTGAGGCATCCTGGTATTTTGCTATTTCATGTTACCTGGTCTCACCCTCAAGTCTAAATTATTTGGTATTTTCTTTAATTGGCAGTAAAATCAATTGAATTTTAAAAATTTTAATTATATTGACATTTAATTACTCATTCTAAGGAGATGATTCAAAATATCTGGAGGGAAAAGGGTCCAGAAATAACTGACAATGCTAATACTGCCAAAATTAAAAAAAAAAAAAAAAGTTTTTTCCTGATATTTGAAAAGAGAAAGAAGTCATCAATATTTTACAGACAAAAGGACTGAGCAGGATATTAGACATATACATATACACATACACATACACATACACATACACATACATATATAGCTAGACATCTAAATCTTTGAGTATGTGTGCATATATATGAGCATATCTATATCTGCATATATAAAATATATATATTATATATCTGCATACATAAGACATTATATATAATACATAAATTATATACATAATATATCTGCATACATAAAATATATTAAATCACTGGAAAAGCCAGATACTTAATGAGTGGGAGATATTCTGCCTGTGGAAATACACTTTCTTTCTAAACTATCAGGACCAGCAGTCCAGGATAACTATTTGACACTAAAGTGACACCAATGAGAAAAGAGAAGTGAAAATTTTCCTCTTCAGTTGCAAAAAAAAATGTGCATAATGATGGATATATTTCCTTTTTTCCTGAGGATCAGGCTGAAGAGGTTCTCATCCCTGAACATTTAGCTCTAAGGACCAATTGCTGCCATTTCAATTAAGGTAGACCATGTGTTTGTGAGGCACACAAAGGAAATCATCATGGTGATAAATAACACACCAAGTGCAATTTTTCCATGGATCTTACTAATCTAAATTATTCCAGCATCTTGGGTCATACAGGAACAAGGAGTTGAAGGGAGCAATAAGGTTCATTTTGGCAGCAGGATTGCACAGGCAGAGGGGACCAATGAGGACTACACATGTAGGACAGATTTTAGATATATAGAACTGAACCAAATAGATTGGAATGACTTTGCAGGCTCTGAGAGCAGCTGGGAAGCTGAGGAAGGGAGGTGGCAAAGCAGGCAGCAGGTGACAGACACCTTGTCCCTGGTGAGGACTGGTAAATCCTGAGCTCTTTCTCACCCCCAGCCACCTGCCTTCCAGCTACTCAGGGCTGCTCTGGTAATTCCAGTGTGATTCTAAGATACATTCAGTGAAAACAGTTATTGTGCTTGCTTTTGCCCACCATATTCTGGTTGCTAAGCAGACATCTCACTATATCATTTTATGACACCAGAACATCATTAATCAGCGATGTTGCTTGTGATTTAGAGAAATCCAGTTGGAAAAGGTTTGGAACCAAGTTTGCAAAAGCTCTGGTATCATCACAGAAAGGGACCTTACAAAGCAGAAATACTGCCCAGTGCAGATATCACTTGCTAATACAGATGATTTATTGCACTGTAAAAAATGCAAAGAAAATCTCTGGAAGCATCAAGACAGACTATAGATAAAACTATGCCACTATGTCACTTCTGAGGAATCCCTACATTACAAGATGTCTTGTTTCTACTTCTGATTTTGTGTAACTTGCAGACTACCCACTGCTGTTCAGTCAGTGATACTTTTGGTTCAGCACATCAGCTGGGATCAACCAGAACAAAATCACTCACGTCATAGAAACAATCTGCATTCACCATCTGGCCTAAGGCAGTCACCCTGCCTCTCATGTCAATAGTTACAATTTTACTCTGTTGGCTTTACATATCTGTGACATACCAGCTGCTAGACACCACAGCTTGTTTTATTTCTGACTCCTACTGCATATGGTGATGTAGCTGGGTATTTTGGTACAGTTTGACGTGCTTTGGAAGTGCCAAATGGCCCAGTCTCACACAGTTAGCACTACTCCAACAGCCTGTCTAGAAGGATCATCTTGGGCCATACTCAGCTACAGAAATCTGCTTTGGTTTTATTTACAGTATGCTACAAGTAAGCTGTATTTGAACTGTTCTCCGTAAATGCAAGCTTTGTACATGACTGCTGGCCATGTGGAATCTGTTCTCTTCTGCGAGGTGGAGCTCTCCTTTAGCAAGAGCTTCCCCACCACCACCACCACCTCTCAGCCTAATTCCCAAATCAGGCCATCACACAAAATTATCTTGCTGCCCAACTAATACTGATATGCAAAACTGCAATTTTTATGGCAGATGAGAAACCTGAGAAGCGTTTTATCACCATGTTTTACAATTACAATGAAAATATGCTTAAAAGTTATTTGTGTCATTTAACTGTGGAGAGCATTCGTCTTACTTCCCAGGAAATGTCTATGACCCAGGACCACCTGCATCTGTCTACACCAGCGAAAGAGAAGACCAAGGAACAGTCTCTGAAATTGAGGCCAACTGGCCCAGAGCTCTGAGATGTTAAAAGTGCCTGAAGTGATATTGGGGCCATGTGGGAGCTTGTCAGACTGTATTTATTATGCCAAACTGGAAGTGTGTGTTGCACTCTCTGGGGTGGGGTGAAAAAACAGATGAATTGTTGATGGTTTAGCTAAGGAAAAGCTATTACAGTGCAGGAGATCCCTACATGGATACTATCCCATCCTCTCATCCAAGATAACCCATCTTTGGGACATAAGAAAGTCTTTGTTATTTCAGTTCCTTGCTGTAAGTTCCATTTTGACATCTTTGAGTTTGTAGGTATATTAGCTACTTTCTGCCTTTTTTTTTTTTTTTTTTTTTTTTTTTTGTTTTGTTTTTTTTTGTTTTTTTGTTTTTTTGTTTCATTGCAATTTGGGATTAAAAAAATGGGATTAAACAGATAAACCAATCCCCTCTACAAAAGGCCACAAATCAGCTGTGTACAACTCTCCTAGTGCCAGAATTCACAAGAGGGTGTGAATAATAGCAGAGTATTATGAATAATGAGATAAATAAGTGAAATAGCTTCATTAAGGTAATTTCCCTGAAAAAAAGTTATTGCTTGAAGCACTGTAACAAAAGATATTTTGTTTATACTACAATTTAAAGAAATAATTTAATGATTCCCATGAGCATTCTCTGACTTTAAAATAAACACATTATGTCTTAGTGTATGCCCAGAGAGTTAATGGTAAAACAAAATCCTTCAGCTTGGCTCTCACTGACATTAAAAGCATTTTGTACTGCCCTGCCAGTTTCAAGTAGCCAGAACTTCTGCCAGGCTTAGAATTAGGAATTGTACTTTTGCACATTTGGAAGAAATCCAAAATGAATCCCAATACTGAGTACATTTTAAGCCGCTTAAGGCGACTTTACATGATGAGAACAGCGGAAAGGCTCAGGAAAGCAAATGACTGTGAGGTACAACAGCTCCACAGATGCACACCCTGGCCCTGAAGTTATAGCAGCATTATGACATTCTACTTATTTAGCTATTTTCCAGGATCAGATGTCCCCTTGGGCACCAATACCAGTGGGACAGACTCAGGTATGGTGTTCGTGACTGCTCCAGAGAATAAAGAATAATATTTTTGTTACAGAGTGCAATGAAAAAAGACTGAATTTGGAAAACAACTAGTTTTCAGATTTGTGGGGAGTTTCTTTGAGATCAAAGCAGTGCCAGGTTGCCTTCAAAACTCAGTCCTGTTCATCCCATTTGGCAAATTGTTAGAAGGTCCCAATGAAAACCATGTGTTAATAACACACATCACACTATTCTATTAATAATTTTATGAATATATAATGACTACTATGGAATCAAAACACTGAAACAAATTTAGTAAATAAGAAATCCTTAAAACACAATAGAATATTAGAATGATCCTGAAAAATCAGTATCATTCCCCAAAGACTGAGAATTTGTCTATATTATGTATTGAATGAGTAAGAAACCTCAAAATCACACACCCCACTTTTTTGTTTCAGCCTCTTTAAGGCAGAACAGAGCCAATTGCTCAGAAATGTTTCTCCTGATCTGTGTTTAAGAGGCAGTGATTTACATCTGAAATGTCCATGTCTTACACTTCCAAAAATACATATGAATTTTAAACTGAATTTAAGTGGTCATGCCATCTTCTAATTTAGTAATTTTTTTTCATTATAGCACCCTTCTCTGCTCAGATGTAAGACAAGTCAGCTGCAGAGCAGCTAACTTTTGTATATGTGGACTGAAATCCAAAAATTCCTGCATGCTCATAAATGCCAGGCTCCTGTTTACTTACATTTCCACCTCCTCAAGTTAAATTCCTGTATGTCTCACTGCACAATATGAAGAATTGCTCTTCTGCTAAAGGGAAGAAGGTTTTAATTCTGTATAACCTACCTACACTCTACATTCTTCCCCCCCCCCCCCCCCCCCAAACCTGACACTACATCAAAGGGGATAGAGAATTCGTGAAAAAGCATGCAAAGCTTATATAAAAGTTGCTTCATCTTAAGACTTACAAGGCTAAATCTAGTTTTATTGTATTCTAGGCACTAATAGAAAAGCTTTGATTAAAAGGGTATTCTTTGTAAGAGTAAAAAAAACCTTTGTTAGATTTTCTATGTTATTTTGAGCAATTTCTACTAAATTTTAATCTTGCTTTAAATTCCTGTTAGAACTTACAGCAATAATGGGAGCAGGTTGCCCTGTGGAGTGCAGACAGACCCTTACTCTTTGTTACCTCTCCAGCTACGACAATCTGTTGCTCAGGCTAATAGATACTAGTGAGAGGAAAAACATTATTCCCAGCACATCATGGACATTTATTCTGCTCTTGGAGGTGACTTGGTACACCCAGGAGAGCTTAATTTGTGATGTATCTCTGTCTCAAATATATATAGGCATTGACACATTTACAGAAGTCTGAAGAGAGAACCTAGCAGAAGGCTCATTATTTATGTATATATTCTAGGTAAAATGACTTTTAACAATTCTCTCAAGACATACAAACACCAAATTTGGGGGTGAAGAGGATTTGCAGATTCAATTGTGTGGATTGACTTCTGTAGTCTCTGTAGATTTGGAGGATTTTACTGGCTCCGTGTTGAGCCTTAAGGAATTTTAGAATTAGTCACCTGTCATCCCTGTTGATACTTCTTTAACATTTCATGCTAAGTTAGTAACAAATAATAACAGTTACCTGTAAGGGGCATCCTTCACTGATATTCAGGAACCACCTCTAGGATGGCCTCTTCATAAATCAGCCTCAGAGGAGGATTATTCAAAAGACAGCAACAAATTAAGCCTGACACATCCTGAGTAGTGAGGAGTTCTGAGTAAAAAGCAAAAACATTATTAATGGTGAAGTCCATTAACACCTAACCAATATTAAAAGTGATTATCAAATAGTAAGACTTATCCTTCCCCTGAAAGTGATTGCTCTCAGAGGAGCAATGCTACAGCAGGCACAAACATTGCAAAAAGAGATCACGCTGCCTTGTAATTAAAACATAAACACTCTTGCTGAAGGAAGAAGGTGTATCATAAAGAAGTCTGAATTGATGTTTTGTTAAAGTGGTGAAGTCTAGCACAAAGAAAAAGATAAAACAGAGCCAGCTGATCTCTGTTGTGAGATTTAGGTGTTTAGAGCCTTACTCTGTCTAATCACACTATCCTCACTCAACTGTATGACTACAGTAAGTGGCTGGCACTTCAAAACCTGTTTAATCATCAAGAGTCAAGACAAAAGGTGTTCCTGGGGCAGACAGTACAGTTTCCTGACAATTTTCCTTAGGAAAAAAAAGGACAGAAAAGTAGTATGGATACCTTTGATGAGGAATAGTGCAGAGAAAATTTCTGTCTACTTAAGTTCTTTGAAGTTCATTTTTCCACATGCCCTTACATGTCACACAGCCATCAGCCATCTGTGTATTTTACTGACAGACGCTGGTGTGAGACAAGTAAGTACAGTCAGGCCCACGCTGCACTAAAATGATTGCCCAGAGGACAGTAATGGCTTTTTGAACTCTTCAACACTTTTTCACACTGCACAATTTCCACGAGCAACCTTCACTCACACATTTTTCAGATTAAGTTTCATATACAGAAATATTCAGAGCATCAAAAAATAAAAAAATTTACACCTGCTTCGGACTTGTACTGAATTTGATTTCCATATATTCTGTCCTCCATCTGGGAATGCAAAAGAAAGGAAGAAAATAAATTGAATACATAGCATTGGTTAAACTTAGTGGTGTTGAGTTGTTTGGGAGGATATAATTAATATTATATGGGATTTTGAGGTACCATTGTGGTATGAGGCATGTGTGCTTACAGACATTGATCTGCTATTTCAGCATGCAAGGTTCTTTTCAAAAACTATTGTAGTAAGTTTCCCATTCTCAACATCTGATGCAATCACTACATTAGATATCCAAGAGATATTGGTCTCCAACTATCTTCCCCCACTTTAAATACAAAACAGTCAAGTCATTCTATCAAGACTTCCTTTGCATCATAGCAGAATCATACTTCTAAATAACAGTAATTTTTTATCATCAAGGGCTTACCTCTATTTATTTGCTGACTGAATCCTTGCAAATCAAACTGGTAGTAAATTTCCTCCTGTTAGAAGCCTTCAAAGAATCATTCAATTTTCTATAAACATGTTTAATTTCTGTAAGCAAAAGTAAATGATTTCTCTGAATATATTTCAAGAATTTTTTTCTTCATTTTTCTGCCTCCCAGAGCTGTTGATTGAAATCTGGAGGCAGGTGAATAATAACTAGCTCACTCCAAGTGTTTGAAATGCAATATGGGCTCCATGGTAATTCATTAAATTAGGTAAGAATATATGGAGGGTTTCCCAAATTGCAGGAAGCTGTCATAGTTACCATCAATGATAAATATTGTTATGAAAATAAATGAAAACTAAATCATTGTTTTTATTCCTCAGGATGTTCACAAATCACTCACAGTAAAGAGTCAAGATTAAGTACCTCTACAGACTAGTCTAGCAGATCCAGAGTGTCTAAACTTTACAAATACCCATGTTTCTTGTCTGCTGCCAGAGACTTTGTCTAGAATGGGATTTCAGGCCACATTAAATGGCCCTTGGCCCACCAAAAGTTTGGACAAAAGTGGTGTTATTGCCATTTGAGAAAAATTGGTGCAATTTTCTTCTTCTGAAAAATTTTGCTTCTTAGAGATACGGACTTAAGAATCCCTATTGACACTAGGGATCATGGCTGGTGGCAAAAGCTTTAGAAATAGGCATGATTTATAGGGCAATCATGGGAAAGAAAATCGACAGCTCTGCTACTCCTGATCTCGGTAGGGAGACTGGCTCTCTGGCACCTCACAGATTTCCCACATGGCACCCATTCAGAGCAAGCCCCACAGGAAACACTTTCATTACTTCATTTTCTAACTGCTCCATAGCATGGATTTTCTAACTGCTCCATAGCATAACTCATCCATAGGCATGAGTTGCACTTTCCTCTCAAACCATCCAGCAGAAAGCAGGCTCATGCCCAGCTCGTTGTATGACTCCTGATCTGTCCCCTGTTCCCTGCCTGGCTGGAGGGCACCTTAGTAACAGTAAAATAGCAGAGTAAACTTATGAGAGCTGGAATTTGTCATTTGGGTTTTTGAATTTTTTTTTCCCTGCATAACAGAGAGCAATAAAATTACCATCTCTGCTTTTAGTAAGGCAGATTACTTCTCTCATGTCCTGCAGCGCTGCTGACTGAAGTCACTGCATCATTAAACCCTGTGTGGCAAAGGTAGGTGATGGTTCACTGCAAACAGAACAGGACTTTTCTTCTGCATCTGAAGCCCTTGGACAACAGGAACAGTCTGTAACAACTTCTGTGCGGGGCTGCAATGAATCAGGAGGACTTGGGAACAGTGTCAAAGCAGTGCCCAGGGCTGGCAGAGAGCAAAGGGAAGGAAGGTTTCCCTCTCTAAGGACTGAAAAGGAACACTAGAAGGGGTTGCCATAGGAAGGGAGGTAAACAAGAATGATTTGCCTACAGTGTGTTCCAACTAAAACTTCTCTAATAGGGAATGAAAGAACTGTCAGAGTTTAAACATTCAAATAAACACTTTACAATTTCAGTCACAAGGAATTTTCTGTGACTGGAGAGAGTAAACAGTGACTCTCACAGAAGATGACTTCTAAGTTTGTGAGCTGAGGTTCATGAGACATTTAAAATACAGAGGTTTTTCCTGTTTTACTCTTCTTCTGAGCCTGAAGGGAAACATACAATGTCAAACCTTTAAGTGCAAAGGTGAAAAGCATGCACACAAAACTTCCAGAAAGCGTGGACAGGGTGACTCATATGGAAGTGGACAGTGCCTTTAAATGTCTCCAGCTTTACCGTAACTAGGCAAGTAATTTTGAAGAAGAGCAATTGAAGATTGTAATAAAACTTCCAGTGAAGCTCCTCGACTACAACTGCTAGAGGCTAGAGGCAAAATCTGGCCCTTCACCTCTGTTACAACCGTGGTTCTTGTTAATCCCTAACATTGTTAGATCCCTTGGGGTGGATTAGAATGAAATGACACTGAATGATCAGTGCTTGGCAAATTATATATGTAGGGTTTATTTTTTTGAACAATTTGGTTGCAATGAAAGTTTTCCAACTGAGCCACTCACAGCCTTCGTTTCTTATGGGACTAGACTGTATTTGGAAACTGACCTCAAGTGTGATGACAGCTCCAAAGAAAATTGCCCCAGGTTAAAGAAAGGGAAGAACATATAAATGGGACAATCCCTAAGACGACAATAATATCTTAATCCTAATTGTTCCAAACATACCATCAGTCTGCCTTACCCATTAGCTGAAAATCATCCAATATCTTTCATGAGTGTTTTGTGGACACACATCAAAGTTTGCCACAGCAATAAGTGTTGAAGAAAAATATCAGCTCTTCCCAAGAACAAGGTCATGGATATTTGAGGGTTTAGTTAAGGATAAAGAATTGACTAGCAGAAAATTAAGGAGAGGCTTACAGTAACAGGTCATAAAGCTATTTTGCTATTTATGCAAGCAGAAAATGGGCCTGCCTGGAAGCGTTCAGATAGTTTGGAAGCCAGCTGAGCTTCCAACATTCAGTTATACCTAACTGAACAAAACCCCTTTCAGCAGATCCCTCATTTTGCAGAGTTACCAATATTTTTGTCAAAATGTATGATGCATACATCCTCCAGTGAAAAAAAAATTAAAAATAAAAAATAAAGGTGATTAGATGAAGTAGCAAAAATTCACTCTGTGATAAAATCTGCAGAGTCAGTAAGGTCAATTCATCTAAGACAGGAAACATTTAAATAATTATATAAGAGAAGTTTCCTACTAAGATTATAAAGAATGTTCCCTAGAAAACAGCAGTGCATTCTGTATCAGTTAAAGTTGCACAGAAGATGCTGGCCAACAGAAAAACTGGCACACTTAATTGTTTGAGCTTCAGAAGTACTTAAAAGTTACAGCATTTCAAAGAAACCATAGCTGCTAATGAATTAATTGACGTTTTTTGTTCAAAAAAATTGGCAGAAAGACAGGAAAGATGATACTTGTAGGGATAAAATCAAATGTGAGTTTCCACCTGCTAACTGAAAGAGCGCTTTGTCAGAGTGACTGACTCCATGTGTCTCTGTTATTAAAGATGCACCATGGAAAAACAATTAAGAAAATAAATGATACAGAGAAGCAAACTGTCATCATGGATTTTTTCTATATTAAATAGTTAGCACAATAAAGAAGATCTATCTGACTTTAACTGCACCAAAATTTATCTTCTAACAGGAGAGTGTGGTGGAGTTTCTAAACTGCACTGCACCTTAGACTTTGAGCAAATCAGCATTCTTGGAAGTTCAAAGCTTGACATCCCTTAGCTTACATCTTCAGTTTGTAAAAATGGCACACAAAACTTATTTTTATTTTCAGTAATTAATTAGGTCATTAACTACATAAAAGAAATTCATCACTGAGAATAATAGGCATTTCTGTCTGTGGGCAGCTGCCAGCAGAACGGGTCCAGACTCTTCCGTGCTGCCCAACAACAGAACAAGGGGCAACAGTCGCAAATCAAAGTTCCATCTAAATATGAGTAAAAAATTTCTTTACTGTGAGAATGACAGAGCACTGGGAGAGGCTGCGCAGAGAGGTTGTGAAATCTCCTTCTCTGGAGGTACTCAAAATTTACCTGGATGTGATTCTGTGCAACTTGCTCCAGCTGAACCTGCTTTAGCTGGGATCTGGGCTAGATGATCTCCACAAGTCCCTTTCAATCCCAATTATTCTGTGATTTCTGTCATTCTCTAGATACTTTGAGGAAAATTAGAGCTCTACTCTGTTTTTTGGGCTCCAATGCCTCTTTCTAAAGGCCGTATTCTGGAAACTGCTGCTTTCATTGTTCAGGATATTATTGAATCAAATATTTGTTCAGGTTCTCTTGGATCAAAACATGATTGTTATAGGTAACTCTGATACAACATACAAGCCAGCATGTAATGCAGCACTGTGTTACAGAGAAGCAGAAGCTCTCTAGTACTGAATTGTTTCTGTCAAGGGCATCACTAGGATGACCAGTATAGAAACCCAGAGAAGCTTTGGCAAAATGATGAATTAACTGACATAAAAGAAGTTGCTTAAGATGTTTGGCCATGCCATGGCAAAAAAAAAGACACATTCTGAATGTCCTGTATTGAAGCATGAAACATACTTTGAAAAAAGAGAAAGAAAATTAAAGGGAAAGTACCAAAAGTATCACCTAATAATATAAGAAGGGAATGCACAAAGAGTGAAGGAGACTAAATGAACACACATCAGAAGGAGAGCTAGGAAGATAGCAGGTCAAACAGGGTTTTTTTTGAAAAGGAGAGTTGAGATGAAGCATTTGCTGCATATTCTCATTTAATACATAACACAAGAGAAAAGATGACACAGATTAAAACTCCCCCTTTGGAAGGGGGAAAAGAAATACCAATTTTAGGCAAACATTAAAGGGTGTAATTGCTCTGTGTTTATACTGAATGAAAAATGTTCTGCAAAGGAGTCAATTTACATAATGTGGAGGCATTTAGTATGATTTATAACCCTGCCTTAAAGGCAGTGGAGTGAAAAAAATGTTGTTAAACCCCCTGCATTTTCTTAGAGGAATAATCGATGTTAAAGAAGAAACTTGCAAGAACATCATGAGTTTAGAGACTGGAAAGAAGCTTCAGGTGGACATGTGTTATTATAAAATTAGATGAGGAGCTGCAAGGACAACTTTTCCCCAGTACCATTATGGGGAACAGGAGGAAAGCACCTTGCAGGCAGCCAGAGTCAGATCCCACAAGACCCTGAAGAGGACAGACTTTCCCCCCAGTGTTCTAATATCTGGTGATATACTCTCCATTTTAAACAGTAAATTAGCAGCCACCTGCCCTGCTGAATCTTCCCAAGGTGCCCACCTGCCCATCTCTAGCTCATGTGTCATATTTTGCTTGGTAACTTTCACGCCAGAACCAATCTGGATATAAAAAGTGTTTCTTCATTTCTTTCTGCTCCTGTTGCCAGCTGGACCTGCTTCATGAGACTGTGTAGATCTTGGGTATCAGTGGATTTAGAAAACACACAGCCCAGCAAAGGCACAGAGAAGGACCTCTCTTGTGCTTGCTGCCCCTCAGTTTTTGCAGGTTAAAGCAGTTGCAAAACAACAGCCTCATTTCAGGCAGAGATCCCAGCTGGGAAGAAAGCTAAATCAGTGAGAGACACAAGGCCTAAAATTGTGTCAGGCTTCAACAGTAAAAAAATTTTCTTATGCCATTTAAATTACACTCAGGGGAAGAGGAGAGAAGCACAGATAGTTCAGAAGAGCCTCCTTTACTCCAGTGTGACAGGGCTGCCCAAAGTTCAGGACACAGAGGGTCTAGAAGGGCTTTGAGAGAGAGTTCTCTGTGTGTGACCTCCCAGCTCTGGGAGCTGTGCTGATCACTGCCTGGGAGCTCAGAGGGTACACATGGCATGAGCACTTGCTGCTGGGTGCCTTTAGGCTGAGCCTAAAGTTACAACTCATCTCTGCTGGGATCCAGGGTAGTTTTATTCCTAGGCTACCTTGGGCCTCATTTTGCTCTTGAAAAGGGACTGCTTTTCCCACAAAGATACTGCCACAGCACTCTGTGCTTGCTCTCCATGCTGATCCTTCTGCCTTTCTCCTGTTCTACAGGTCCTGATGCCAGGAAGAGTTAGCTCCTTGTGACTGACACAGGGATATTCCTGGGAGTTCTGTATCACCTGTGAAATGTTCTCCTTTCTGAGAAAAACTGCTCTGCTACTCACTTTCCAGCTGAGATGGAATTTGGGGTATGTCTATTCTGTTTTGAATCAAAAGAGGTGATCACATTTTGATTTTCCCATGAATAATATTTAGTGCAGGCTTTTAAAGGGAAGCATTTTTGCTTTATTCTGTAAGATATTGAGCTCTACCAGATTTTTAACAGCCTGGTGTAGTAGGAGTTGTCCATTCCCATGGCGGGGGGGGTTGAAATTTAATGATACTTTAAGGTCCTTTCCAACCCAAACCATTCTATGATACTATGATTCACCGATGTAAATGATAAATCATAATTCCCCACATGACAGTGGAATTGTCTTGATCATGTTCTGGTGATAGTTACTGAGAAATTAGAAAAACCTAGAGCTAAGAATTCTTCTTTTGAAACTCAGTGTTCTATTTACTTCCTTGAAAATGTAGAGGTTGAGTTTCCTCGACTGAGTGCAAAATAATTTCTACCAAACAAGTACCTATGGAACAAACTTGCTCATGTATTTTTGAGAGGTGTAAAAAACAAATGAGAACATTTTTGTGACAATTGCCACAGACAACGTTTTACTGTTTAATTCTGAAAAAACCAAAACAGAACAGCATTAAGTTAAAGACTCTACCTCTGCTAGCCAGGGGTAGCAGACTGATAGTGCATGTAAAATCAATACCAGATAACTTAATTGTCAACTAATCTCAATTCACACATTCCTAAGGATAAGTGTACTATAGAGTCTGTTGGGATTTTTACCCTGTTTCATTAATGAAAAAGGAAAGATTCTTTCCAAGATTACCCAGGCTGTTCATTTTATAGATTGTCCTTTAAAAAACACTGTTCTGTAAAAGAGATGAAACAGGAATCTGATACAAATCTAATACAGAAGGTAGCCAGGTAATTTATAATTTGAGTTCTCCATTCATAAATGGAGAACTTTATAAAGGTAGAAATAGAGGCTTTACAAAGGTAGAAAAATATTTACCTTCTCACACACAATCAACTCATTATCCCAGGCTGGTACTGTAGTCAGGACATTTGTCTTTTGAGCATTATTTAAACAATTTAAACTCATTAGGGACCACAATACCATTACTTACAGGGAGCAACACCTTACATAAAGAGCAGTCTCACCAGTCTCACCTGTGAATTAAGATATTGGCCAAAATCAGTACAGATTGTACAGCAGGGTCCTGAGTATGTGGTAGCCATAGCAGAAAGAACAGGAAAATGTCATGGCATTATTATGGCAGCATGAAAGGTCTTATTGTTCCCAGTCAAATTCTCTTTATTCCTCAACATGTTCCTGTTACACACTTGCAGTGGGATTTTCAAGCTATTTTAGAGTATTTATGATCCAGTTATGGATCTTCATAAATACAGATCATTGTCAGCATGGGCTCAAGTGAATTTAGCATTTCCAAGGAGAAATAAATAGCCAATAAGAAGCATACTTCTCATTTCACATGTCTATTCAAATACTGTCTCATGTGAGTCAGATCCACACACTTTAAAGCCTGCCTCAAGAGACTATGGCTACACTTCTAAATAGGAGCAGAAGCACTTAATGAGCTGAAAAGGAGCCACTGAAACAGAGGGGATGTCACTGGACACAAAGCTTGTCAGACACTCATGATGGAGCATGACAACATGAAAGCCCTGACCGAATGCAGATCATGTTCATGGTTGTTCATTTGTGGCTTTTTTAAGGAGAATAATCTCTGCTTCCAGGGTGGTTAAGAGTCTAATTTACTACTTCATTCTGTCCACTGTATAACAGCACTTCACTACTATTTCTTTCTTTGAATCACAGGATCAATCATGTTGGAAAATACCTCTGAAATCCTTGAGTCCAACCCATGACCCAACACCTGCCAACTAGACCAGGGCACTGAATGAACATCAAGTCTTTCTTTAAACACCACCAAGACAGTGACTCCATCACCTCCCTGGGCAGCCCATTCCAATACCTAATCACCCTATCTGTGAAAATCTCTTCCTAATGTCCAACCTAAACCTCCCCTGGTGGAGTTTAAGATTATGATGTCCTCTTGTCCTTTCATGGGTTGTCTGGGAGAAGATCCCTGTCTGGCCACAATTTTATTTCTGGCAGTTGTAGAGAGTGATAAGGTCAGTCCCTCAGACAATACACTTTGGTGCACTGAAAGAGCATTTCTGCCAAAGGGAACACACCAAAGCTTGGTAATTGTCTTGTAGGAACAGATTAAATTTCAGCTGTGTCTCAGTTCATCCTGGCTGCTTCTCTCATCAGTGAAAGGAAAGTGAGTTGCTACCTACAGGTTTTGTATGCTTTTGTTGGGTTTTGCCCCAACAGCCATGAATTTTCTGGATGATTACATTGATAAGATTCTTATCTGTCTGAGCTGAGGCGGGTATTCTTATAAATTGTTAGTAAATAACAGAAATCTTATGATTAAGCATTCCTTTATCTGATAAGAATCACATTTGTAAGAGAAGGTACTTAATTTTCAAGATGTAAATGTAAACCATTAGAAACCAGAAGTTTACATCTTTATATTTACCTTAGGCTGTGGTGCCTAAACCTAAGAGGAAGACAAAAAACCAAAACCAAAACCAAAACCAAAACAAATGTAAAGGAATATATAACATATCCTGCATCATAGCATCAATCTTAAAATCTGAAAACATTTCTGCTATTTCTAATAAATTATGAACTTGGAGAAGATGAGTAGTAGTTTTTTGAATCCTGGTATATTACAGAAAAGGTTGTCTTACTTCATCCCTGAGAAGCATCTGCAGGGAATTTGCCAGCTTGTCAATTCCTCTTGATTAGGGACATTTGGGTCAGCTCCAGTGAAAATGTTAATTATTCTATTGAACCTAGTACAGGAAGGAAAAGATGGATGTGTTGGTTGGAGTAACGATTGCTGCATTCGGGGAAGGTACAGAGCCAAAGGCATTACAAGGAATGCAAGGCTCAAGAGTGGGAAAGAGCTGAGAAGCCAGGGTGAGAAAGGTAAGGATGGCCAGCCATGGCAGGGGGGCTGTGTGTACTGTGTGTCCTCATTCTGGGAGTGTAGTGCGACTCCTGCCCCACTAGAATATGCTTACCTTCCCCATCTTCCCTCTTGTTCACTCCTTCAGTGTGCAGTGGATGAACACAAAACAGAAGCATCTGAGCTGGCAGTGTGCCCTGGTGGCCAAGAAGGAATGAAATGGAATCCTGGTGGGCATGAGGAAGATCATTGCTAGCAGGTCCATGGAGGTGATCCTGCCCCACGACACAGCCGTGGTGAGGCCACATCTGGACTGCTGTGTCCAGTTCTGGGCTTCTCAGTACAAGAGACACTTGGAGATCCTGGAGTGGGTTCAGTGAAAGGCAAAAAATGATGAGTAAGGGGATCTGAATATCTCTCTTACGAAGAAAGGCTGGGGAAACTACACCTGCTCAGCCTCAAGGAGAGATGACCAAAAGGGGACCTCATCAATGTTTATCAGTACCTGAAGGGAGGGTGCCAGAGGATGGAGCCAGGCTCTTCTCAGTGGTGCTGACCAATAGGACAAAACCAGAACAAAAAGTAAGCCTTTGAACTCTACTAACAAGTAGGTGATTTCTCAGAGTCGAAAACTTTTGCTCATGTCTTTTTATTGTGGTGAATTTTATCCTCATGAAACACTGAATGAGCACTCTTAATAACCATTCTGAGTGAAAGAACAGCTTGGGCAGTGAGGTGAAGTGCTTCCACCTGCTGTGTTAGCCCAGACAAAAACATCACTTGGAATTGCCTTTATGCACACAGACCTTACTGTCATAAAAGGTATTTTCATTTATCAGCTCCCTCACAGATTTTCATAATAACATTTTCTAGCTTTTCTGGTTCTTTGGTCTCAAATTAGAGCTATTCACATGGGAAATGTAGAGTGCCTTCCAGTACAAATATCTTGATACTTTTTAGTCTTCAGTTTAGTTAAAGTTTTCATGTCAGGAAAATGGCTGTGGTTAGACATTGGTCAAGAGTGTTCCCAGTGCAGCCTATTAGCATTAATGGAAAATCTCCTATTTGACTACCAAGTTTTGGAAAAGAACCACCAAATCTGTACTGATTTTTCAGATGTGGCTGAAAGTTATACAGCTGTGTTGGGGTGTTGGGTTGAGTCTGTCTCAAAACTGGTTTAGATACTGTTTAGGACATGGTTTCATTTTACCTTCATCATATTTAACACACTTGAAATGGTCCATTTGCATTGTACATTACAGAGAGCAGCCTGAACTGTTACTGCTGTTAAATGTCTTATCAGTATTGCTGGATTTTTTTCAGCTAAAGGATAGAACAGTTTTCAGATTTGGATGGCAAAGCATGTAATTATTTCTATTCTTTCTTCCACAGAATTTTAAATATTAATATGATACCTGTGTTTTGGCACACCTGAAAGAGCAGACTGGGTTAGGCACAAAAGTTTAATCTCAGAGAAGGTGGGTGAAGGATAGTCTTGTTTTCAGTCACTGCTTAAGTTCCTGGAAAGGATTTTCAGTGTGACAGCATAATTGGTGTGTTACAGATAACTGTTGATAATTCAGAGTTTTCTGATGACTTTCATCTGTGTCCAACAGCCCACCAGCATAGCTGTTTTTCTGAGGCTAAATAATCTCCTTCATTTTTCTGGCAGCGTCTGCAAAATAAGTGCCTGCTGAAAATCTTTTCTTTGTTTTCTTTTCTTTCCTGTCAGATTTGTAAGGTGGAAGCTGAGGACCTCAATGTTCTTCATGTAGTCCACAATGTGATCATATTGCCTAAGGTTTAAACTTCTTCGCTGAATAGAAGGGAATAATTTAGTTTCAGCTGTAAACTTACTGACAGCTAGAACAGTTCTTTTTTAGTGCTGCATACTGCATCCAAATGAACAAGCTCACTAAAAGAATGCTAATACATAAATTGCAGGGTGGATGAAAAGCATCCCAAAGTTAAAAGAAAAGGTACATGTCCAACATACACGTATCCCAAGTAAAGGGATCAAAGCAAAGTGTCACAACTACAGCTCCAGTTGAACGACTGCAGTCGTTCCTTGGTTGAGGATCCTCAAAGCATTTGTAAAGATGCTTCGTCTTTTCCACATTCACATTTCCACTGAACTTCCAGGATGAGACATTCACTTTGTACTTGAATTCTCTTCCCTTCTAATAGTGCAGTCTGATAGATAATAGGATTAGTTCCATGAAATGCAGATAAAGCAATAGTGATACTCATTGTGTTGTTTTAGAAGCCCCTTATTTGAGATTTCTATGAATAGGATGTTTGCTGAAGCACAGTAATATGCTGAGAAAATTATTCAAAAAGTCATTTATTTTTCACACACTTGTCTGTCTGCCCAGAAAACCAATAATTTGTTTATTCAGATAAATAAGATAGGACACTGGCTTGCCAAGCCACAGAAATGAGTGCTGAGAGCTGTCAATACATTCATGAATACAGATAGTATTTTACACTGACTTTAATTTTAGCTGAGGGCTTATGCATCTTTCTGAAAGATTTTTTCCCTATGGCATTCATGGTGAGAACTGTCAGGGTTGTAAACTCCAGGGATCTTCCAGCTCTCTCATTTGATATGGATAAGATCCATCTTGGGAAGAAGAGCTATGTTGTACTGGAATGACATAACTGAATTGAGGTCCTATGAAATCATATCCATTGGCACATTCTCTACAAACCTTTGGAAGTCTGATTTCTGAGTTAAGTTTAGGAACATGTTTATGAATGTACTCTCCACAGATGGAGTGGCAACTGCACACTGTGCCTTTCTTCTTTACGAAGGAATGAGAGCTTTCTTCTCCTGGTTCAGGGCCGACTTTTCCAGTGCACTCATAGTTCTGCATCTCAATTTTCTCTCTCTGCAGTTGCTATAAATGCAGAATTGAATTTGCTGAATGCTGTTATGTGTCTTTTTCTGGTGAATCAAGATAACAAATCACTGAGTTCAGGGAAGTTATGCCATTAGAAAAGCAGTGTGATATCAGAATTAGCTGTCTGTCTCATTGCAAGCAAAGCTATGCTCCAAATCAGACTAAGCTTTACCTATTTCACACTTTCAGGTTTTCTTCTGATGCTCTATTTTTCTGGGGATAAAAGCCCAGTATTTCAGCATTGCAAAGCCTTTTATCCCTCTGTCTTCACTGTAGGTAATGTAACTGCTTGTTGCAAATGATTAATTTTCCCTCGTTTTTCCTTCATTATGTTATCATTGGTTAGGTGCTCAGAGAATATCACAAGACCATTCTGAACACCCATCTTGTAGATTTTCAGAAGCTATTTATAAAAAGCACTTTCCTATTTTGTAACCTTTATTAAAACCTAAGTTTATGAAAGCTTTCATGGAGTCTGAGCACTTATGTATCATTATTTACAACTGACTCCTAACTTAAGCAACATTAGGTTTGAGGGCAATGCACATCATTCACATCACTATTTCTATGAATGTTGTGTTAATTTCCCCCTACTCTTTGTATTTCTTCATATTCCTCCTGGTTTTATTTTTTAATATGCTGTCTTCCAAGGTGTCTGCCCTGCAGCACCCTAGCTCTCTCTCCACAGTTTTTGGACATCAGTGTAACATTTGTACCACCTTTCCTTCTACTCCCATTCATCAGAGCAAAGTCATCACTTGGCTCAAAACCCAGCACTAACAAATTCTTAAAAGGTGTTTTAAAACACAGAACTACACTGGTAGATGGTTTTGCTTCCCAGAAAACCCAGTTCTTCCCTTGCTTCTCAGACATCGGCTGGAGTTAAGCAATAAGGATCGAGTCAGCTGCTCTGCTGATATGTAAAGCCACTAAAATAATCCCGTGAATGGGTGTTGGGGACAGCACACAAAACTGAAATCAGAGCTAAGTTAAACTGAGAAAAGAGCAAAAGCCCTTCCCAACTTCTGCCTCCTCCTCTCCCTGCTGCAGGAAGACCCTCCGAATCTGTCACTATCTGTCCCTTGATGGCTTTCTCGCCTTTGCTGAGGTCTGAGTGCAGCAGAGAGGTTTTCTCGGCCCTCGATCCGTGCAGTCGGTGCCTGCGCCCCGCAGTGTCGGTGTCCGGTGTCCACAGCCTCTCACGGCCCCTTCACGACCCTCATGACCCCTGACAGCTCCTCACGACCCCCGACGGCCCGTCCACGGCCCCTGAGGTTCCCTCATGACCTTCCACGTCCCCTGACAGCCCTAGACGGCCCCTCCACAGCCTCTCACGGCCCCTCCACGACCTTCATGAGCCCTGACGGCCCCTCCACGACTTCCCACGGCCCCTCCACGGCCCCTGAGGGCCCCTCATGACCTACCACGGCCCCTCCCGGCCCCTCCCAACCCCTCACGGCCCCTCACAGCCCCTCACGACCTCCCACGGCCCCTCACAGCCCCTCACGGCCCCTCCCAACCCCTCACAGCCCCTCAGGACCTCCCCCGGCCCCTCCCGGCCCCTCCCGGCCCCTCCCGGCCCGGCGGTGCCGCCGGCTCAGCGCCGCCCTCTGGCGGCCGCGCCCCGCAGCGCCCGGGAGGCTCAGCCCCGGGAAGGGGCGGCGGGGCCGCATCCCCCCGGGCCCGACAAAGCGCCGAAGATTTGCTCAAGCAGAACTGCCCTCAGAGCTTCTGTCAGGGTCCAGGGAGTGCCCCTGCCCCGCGAGGAGCCGCTGGAGCGGGGATGCGGCGAGGGGCGCAAGGCTGATGGAGGGATTCGCCCACGGCTTAACCCAGAGCGTCACCGGGGGCTCGGGGCCTCCTGCTTGTCACGGCCGCTTCCCCTTGGAACTTAAAAGGCAAATCACTGCCCTTAAATATTTGAGATTTGCTCTCTTTCTCGTGTGAGGGAAGATAACGCAAAACAAATCAGATACCAGATGTAGACAAAACCGATTTGTTTAAACTTATTACTGCATGACTCTATATTGCATCATTTTCTTCTTGAAGCATCCCTCAAGTACAATATGAAGATGGTAAATGGTAATATTACCTTTCTGTGTTTCTCCAGCACATTTGTTGGTGAGTTATGCCAGGAAGCTTTGGAACCATTTGTTTAGAAAAAAGATTTAACAGCCTTGTTGATGATGGATTTCAACATATTTTTCTTCTCTAAAATACATACTAGACACTGAGTTGTTTCATTTGTTCCAATCTCCCAGAGTACAATTCTTATTATTAATAATAACAATATTTCCATTTTTTTGTTTTTCTCTTAGGTGGGGAATTGTACTTTCCCATGACAATCAAGATTGGGGAAAAAAGTGCATCTTACCTTATAAAAGGAAAAGAACAGCATGCATTCAACAATAATTTATTCCGCCAGCTGCTTGTCAGTGACAACACTGAAAGAAAAAAATGATCCTACCCCAGGAGTTCAAGGAGGATACTGGGACGATGCAGGGAAGGAAGGGAGTGAAACTGGGTGTGAATCCATCAGCACTGCTCAGCCCAAGGAAGGGTTGGCATGTTCTAAATGCCACTGCTGGCAAGCCAAGGGTCAGGAATGAAGATTTAGTCTTGTTAAATTTGCACCTATATGGCACCTATATTTTCTGTGAAATGACACAGCTGAGATGCTAATGGACACAGGGCTGATGCTCACAATTCTAGGTCTCAACATAGACATTCTGGCCTTTAGTATTCCTGCCTGGCTTTGCCAGAGTTAGTGTTTGAATAAACTCCCAGGCTGATTCTGCCCAGGTTTCACCAAGTGAAGTCTGAGGTACCTCCTAATGGTCCCAGTGGAGGTCAGTGCTGTCTGGCAGTAGGTCCTGAAAAAACAAGGTGTTAGTAGGAAGGATTGGTAACATTGAGGCTGGTGTTACATTACCTCTTTTGCAGTGTGTATGCCACTCCATGCTCTGCTCTCCTCAGCTGTCTTGCCAGGGAAATGTTTCCACATGCCTGCTGAGGGCCAGCAACTGCAGGGAAGTGCTGGCTCTGCTGATGGCCAAGAGCAGGAGAGCTTTCCAGGAGTGTTTGACCATAGTGCCACGCTATAAAGTGCCCAGTTTAAGGTGCCCTTCAGGAAGAATTAACAAACTCAGGACAAG
Organism: Certhia americana; assembly: GCA_018697195.1. NCBI lineage: Eukaryota > Metazoa > Chordata > Aves > Passeriformes > Certhiidae > Certhia > Certhia americana. Next base: position 99,972,469 of record CM031857.1, read on the forward strand.
CACAAGTTATGTGCACTTTTCTTTCCCTTCTAATGCTGCTGTCCCCAAGCTGCTTGCACCCAGATCCTTTCATTCCTCTTTTATCTTGGAAAACAAATACATGGAAAAAGAGCATCTTCTTTTACAGCTCCAGCTCAAACTTTTAATCTGTTTTCATCCTTTCCACAGCAGCAAGGTTTCATGGTTTCCTCCCTTCCACAGCACAAAAGTCTATAATTCTTTAAAATTCCTCTAGCCCAAACTGTGCTGCTAGCTTCACCTAAGTTGGACATGTAGTTTGGACATGTAGTTACTTAGGATGATGAATTTGATTATACGTTTAACCCAAAATCTTGGTATCCCCTGCCTTTTCTCACCTGCCTTCTCTTTTTCTGCATGCTTTTTCCCTTCTGCAGGATCTTTGATGGTTTCTTTTTTTCTCTCCTCAGCTGTTTTGTGGGATGATCTTTCCGTTGTACCCTTCCTTGCCCCTCTGAGCTGTCCTTATCCACAAACTTCTGTCTCCTTTCCATGCAGATGACTTTCAAATCTCAATGACTTTGCCTCCATCTATCAGGATGGGAATCTCATCCTGCAATATTTCCTTGGGAATTATTTGTTGCCTTTTAACCGTGAACATGGTTAAAAGAGATGTAAATATTTTCTCTGCACCAAGGTGGCAGCACTTTTCTTGACTGCTTTTCACTCAGTCCTGCTTCCTACTTGTTGCTCTCCCTGCATCCCCAGGTGTTTCTGTCTTGCTGGGTGTGGGTGTGTCGAGGTGTGTGTCTGTATTAAGTACGTGAAATAGAGCTTTTCTTACCTCTTTCTTAGCTAAGCTTTCTTGCCCATATCTTGCTTGTTACAGCATTCTTTGCTGTCAAAAAATGCATTGCTGCTTCTTGGAGGGTTGCCAAGATCTTTTTTCGTTGCATTGGGCTCACATCAACAGTCTGTGCATCTTTTCCAAACATGCCCTCCTTGAAAGTGGCTCGCACAGGCAGCTCTCTACATTCTCAAGTCCCTTTTCATCCCTCATTTACCAGGTACAGGCTGTTTCCTTGCTCCTGCTGGCCCACCGTGCAACATTTACTTTCTCACTTACTGCATTTTCAGACCTGTTATGGCTGTGTTACTCTTCAACAGAAGAAGTTGGCAGAAGATTCCTGTAAATACATATCCACATGTGTCTCCTTCAAACATTTCCTTCTGCATGAGCACACATCCAGTGTGTTAGGCAGTTCAGACACCCCTTCCAGCTGTGTCAGTTTTTGATGTGTGTCATGATGAAATGCTGGGAATAAGTAAGGGATTTGTGAAGCTAAAAACACACTGAAGGAGTTGCCTAATTTAGAATGAACAAGCTATTTTCAAAGGCACAGTGGGAGCACTTCACATTGTATGGCCTCTATCTTCATTTGCACTGTAGGCTGTGCGTCAGCAAGGCTGCAGGATGGAGAAAACTTGACAATGCTTCATTTCCATTTTTACATATGCAAGAAACCAGCACATTGTGTCTACTCAGGGGACGTTTATGAAGTGAATTGCATTCAGCTCCTTTCCCAGCCCCTCTGACCTCTAGTCATACAGGTATGAGTACAGATCTCTGCTCAAGAAAATAAAAATTTTATGTAATTTACTCTCTGTAAAGCCCTAATATAAATCTGATCTCTGGAACGAAATGGGTTAGAAAATCACCCTTTTGTGAACAGTTTCTGTTAACTTTGGTGACTGAAACGGAGTGGTGAACACAGAGCATGATTTGGGCACGTAGGGGTGACAGCAATAAAAATGAAGAATTTGCTTGAAGAGATTACAGGCAGGATGCCTGATACTGCTTTGTTCCCTCTGGGAGATGAAGAGTTTGCTGAAGGAGAATACTTGGTAAATCAGCGGATGTTGTGCTCCACAAGCTCAGCAGTGAATAATCCCTGGTTCACTGGTTCCTAGCCCCAGTAATCCAGTTATTAGGAAACAGCAGAGCACAGGGACTCCTCTCCTGTCTCTTGACTGTGGATGCAAGTTTATCCATCTCCTCTGAGTTGGGAAGAGGCTGACATGAAGGAAAGTCACCCCTGGCAAAGAGCCATGCTCTAAGGAGATGATTCCCCATTGCCCCCGTATTCCCTGCATGCTGGAGGTGCCTGGAGTGGAGGATGCTGCATGGGCTGCCCACCCTGGTGCAGCTGGTTGCTCCTGCTCTCCAAGGTGATGGCTGGGCCAGCCCCAGGGTCTGCTGGTGGCTGCACCAGCATTCTCTGACTGGAACCTCATCCATGGAACCTCAAAGGGCCTCAGAATCCCCTGTTGCATTAGATTTTCCAAAGTGGTTCATTTAGATATGTAGAACACATGAAGAGTGTCTTTCCAAAGACCTCGGCACACTGGTGGTTAGGGCTCTGAAAATCTGCCTGGAGTTGCAATTGTGGCAGCTGCAGCTCTCCAAGCACCTTTGAAAAGGGGGTCCTCGTGTACTTTTCTCAATGCAAACTGCATTTGTTAGAAACTCTGGCTCCATTTCTGGGTGGTGAGCTCATAAGAAATGTAGGAGCCTAAATTTCATTACCTTTCACTTTAGTGCTTTTAAAAATTTTGCCTATCAAACTTTCACAGATCTCCCCCATTGTGTACAGTTAAGGAGTAAAAGAAGGTTGTCTCTTTGCAGCTGTCATTTGGAGGTTGGACAAAGGTTGAGAGATGAAAAAATAAGCATCTACTGAAAGTATGTGTGGAATCTCTCATTGTCCAACCAAAAACCATTATAATGTAGGACCAGGATCATGAACCCTGCATTATTCTATTCACAGCTCTGCTAACAGCTTATTAAGTATTTGATTATACATTTAACCCAAAATCTTGGCATCCCCTGCCTTTTCTCATCTGCCTTTTTCTCATGTGCCAGTCACATCTTCTTTGTTTTTTGTTTTTTTTTTTTTTTTTTAAAGTTCATGCAGGTTACTGCAGTGGTGAAACAGGTATTGATGCTTACCTTCTTTTGGAAAGAAGTTTGGGATCTTGAAATGAACACAGAGGTGGCATGCTCATGCAAATGCCCAGACATTTTGCCTCCTCAGGGAGGATAAACCCTGGAGCAAAATGACTGAAAAGGTACATCATTTATTATAAACAAAACCTCTCAAATGCAATTTGTGAAAAGATAAAAACATGTCTGGGAAACATCCTCAGCATTTTTCTGGGGAACATCTACAGGCCAAGCAATGGTGAATAAAACCTGTGTCCTTCATCTTCCCTGAAACAGTCTATTTACCTTTGACATAAATAATGAATATTTTTTATAATCTAAATTGTTTCAAGCATTATAGGATTTGGTTTTGTTTGGTTTAAAGTTTGAGGGTTTTGTTTGTTTGTTTGTTTGGTTTTGGTTTTGGGGGTTTTTTTGGGTTTTTTTTGGCTTTTCAGTTTCTCACTCTCTGTGTCAGAAGAATTTGTTCTTAATCTGAAGTCTGGATTTGTCAAAAGCAAACATGAGAAAGCTTTAAATTTAGACTTGAAGTGCTTCCTGGAAGAACTATCAGCGACACAAAGATAAAGGTGAAGTGCATCCTCCTAGTGGTCATGAGAGTCCTTTCCTTCACTGATGGAGACATCTGGGATATGGTGATATGTCCCATCTCAAAGGAGTGATCAACATCTCTGTCTGCTGCCTGATCAGCAGGATTTCAAGCATTGCTTCTCATTTCTTCCTTTGCTCACCCCACATAGTTTGCCATGTAAAGGGAAGAGAGGTTTCAGTGTAGAAGAGCTCAAATGTTGAAGAGGAATGACTTAGTGGTTTTGTTAGAGGATTTTTGTCAAACTGACTACCTTGTTTTCCATCTGGAAAAATAAAGGCTCGTGATGAGAGCTAGAGATGTATCTCTGAGTGGTGGGTTTACAAATCCCAGTGTCATCAAGTTTTTTGAATGGGAAGGGAGACAAGAAATTCCCATCTCCTACTCAGGGTAGGTCATTGCCAACTACTGACGAGGCTGCTGGGCACAGAGGTACATCAGGATTACACCAAGTGGCCACTCCCTCTTCCAGAAATGTTCTCTCCCCTTTACCCCAATGCCCAGAAGGCAAACTGTGGTGGGAGGGAGGAGGGAGGTGTGCATCCCTTTGTCATGCAGCCTGTGTCACCAGGCTCCCAGGTATGCTGAGGGATATTCTGGGAGAGGTGTCCCACCATGGTGTGTGGCAGGGCTGCTTCAGTAGCTCCACAGTTCCTCTCTGTGCCTTTGATTCTGCTCTGCCAAAAATGGCATTGCCTCCAAATGGCATCCACCCAACCTGGCAGCTTTGCCCAGAGCTGGCCCTGACCTGCAGAAGTGCCCGTGTGCCCCGATCAGAATGTGCACAGTCGCTCTGTGTCCTCTGCTTTTAACAGTGGTAACCTCCAGCCTATTCTTAAAAGCAGGCTTCTGTCTGAAAGAAATACCAGAAAATTTGGCTTCTCCTCTGCATGCTCAAGCTCTCAGCACAGCACTTTCATGGGTGTTTGGCTTGAAAAACATATGTAAGTAGCCCTACTTGAAGTTAAGAGTACACATAAGTCCTTTGTTGACTTAGAGTGGACAGCAGAAAAACAGCTGAAAACACTGACCCAGGTCACGAGAATGAGGCAGAAAAACAGCTATTGAAGCCTCCTGCTTAGAATCCCACCCTGGGACACCACTTTCAAACCCCTGGAGATTTTCCAGATTGTGTCCTGAAATGCTTCTTTTATGCAGAAACCAGTGATCACACTTTAATGCCTGCTTTGAATCGCGTCTCCTCTCACTTCCAAGAGAAGTGAGAGTTACTTCCAAGTAACTCTAGCAGTTGGTGAAACATTCTTTCGCCTGCAAAAATGAGCAGTTGCAAGAGAAAATGTAAAGTACAGTTTCATTGAATTCGGCAGGCTGGTTTCCAAATTAATTATGCATCTCTGCAGTCCAGAAAGTCCTCCTATATATTCATAGACAGCCTGTTATAAAGCAGTAAGGCATCAACAATAGTTATATCTTAATTCAGTTCTAAGAAGGAGTTTTTTCAGACTGTTATAAACCAAGCAAATTTCTTTCTGTTGCATCTTAACATGCATTATCTATGTATGCCAGTATGATGGGTACCTCAGAAATTATTGCATAAAATGGTTAACTTTGTCTCTTGGCATTGTTACCTTTAAATTAAAAAATTACATAGAAGTGTGCAGAGTTAAGGCTTCCATGTATAACTTCAGGCTCAGAGTGCAAATATTCATTTGCCTATCTTAACGACAATGTTGGGGTTTATTTTAATAGGCTTTATTAATTTCACTTGTCTAGGCAGGAGAGAGGAAGATCAATTTGGCTTTCTTTTTTTTTGGGGGGGGGGGGGGAGAGTTCGGGGTTGGGTTTTTTTTTTGGGGGGGGGAGATTTGGTTTGGGGTTTTCTTTGGGGGGGAAGAGATGAGGGGCGAGCCGGTGACGCACGTCAGGAGCCCTAAGTGAGCAGATGTGTATTTTTCTCACCTAAAGAGTTAAGGGCTTTGCTGGCCGCCCCCACCTCGCGGCGCTGCCCGGAGCATCCAGCCTGCGGCCGGCGCTCCCCGAGCGCCCCCCGAGCGCTCCTGAGCACTCCCCGAGCACTCCCCGGTGCACCCCGAGCACTTCCAGGCGATCCCCGGTGCCCCCCGAGCACTCCCAGGCGATCCCCGGCACTCTCCGCCCCCCTCCGAGCACTCTCCGAGCACTCCCCAAGCGCTCCCCGCCTCCCCTCCGAGCACTCCCCGGCGCACGTCGAGCGCTCTCCGAGCTCTCCCCGAGCGCTCCCCAGCCCCACCGAGCGCTCCCCGGTGCTCCCCAGCCCCCCCCCGCACCCCCCCAGCACTCCCCCCCGCCCCCCCCCCCCCGCCAGCAGCCCGCGCACACCGTGGGAAGCAGCGCAAGGATTGACGTCCAGAACATCCTGCCTATAGGATCCGAGCCGCCCGCCGAGCCCCGCTTTCCCCCCTCGCTTTATATCCGCCTGGCGAGGGCAGGCACCAAAAGCGGGAGAGATTGGCAATGCAGCGTGGCAACAACTCCCGAAAGTTCTTGCTTTCTGGAACTCCCTGCTTTTAGGCTCGGAGCTGCCGGACAGATCTGAAGCTGGGAGTTTAAAGAGCCCCGTTTGCGAAAATGCCTGACACTTGCTGGTCTTTGCATTTCATCATTGGCCTTCCAGAGCTGAAGAATACTTAACAGCAAGAGAAATCAAGGAAGAAAAGGCAAGTTTCGCAATTCAAACAATGCTAAAACATGATCTCCTTTCACCTTATGGAAACAGGACCATGGAGAAAGCTGCAGGTACTTTTTGGTTTGGTTATTGACAAGATGTGTCATAAAGTAATATGACTTTTAAACTCTTCTGACTATTTAAAGCCAGCAAGGAGCTGCAAAATAAAAGCAAGAAATTAATTTGAGGAATTTGAGGACTTTCAAAGAAGAAAGCTGTTTTCTGAGAAGAGCAAAGTAAGACGATGGCATCTGGAGAGTGCCTTCTACTAGACCTAGAAACAGATAACTTCATTTTCTATAACATCTCTGTCAACCAGAGTACAAACTTCTCCCTCCTTGGGGAAGACTGGTTTTACCCAGCGTTCCTCTACGCCATCCCCACGATCTATGGGATCATCATTCTCATAGGCCTTATTGGCAATATCACTTTGATTAAGATCTTCTGTACTGTGAAATCCATGCGAAATGTCCCTAATTTGTTCATTTCCAGTTTGGCTCTGGGAGACCTGCTGCTTTTAGTGACTTGTGTGCCTGTGGATGCCAGCAGGTACCTTGCTGACGAGTGGCTGTTTGGCAGAACTGGATGCAAACTTATCCCCTTCATACAGCTCACCTCTGTAGGGGTGTCAGTCTTTACTCTTACTGCTCTTTCAGCTGACAGGTAAGCTTGGCTGCTGTTGCCTTGAAAAAAAGCCTGCATAATTATGACTTCATAAAATGCACAATTATAAATTTGTATTTTCAGGTAAAATATTTCTTTTTAATGTAATGAGGGAAGAAAAATCACCTCTGGTGATTTCTGGTGGATATTAGCATATAACTTGAGGAGGATGCAGACTGAACACAGGATACTTTTTCTAAACTAAATGTTTGTGCAATTTAGCTAATAGTCTACATTAATTCAAAGACAGACAAGAGCAGATCGAGCTAAAGACTAGAGAGAGAAAATGTCATTAATGAAGCTCTGCTAAAGGATAGCATGTTCATATTTGCCAAAAAGATAATTGATCCATACTTCATGAAGTGTGAAGGCACTGGAGTACCAATTTGAAGTGCAGCGAGAATCAATTCTTTCTAGTGGCTTGCTTCCTTAAAGTTAATAATATATAAGGCAATATTTCATAAAATATTTTTCAAATATTCAAATGAACTTGCCTGAAGCCAGGAATCACAGTTGCCATAGCCAGTGTATTTCCCTTGGTTAAACAATTTGCACCTTATCCAATCAAAACCGATCTGTGCAGTTGGTTCAGAAACTTCATTTTCCAATAATGTTTAGTAAAAAATAATGTGTAGTAAATATGTTGGTTTATTTTCTGGATGCTTCTGAAAGAGATTAAGGGATACATTTGTCACAATGCTGAAGTGACACTTCAGTTCTGAGTGAAAAATTATTTCAGTTTTGTTTTGATCAAAAAGACATGGGAATTCTATCCTTGTTCACAAATAAGTGAAACCAGGTTTGCTTTGGGTAAAAAAATGCATCCCACTGTCTCTTGCTAAGCTGCTTTAATGCATAAGTCTACTTTTGTTCAGATTTCAATGTAGTTCACACGCATATTTCAATATACTTTTTGCAGTCTCAATGAAAGCAGATTACTCTTCAGTGTTTCAGAGACAGAATGGTCAATATGTTTGTCCTCTCTTCCATGTTGGGATATATAAAAATAGCACTGTCTGTCCCAGTAGCAGTTAACAAACAGACCTATATGTAGATAAAGTCTTAAAGCAATATGCTTTAAAGTGCTTTGAAGATAGGAAAACTGCACTCGTGAAAGACCACATGCACTTTTGCTCCTGAGTTTAATGTGGTGTCTGGATCCCCTCTGACAGCACTGAAGAAGATGTTGGGAAAATAATAAGTATCTCTCCAGGAAAATACGTCTTCTAAAGCTGTAATGTAAGTTGTTTTAACGGGTGTAAGGAAAAAAAACCCCGCATTTTAAAGACGATTATATTAGAGATATTTATTGCTATCTGATCACATGCTACCTAAAGTAAACATTGCATATGCTTTTACTGAGCAGCACATCACTAGCACTTTTTGCCTGAAGTGTTAGAACAGAACAGAAAACATCAGCTGTGCCAAGATTTGGGTTTGGTGACTTCAAGTTCTGAATTTCAGCTTTATCAGGAGCCTGTTAACCATCATGCTACACTGATGATCAGGTGTTTCCACTTCCAAGGGCTCATTTTATCTTCTTCTAATGCATCTGTGGACCACTGCAGAAGGAGATAATAATGAAACTTGCAATTTTGTTAGGTCTATGAATCTAATATGATGTGCAATGAAACACAAGTCTCCCTTATCTGTTAAGTTTGCTGAAGTTTCTATTTTGATAAATTACTAGCAGTGCTGGGTTAATTCTGTTACAAAATAATACAATCTGTGTTTTGTCAGCTCAAAGCCCTTTAGTCAGTTTCTTTAAAGCTGTCACCCTGAACTCCAGACCCCAGTATTAATCATGTCAGAACCATTAGGGAAATAGCCTTAAAGGGAAAACTTCCAAATGTGAGTTGAATGTGAACCAATATGGTGATGCTGGCTGGGGGCTGTGGAGGGTCTGGAGGCCCAACACCCTGCTGCAGGTGAGAGGCTGGGCCTGGCATGTGGGGTGGTTTCAGAGACACCCATTTCTGATGACAGACATGGCACTGCATGAAGGAAAACAGAACAAAGGGGAATGGTGGTGGGATGATTAATGTTCAGTGATGTGAATCCTACCTGAGATGCTCACATGTGGCATGTGAATGTCCCGGTTCTCATTAATCTAAGCCATAGACCATGTGAGAGAAAAGCCTCCTAAATGTCCTAATCCTCTGAACAGCGTTACATGGCACTATCTCCATGGAAAGGGAGACTTGTCAAAGTACTACAGACCTTTTATCTATAATTCATCATCTGCAAAAAATTATTGAAAAATTCTCTTGGTTTCAGCATCCTTCCATTGACAAAAGCAAATGGAAACAACTGCTGCACTAGTGAACATATCATGGGGATGCTTAGAGAGACAACACAGGGAACAGAAGTCTGATGTGTAAAGCATTGTAGTGTGATACAAGAGGGTAATTTTCAGAGACATGACCATTAAAACACAAGGTGAAAGGCAGTGGGTAGGTGTGACAGGCAGATAAGAGTATGTGAGAGTGTGTGAGACACTTATGCTACATTACAACAATGGTACAAATCATCCTGGCTGCATTGGATCACCTTCTGAAAACGAGGGGACCAGTTTTAGTAGATTTTTGCACTCAGACCATCAGTGCGAGAGCATGCCTTCCTGAGGTGTACTTTCATTCTTTCCATTTCCACTTTGCCCTGTATTAGGAATCTCTCATCTACCAGTGTCTGCAAACACTTGGCTGAGTGCCAGTCTCCAGCACAGAGCACCTAAAGCTGCTCAGTGGTTTGACCCACCAGAAGGAGGAATTGTCCAGAGGATTGACTGCTCACTTGCAGACTTCTCAAGGAGAAACAGAGGGACAAACTGCTGACCTCAGCTTTTCCTGCAGTGGGAGCCTCCCAGCCTGCAAGTGCTCTGTGTATGTATGGACACAGCTGAGAATGCCTGCTCAGGTTTCAGCAGGAAGGGACAGCCAGAGGGTCCCTGGGTGCTTAGGATGCGGCTGTGTACAATCATGAGATTTCCTTCAGATTTCATTATTATTTCAGAAAATATGCAAGAAAGGGCAAGAAAGAGTTAATAATATTATAAATGTATTTCCCCTGAGACCACTCCACTGGCTGCACGGTGTTTGCATCTGTCTGGCTGCATTTGCAGGAGTAGCGGGAGCTGTCAGGTGACACATCTTTTCCTGCAGGTGTGTCAGATTTTCAGAGCAGCCAGGAGAGGGTTAAGGCATGTGCTGTGCTTCCAGCCACCTTCCATGAGTGATAAGGCGCCAGTGCTGAGTATACAAGCCCGAGGAAACAAGCAGCTCATGTGTGTGCGTGATGTTTGTGTGTTTTAGAAAAACTGTAAATGGGGTTGGTAGGGGAAGGACATCTGTCTGCCCTGCTGCTCTGCACTGTCGAGCCTGTGATTTCTTCAGCTACTGCTCAGTTTATCCCAGCAAAAACGGGAGTTTGGGTTCTGCCCTCCTCCTCAGTGCAAGGACAAGGGGTACAGAGGCACCCGTGAGAGCAGTGTCACCTGGGCTTCTAGCCCAAGCAGAAAAGCCAAGGCTGTCTCAGCAAGGGACAGGAAATTAAGGAAAATCTTTGCACGGCAAGAGGAAAAGCAACTATTTAATTGCTCATGTCATGGGCAATGTCTTTATTTAATTGGATTGCTCCCTTGACTGACAGGGTATATACATTTGCATTTGAATTAGCCAGGCTGTCAAGCATTGATCATAGTTTCTCACTGTTAGGCTAACATCGTAAAAGATCGAAATGACCTGGTGCTCATGCAGCGAAAGCTTCCTGAAGCAATGCTGTTTTTACAAGCACACAGCAGAGTAAGTGTAAAACGTAATTGGAGTTTACAAGCAGCATCTTTACTTTAAGCGCCTTGGATTACGTGGATCCAAGTACTGGAAAACTGCAGCATGCCTACCAGCTGGAACTGCTTGCACTCCTGTGGTGTAGTGTAGTGAGATATGTGGAGTGACATTACACGGGAGATTAGCTGGCTTACAGTGGTAAAACCAGCTGCTGACAGCAGGGTTGCAATCATGTGGGACACCTGAAAAGAGTATGTTAGCTTTGGAAATGTTGACCTCAGTGCCTTGGGTTCAGGGGTGGATGCAGGAATGCTGCAGGGCTACCAGCCCTGCTGGGTCCCTTGGAATGCACCACAAACACAATTTTTGACGTTCCTCAGAACTCACGTGACAGTTTGTTTATCTAAGAAATAAAACTTTCAAACAACACCCCTAAAAAAAGCAGCAGTGCAAGGAAAAAACAAATCCAGAATTTCTATGAACACGCTTTTAAACATGCAAAAGTCTTTGTATCGTGGACTCATCTCTTCTGTGATTTAGATGTCTCCAGCCCCTACTATTACTAATACCATTACCTACGGTACTACAGGAGGTGTAATATTTATGTGCCAGTTCATTTATTTTACTTTACAATCACTGGTTTATATCTACACTAGAGGACTAAGGGAAGCATGCTACCCTAACAAAAAGCTATGAAAAGTCAACCCAGATTTCCAGAGTTAATTTACATAATGACACTTTTTTAAAAAAATACCATCAGTTGTAAAGTGCCAAGTCCATAGTAGTTAAGAATATTCTGGGCATTCTAGTCACAGTATTTATGAAATACCTTCAGGTCACTAAGGTACTATCTTGCAGCATTTTACTTGTGCTGTGATTTATTGTGCAGCCCCAGGAAGGTTTGAGGGGGTGGCAGAGAAAGCCACTCTGAACTACCGAGGCAGCCGCTAAAACAGTTAATGCAAGTTGGCAGAATGATAACTCAGGTGGACAGTTTGGATCCACTGATGAGACCTCATGATCTCAGCCAAAACTTTGGTCCTTCCAAGCTAGGGAAGAAAACTGGAGGGACTTCGGGGCCCAGTTCAAAGCCTTCCCTTGCACTGAAGCACCAGGTAACCCCATCTTCACCCTTGCCACAGTGCCTGTGCTGCTGCCCTTCACGTGCTGGATGCAGGACAAAATATACATATCTCCTTCAGCTGATGTACAAGAGTCTTAGATCCTGGTTGCTGGCCACTGTGTCAATATAATATAAACACTCTTCACACCCTTGGTTTTAGCTCTCATTTCCTCAGCCCCTGAATCCATCTGCACCAAGAGCGACTGATCAAACAGCACAAACTTTCTGAATGTCTTGATTTAGCAGAGCAGATGGCCAAAACACAATAGATGGACTCCTATAACCAGGAAGATTAGAGCTTCCATTTATAGCAGTGGGACTGGTGCGGAAATCTGAGTTTAGAGTCAGTGCTAATGTGCTATAGACTGTCAACATTTAAGCAATCAAAAGGAAGAAAACTCAGATTACCTATTGTTTACATTTCAGTAAAACCTAAAACCCCCAATCAGTTGTCATGGTCTCATAGTATGAGGTGCTGTACACACTGTTATTAAGGAGAGCAACCAGCTACAGAGAATTTCCCAGCTGTGTGTCCCAGCAGTGGGCTGGGATTTCACCATTGGTGCAGGGAGATGAGCTTATGGTAGACTCATTAGTTCATGTACTATTTGATGTTCAGATGTGGACAACATCCTGGCTGAGAAGAGTAGGAGGTAGCTGAGCTGAAAAAGTAGAAGCAGGCACAACCACACTGTGAAGTGTCCAGTAACTGCTTTGCTCAGACAGCCCTTGCAATAACCTGTTTTCCTTTATTTTGGAAAGAGACTTCACCACTGTCCCTAAGGTGTCTGCTCACCTTGGTTTTCAGCAGTTTGACACCCAAGTGCCCACCTCACCATGTACAATCTAGGACACCATGGGCCAGATCTCCTGCCCATAGCAGACTGCAACACCCACGCACAGAGTGTCTGCTGAGTAGGATCTCAGGCAGAGCAAGGGCTTCCAAAATCCCTGTGCCATGGGACAGAAAACAGGGACCTCTCACTGTGCTGAGGCATCTGAAGGCATCCCAGCAACAAGCCAAGTGCTCTGCTGTAGAGAAAAGCAGAAAGCTGGAGATGCCTTGCAGAAACTCCACTCCTGATTTCCAGCTAGTGATCAGTTTAATTGGACTGCAGAAAAATGTGGAGCATCAAAGGGAGAAGCATTGTCAGAGCTCTGCCGATCCTGTCCTCACTTGCCCTCTGTCCACAGTCACTCTCTGCCGCTCTCTGGGAAGGCAGGATAGAAGACAGTACCATGACACCCTGAGAGAAAAAAAGTGTTTCTTCACACCTTCAGGCAACCCTGAAGCATGAGATTGAGACATGAAAGTTCAAATGGCCTGGGAGAACCAGAGATGTGGATGCAGGACTAGGAGATACTACACTAGCCATCAACTAGCAGTATTTCTTGCCCACACCTGTGCACAGAGGCTACTGAATATCTCATAGGATTTGGGCTAAAACAAGTCTTTCCAGGCTGCTTTCTAAGTATTCAGACTAAAGGTGAGTATATCACTCTACAGCCTCATGTGTGTCTCTGTTACCCTCTCTGCTCAGAACTCATGTCATGTTTCAAATTGAAATTTGTCTGACCTCTAACCACTGCATAATAACCTAACTCACAGCAAACCTGAAAGGTTGAGAGAGTTAGGGCTGTTCAGTCTGGGGTAGAGAAGATTCTGCAACCCTTATTGCAGCCTTTCAGTACTTAAAGGGACTTATAAGAAAGACAAAGAGGGACCTTTTACAAAGGCCTATAATGGACAAGAGGCAATGGTTTTAAACTGGTTTAGACAATGGGTTTAAGTTAGACATAAGGAAGAAATTTTTTATGGTGAGGATTGCGAGGCACTGTACAGCTTGCCCAGAGAAGTGGTGGATACCCCACCACTCAAAGTGTTCAAAGTGTTCACCCAGCTTGGATGGGTCTTTGAGCAGCCTGACTTAATTAAAGATGTCCTTGCTTATTGCAGAAGGGTTGGGCTTGTTGATCCTTTCAAGGTCCCCTCCTAACCAAGCTATTCTATGGCTCTGTGATTAGAGCTGTCAAGGATAGCAGTAGACTGTTCAGCCCCTACATGCTGCTGAAGGTTCATATAGTGGTGATGATCTCTTGTGACACCTCTGTTTACTGAAACCACAGAAAAGACTTAAGTATAATACAACTGGCTTAGCTTTATATTGAGTTACACTAAAGCCATGACACAATGAGAATCCCACAGGATATCTCATTTTGTCACATGCAGAAGAGTCACTCTGTCCTCTTTTGTCTTTTCTTTCCATAACAGAGCACTAGTTTTTTTGCATCTCCTACTTACCTGGCCCCTGTATTTACTATTTAACACATAACTGAGTTAAAATGGTTTATTTTAGACTATGGCAATTTTCCCCAAGGGCTCTACAACATTCTAAGTCTGGTTAGACAGTGTGTCATCTGCAAACTTTTTCAGCAAAAGTTTTATAGCCTGCTCAAGGCAGGTGATAAGCACAATAAATAATACTGCATGCTATGAAAGGTTCCACACACTGCTTTTTACCACCATGTCTGATGCCCTGCTAGAGAAGCATGGGGCTCAGGGTCCCCACCTGGAACCCCTCCTCTTCCCAGACCAGGAATCCTATTTTTAACTCTTTCCTTTGGGAGTGGAACAGGGATTTCATGGATAGGAGAGGGATGACCACATATACCCTGGCTCACACGTAAGTCTACATGCAGGGTCTCCCATGCCAACATGCCCACAAAAGCTGCAGCTCCTCTGCCTGGCCCACATCCTATTTACATCCCCTGTCATGTTGTGACAAGATAAAAAACCCCTGATATCTGCTGTGTGTTAAACAAGACAGACATATTAATTATCACCTGTTATCAGGATTAACCTTTCTCTTATTCACTCTACAACTGGCCTTGGGCAGCACAAATATTTGCAATTTTCTTGGTCACACCATCCAGCTTTTCTGAACATTACATATTTGAAGCCAGTTCTCCACTTCTGAGGAAATTCACCACTTTTTCAATATTTGTAAAAAAATTTAGCACCAGTTGTTCCTCAGCTAGTTCCTTTAGTACTCCCAGGTGTAAATTATTCAGGCCTGCTGGTGTGAAATTAGTTTGTGTTAGCACATGTTGGCTCACATTTTCTTTAATACAGCTCACAAGTTTCTGCTACGTTTGTAGTACTGCACACATAGTATAGAGCCACATATATTTCCTGCTCATTTCGTCCTGAAGATGACTATTGAGTTATTGCCTTTCCCTTTGTCTTATCATTGTTCATATCTTCATTATTTATGTGCATGCCTGCCTTACTGATTTTTTTTATTCCTGATGTATTTAAAAATGCATATTTGTCTGTTACAAAGTGACCTTTGATAATTTGTTGTCTCCTTCAGCTTCCCTTATCAGTCACCAACATTTTAAAACTCCGATATTTGCTGTCATTTACTTTTGCTTTTTTTCCCGTCTGTTGCATATTGATTTTTGTAATTACTTCTTTGAGATTTTAACCTGACTTCTCCTTTTCTGTTATCCAGGGCAGCTTTTTGCCCTGCTTCTTTCATGACAAGGAGGGAGACACAGGAAGCAGGCTGGAAATCGGCGACTAATGTATAGCCAGTGATGCCCCCTTAAATTTGTGTTTTCAGTCAGTTTATTTGAGAGATGCTTTTTACTTTAGGAAATCTGGCTTCTCTAAAGTTATCAGAATCATAGAATCATAGAAGGGTTTGGATTGGAAGAGACCTTAATGGTCATCTACTTCCAAGCCTCTGGAAGAGGGCAAGAGCACCTCCCAGTAGACCAGGTTGCCCAAAGCCTCATCCAACCTGGTCTTGGTTCTAAAGATATATAGCTTTTTATTCTATTTCCACAAAATTAATATAAGCACACCACAGCTGCTATAGCTTGAAGTGCTAATTTTTAGGTCAATGATCAGGTCTTCTTTCTCTGGCAGAACAAGATACAGTATTGATTTATTGTACATCAGAGGCAGGACCTTTTCTGTAGAGAAACTGCCACTTTTAGAAACTCCAATGAATTCCTATAACTGGCTCTGTGGAATATCCAGCAGTTTTGCCATCTGCTTAGATTACTCAGTGATTCTGTCTTTATACACCAAAGGTGGTGCTTTCAGCAGGAATAAGGCAGATTCTCTAGTGAAATGAGGAGTCCATGTCTGAGGCCGAAGCTTTAGTTGTCCTGGTCACAGTTCTGTCCTCAGGCATGCAGATCCACTCCCAGGCAGCTGATATCCCTGGAGACTTGGACTGAAGCAGTAAAGCCTTGGATGGAATGTATCCCTGGGGCTTGCTCCTTCTCATGCCTGGTGGCCCTGGTGCCAGCACCAGTTCTCTCTGTTGCACTCCAGATGCACACCACATTGCAACCCTGACACAAGCAGGTGCATCCCTCTGGCTGTACCCAGGCACTGAACACACAGAAATGTGTGCAGAGTTTAGCTGGTGCTGGGGAGATGTGTGGGAGCTCACTGGTTTTGAAATTAAAGGATGTTTCCAAACAATGTCCAGGGGTGCATCAGGCCCAGCATTGCCAGCCGAGCAAGGGAGGGGATTGTCCTGCTCTGCTCTGCAGTGGGGCAGCCTCACCTCGAGTGCTGGGGCAGGTCTGGGTGCAACAACACAAAAAATACATTAAACTGTTAGAGAGTGTCCAGAGGAGGGCAACAAAGATGGGGAAGGGTCTCAAGGGGAGGCTGTATGAGGAGTGGCTGAGGTCACTTGGTCTGTTCAGCCGGGGGGAGACTGAGGGGAGATCTCAGTCTTCCTCATGAGGGAAAGAGGAGGAGCAGGCACTGATCTCTTCTCCGTAATGACCAGTGACAAGACCCAAGAGGATGGCCTGAAGTTGTGTCAGGGCAGGTTTAGGTTAGATATCAGGAAAAGGTTCTTCACCCAGAGGGTGGTTGGGCACTGGAACAGGCTCCCCAGGGAAGTGGTCACAGCACCAAGCCTGACAGAGTTCAAAAAGCACTTGGACAATGCCCTCAGGCACAAGGTCTGACTCTTAGGATGTCCTGTGGAGGGCCAGGAGTTGGAGTCAATGATCCTTGTAAGTCCCTTCCAACTCAGCATATTCTGTGGTTCTGTAAATGAGTATGTCCCAGCTCTGCTTCAGAGAGCAGGTCTCACATCTATTCACAAAGAACCATGATGCTGACCCCACTGAAATCTTTAACTTGGTGTGAAGCTGAAGATCACCTTCTGGGAATTACTACCCTGGGTGTAAAGGGTTTTTTCCTAATGTCCATGGGGCTCACACTGCAATGAGTCACACGCACATTTCCTGCAGTAACCTTTAAATCCATTGTTTTTCACATATATAGGTAATTTATGAAATATTTTAGGCTGTGGATGGTTCTGATTAGGAATAACACTTTCACTATCAAATGATTAGTGTTTAAGCTCTCCTTCCCCAGTATGTAGTACAGTTCAGTGGTCTCTAAAACACTCTGTCTCCATTCTGAATTTGGGCATTCCTAGACTGAGATTCTTATTTGTCCATATTCCAGGATAATGTAGCAGTATCCAGGTATACAGATTGAATTTTGAACATATGTTTTAAAAGTAAGAACTGTGACACTTCCATCAATGCCTCCTTTTTCTTTTCATTTAAATGTTAAATTAATAAAAAGAAAAAGTAGGCAGTACCTGCCAATGTATTTAAGATTGGCCCATTAGAGATGTCTTTGTGCCCATATGCAATTTACTAAAAATTTTAATAACAGATGTTCACTCAAGAATCATGCATAATAATGATAATCTTAACTAAGTATGCAGAAAGCAGATAGACCCAGAATAGGTTGTCGGAGTGTGTTGATGGGTTAGACAGTCTAGCAATTTTGTGGATTTACTGAATTGTCTTCAGAGCTATAAATATTCATAACATCCATGGTAGAAACAATAAAGAAAGTTTGTGGCATTGCATTTGTCATAAATTTCTTGGTATATTAAGTAAAACTCTTTTCTTGCTTTCCAGGTGGAGCTTCACACTCAACAGGGCTCCTCCATCTTCTTCATTTATGTAGTTTTTCCATAGCATCAATTTTTCTCTGTTGCCTGAGGCTTTTTTGCATGGTAATTGAGCCTGTTCTTTATATTATGTGGGCAAAACAATAATGTGATGCTCATAGAACATAATTGAAAAATCTTAATGAGAGGATTTTTGTTTGGTCTGTTCTCAGGCCAAGACCAGACCAATGTGCCATTAACCTCACAAATAGGAACAGATGATTTGGGATCAGAGGGACTGCAAATTGCACTTTTCTCACTATATCAGTTACAAGTAGGAACAGAAGAAGTATGGGGGGCATGCTGACTGAGAGGCAATTCTTCCATCATTACCACAGGAAGTCATGGCAATTTCAGGAGCTCATTTTCTAGAACAGGGATGAACTCAGCGTTTTCACTTCTAGCAATTTATGTGACTGTTTCTGTAAGACATCAGTCCATTCCAGCCAATCTCCGCTTTTTTACTTGAATTTGAGTTTCAAATTAGCTCAAATTCTCAAAATAGAGCACAGTTTAAACAGGTTCAAAACTTTGTAAATGGGTTTCTCACTTCAGAGTGAAAGCAAGTGGCAATAAGTACATCTTTCTACCAGCCTGATACAGTCTAAACAAACAGTGGGACCAGTAATGGAGCAAGGGTGGGCAAGGCCTCTGAAATCCTGTTTGAACAGGTTTTAACACATTTAGGTTTTAAACCATTTTACAAATTCAGGAATGAGGCACATGATCTTTCTATGTAAATGGTGTTGGGCTTAGTAACAGATTATACTACTTGGAGGAAACTTTCCTTGACACTTAAGTAGTCCCGTAAATTCCTTTTGATGGGGCACTGTCCCTTTTCTCTGGAGAAAGGATGGGCAAGCTTTTTTTTTCTTTTTCTTATATTTCTTGCAAGTGTGAGGTTAAGCAGTAGAAGGACGGACATGCTTGGAAGGACCGAGATAGAAAAGGGCAGTACTCGGTGGCAGACCCTTTTTCAGCCATTTTCTCTCCCTACACTCCTGGGTCATCTTCATTAGCTTTCCTTGCTGACATAAGGAAAGGGAGAAAAGCGTTAATACAAAACAGTCATAGAAAAGGAGAGCAGGCTGTCTATAGCATCAGCTTCTCCACACAGCATAAAGTTACATCCCTATAAAGAAAAACAAAACCAGAGACTTAAACATATGGAGCTAAGTTAATTTAAAATCCCAGGGAAACCTCTGATTTTCCTCCCCATGCTTTAGTTGTTTTCACTTAACTTTTGTGGCTGTTTTAGCAGGTATAAGTAAGTGGATGACGGTGACAGGAAAAAGCCATAAAGGAACCACCGAGGCTGCAGTCTTTGTAGATAAAGTCCTTTCCTCCCCAGAGAGCAAAACTGCAGCCCTTCTATGCTTAGAAATGTATAGGCAGTATGTCTTTGGAGGCAAAGCCTGCTTATGCTCCAGGTGGGCTGAATTTTCTTGGCTCAGCTGAGGAGCACAAAAATGGATAAGAAAATTTTTGTACCAACAGAGAAACTCCACCTAGCAAACATTGATCTCCATTTGGGGCCATATTTTGGTTGGTATCTTTTGACAGTGTATCTTTAACTGTCTTTTTCATGCTACAGCTTCTTATGTGTTTATATTTGAAGCCGCAGCTTTGGTGCTAAGTGCATGGTACTAACCAGTGTTAGTTACATTATTAACACAGGGACAATGACACAGTTTTTCTGCTTCCCTGGCATAGTAACCTCAATGGGAAAAGTATTTACCACAGAAAGACCTTGGGTGTGCCACATTTTAGTGGTTTATGGTCATTTCAGTAGTTTCAGTTGTGAGAAACAATTATTCAATGAGCATGATAGAGGTCCTAAGGGATGTGTAAAAGACACAAGGATTAAGTGGAGATGTACATGCTCTGTGGGCTCCTACCAACCCACAATGAATTTTTGGGATTAGGTTAAGAAGTGATCAGGTGTTCTGGGTTGAAGAAACACAAACACCAGCTTTCTCTTGGAGGCTTGGATACTGACCTGGAGAACAGGAGCAACACCAGAGTCACTGTGGCTGATGTGGGGAAGATTCCCTTAGCAGGGGAACCCTCACAGTGCCTCATGAATTGCAATGATATTAAGCACACTTAGAATAGCCCCATAAATAATTTCTTTTGAGGGCTTCTTTGAGTGACTTTGAGCTGACTGGCATCCATCCTGGCTGGGAGGTCTTTGGCAGCTGCAGTGTACATGGCACGTTGCTGCTTCACAAGTGGGAACAGAGAAATTCAAAGACTGAGCAGTAGTAAATGTCAGCATCTCTTTCATATTTCCAATCCAATCAGCAACCCAGTCATTTTCATCTGGGCTTTTTTTTTCAGTGCATGAATTGTACCTTTGGTTTTTAAACTTTTAAAAAAATGTCTTTAAAAGCTGATAGGGAAAGGAGTTTAGCTGAAAAGAATATCTATATTTCAAACAGTAATTCAATAATTAGAGACTGAATGTGCGAGCAGCAGAGGTGATCCGTCCAGGGACATGTCTATATCTTCTGTAGACAGTTGAGCATGCAATGTGACACATACTCTCAGAGCCCTTGTTATGACCTGGGCTAAAAATAATGCCATGATAATACCTTTGCATGAAAGCTCAGTGCCTTGAGGTCCATGGCTCCTCTAAGGTGCACAGGTATATTCATCAATGACCCCTTAAAAGTGGATTAAAATATTCACATGCTGGATGTTAAATATGGCAAAGTTACGTGTCTCAGGCTAACTCACTGAAAAACTAATTGCAGGGGACAAAGTTGTGGAAAGCTTGAAATATTATTTGGCATGCAAACTGGAAATACATGTGCTGAAAAGCAGAACAAGCTGCTGCTCAAATCCTATCTTGATGAAGTTCTGAAGAAATGTCAAATAAATTATGAAACCCAGGCTTGACCCTGCCAGGAATGTGGTATGGAAAAGTAAAGGAGTGAAGGCATTTCTGAGCCCCACTCAGAAGCCAACCTGGAGGTACAGCTTTTTCACACCCTCAACACCAACAACAGGAAAATCTAGTGGTGTCTCAGCCCAAGGAGCAGCCTGGGGGACCAGTTCCTCATGCAGAGCACCCTCTGTGTCCTCTGCAGGAGCAGCCCCTAGAGCTGCTGGCAAGAGCCTGGGCTGGCATGGCAGAGTAGAGCTGCTGAGACTCAGACTGGAGAGACCCACTGACACATCAGCAAGGCAACTGCAAATGAAAACCAGATCAGTACTGATCAATGACACATCAGTAATAGGAGATTAACAGAGATTACTAGAGATTTCTGTGTGAATTAACCCACCATGAGGGAAGCCATGCAGATAGCCAGCAAAATAATTTTATTTATCAGGCTATTAAGAAAATATCTACCCATGTTTCTGCACCTGAGAACTTATATTTTCAAAATCTGTTTTCTGGATTTGTTTCTTCTGTTTTATCTTTCTGTTCTTTCACTCCTATCCTATTGGGCCTACACTGAACCCCTTGCAAGCAAAACCTCTCTCACATCTTCTCTTACATCTGCTGTAGGAGGCTTTAAAAATCTACTAAATGCCTAGTAGTCAGTGCCAGCATTCCTAGACATTTCTAATTATATTCTGTCCAAGTTAAATTGTTTTTAAATGGCATCTCTGATTGAAATGTACCAATAACTTGAAATGGAATAATTTTCTATCTCACCCAACTCTGTTAATGTTAATAGAAATTAAGCAGTTTCTCTATATTCTTTTACTTATCCATGCTCCTGGAACATAATACTGGAAAATATTCTCTCAGCTGTCTATATTTTGTAAGACAATCCCTGAAATAATCATGCTAGCATGTCATGTTGATAAGCATACACAGTAAACATCTGCAGAAAGACCTTTGAATCAACTAAATTTGCTAATACCTCAAGATATTATTAATTTCATTTTGCATTTCTCTTCTTTAGGGTTTACTGAAGATTTTCAGTGGGCTAGTGTTTCTGTCAATAATCTATATCTGGTCAATGAGACTATAAATTGAGCTATTTCAACACCACTCCTTTAGTAATCTGCCTAGCACTTCTGTTTTATGACAGCAATAACCAGAGCATCATATTTGTTTAAGAGCTGTGACGTTCTTCGCCGGAGTTTATGATCTGATGCTGGAAGATTGTTCTTTGTGGTATGACTCCACTTAATCCCCAGTTTTCAGAGTGCAAGTTAAAGAGGTGCTAAGAAAGCCTTAAAAATACTGTGTCTGGCCACTGCAGCTGGAAAAAAAGGGAGCTGCAGAGCTTGGAGAATAAGTGGTTAAACAGCAAACTACTGAGCACAGTGTTTGTAATACATGAAAAGTCACCTACACAAGACATCTGTATGAAAAAATACCTGCAAATGACAAAATGCCTAGATATAGTCTCCATAAAAATAAGTATGCACCTATGTACGTAGTTATGTATACATGAATATACATGCATATAAATATGTGAATGTATTTAAATTACATACACATATACACATATATACATACATGGAGGGAAAGGTATGCTGAGCAGGATATTTCATATAATCAGAATTTGAATGCTTGCTTACCCTGCAGATAAAGCAGTTACCCAGGTAAAACAGTGCAGGACTGATGGACTCCTCTCTCAAATGCTGAGCTTTAGGATAATGCAGGCTGCAGCAGGGGGGGAGTCATGGAGTGTCTGTAGTGTCCATGTTTGTACTGCTGCGTGGAGGGGCCCTGGTGTGCCGCCCAGACTTGGCCAGGGTGTTGTGCTCACTGCCTCTGCTCCCACCCCAGTGCCCAGTTCAGCTGTCTGCAGGAGCCAGGATGCTGGAAGGAGCTTAGAAATGGACTCTGGAGCAGCTGATGGGATGTACCCTGCCATGCCAAAGAGGGCTGGGACAGCCCAGGACCCAGGCCCCCAGGGAGAAGTAATCAAGGAGGACCCAAGGCACCATAGGCAGAGTGAGGCAAATCCTGGAAGAAATATAGATATATCCAGCAGTTTGTAACTATTATAATAATGACCCTCCATGTTAATTTGTGAAACCTGTAGATACTCCTTCCTAATTAGGCTTTTTTTTTTTTTTTTTTTCTTCTAACATGTTCCTTGAACGCGTATGTGAGTTGTGGCTTGCTTGGTGTGTCAAATCCTGCCAGAGCGGGGCTCCAGCATATATGAAGCTCTGATGTTTTCCATCCCTCTTATTACATACACCATTTTCAAATAAGTTTAATTCTTTGATATTCTTGGATTCCAAAGTACAATTTTTTGAAAGGCTGAAATCATGAAAGACAAAATTTCAAATCAAAAAATTTCTCTACGTATCTAGAATAGCAAGCAATAATGGTGTTTTTTTTCTGCAAGACACTCAGTTAGCACTTCTGGCTACTTAACCTGAATGCATTGAATTAGGGAAAACTCTTGCCAGCTACACCACCAAACAGCAATTAAGCAGGCAACATGCTCTTTGTAACTTGAGGAAAAAATAAGATTTGCACAAGACCACTACACATACAGCTTGAAAATTGTGGCAAAATCTCAGCCCAGTTTCCTTCAACACTATTCTGTGAAGGGGTGTAAGCTGCTGTACACTTTTGAAGAGAAGTCTATGATTGCACTTCCTGTCTTAATGCTATTTGGACACATATTAATGTCATTAATATTAATTAACATGTTAATGTCAGGGAGCCTTGTGCTTTGTCAGGTCAATTACAAATTAAATGAACTCATAATCAATACACATGAAACTGATGACAGGATCTGGTTTAAATTGAGAAATCTATTGAAAATGTTGAAATTAAAAACACCAGAAAAAATCCATTCTTGAATAAAGACTGGTTTTGTTTGAGTTTTTATTTCTGAATGGAAGGGAAAAGCAGGAATACTATGCTTGAATGTTGAGGTCAATAAATCATTTCTTTTTTGTTTGTTTTGGTTTTTTAGGTATAAAGCTATAGTAAGGCCAATGGAGATCCAAGCATCCCATGCACTGATGAAGATTTGTGTGAGAGCTGCTATAATCTGGATTGTATCCATGCTGCTCGCCATCCCTGAAGCAGTATTTTCAGATCTGCACCCTTTCCACGACAAAGGGACTAACAAAACCTTTATCAGCTGTGCTCCTTACCCTCATTCAGATGGGCTGCATCCCAAAATTCACTCAATGGCATCATTTCTCATATTTTATATTATTCCCCTATCTGTCATTTCAGTGTATTATTATTTTATTGCTAAGAATTTGATCCGGAGTGCTTACAACATCCCCGTGGAAGGAAATGTGCATGTGAGGAAACAGGTAAAGATTTGACTTTCTTCAAAAATTCACATTCTCTATGAATCTGGGAGGAGAGAGGGGAATCCATGGGAATTTATACTGTGACAGACCATGTCTGTCATTCTGATTTTAATAGATTAGGTGGGGCAAAGGAATTAAAATGGATGAAAGAAGCCATGATACAGGGCTAAACAGTTAAAGCATCTCCTCCTGTTTGTAGGTTCAGAGACTTTGGCAGAGTGGTTACCATGGCAAGCATAGCAGGAGAGATATGCCAAAGCCTGGGAAAGTATTGACTAGGATGCAGGGAAAGGGGAAGAGCAGATACAGTGTTTGAAGATTGAAGCAAAAGGGTAATATGGGAGAAAATTAAAACTTCACAAAGTTGCTTTGGCATAGAGAGGACCTTGGATAAAGCCTTGCCTATTTCTAAACAGCCTATTTACCTTGATGTATTTATATTATTTGCCTTACATCTCTTTTTTTAACTGAGGTGTGCTTCAGCCTCAGCTAAACTGAAACAAGCCATTCGTAGCTGAGCCATTGTCCACTCAATTGCACCCAGCTGACAGCTCCACCTTAGGCTGACCCGACACAATCATCTTACATAGCCTTCAGGTGCTATGCTGAAGCAGTAAGGCTGGAAAGACTTGGGTTTTGCCCATCACATGATGTGCAATTCCTGAAATCCTTATCCTTTTTCCCTTCTGAATGTGCATAAATCTTTTCCCCTGCAGGCCGTTTCTCTGCTGATTCGATGGCTGTTTTGATTAGTGGCAATAAAGTGAGCAGTACAAGCAGCCCTTTCCCCTTTCGTTTTGGGGAGAGAGCTCTAAAGAAAGCAAAAGGCCAGGCTGGTCTAGCACCCTCCGTCCATCATTCCCGTCCTGCAGTGCATTCAAGTGCTATATGTCTCCATCTGAGATAACTGGTATCGATTTCTTTATTGCATTGCTTCCTTTCTTTATAGTGCAGATGTGGCCTCAATAGCCCTATATCAAATTAAGAATACATTTTAAAAGAATATATGGTTTAGCCAAGGAGAGCCCTTTCTCAAAGGATTTTATTTTCAGCCTGCTCACTGGAGATGCTATCACCTGGTGCATGCCAGTCCTTCCTGAGCTCAATGGCTGATTTTTGGTCAGTGCCATTAAAGGGGCACAAAATAAAGTCAAAATGGGCTTCCCATGTCTCTCCTGTCTGCTTCCTGCTTGCAGCTGTCCTGAGAATAGATCAGCCTGTGTAAGATGCTCAGTTTCTGATTTACCTGTGGAGTTTAGAAGCAGAGTGAGGACGAGGCATTGTCCTCAGAGCCTGGCCAGGTGCTGTGGCCACACTGGGGCAGCAGCAAGGGCAGCAGGGCTGAGGCTAGGAGCAATTACAGGCCATTCACATCGTAATTAAAGAAGTGGGATGCAGCTAATTCCCTAGGAGTGTCTGGGGAGCATTAGTGGGATTACCACAGAGGAAAATATTAGGAGCCCTTAAAGGTCAGCGGTGTTACATTTTCTAATCCTGCCAACTCCAGCTGCACAACCTCTCCCAGGGAGTAGTGCATTTTAGCAGGTTTTTCTGGGCAATTCTGTCTGTCCTCTCATTTTGGGCAATCTCCTTCATGTCTTTTGTGTTCATTAGGAAGAGAGATGTGTTTTTCAGTGGCTTTGTTATCTTAATGTGCAGCACTTCTGGACAAAAAACAAGGTACAGTTTTCCTCAGTTCCCCTTGGTTGAGCAATACCTTTGGGTTGACTCCAAGTCTGTAGAAGTAAGTAAAACAAAAGTGTGGCTGGTCTGCATGAAGGTTATACTGTGTGCTAGCTGGCTTTGTGAAATCACCTTTCTCTGACAAAGCTGAGATTATTCTGAGAGGTGGTCACACATCTATTCAACACCTGTAACTCTCTCCTGGTGGCCCCAGTGCTCTCAGCTGAAGGGTCCACCTTGCTGCCACCTTGGTGTTCCCCCAAGTACAAAATATCCTCTCTCTGTTTCTTCATCTCCTTCAGACTCTGAGTGCTGCACTTGGTCTCAAAGGGCTGTGAGCTGTTGACAGCACTTTTTTGTACATACACCACATGGCCCCATGGCAGAATGTCCTGCCTGTGAGCTCTGTGAAATATTCCAGACTCCTATACGATAATTAATTATAATAATAATAATAATAATAAGGTAATTTATTAAAATTACATATGATTGTATATATTATGTGTGTTTAACTAGTGCAGATTGTCCACACTTTTGTTGCCAGAGCTGGGATTTTGCAAACTGACAAGCCATTGGAATTTTATCTTTGAACAGGAAAGGCAAGACTACTTCTTATGTAATAAATTTTCAGAATTAATTGTTTATAAGGGAAGGGGATTGAGGAGAGAGAAGGAGAGTTCTTGACTGTGTTCACCTGCAGTCCAGATTTCCCTGCTCTGGACCTGCCATATGTTAGCTGGAAAGCTGCAGCACTGGCAAAAGTAGTCAGCTGCTGGTCTGAGCTAGGAATGGCAGCTAATCAGTGTTTCTCCTTCTTCATCCAGATTGAATCCCGTAAGCGCCTGGCCAGGACCGTGCTGGTGTTCGTGTGTCTCTTTGCCTTCTGCTGGCTGCCCACTCACGTCATCTACTTATACCGGTCCTACCACTACTCTGAGGTGGACACCTCAGTGCTGCATTTCATTGCCAGCATCTGTGCCCGAATCCTGGCGTTCACTAACTCTTGTGTCAACCCCTTTGCTCTCTACTTGCTCAGCAAGAGCTTTCGGAAGCAGTTCAACAACCAGCTGCTGTGCTGCAGAGCTCGCCTCCTCATCCGCTCCCACAGCATGGCCAGGAGCACCACACGAATGACCTCCCTCAAGAGCACCAACCACTCCCTGGCCACCTTCAGCCTGATCAACGGCAACCACATCTGCCACGAGGGCTGTGTCTAAAGGGCACAGTCAGGGACATCAATTGCTGAGCTTGGCTGCTGGACTTTGCTCCGTGGGGATGGTGAGCAGCGTGCACACGCATGCACCTGCACGTGCAAGGGGGTCTAGTGTGTGCAGAGAACTCAGAGGAGCTTGAAGCATCCAACATTTCGTCTTGGGCTGAGGTTGAAGCATCCAGCATTTCACTCTGGACTGAGGCATTGCCAGAGCATCAGATCATTGAGCAGCAGCACACAGGAACTCCCTGGGAAGTGCTGCTGTGCTTTCAAATGAGAGCAAAATGAGCACCTTAAGATCAAATATTTTTTGGCTCTGCAGAATCTTTATCACTTCCTGCTCAATCTCAAACTTATGGAGACTTACAGCAGTTATAAAGACCTTATCAGGTGCACTCCATTTGTCAGAACAGTTGCATCCATCACTTCATGGTGTAATGTATTTTGACTTAGAAATAAATCCATTTAAATAAGGTAAATACTTTTACAAAAGAGTTCAATGTAGGTCATTTACAGACTTTTCAAGTATTTATTAATGTTCTGAGTACAGTATTAATTCATGGTCTAAAAGATATCAAGAGTTTACTGGGGCATGTCTGTGGCCCCGTCTGAAATGAGCAGTGTCTTGCACCACGTCAATGTGAAAGCAGCAAAGTGAATAAATGTGATTTGGAAAATGTTTACAGCTTTCAACTGTGTGAGCTTTTGCCATGTTGTGGAAGAGACAGCAGAGCAATTTCCAAGCATTGCATTCTCCCTCTCTTCAAATGTATAAGATAGTGAATGTTCCTTCATCTAAGTGTTACCACAAAATTTTAGTCAGGTTTAACTAAGGGCAGGCAGTAGCAGAAGCTGATGTACAGCTTTTTTTATGTAGTAGTGGTTTGTAAAACACTAGTTTTCAGCAAAAGCTATCAGCAATGCACGGTGTGATCTCCAACCTACATTTTTTCCTACTGTCTTCACAGAAATCTGTGGAGACAGAGTGCCAATGCTAGCTAACAGATGGGAGAAACAGATCTGCCCCAGAACAATTCCTGTTCTAGGTACCATCTATTCTGGAACAGGGGCACAGTGTCCTGCAGATAACAAACTCCTGAAGCGCTTGGGCTATAAGACATGCAATGAAGCTGCACACCTGATAAATAAAACTGCTGCCAAATGAGGCATAAACCAATCATTGTAGCAGAATATTGGGTTTTTAATGGCCCTCATCCTCCTTGATGCTGATCGTTTTCATTACACCAAAAGATAAGTGAAAGCTGGTAAAACTTTGTCCTGGGTTTGCTCTGTGTTTGTAGAAAAAGTAATGTGTGCAGTGTAAAAACACTCAGCCCTGTGTCTGCAGCTGCCTTGGGATGCTGGTAGGAGCTGCTGTCTTCAAGGACAAGCTCTGATGCCAAAGGCAGAGCTCTGAAAACTTCGCCTGATTTTTCCTTTTGTCCTTCAGATGAGATTTGACACACAGGTACGTGAGCTCAGGGTGGGGCCACCCCACTGTGCTGCTGTGCTGCTCAGGGTAACACTGCCCTGTTCCCTGTTCCACCAGCCCTGGGCACTGCCACCTGTGTGTCACCCCCTCCTGCATAAGTGCTCCCACATCCCAATCAACTAATGGATAGGGTTAGTTTACAGATGAGTCAATTCCCTTGCTTGGCTGACTCTGTCACTATGATGTTAATTTCAATTTTCTGAGCTATCTGAAGACCTCATTTACTAAAATTTTCAGAGCTTTCCCAAATCTTTACTGTGAAGTCACATGCAGTACCATAGCCTCAGTCTGCAACCATTTCAGAGAGTTTGGTTGAGTTCCGAGCTGTTTATGACATTTCAAAATGAGAAAAATATATCTGGCCTAAGGTATTTTTATTAAATATTTTCTTTGTAAGAATTTAATCAAGGGCAAGAAGAAATTACCTACTTCAGCAACAAGCACACAATGTAGGCGTGCTACACAATGTGTCCTCCTGGTAACAAACAAGAGATCACTGTTCTACAAGAGTTTCTGAATTTTTATTTCTGAGGGAAGGGGCTAAAATCATAAATCATGAATCATAAAAATGAGAAAATCATAAATATGGGGAAAAGAGCACTGTCAAAACTCCCTTAAGGCTATGCTGAATCAAATACTCTTCCTCCCTGAGAAAGTTGTTTTGAACACAGGAGAACTATGAAGATTTAGCACTGAAGATCTAAATAAGTGCTATTGATTATATACTTTCCTTCAAAACAGAGCTAGTGCCTCCTACAAGAACAGGAAAGATGGTTATGCCTCTGGTCTGAAAAGCTCTTTCCAGAAATGCAGCTGCAGGTTGTCCACATGCGTCACAGCCTCAGTCCTACCTCAGCTGCTCAGTATTATTTAGTGATGGACTTAGCACTGCTGGTTGAACTCGATGACCTTAGAGGTCTTTCCAGCCTTCATGATTCTGTGATTCTATGATTCCTTTTGACTTTGTTTTTGCATCTGATAGGCATAAGTTTAGGGGGAGCTCCATGCAAAATGCAGTCTTTTCATCAGAATCTAAAATACATACAAGTTATTTTAACATTTAGTAAATTAGATCAAGTCTTTTTAAATGAGATGTCAATTCTCATAAACATTCTTCATTTATTCAGATCCCTGGCTCCCTGATCAACATCTTTAAGACAATTTAGTGGGTCTGTGGAGAAAAAAATACATTGAATAAAGTTCCTTGCAAAAAGTATTTTGAAACATATTTTACCAACTTGCACTCATTTTTTAATACCATTGAAAGAGCAAACCTGAGGTTTGAATTGTTTCTATTTCATCATCATATTAAAATAATGAAAAATATCACTGCAGCAGTTGAGGTCAGGGAAGGAAGATTCAAGAAAGTTTTCTGAAATATCCCAGCACATAACTGAAATATTTGTAGCTGCAAATTTGTGTGTGTGTGTGTGTCTCACTCCTTGTCTCATTACCTTGGTTTCAAAAACACGATGTACTTTACACTGCTGCAGCAGCCTGATCCCTTATCTGGGGCTCTCTCAGTGTTTGCTGGCACAGCTGCAGTGCTGATTCTTTGAACCTGGAGCGTTGTCTGCAGTGTTTCTTTTGTTTGGCAAATTTTCAAAGTGCCAAAGATAAAACCTGTGCCCAAGCATAACCCAAGAAAACCTGTGCCCAAGATAAAATCCTGTCAGGCAACTTCAGCACTGCATGCTCAGGTACTGCCCAGTCCTGGGAGGCTTTGGAGTCCCTGGCTGTGATCCTGGCGTGGCTCTCCAGCCTCCTTTCAGCTCATCTCTCTCCATCAGCACTGAAAGCATTGCAATAGTGACTCAGACCCTGTTGTTTAAGGAATGCTGTGTTTCAATGTCCCTGAAATGCCTGACTCCTGGGAAACTGAGGAATCTTTCACACTGGGTCCAGGTCTGAAAGTGGAAAGGTGAAAATTCCCTTTGAACCAGGCAGCCCTTTGGATCCAGTCTGCCCTGTCCTGTGTGACACATGGCAGTTGTGTCATTTCAACTATCTGCAGGGTGGGGGTGTGGGAAGAATGGCCCCTGTGTCAGAATGTGTGTGTTACCCGGCAGGGCAGTGCTGCTGCTCCCCAGAGTGCAGCTGTGCTTTCCCCCCAGGTCACAAGTGCTACTGAACAGAGTCTGAATAGGTGTGAAATGCAAAACTAATGCTAAACAGGGTTGGATCCAGCCTCTGAAGGGGGACTACAGGGCAGCTGGAGAGCCAGTCTTCATCAGGAACTGTAGTGATAGGACAGGGAGCAGTGGGGGTTTAGACTGAAGGAGGGGAAAGTTAGGTTTAGACATACAGAAATTATTTACTGTGAGAGTGGTGAGGCACTGGAAGAGGTTGTCCAGAGAAGCTGTGGATACCCCATTCCTGGAAGTGTCCTGGAAGTATGGATGGGGCTCTGAGCAGCCTGGTCTAGTAGAAGGTGTCCGGGCCCATGAGAGGGGGGTTGGAACTAGATAGTCTTTATGGTTCTTTCCAAACCAAACCATTTTTTGATTCTATATTGAGTTATGTTCATGTTTATATTGAGTTATGTCTATGTTTCTCAGGTGAAATTAAATAGGATAAAACATTGCTCTTCATTAGGTATTTAAGTTTTTCTGAGATTCTTGAAATCCATTCCTGAACCTGGTGGGAAATAAAGATGCCAAGTAAACCACAGCTTTCAGCTGTTCTTGCTTTAGTTCAGAATTATTCTGTGCAATATGGCTCCAAAACTATTTATTCTAGGTTTGAAAAATCACCACAAAGGATCAAAAAGTATAGAAACTTGCTAATACTGACACCAGGTAAGCAATTCAGATTCCTCATCTCTGTCTACAAGAGGCATTTTTCTTGCAGTATTTCCAAATATTGCTGCTTAGAAAATGTTTAAATATGAAAAATATAAAGTGTGTGATTCTGCTGCATGGCAACAATAGGTGCAAGCAAGAAAAAATATCAGATGGTGGAAAGGAAGAGTTTTACTTTTAAACACAAATATTTATTTATGAAAATATTTGTTGAGCTCAAATAATTATTCTTAAAAATCCACCAAACAATATATAAGGTAATAAGTTTTTCTTTGTTTTAAATAATGAACAAAAAAATTCAAAGCATCTCTATTCACCTAACAAGGAAACAGAAGACCTGTTACTGATATGTGTAATCCTGATTCTCCCAATTAGCTTGATTTATGTGGAATGAATGTTATAGTTAAAACCCAGAAATATTATACTTCTATGCATGGTTTGGCCGAAATAATATACCTTCTTCCTTATTTTCCTGACAAAATACATTTTTTTAACAGCAGAAAACCATCTGTGTGTATACAACTGGGAAAGAAAAAATCTCTATCTTTCAGCCTTCTTTAAAGGCAAGAAGCTCAGTGCTGCTTATCTGAACAGTGAGCAATCCCCTGAATGTTAACTGCTCATTGTTAGTGCTGGGCCATGATAACAGGGTAGCTTATCCTCTCCATCCTGGGAAACCACAGCAGATGATGGGCCTCTATCATTCACCATAAATCATTAGAGATTACTGATATTGCCCTTTCCAAGAGGGAGATGGCAGCAGTTCAGGGATGCAAGGAAATATTTAGATGGCATTGTTCAAACCTGAGAGTTTTCTGCACCTTACTGAAATATTTGTGTTACCCTCACATCATTTTTTTTTTTTTTTAATTTTCATTACTCCATTTTTATATGCGATATTGTCTTTTAATCCTGAAAATCATGGATGGAAGATACCTGATTTTAGCTGACTGGGGTCTTCTGGAAATTGATATTTATTTAGGAACAGAAAAGTCATTATTAGGCTGTAACATGTAACATGTAACATGTACTACACATCTCCAAGTCATGCTTCAGGCACCCCAGCTGCTGTTTGCTTGGGCCCAAGCTGCAGATGTCCTATAACCTACTTCTCCATTGTAACAGCTTCCCTAGGAAGCCGGAAGTTTAATTATACAGGCCACCTTGAAAGGCTCAGCACCTTGAAATTTGTTGGAGTTTCTGAGGATTCACATGTAACCCATGAGTCCTCACACAGGTAGGGCAGCTGTGCAGGTCATGCCACAAAAGGGATGAAAGAGTTCCCCTTGGAAAGCTTCCCCTCTTGGAAAGTCCCTCACTGCTGGCCAGCTGGATTAATATTATGTGTCTACCTTGCACTTCATAATAATTGAGCACAGCAATTGTAAATTCTTTAAAGAATAGAGACTGAATAACATTCTGCTGAATGCTAAAATTATCAATGAAGGCTATGTCTCATTTTACATTAAAATCACATCTAAAACTCATTTTATAAGTGCCTAATTGCTTGTTTATGGAAATAGCTACTTCAAATGATTTCTGTGATTAGCTTGACTGTTTTACTGTAAGTGGATATGAATTAAAGAGAATCAATCCTAGAATTCTTTTGAAATAGAAGATTGAATCTATCTTAATGTAAATTAATTACACATAATGGCAAAATGCCTGCCTTACGCTGAACATCTCTTTGTAAATGCTATTCTGTGTTTTCAAGGCAAGTCAGGTCCACCCAGTGTACTGCTTTGAAGTGAATGGATCTGGGCTTTGTGTCAGCACTTCCAGCTGCAGAGTCAGACAGTGTATTATCCACACCAACATCTCCCTGCAGCTGAGTTTTAGTGGGGATGGATTTGATACCAGGTTCTGCTCTGAGGCAGAGAAGTAGGACTACAACCCCTGTCCATTGAGCAAGTCTTCTTGTCTGAAGTGTTTCAAAGGGTTAAAGGAATTAAAAAAAAACAAAAAACAAAACAAACCAAAAAAAAACTAAAAAAAAAAAAAAAAAACTCAAACAAACAAAAACCCCAAAGTGATGTTTCTACCTGTGTTTTGTGATTGGCCTAACCCCAAGTCAAAGCAGGTAGAAATGGGTTCCCCACCAGTCCCAGAGGTCAGCAGCAAAGTTGAGCATAGTTCCAAAGGTGTGGGGTGCCACTCTTCTACCTATAGCACTGATAAAAGCAGGCACCCAGCTTTGTTGAGCATCTACCTTGTCCTCACCAATCCATGGAGATGGACAGGCACATCCAGTGCACATCACATCCCCTGTTTTGGACACCTCCCTTCGCATGAGACACAGCACCCCATTTTCCATCTCCCAGACCAACTCTGGCTGACCACCTGGGCTGAATGCCTAACTTTTAAATGGTTGATATCTGTCCAGCTAAGTCCTATCACACTTACCTGAGTCTCTCTGCCCAGGACCCCTCTCTGTCCAGCCTTGTCTCCCTGCTGGCCAGCAGAAGGATGCACCTGATGCCCCAATATTCCATTCTTACCAGTTGCTGCCCTGTCACCACCATCTCATGTCATAAACATAATTTATTGATGACCAAAAGGAAACTTGGGAAAACTGGGTGTTTCTCCCTGTAAGTGTAGTGCTGCATTTCAGGGAAGAGGCAAGCTGCATAGTACCATCTGAGGGACAGAGTGTAGGTTGAAAAACACTCTTATTTTATGCCCTCACTCAGCAGTTAGCAGTCTCCAAGGAGAACTCACCACTTTCCAAGTAGAGCCCTTTGAGGGAGTGGTGAACACTAAACTCCAGGAGGGCATTTCGAGTTCAGTTGTTTGTTCCTGGAGGAAAAATCATTGAGCGCTTCTAATCATTCTGAATGTGCATTCAGGACCAGTTGCTGGCAATCCAGAACAAGCCAGGAATCGATTCAGGAAGGGTTGAAATCCATTACCATGACACACCTAAAAATATCTTGAAGAGACCACACAGTGTTTGCTTTTTATAAAAATTATAACAGCAAGATGAGAAGCCACAGACAGGCTTTATTAGCAGTGCATTCTGAAGACAGCTGAAGACACAGCCCACTTCATCTGAGTTTCCATGTGCATGTGTGCAAAAGCTTAGTTACAAACTACAAGATTGTACATATTTCATAAAATGTGTGTAAATTTGATATCTCCTATGAATATTATTTCTTGCTTTGTAAAGCATGTATGCATTCAGCCATCTGTATAGAATGTAAATATCTTGAACTGCTGTGCACAGAGGCAGTGCAGTTTATTTTATCTGAAACATGCTTTGCTTTCCAGAGGCTGTATAATCTGTTATGAAAAATAGAGAAAAATAATTTCCCTATTAAAAGAAAATTTGCATTAATGTCAATGTCTCAGCTCTCTTGAAATAGCATTTAGAAGGAAATTCAGAAGAAAAAGCCAGAAACTGAAAACGTGTTGCAATTTGGATTTTTTTTTTCTGTGACTTTGATGTATTTTCTAATTTTATACACTATTCTTTTAAAATTGCTCAAGAATGGCCTCTACATAAATATGGACTCAATTGAAAACTCTGTCAAACATGAATATTGAATTGCACAAAACTTACAGCTAGTAAAGCAAGACAGACAAAATAGATGACATCTGTTGCTTTTTAGTTAGAAGAAAACCTGCAAGTTTCATAAGCATTTTTATCCACTTGTTTATGTGTTAATTTTCAAGCATTAGAAAGGGTTACTTTCCAGTGACCAAATAGACAACCCCAGAGGCTGTGCCACCAAAAATCCCACTAAGAATCCTCATCCCTGGTGCAGTTTGCTCCCATGGGCAGCACTGGTCTGGCAACAGGTGTGCAAACCCCAAAGAGCTTGGCAGAGGCTTTTGAAATGTGTAGTACTCCCATTTCTTCCACCACTGACCTGCAGCAGCTGTGGGGATGTGGATGCAGTACCGGGGGCTGAGAAGGGAGCAGGGGAGAGAGGAGGCCACAGACAGGGCAATGAAAAGCAACAGTCAGCATTGTCTGTAAAAACAAAGGACTAAGAGCAGCTGTACTAGAATAATTGGATACCTCTTACAGTTATTGGCTGTGAAACTCAGCTGCATAAGGTTGATTAATTAATGGAAAAATACAGAGGTATGTTGTGAAAGCTCTCCTGTGATATGTTGGCATCGGTGGGCTGTGTGTCTGGCTCACTGGAAAGAAGCTGTGAGTGACCTTTGCTTCAACATCCATACCACTTTGAGCATCTGTTACACAACAGTTTTGGCCCTCTAAGAATCAATTGCAGCTCACCACTTGAAGGAGATGTTGCTTTTGTGGGGAGTTATTGCACTTGAGGTCATCAATCCAATCCACCAAGTCTGTGGATCTTTTCCTTATTACAAACATTCTGAGCTGGATGCAGATACTAGGAAAGTAGGAGTGCTGCAGGAGGCAGAATGTCACACAAACTTCAATTTCTTCTGCTAGGCATTGTTTGATTCAGATTCATAATGCAGCTCACACTTTGTTCCGTGTTTGACTTACTATTAATA
This sequence comes from Certhia americana, assembly GCA_018697195.1. Lineage (NCBI taxonomy): Eukaryota > Metazoa > Chordata > Aves > Passeriformes > Certhiidae > Certhia > Certhia americana. The sequence goes on from CM031857.1 coordinate 100,008,196, forward strand.
ATATTATTTAAAGCTTAAACAGTATAGACAACTGACAAAAGACTGTTTATTGGAAAGGTTCTCTTTACATGTTTATGCTATTCCTCATTTAAAACTTCAATTTCTTTTTCTATCCTGTTTTTCGATTGTATATTATCATACAAAACTGCTTCTTTTATTGCATTATCTTGCAAGTGGTCTGTGTATTATAATAGTAAACACTATGAAATAATCTGAATACTACTTTTGAATAGGTATTTTTCTCAGATTATATGTATCAAAGCAGACCTTTCACTGTGCATTTAGCATGAAAAGGTATGGAATACAGTGATATCCCATTAGCTTAACTTTTTTTTTTAATGTAGAACCTTGCACAAATTGAAAGGTCCCTGACACTCACTGGAAAATCTGTAGAGAAAAGTGTTGCAAGACATCTCATAGCCCTGTGTGCAATGAAGTGCCCAGAGACTGCAAATTCTACAAGTCTGCAGTCTGGTTTCTTTCTGCTCAGGCAGACAAGGCTAGTACGAGTTGTGCTGGCACATCAGCAATCTCATGACTTGAACACACGAAGGAGTAAAGAAATTTTCTGGGCAACCTGTTCCAGCATCTCACAGTAAAGAATTTCTTCCTGACATCTATTTTAAACCCGTGCTCTTTCTGTGTGAAGCCATTCCCCCTTGTCCTAGCACTACAGGCCATTGTAAAAAGTCCCTCTGTCTTGTCAGCTGCTTTAGGTGTTGGAAGGCTGAGAGCAGGTCACCCCAGAGCCACCTTCTCTCCAAGCTAAACAGCTCCAACTCTCTCCAGCTGTCCTCACAGGAGAGGTGCTCCAGCCCTTTGTCCTTCTCATGCTGGGTCCCCAGAGCTGGATGCAGAACTCCTGGTGAGGTCTCATGAGAGCGAAGTAGAGGGAATGTATCCCTTCCCTCAACACCACTTCTGATGCAGCTGAGGGCACAGCTGGCTTCCCAGGATGTGAGCACACATTGCTGGATCACGTTCACCTCCTTGTCTACCAACACCCAAAATTCTTAGAACAGCTTTGTCATATAATACAAAGAATGGTAAAAAGAATCACCTTGTGCTGACTGACATTACTTTCAGACAGTAGGAATGTTCTGGAGCAGAACTGTGCTTCTCTTTGTTTCTGCTGCATTTTGTCCAATGTTGATATTAATTATCAGTTTATATTGTGTTTCTATTTGCATAGGAGATCTTGGGAACTCTCTGCTGGAAAGATACATTTCTTTGCTGTTTCATAACATCAGATGTAGGGATTTATTAAGATACTCATTAAGAAAATATGTCAAGTCTCTTACCTACTAAGTTTTATTAATTATTTTGGGTTTATTAACTTTACTGGGTTTTATTAAGTTTTCTGCCACTGGCTTAAAACCTTACCAGGAAATAAAGTTAATGAAGCTTCTATTTCTATATTATACTTATATTAGGAATATTATCCGCACCCTCATTCAGAGCTAGTCAAATGTAAGTAAGGATATCTTTACTGGGAGTTACTCTAGGGTCCCTCAGGCCACTTAATTCAGTTTAATCAATATGTTTGAGAACTGATTCTTAAGCTTTCTACTGTAACCTCAACTTCTTGCTAGTCCTCCTGGAACAGAGATTATTTGCCTTTGATTAAGGTAGATTATTAGCTTGTTAATTATGATTTTTAATTTATTTGTAGTAACCATACTTGAATTTTTTAAGCTTCAGAAGGCACTCCAGTAGACTTGTGAGCACAGTCTCCATGTAAGAAGGGAACAGATCTGATAAGTCACTATACATTCACACAAACACAACAGGGTTTAAAATTAAAACAGGCTCCAAAATCCAAATTAAGGCAAAGGATCTACGTACACATTCTCTTGCACTGAAAAATTAAATAAAACATATGGTATTAGGGGAAACAAATGTTTGCTGAGAGAAAAATGTGCTCTCCCTGCTGCCTCGCCAGCCCAGGATAATTTTCTGCAATGACACTCTCCGAAGTCTGCCCAGTAGATCTTTTCCAGGAACAAGAGGTGCAGGAAGGACCAAATGAAAAATCAGTACAGCTGAGTTGTGGTGTTCCACCTGTTGAGAAACTTGAACTGAAACATTTCCGATGTTAGAGATCTTAGAGAAAGTGTTACCCGCAGCACTGGCTTCTTTGCAGACTTTTTCTAGATGCCACGTGAAAATAAAGCTTCAAAGAAAACAGCAAAGATGGATGGGGTGATTCTTCCCAAGCAATGCAAGACATTTTTTGATAAAATTAGGTCACGTTACTGTGCCTGGTGAAAAGAGCAGGGAGACAACTGAAAAAAAATTATAGAGATGTCTAAGAGAAAGACTGAAGTTTGAAGAAGTGATTGTCCATATAGACTAGCATTACTTTCAGGGAAGAAAACAGGGTTATCCTACTCTTTTTTGAAGATCAAAACATCAAGACACTTCTCCTAACATTACAGACACAGCTATTACCTCTAGCATGGACACTGCAGAGAGCTAGTCTCACCTAGATTAGGCTGAACCCTGTTCATTGAAAAGAGGCAATCTCACTGATTTCACTCCTGCTAAATATTTCAACACTTTTTATTAAATTATTTTAAAGAGTATAATTGTTATGCCATCTTTTTCTAAGAGCACAGGATCAGTTTTCCATCTGAACATAGACGCTGGAAGCATATTCGATAACATATGGAAGATGTCAAGGTGGGTGTAATCATAATTTCCAAAGAAAGCAAAGGCACATGGGTACAGACAAAATAATGACTCTTTGTTTTTAGATTTTGCTTCTCACTGTAGTGAATTTTATAATTAAACTAAATGTAGTATAGACAAAATGCAAACTCCAGAAAAAAATTGATCTGTGCTTTCATAGGCAGCATTGTCGTAAGTGCTACATCTCCACAAGTATCAGGGAAACAAAAAGATAACATTAATTTTCATGCTTCTAAATGATGAGTTGCAGGAAATTTTGACAGCTCCTTTATAAAGTAGTCTTTTTTGATTAAGCATTTATCAGTGTTGTCAGTCAGTTTAAACTATAATCCCAATGACAAATTCATCTTCTCCCTGTGTGCAATGATTATGAGCTGGACACACAACAGAACACAGAACACTCCTACCTTGCATCGAGGCTGGATGGTCCATTAGCTTCAAAGAGGCTGTGAGAATCTGTTAGACTCCTCTTACAGAAAGATACAGTTAGGTGTTGGTTTGGGTTGACTATAGCCTTCTGCACAGAGGAGAAACAGGCCTGTCTTGAACAATGGAAAGGCATGTGAGTGTGTGCCTTCTCCTGGCTGTATATGAATGGTCTTGGCTACTGATGGTTGTTCTTGTGTTTGTCTGGCATGGATTTGTGAGTTTAAAAATGCTTTAAAAAAAAAAAAAAAAAAAAAAGGTTCTCAAAATGCAATTTGTAGTTGTCATTTTAGCTATGTATAGGATGAGTCATTCCTGTGATGAGTGTTAATGGTAAATTCTCCCCTTAAAAGGAATATTCTTAGTCACAGATATTTGTTCAAACCATCCTTAGTCATCCTGACACAGCTCATTTGAAGTGGCAGAGTCCCACTGAAGTCCTTTCTAATTTTTGGAAAAGGTGCCACCAAGGCTGCAGAGTCAGACCACGAGTTGACAACATTGCTTTGGTGAACACTGGTAGTGTTTAAAGGGCAGGGGAGCAGCATTTAGGCTTGATGGTGAACAGTTCTATCAGCTGCACAGGCTTTTTGTGACTCTGAATCTCTAGCCTTTCCTGGTGTCTAATTCCAGCGCTGTTTAGTCCACCAAACTGGGATCTTTGGAACACTTCCATGTAACTGTGGCAATTGTTTTGTCTCACAGTGCATCCAGTCTGCCTACAGCTGATGATGGCATACCTGCTTTTAGGCAGCCTGAGGTAACTGCAGAGCCTAACTGGTACCAGCACATTCCTGAATTTTCCTGAGGAACTTCCAAAACTTGATTCTGTCAGTACCTAGGGGAATGCCTTTCCATGGGAAGCTGCAAATGCAGCAGGAGTCAGGTATGGACATCATGACACCAGCCCTGGTACAAGATCTTTGCCCAAGTGACCTGGCTCTGCCACATCAGAGAACTGCAAACTTAAACTCCAGGTCGCCTTCCAGTCAATTGCTTGCCTGGCAATTTTCATGAGCCAAACAGGGAACACTAGTTGAGCTGAGAGATTCAAGGGCATCTTTCAGGGGAGACATGCTTGTATTTGAGATTTATAGCGCCCTGCATACAATTATGACTTACTGCTTATGACATAGAAATTTCAATTCCCGTGATAATCCAATTATCTTCAAACCTAGTTAAGAGATGCCTTATTTTAGCTCGTGAAGCAGATCACAAAGCCTGAAATTCCCATTAGATTAATTAATGTTTTGAAGGCACACTCCTAAGATACTTTGTGAGAGCCCAGGACGAGAAATAAATTTCATCATGACACCCGCTCTGGTACCGCCTTCCAAAATGCCCAAAGCTTTCAGGGTAGCTCATCAGTCATGTGCCGTGAATGGAATGTTTATTAGATGCTCTGCATCTGTCCCCCCTGTCTTTGAAGAATGTTTCCTTGAATCTCTCTAGACACAAATTCTATTACTATTTTTAAATTGTCTTTCAGAACTTGTTAATCTTCTCTATTCTTCAGTTCTTCTGCGAGTCTCTCTGCATTCCTGAAAGATTATTTTAATATCATAGCTATCAGAATTTCTTTTTAAATATAAGGTTTAATCTGTACTTTAATATATTTCTTATTATCAGCAAGAAATTAGATAGTATCCAGGCAATTTGCAGGAAACTAAGACATGAGAAACAGCAGTGAGCAAGAAGCCTTCAATAAGGGTATAACTGAAAGATAAATATTTGGGGAATTTAATGCTTATCTTGATTATTTGCCATATTGGTATCTCTGGAGCTGCTGGAAAGAAGTGAGTGAAAAATCTGTTTGCTATGGTTTTATCTGCCAGAATATGCTGGGTTTGGATGGGATAGAGTTAATTTACTTCATAGTAGTTGTCATGTTTTGGATTTGTACTGAAAATAGTGCTAATAACCCACTGATGTTTGGAATCATAGAAAAGGAAAGAGGGAGGGAAGAAAGGCATGGAAGGCAGGAAGGCAGGAAGGAAGGCAGGCAGGAAGGCAAGAGGACAGGGAAGGAGGGAGGGAGGGAGGATCATCAATCACATCTCCAGCTTTGATCCAGCTGATGTGGTGTCAGTGTCCTGGGATGTGTGCACCCAAGTTTAACAGGGATACCTGCTTATAGGTAAGTTTTCCCCACCCTGGAACTAAGTTTCTTGCTTTCTATGCAAATTAGTTATCACACACAGTTTGTTCTTCTAGACATTGCTGGAAATGGGTCAGAGGGCTTCAGGGATCTTTGGTGGTTTTTCTTGGATATGGCAGAACACCTGCCTGCCCATGGGAACTGGCTGCATGGGGCTGAGCTGCCAGCTGGGGGTAAACAGGACACAAATCTTGCTGTCATTCAGAGTGACTTGCAACAGATGGAAGGGTAGACCCAACTTCCCACTCTTGTGGTATGCTGCCAAGCCACAAATACATATTACTTTTTTCCCCCCTAGTGGATGTTTCTGTTTGTTAAATTAGAGGGGATGAAGCAGAGATTCATTTCTTCTGGCTGTGTCAGCTGAAGTAGAACAGATGATTTTAAAGATTCTTCAGTATTCTCTTTAGTTCAGAGGTGCAATTCCCATCCTGACCCCCCCCACCAACCTTCCCCTGAAAGCTAGAAAAAGGAATAAAAATTATATTTTGGACTACATCCCTTTGGACAGCCCATCAAACATCCAGCTTTACCCTTCTCTCTCTCTAGGAATAGTTTCCCAGCTAAAAGCTATCCAGTTTGCAAGGTATGACTTCTAGAGTTTGCACATCCCCTTCACGCTCCTCTCCAGCTCTCTGGGGTCAGCTGCCCTCATGGTCCCCTTCAAAGAGAAGAGATTGTAACAGTTGTATTGAAGGCTTTTCCAGCCAATAAAAAAAAAAAAAACCTTGGCTTTTGGTGACCTGTAGATCATGCCCTGATTCCATGAAAGGTCTAGTAATAAGTTTTTCTACCTCACACGGTGATGAATGGTGACTGATACTTGAGAGCCAAGTCATTCTTTCACAAAAATTTCATTACTGTGTTTCACCAGGTCAAAAGGCTTAGGAAACAAGATGCTTAAAGAGTTGTGACAGAGGGAGAGGTGAATGAGCAGGAAATGAAAAGAGCTTGTTGCCTGCAGCAGTTTCTGCTGCACTGACTCAGGAGGAGCTGTCTGAGAAGGGACTGTCATTGTTCTGGTGTATCCATTACCAGCGAGAGGAATGAATTTTTCTCTGCAGCATCTCACCCAGGAAACACAGCCAGAGCCCATGGGTTAGGTTGCCAATGGGAGCAGAGTATGTCACACTGCCATTTCAGCATGTACGCACTGCTCCTCTTCCTTGCTGTCCTGGAGATTCATTCCTTCTCTCCTCTACATTTTTACGTACAAGAAAATACTGTGATCTGCATGTATTAAGTATTTGATGCTCCATATGCAAGTTGTACCACCATCATACATACTTTACTGGAAATATAAATTATACTCTGTTCTTTTGTTTACTTTTAAAAGATATATAATTGCTCTGTGTAACATTTTGGCTGTCTGATTATTCCAGCTATTTATATATTATCTCTGAAACAATTAAATAATGGCAGATGTAAAGGTAATATACTATAGAGAATGGAGACAGTCTTTGTTGCTGACTGCAGGGGTGAGAATGGAAGAGAGCAAATCTGACAACACAGGACCATGTAGTCTAATGTAAAGAGCTGTTAGTTGTGGAGAGCTAGAGATGAACTGTGCTGAGTACTCCGGAGACTGGAATGGGGAAGTGCCAATGGGTAAAGTCCTGCTAAAGAAGTTTGCTACTGCAAATAATGATTTGGCTTAGTGGGTTTGAAAATGGTAATTGCACTTTCCTCACTTATGTTTTGTCTATGTAGCATCTATTCTATTCTCTCTAAATATGTAAAACCAACAAATATACTATTTTAGCTGCTTGTGCATTTTGCTACTACAAGATAGGACCCACAAGCTTCAATTAACTCAGTGTTGCTGGGGCAGTGGGGGAAGAATTATCAGGTTACAAGACACGTTAGCTATCATGATCAAAGATTTTTAACTGCAGTAACTGGCTCAACTGAGAAGTCTAGAAAACAGGACAAACTTCAGAAAAATGCATGAAGGGGTCTGAGTAGCTTCTCTGTCACAGGCGTGAGCCAGTGCTGTCTCAGGTGGCTAATTACAGAGATTTTGCCATACCCCTTTCTGAATTGTTCCTTTCTATATCCAGCCAGAAGTCTCTCCTTGTGATTTAGTCCTTGCATAGTTTCACTAAGTGAAAGATTTCTGTTTGATCCACACTTCACCCCACTCCTCTTTGCAATGCCATGTCAGTCATCTTCCAGAAAAGAGGGAGATGTCTGTGTGCTGAGGACTTTTGTCACGCACCAAAAATAAGGGACACCAGTCCCCACACCAAATCCTTGTGGTAGCTTTATGCTGACTCTGGTTTGTCAGGGAAGAGGGATTCATTCACTATGAATGCCTTCAGCAGATATCCTAAACAAACACCACAATTAACTTAGCTGTGTTCTTCTGTCTTTTCCACTGAAACCATCACTCAACTTAATGTCATCCCTTCAGGACATGAGCCCAAGTATATCTGCTCTGTGGAAAAGGATGCATACTCCCTCTTCCCTGAGTGTTGCAAATGCAGAATTTGAAGATTTTGGTCAGCAAATAGATAAAGCAAATTCACAGAGTTTCCTGGAAGGATTCAGGCAAAACAAAGGCTTGATGTAGTACAATGTCCATGTCCTTGTCCTCCATGCCCTTCATATGGAGGCGGGAGCAGCCCACTGTGACATCCTGGTTGCCCTTCTGTGTGTTCAGGCACCAGTAATAGGTGGAAAGCCATGATGGGGAAAAGGTGCAGAATCGTTCTGCTTCTTGTTCTCAGATTCCTGGCATCAATGTGACCCTTTTTCCTGTACCATCTAATGGAGTGGGGGAAGTCAGGCAAGCAAGTATCTTAATAAACGTACAGTTATTCCTGATCTGTTACTACCACAAACTGAGGAGAAGAGAGAAGTAACAAAACCATGAATATCATCTTCCCTCAGTTGCCCCAAGGAAAGTGAGAAATTAATGTTCATGTTGCTGGGTACTCCCACTGACAACATCCTCTTCTCTGTGCAGGGAGGATTTCAGAGACCTAATGATGCATGTCACTTCTTGATGCTGCACCTGAGACTGTGTCCTGCTGTGGCACCATGCCTGGGAAAAAGTTGAAGCCTGGCCTCAGTTGCTGAAGGAAAGAAAGGAACTGCAAGTGTGTATGCCTTAGAATAGATATTGAAACTGGGAAATGGTTGATAGTACACCAGGCCCCTGGGTTAAATTCCAAGAAATTGTGTGCAATGCAAAAGGCTTGGGAAAGGGAAAAAGCTGATGACTGCAAATTAGCTGCTTAGGAAGCCATTAACGTGTGGCCTCTGGAAAGTTCTTTATTATGCACTCTTTTACTTTATTTGGGAAAAGGGATAGTGGTGGGGATGGAGACATTCTCATCTGTGCTATGGAGTAGTATGGAACAAATTAAAGGCATGATGTGAAAGCACAGTTAATTGATTTTGCAAATTTTGTTTGGAAATAGCATGGGAAGGCATGATTGTAGCAAGATGCTCTGCCCTGGAAGGTGATCAAGCAACTTGGACTATGTCCTGTTTGCAGAGCTATCAGTAGTGGATTGAGATGGGCTGCCATGTGGTAGTTTTGCTGGTTTGAATTATGCTAAAAGCAGTCTGGCTAACTAACCCCAAATTATCATACTGATAGTGAGGAAAAATTTGGCAGATAAGCTGCTAAGCTCACCTGAAGGCATATGATGGGCAGTCAATCACTTTAGCGATTACAGTGAATAATGTATATATATTGTGTAATGGTGATACTATTATACAATAGTATAAAAGGCCAGTCCACTTTCAGAGTTAGGTTCTTCCAACATATTCTTGTTTGGAGAGTGTGAAGTTTACTCCCTTGGGTAGGGGAGAGGTCCCCCTCAAGGAACTCCTTGAGATTAAGAGAAAGGTGTCTGCCCACAAGCACTGGTATGATGAGTTACATCAATCTCTACTGAATAATTGTTTCTTTTTGCTAGCTTTAATATAATTGCTATCTTTAGTATAATAGTTAATTGATATAGCGCACTATATTATACTACACACTGCTAGTAGTTTTAGCTTTTTATACAGTATAGTAAATAACTCGGATTAAGATCTTTTGTCTAATGATTTGTCATAATAAATAATTCATTTTATATGAATATATCTGATTTGCTGTCATTAAAGCCTGCAGGACAAAGTTACTTAAGCCATTGACAGTTTGTGGCCAAGATCAGATCCATCTGCCCCCAGGCTCCTCTCTGAGAAAGAGTTTAGTACACAAGGGGGTCCTTTCTGCTCCTCACAGCTCAGTGGCAGGGCTTCTCTAATATACTTTTCCTGAAGCTCCCACAACAATGACCTAAAGGCTTCTCATGCTGTGGTATTACTGATGTAGAGTACAGGATAAAAACGAAAAGCATCTCTGTATCAGATGATGAAAGCCTAAGTACAATACATCATGAAGGACCAGCAGCACCCATTGGGTGGTGAGATCTTGCCCTGATACAGAGCAGAGCAGACTATTATACAAAAGTAGAACTAACACAATAGTCAAAAGATTAAAAGGCAGAATCTTTAGAAATATTCAGTGATATCCTCTGTAGGTATTCTTCCATCTGAGAACCCATAGTGCTACTACAGGCAAAAAAATACCACAGGGAAAGATGGAGACACATCTACTGCTCACCTATTAAGAAATCTCTCTTTTTTTGTAATTTTATGTCCTTAAATCATAATGGACAGATTTTGCACTTTTTAGCTCTTTGAAAGGATGTGTGTTGAAACTCATGTTATCCCACATGTTCATATGTCATCTGGAAAAATGAAGTAATGAAATTTTCTGATGAGACTCTATTATTTAAGGCAATAAAATGGAATTCAACTGTGAAGAGTTGCAGATGGCTCACAATACCAAGTGATTGTGAGAAAAATGGCAGATGAGATGCTGATAAATATGAAGTATTGCACATGGAAATAAACATTCTTAACCATGCATAACAGTGATGAGCTCTAAATTAGCTATCAGCAAGCAGGAAAAAAAGATTTTTGAGTTGCCGTTGACAATTCCAATAAAATCTCAATGCCATGCTCAGGAACCATCAAAAAAATAAATAGAACATTAAGAATTCTTGAGAAAGGAACAGAGAGCAAACAGAATAATAATCCTCTGTCACTGCATTGTGATCCTATTGTGAATGTTTTGTGTTGTTCAGATTCTTTCCTCCTCCAAGAAAACAGAAGCAGAATATATATATGAAGGCAAGAGCAGCCAAAGCCTTGGAATAGCTTTTGTATGAAGGTTAAAGAGTTCAAAATGTTTTTATCTTTGAAAGAAAAGGCTCAGAAAGGAGCCTGTGTATCTTCCTGTGTATACAGCCATGAATGCCATGTAGCAGTGAATAGGGACTCATAGTCACTATTTCTCATAACAAAATAAGTAAAGGTCAACTGATTAAATTCTCAGGCAGCATGTTTAAAACTTTGAAAGAAATTGTGGTTGTCTTTCATGAGGTGGTGCCAGGCATTTCAGAGCAGGATAAAGGCCATAAAACCATGCGCTTTTTTTTTCTATAATTCAAACAACATCAGAGATTATTTCTGGACACAAGCAATGCGAGCAGCCTCAAATGTAACCTGTCTAGAAGGGGAAAATTACTGAACAGAACAAAATGTCTGCTGAAATATATTGACAGAGAAAATTCCTGCCAGCCTGGGAGCTGTGAGCCTGGGAACCAGGCCTGAGAACCAGAAAAACACTTGAAAAATGCAGCAGCTGCTCTCTTTGAAATACACCCAGGGCTCCTAGAAACTAGAGACATCCTGAGAAACCACCAAAAAGTGCAAAAAAAAAAGGGCCTGTAATGACCATTTGTGATCTGAAAATGTAAAAGAGAGTCTAGGAAAATAAAAATTTGTCATAAAAAGTCAGAAAACATCACCTATGATTTGTTATATGTGAAAAATCAAGTTCTGCAACATCTATTGGCTGCTTGAAGGAATGATGTCTACATCCTCTTATGTCTCTGTGATATGAAAAGGACTTAATTTTTATGCAAAATGAGTAAAACAACTGAGAACAATGCATGCTGCATGCATTTATTCTTCCTTAAACAGGCCAAATTCTCCACATGAACTCTTTACAAGATATTGGCACTCGCACTAGGGATCCAGTGGTCCAGTCTGACAGACTGCAAGCTCTGTCATGTGAGGTCATCTCTGAAGTGAGAGAGTCTCTCTGTTATCTTACTAAACACCCTTTGGACAATTTTGGAGTCAGTTTGATTTGTTCTTCCACCTGTGGGATGGTTTGGCTCCTTCTGCAATTTAACTCATTTGACATGGGTACTACACATTTATATAAGTAATCTGTTATAGGCATGTGTGCTGCTAATTATTGATCAGCTTGTTTCACTAGTGATGAGAGTGTAGTAACCTGTAATAGCCCCTACTCCTGTTAGTGATTGTTGACTATTGGTTACTGTACAATTGATTGTTGCTACACCACTGGTTGGTGCTGTATTGACTGCTGAGAGTAATTTGTAATGGCTTAAGAGATAGATATGTAAACTTTATTGATAATATGTATCGCTGCATAGCATTTGTGGTGATCTATAATAGAAAGAGAGAAATTTAGAAGAAAAAGGCTCTTTTGTCCTTGTGTATCAAAAAATCCTTCAAACCCACAATCATGATCTCTGTATACCCATGGGCTGGATAACCCTTTAGTCATGACAATCAGTCACTGGCCCAGTTGGACCTGGGAGAGTTTGCACTCTCCTGAAGAGCTGCAGGACATACCTGATGAGTTAGCACAGGCCAGGGAACTGTCTGTCTACAGCCAATTTTAGATGGTAAAATAGTTCCAAAGTACAGATGTGCTCACATTGCTCTTCTGACATTCCCCAATTGGCCTCTATCTTCATTAAACCACAGTGCCCAAAACTGGACAAGATATGCCTGCTCAGTTCTTACTGATACATTGGGTGTTTTGCCAACTCCTCATGTGTTTATAGCTCATGGTACACTGTTTGTCTTTTTCATAACAGTACGGCGCTGTTGTGTTCTGCTCATGATCCTTCTCCAAAACAGCAACCTGGCTACTTGTTAAATGTACTGTGCCCAAGCAGCTGGGTGCTCATCTCTTGGACCATTCCCTTGCAGTTTTCCTTGGTTTTCGTGCCCTTCCTCTATAATGCCAAGATTACTTTGAACCTCAAACTTGTGTTCCAACCCAACTTTGTGTCGTCTGTAAGTGTGTGATTTGGATCACCAGTGCAATCACTGGGCAGAATTGGAACAGAAAGACCTCTGGAAGAGCCCTTGCTGACATTTTACATTTTTCCATTGAATTCTCAGCGTAGATACAGAACATGTTTTGGATTCACCATCTAGTGATTTAATTCATGCTGTATTTCTTTTGCTGGCTTATAAGAATGTAATGTGAGATCAAATCAAGAGTTCTCAAAGTGAAGTTTTATAGATTAGTTCTAGATCTGCTTTTCTGCTGCAAAGGAAAATTAGATTTTTTTTGTAATACAATTTGCTTCTTACAAATCCCCATTGCCTCCTTAACTTTCTTTATCTTTCAGGTACTTTCTAAATAGTTTGTCATTTGATTAAAATAATTTCCAAGCTCACTGACATGTAATTTGCCACATCTTCTTTTTTCATGATTATTGTAAGAGTCACTACCTTTGATCTGAGATGGGTCCCTCAGAAGAGGAGGGAATCAAAATGCTATTGAATTCATATCCTCGACGAGCTGATCAGGTCTAGTATAATAATGAGAATGTTCACCATTCCTAGTGGCTTCCATAATGTGACATGACAATTCTGAATCACATCCTCAGAAAAGGCACAGAGTAGCCATGTCTCTTTACATTCTGCTTTTAGGCAAACTCCTACCACGTCTGATGTGTTGTGGAAGGTGGTCTTAGTACAGCAGTAAAGCAGTTGTGTGGATAGGCATGCTGAGATCATCACAGAAGCTGGATGCAGTGGGTAAGAGGGAAGAATAGAAAGAAGGAGGGTGCAGAAGAGCAACTGTGCAAGAGCTGACATAAGTTATTCCCACTTTTTCTGTAGAAATGTGCCCACAGGCTTGACTAGACCAGGTTAAGCTGGTGTGAGAAACAACTCTGTTGAACACAGTCAACATGCCTTTCTGCTTCCTTCAAAAGTCACTGTCTGTGGAAGGAGAGAAAGCATTGAGTGAGGGAAGAACAAGGCACATGGTGATCAGGGCACATCAATATCTTAGCAGCAAAGTACTTCATGTTGAATAAAACACTTCCTTGTTCCTGTATCGTGTTGTGTTCCTGTGCCTTCAGCACACCTACAGGGTTGTCACACAGTCTGGTGGCCCATTGACTCCCATTGGCTCGGAGGAAATAAAGTAAAATTAGCTGTGACATAGGCTGAAATGTCAGGCTCTGACTTGTTGACAGCCCTTATCAGCTTCTAAGATGAGTAATGACTAAGACCACCTGCTAGCCTCCAGTGTCAGCATGCCAGGTCCAAACCAGGGTTCTAGGAGAGAGATGGGGACAGGAGCCACACTGCCCTATCTGAATCTGTCTGTGCTTGCAGCTGTGGGACTGAGGTCAGCTCTGACCATGGTCACAGCTGTCAGCCAGTGGAGAATGCCTTGTGGGCTTCCCCCAGATGGTGACATCACTCCACCTCAGGTGCTCATCCAGTGTTCCAAGGCTGGCCCAGAGGCCCTGATCCCCAAGACTCTCCTCCAGCAATCTATATTCCAGCAGGGTCAGCCAGCTGGGCTCTGCAAGATGTCTGGGACCCAGTCAGATCCTCAGGGAACTGAGCACCAAAGGGGAGCAACATGCACCATTGCTGACTAGGGACCTTCTGGTAAATTTGGTGGGGTGGAAAGTTATACTTCCCAAAAAATTCAATTGAATGTTTAAGTTTTTGGCATATCAAAGACACATTTTACTTAAAACTGGGAACAGCCAAGAGGTACAGAAATGTGCAGAGTTCTTGCTTTGAAATAAAGCAGGCAAGCAAAGTAATTGAAAGTGAGCTCTGAAAAAATAAATACTTGAGTGAAAGCAGGGTTCCTTCCAAAAAACTGTTCTACATTAATACATCTAAATAAACAAATAGAAATCAATATTATTCATTAATAATTCAGTTTGGAGATTTTCTTGGCGACTTTCAAATAGAATGTGTTTTATCAGTTCAGTGCTCTGGATTTCATCTTAAGAAAGGAGAAAAAGTTATTCTTTCATCTATCTTTATCTGCTTTGGGGGAAATGATTTCTGTATTATTACTGGGTTATTTTTCAAAAGTTCCTCAGTCCTTATAAATGGATCACGATCACCTTGGGCAACACTGTACAGAAAAAAAGTTCCTAATAGTGAACAGGAAAGGACTACCTCCTGTTTTCTCCATCCACAGAGCAATTTTCCATAGTCCAGTCTGACATAAATTGTGGTTAAAATACCAGAAAAGCTAATTTAAGAGTTTGAGTTTAAAAAAAATCTAAATTATAAGAATATAATTAGTGTTGCTTGGCACTATGTCCCGGATAACAAAAATCTCATTAAATAATGATTTCATCCTTCAATAAGATGAAATATTTAATGATTAAAGATAACTTCTCTAATAGTCATACACTTCGTAAAGGCTTTAGGAGATGACAATACTCTGCTTAAAAATATAAAATTATAGAAAAGAAAAAAGCACAGGCTGGAAAGAAAAATAACTGGCTCATTGACAGACTTCAAGTTTCTCTCAACAGGGAGGTCACTGAATGGGGACATATATCTTCCTCATGAACTGCCTCAGGCACTCAGCATCCTCAACATTACCTGCAAGTAGATGCACACTCACTTCTGGGAAACCACAGGCATGACAGAGGTTAGGAGGGAGGTCAATAAGCACTAGGGACTGGGGCAAGAGAGCACTTTGAGAAAAGTGCATGAGTGTAACTAAATGCCAGTTTTACATCAAGGCAAGAGGGAGGAGAGGCATTCCCGCCTAGAAAAACTGGGTGGCTGAAAGGTGTGTTGGTCTTTCAGAGAAGAAGCAATCTCTGTGAAAAATGCTTTGGCAAAAAGGGTAAACAAAAAATTATTCTGGAGAATTAACTGGTAGAGATCAACAGTCAGTTGTTTCTTAGTACCATAGCTCTAGGGAACAAAGTCCAGCAAGAGCAAACAGCTGGAGAAAAGAGAGCTGGGTCCAGACCTTTCAACTGGGAAATCAAAGAAGGACACCACTGGAAAATGACTACTGAGGTACCTGGAAAACTTGTCTTGGTATCAGGGTCAGACTGACATGAGAAGAGTGCACTTGTGCTGTTTCTGAGGCTGAGAAACAGGTATACGAGTACCAAACTGCCTGTAAAGCTGTCAAAGAGTACTCAGGCTGAGATCTTCTCTTACACTGGGAATTTATATTACCTTTTGGTCCTGCAGAGGTAATGGGTTCCTGATAAATGGAGGGAATGCAAGGCTCTAAATAGGAGCGATAACAATTTGTGCAATTACCTGTGTTTCAAGTGTAATACAGATTTATTATTTTATCATTGAAAATTACACTGTGCTTTTAAAATATGTCTGACTCTTAATTAACTCAATGTGTTCATCTTCCTAACAGTTATCACAAAAATTTGTGGAGGTAGATGGCAGAGGAAGCGCTTTAGGAAATGAAAAATGTGTTTGGAAGCCAGGCAGAATTAATTGCTAAACTCTGTAAGTAATGACAAAATTTCAGTGCTTGCTAACTTCCACATATGGTTTGGGCTTCCCAAAATTCAGGCTGTAAGTTACTGTGCAATGAACTGAACCTTCCAAGAAAGACAATTGTGTGCATGGGTCTGAATTAATCACGGGGGTACAGGGTACTGTTAGCTGTGATAGATAAAAAGTGACAATTATTGGAAATACAGCCTTAAGTTTTTGTGTTAGTGAGAAATGTGGACACAGAGTACAGAAAGAAACAGACACAGCATTACCTCTTTCATCTAAGCAGCCAGACCACCAAGTAAAGCAGCCTGCCTGTATTCTTTGAAGTTAATGGAATTAATTATGCTGACTGCAGATGTGCCATCACAGAGGCATCTTCTGAAGATGTGGTTGCTGTTGTCCTAATCCCCACCCCATACACCTGTGAAGTCCCATGTGGGATGTGTCTCTGAGCTGCATCCTCCAGCTCCCAGGCGTGAACACCTTCCCCCAAGGCTGTTCCCATAACCTCATTGTGAACAACATCTCTCACAAGTGAGCCAGACACAGAATGGCCACATTGACAAGTGACACAAATGTGTCTGTTTACAGGGACATACAGAATCCCACAGAGGGACCTGACAGCCAGGTTGGATAGGAGACAGCAGGTAAGTACAATAATTCACTGGAGGATATATGAAATTGTGTTTCATATGAAAGGATCTGCTATATGCTTTGATTCCTTTTCCTTCTGACAATCTTAGCTGCAAATCACAACTATTCCACATTACAAATAGCACCTGCCATGGGCTTGATTTTCTGATTCTAGTCTAAGGGCTACTTTTCATTTCATGCAATAGTCTTCTCCTTTTGGTAAGTAACAAATGTCCTAGACAAAGAAAGATTTTTTCACTTCACCTTTTCAATTCTATTATGTTTTTTTATCATGCCTTGCCTTGGTGAAAGTTCCTCCTTCTTGTTTAAATTCTGTACCAAGCAACATTCTAAAGTTGCAAGTACTAAACTCCACACTGCAATCTCATGCATTATTTTCTTGGGAAGAAAGAATTTGTGGAGTTAATACATTTGAGTTAACTGGCCCAGCAAAGTCAAGATGAGGGCTGGCGTTTTGGTTGGTGTCAGGTGTCCAGTTTGTATTTGCTGATTGCATTAGAAATCAGCAGTTGCTTTCAGTTTGGCAGAGCTTTCTTGCTTTGCTTAAAAAGTTATAAGCAGAAGCTAAAAGAGGCATTTTGTGTTTTACTAGTTTTGAACTCTGACAAAAATATGGAAATAGAGATGCTCTGGTTTGTTGATTTTACTTCTGATGATTCTACAGTAAAATGCAGAGAAAAGGAGTTTTATTGCATGTGGGAATCTCAGCTCAGATACTGCAAAACCAGGAAAATGCTTTGGAGGAGTTCTGAAGATTCAGTATTATTGTTTCTAGGAGAGTCATTTTAGCTATCCATGTTTTTTAAATATATTACTTTGAGTAATATCATCATTTATGTTGCCTTTCAGTCCAAATTGAATAATTTTTCATAGAATAATAAAATCCTTTAAGTTGCAAAATACTGGCAAGATCATCAATTCCAACTGTTAACCCAGCACCACCAAGTCTACCACTAAGCCACATACCCAATTGCCACGTCCACAAGTTTTTTAATATTTTCAGGGATGGTGAAAATTTGCTTGGGTGTCTTGGAATGGTTCCAATGCCTATCACACTTCCAGTGAAGAATTTTTTTTCTAGTATCCAACCTGAATTTTTCCTAGTGCGACTTGAAGATGTTTTTTCTTGTCCTGCCACTTGTCACCTGGGAGAAGAGACCAACTCCCACTTGGCTTCAACCTCCTTTCAGAAAGTTCCAGGAAGTGATAAGGTCTCCCCCAAGCCTCCTTTTCTACAGGATAAAAAAAAAACCAGCAAGCTGCTTTAGCCATTCCCCATTGGATTTACACCTTCTGTTTCTAATATTCCTTTGCTTAGTCTTTGTATGTAAGATAATTTCAGGAAAGGGAAGTCTCTTTGAATGTAAATGCAGTTTGGGAGGAGAGGTGGATGGCAAAAAGCTTTTTCTTTAGCATATCTAACAGACAAAATTCTAAGAAGCTAGTGTGTCCATTCATTTTTCCATAGAACATCAATAAATGAACTTTTCTAAAGCGTTACTTCTGAAAAATTGAGTGTACTTTTAAGGTAGTTGGATAGCAGAAGATTTCTAATCACGTGAATTCACATGCAAATCTGATCTGTGAGGGCAGTCTCACCTATATAACTCAATGTAAACAACATTGATGTCTGAATTTCCTGTGCGAATTAATTTGAAGGAAGTGATGACAACTATGGGGTATGGGAGAACCCATTCCAAAGTTACAGTGACAATGGAAGATATGTTCCATAAATGTGCAGGAGAAACAAAATTCTGTTGGCAAAAAAAGCAATTCATCCAGGAGTTCTCTAGAGGTGCATTAGAAGTCAGACTGTGTTTCAGTGCTATCCCCTGTGGTCTTTAACAAATCAGAAAAGCATGTTGGTTTTGCTTGACCTGGTATTTTGGTGGTGGGGTTGCCACAGAGGTGGCTTCTGCGAGAAGCTGCTAGAATCTTCCACCATGTCCTGAAGAGCCAATCCCTGATGGCTCTGAAGATGGACATGCCACTGGCCAAGCCTGGGCTAGTTAGAGATGATGGTAACACCTCTGTGATAACATTTAAGAAAATCAAAACAAAGGGGGCACAGTTTATATCTTCTAATCAAGAGAAGAAGAGGAGGTGAGAACATGTGAGAGAAACAAAACAGAGGCACCAAGGTCAGTGGAGAAGGAGGGGAGGAGGTGCTCCAGGTACCAGAGCTGAGATTCCTCTGCAGGCTGTGGTGATGACCACGGTGAGGCTGCTGTGCTCCTGAAGCCATGGGGATCCATGTGGGATGAAGAGATCCAACCATAGCCCATGGGGAGGTGCCCATGCAGGAGTGGCTGGATGCCTGGAGGAGGCTGTGATCCACTGGGAGACCTGGTGAAGAGGGGGCCCTGCTTCCAGGCTGGAGCAGCCTGTCCTTGGAGAACTGCACCCCATGGAAGAGCAGTTTTTGGAGCATTGTGTCTCCATGGGAAGGACTCACATTTGCAGCAGGTGTGGTTTGGTTGCTGCTCATGAGAGTGGCCCCACGGAGAGTGCTGCTCACGGAGAGCTGTCTCCTGTGGGAAGGACCACACAGGGGATGGGGTGTCACAGGGGAAGGACTCCTCTCCTGGAGCAGAGGAAGAAAATATTGGTGATGAACTGACCAAAACTCCCATACTCCCACTTCCTGTGCAGTCAGCAGGAAGGAGGGAGGGGCTGGGGGGAGAAGGTGTTTTAAGGGCTTATTTTACTTCTTGTTATCTTCCTCTGACTTTGTTAGTAATCAATTCATTTTGTACTTCTGAGTTGAGCCTCTCTTGCCCTTGGAGTGTTTTCTCTCAGTCCTTATCTCACTCATGATTCCCTCGTTATTTTTTTCCCTCTCCCCTGCCCAGCTGGGGTGGGGAGTGGGGGGAAGGAGAATGGTGGTGGTGGAAGTGAGTGACTTTTGTGGGTGCTTTGTGTTTGGCTGGTGTCAAACCACAACAGAAAGAAAGAAAAGGAAAGGAAAAGAGCACAAAAAGGCATATGTACAACACATGAGACTTCTTCAGAAGAATTGGCAGAGAGAATGTGTTCATGAGATGAGCTTTCTTCAGGTTTGCATCCTATATTCAGCAAAAATGAAGCTTTGAATCCAAATACACTGAGTCCCAAAGAACAGTTAGTCATCCAGCTCTAGGCACACTGTATTCTAGAAATGCAGGAACAGGCCATTAAGAATAATGATGATACAGATGGGCAGAGTATGAGAATATTATTCCCCTCCACTGGCCCTGGAAATTTGTTTTGTGGGGGTTTTCCCGTCAAATTCCCTCAAAGTCCCAGTGGAGCCCTCATAACAAAATAACCATAATCCATTTTTTTTTCCTGGTGTCATCCTCATACAGTCATTTAACTTCTTTGAGAGGAAAAAGGAGATTGAAAATATCAGTAAGAGCTTGGAAGTGGCTTGAGTATGTGGCATAAAATTTCACAACAACTTGTTGGACTTTTTAATTGAAAATTATTACCTTTCCCTTCCTTTCTGAGGACAGTAAAAGCAAATGAGCAGGTTAGAGTCCCAAAGAAAATTGTGCTCAGCTGGATTCCCTACAACATCATCTAGGGATGACTAAATGAGCCAAATGGGAAAGTAACTTTTATATTTGTTCTCCACTGAGTTACTCCAAATATTACTGCCTGCTATTGTGGTATATAACATATTGTTGATAGAGTCCCTGAGTCACAGATGTTCAATAAATATTTTGCAGTCTTCAGCCAAGATTGTAGTCTTCAAAGAATATAGCTCTCAGCAAAGAACCATAGAACAGACTTCCTCTTCTGATAAATCCTGATGTAACAAATTGCTTGGGTAAATAAGATACACTGGCAAGATTTAATAAATTTCTGTATGTATATCTGTCCTCCCTTTTGAAAGCATGTCTTAACAGGCTAAATGATTTTCTAAACTTCAATTTTTTCCAAAAAGATGCATGGAAAACAAGGACATACCATAGGACTGGGAAAATTTTGCCTCTCTTCTGAAAACCTGCAGGATACTGAGTGCTCACCTATTCACAGTGCTTATGCACTCTTTAAACTGCACTGGACCTGGACCTGAAAAGTATCAAGTCTTATCAAAGTATTGAATCTATGTGATTTCACTTATCCTGGTCTTCAGCTGTTTTGAATAAACATAAACTCTCCAGGTTTCCAGGGAATGCCACCCCTTTTCTGCACTTAAGATCTGCCAGATGTGACAATCAGTTCTTTACCATGACTACACACACTGAATGGCAATTTTAATTGTTGGAACAAAATATTCCCTCCTTACAACCTGTTAGTCGGCTTCATCATGCTGGAAATGCCTAGAGGGCTGAATATCCAGATATCCAGTGGGCTGCTGTGGGTGTTCTGTGCCAGAGGTTTGGAACAAAGAAGGAGGCAATAACACAGGCAATAATATAACAATAATAAATGAAGCCTGCGTTTTACTACACCACCAATGCCAACTCAGCTTGACATCTTCCGTTCTGTCTTCCAGAAATGAACAGTAGCTACAGAATAGGTAGCTTTGATGAAGCAGGGCAGGAATACAAGGAGGCAGAGACAATCCAGCGATTTCTTGAAGTTGGCAACAGCCATTTACAGCTTTTGTGTACAGAGCCAAGAAAACAACTGAAAAGGAGGCACTGCAAGAACCATGAGCATTAGAAACCAATTGGAATCAGAATGAAGGGTGGCCACACTCCTTAAGATAGAAAACAAAATCATCTGGCTTCAGAAAGTCAGCCTTCCAGAAAATTATCTAGTTCAAATCTGGAAGGAAGAAGGGAGTTTCAGAGAGCTAAAATATCCTCAAAGAAATAGTTCTCTCATATTTTGTGGCTAACCAGATACTAGGCAGAATGAATACAGAAAAGATGAGATAATAATTTCTTGGTGGAGGCAGCAGCAGATATACCAGATCTCTCTGTAGTGAGGAGTTGGGTCCATAAATTAAGGGATAGATAGATAGATAGATAGATAGATAGATAGATAGATAGATAGATAGATAGATAGAATGCTAAGTTAGCATAAGTTGAAAGGAAAACCCACCTTCCAAACAAGGCAGAAGTTGTGAGAAATTTACAATTAGCAGTTTGTTTCTAATCCGACATATTTTTCATC
The DNA here is from genome assembly GCA_018697195.1 of Certhia americana. NCBI lineage: Eukaryota > Metazoa > Chordata > Aves > Passeriformes > Certhiidae > Certhia > Certhia americana. Next base: position 100,029,881 of record CM031857.1, read on the forward strand.
TAAGTATTTTTTTTCTATAGTGTTCTTGTAGCAAATATTAAGATAAAAGCATTACTGTTTTCTAAACTGCAGAAAATAAGCCACAGAGCCTGGAATAAAGAAGCTGCAGTACAAGCAAAAAAGTTAATTGCAACTGAAATATGTATCACAGACCAGTGAAAACAGATAATTGAAAATATGGGTCATGAGGAGAAACAGGTGATGGGGAAAGGTGGAATCAGCCAGAATAAAAGGTACTTCTGCCAGGTATGGGTAATAGTGTTGATTAGAGTCAACCTCAAAGATATAAGATGTCTAAAGTGGGATTGATGATATATCATATATCATATAGCATATGATGCCAGGACAGGTTTCAAAGATTCAGGTGTCAGGAAGTCAGAAGGAGTTCCCAAAGCCATGAGGCATAGGATTCAGGGAAGTGGGGGTGAGAGTGGGACTGTTTGAATGATGACGAGGAATCACTCAGACTTGCTAAACAAATTGAAATTCCCATAGCTGAGATGGTTAATGGAGGAAACAGAGACAAGGAAACCCAATAACAGGCAAGACTGAAAGAACTGGGCTGTTAAGGAAAAGCAGTAACAAGAATTGCAGGCATATGGGCTGGAATGAACAACTAGTTAATTACACTAACAAAGGGGAGGAAGAGGCAAACCCTTAAATATATTGCTTTTTCTGTCTGGTTTCTTCAGACATTGCTTTTTTTTTTAAGGAAAGACCTTCCAGAACCTGTTCTGATTAAAGGCTATTGACTTCTTTTAACAAGAAAAAGTCCATTAGTATTAATCATTACTTTTCCACACAGGCAAATAATACTTTGTAAATGCCAAACACTGTATTAAATAGCCATGTTAAAAACTCCACGTAAAGAAATATTCACACAGGAGAGATTATGCAGACTGGAACATGTATAAACTTTGCAACAACCTACACAAGCCCAAAAGCATTTCTGCCAGTTATTGAAGTAATAATTTCCAAGGATATTGGCCAGTATCCTGCCTTCATTTTCTTTTGGGGATATTTGATAAAACTCTCTGGCTTTAGGTTGTGTCACGAACTGAGATTTTTCCTTTTCATTGTTTCCAGTAATTTCCTCTTTCTCCAATCTTCCATCACTCCTGTGAAGGCCATGATGACAATTCTACTTTTTCTCAGCAGAAGACAAATCTGTCACGTCATGGCACAGTGAGGATTGGTTTTCAAAAAGTCCATATGACCTCTTCTGAAAACCACCAAAGCCCAAAAATATGCTCTTGATGAACTTTAGGCTCTTATTGCATGACCCCACATGCCACACACTTGGCCACAGGCTCTATGCTTGTCTCTGACAACGCTCGTGCCAGCACCCTGGAGTCAGCACTCAGGAGTGTCCCACCCAGGTGCCTGGCCAGGGCACAGAGCTGTGACATTCTTTTCCTGAAAGCCTTCCCTGGATAGCATGAGTCTTTCTGCAGAAAAGGAAATTGTAATTGTCATTTGCATTTTTCTAATAGCAGATGAAATGCATGAGTGCCTTCCCTTTTATTCCCAGGTTTTCCACTCACTCAGGTAATACTGCAGAAATAAAACTGGTTCCCAGGCAATAGGAGATCAATGCATCTTCTCCTAATGCTGTATGTTTTGTGAAAACCTTTTAGACAGCAATTGAAATGAGTTTAGATGGGGCACAATACAGCTTTTTTGCAATGTGTTGCATGCTCGATGAACAGCAAAGGATCAGGTGACAATTTATTAAAAATTCCATCAGGTGATGGATATACTTAGTTGCACAAAACAAAGCTCCAACAAGAAAAAAAAAGCAGAGCAACTAAAGACTTCCTTAAGGAGTGTGACTTAGAGTGGTAACACTTTTCTTTTGTGGCTGAAGCAGCACAAATTGTGATGCAGGTGCAAAAAGCAGTCTAATCCTTGCTCAGGTAGAGAGTAAGCACAGTTTAGCAGCATTTGCCCATTTATCTTTGAAAAGACACCTCTCAGCTGACTGAAAAGTAACAAAGCTGATGGATTTTTTTACTTTGAATGTTTAGACCATGAATTATGCTCGGTATCAACTCAGTGAAAATGATTGCCTGACTTTAGAGAATGATTCAGCTCCAAATGGCGGACTCCTGATGGGTCTCTGCAGAAATCGAAGCTACCCAATTCATGATTAATCACAAGTCTTTTATTTCTTATTTTTCACTCCTTGGTTTGGTTTGGTTTGTTGTTTGGTTTTAAATAATGAAAAGGTCATTAGATTTGTGTTTCTTGTCTTTTCCTATTCTCTTATCAGCTATGACCCCAGGTTATCTCTTTTTGGTCACATCTGCCTCTTCATCTCACCAAATATAATTTAGCAAGATTATCAAGGATATGCAAGGAGATAAACTCATCTCAGAAATCACAGGGCACATTTCTCCTGTAAGTTAGTTTCTCTTTTTAAAGTACTGGGAAATGACACTGGTTGAGAGTCTCATCTTACAAAAGGAAGGCTTTCACATTATAGATATGTGCACTGAAGTTGTTGCCCTGGCCTCCCTATATGGCCAATGAAGGGCAAAAGCTCTCTCTGCAGTATGATTCATCTCTGTCCAAAGAATGAATCCAGTCTGTAAGTGCCTTCCCACTAACCAGTAAGGACCCTGGGATTACTCACTCCTATGTCATTCTGGTTTTCTGTCTGCAGCAGCAGGATGACTCTAAGCCCAAATATTAACTCAAATTTTTCGGATAGACAGAATAGTCCAGACGCATAGACAAAAAATCCCACTCCTTTCTCAGCACCAGTCTTGCCAACTATCTGCAGCATGCACAAGATCTGGATCCTGGCCTTTTTCCAAGGCAAGGAGTGGAATTGCCTGGACCCATCCAGTGATATTAGCTGGGTCCAGGCTCTCACCTTTGCTGACCCTATGGGCCAATATTGGCAGGACTGAGCATGTTACAGCACAGTCCCATAGAATATAAACAGAAATCTTTTCCTGAGCCCCCTCTATAGTGTGTTATTAATAAGCCTGTGCAATTATATTGCCCATGGTACTTTAACCAAACTCCATCTGTTGAAACAGCCCTATTATTCAGCATGCACCATATTAACCTGTGGAGAACAGCACTTGAAACAAAGTCCTGTTTCTCCAACCAAGAGACAGTATTTATTAATTTTGCCCTCATGCTGCTTTAATTCCTCAACAGATAAATTTAATTGGAACAATACATAGGTGAATTGAGACCAAAAAAAAGGAAGGATTGTTGCACATGTGATCTCTTTTGAAGTACTTGATGCCTGATTATCTGAGAGCTCTTCTAAACAACAGCCTGAATAGCAGCTGAATTACTTTGGGAAGCCCTGACTCAGGTTGTAAGTGATGCACACACGAGAAAACTCACCCTATGTGACATTGAAGGGTGCGGCTTGAAGCATCTGTCATTTTCTTTTCCTTTCCCCATAAAAATCTGTCAGGCAGTTTCATCTGCAGTGCAAAGGGCACGTAGATCAGCACACTCAGCTGCTGTGGACTGGGAGAGAAGGTGCTCATTGTGATGGGAAGTTATGCCAACTGGCACTCATCCATCATGCTAACATCTTATACATAAGGAGAGACTGTTTATCAGCAGGATGGAATGTAAAACAGGACAGTCATTTTGTGATTGAAGGAGTGCCAGAAAATAATATATTTAAAAAAGGGAACCCTGTCATAGTTGTATTTTTATCATCTAAGTGCAGAACTGAGAGATCAGCTGGCATGATATCAGGCATGAACTTGTAGCAAACACAGGAGAGGCTCTTTGCAACTGTACATATTCTGTATAGATGGTAAAAAAAATGGTCATCACTGATAATGTTTATTTTTCTATCAAAGTAATGTTATGCAAGTGCCAAAAACTCCTCAGTAAGTCAGCTCAGAAAATTCCTCCTGAGCACAACTGGTTCCTCTGCTTAAGTATGGTCTTCATAGTCATATAAAGGACAGAATTACCATGAGAATTGCTAAATTCTTCTAGAAAGAGAGACTGAAGCATGAAATAACATTTCCAAGGTTGCACTGTATTAGAAGAGCTGGGGGGTGAGGTTTGCTGATTATCTGCCCCCAGACAGATCCATTAATCCTTTACTTCAATAACTATTGAGCACACTCTAAATTTACAATAGAACAAATTTCTTTTGGGAGGAATATTGACTTCAAGGGAGAGAGAAGTAGGGTGAAAGAAAAGAAAATAAATCTTGTGCAGTACTAGGGAGCTTGTATTCTGCAAGCGTTAATAAGTAAACAGAAACTCTGGGGGTTATAAAGAAACTGGTGGGATGTGGTTTAGGAAAAATATCTATTCTGCAGAGAAGTTCCTCCATTATACATGGCAATCAAAAGTTGTCGACACAGTGCCTGTCAAATAAAAATTGTATTTCACATGTAGAATTGCAGGGCACTCTAAAACTTGCAGAAGCTGTAGATTTTCCACCCATGAACTTCTAACAAATTATTTCTCACCTATTTCAATCTGTGTAAACTGCATTTCTTTCCCTGCATCTGGGTACTCACTAGTGTGTTTGCCTGCCTGCTGGCTGCTTATGACTGAAGCTAGGCTACAAGGTGTGAAAGATAGCAGGGCTGAACCCTTTCCTCTTTTTCCTTTGTCAGCTCGTAGTTTATCTTTGTTTCTCTTTCTTTAGTGACAAACTGCTGCAGTTGTGCCCCTTGTTAGGGAGCAGGAGGGATGCCAGGGGGATTTTCAAGATAGCTGTGCTCCCCAGGCAGGAGATGCAGCATGGAGTGCTGCCCTCCCCCAGTGCATCACACCCTCAGTTATGGATTTGTTCTTATCAACAGGTAGGAAAGCTGCCCTGTGGCAGATGTCATGCACAGCCCTGGATAAAGCGTTTCAAGGCTGGTGCATTTTTCTTGTAATACATCAAGAAGGGAGGGGAAAACCTGCCTGCAGACATGGCAAACACCCAGCCATGCTCACTGCCAGCACACAAATCAGAATCATAGGTCTGCACCTGCTGTGGGTTCAGGTGGCTTTCCAGAAAAGACCCAAAAGCTCAGACACCTCTGGAATTAATAGCAGTTTTGAGAAAAAATATTTTCCTCTAATTTCACACCTGTAAATGAGAATAATTGTGCTATCTCACTAGCAGCTTACAAATGATGTGGCAGCATCACATTACACAGCACACACTTGGCCATGTCAAATTATGTATTTATACATGTGGTTGTGACTGACATCTCACTTTAAGATAATTCGGGGATGAAGGAATTCCTTTTGTCTTGTTTCTCAGTTAATTTAATAAGAGGTGTTAGCCCAACAGTGGAGTAGCCCTTCAGTCAGGGAATGAGATTCAGGAGTGTGTATATAAACATCTTCTTCTCCCCCCTGCAATGCATCATACAGGAGACCTGTCTTTACTATATGTGAGCAGTGAAAAGCTCAATATTCTTTTTTCTACCAAAATCAGGAAACCTATCACTCATTTCTTCTATATTTTAGCAGATTTTTTAAAAAACTTCCTTGAATTTCTAACATTAAAATTATCATGTGTTCATTTGACAAAGCGATAATTTATAGCAATAATGGGAGAAGAGGGAAGAAGAAAAGAAAGCAATTAACAGAGCATTTGGGGATATGAAGTAAATAGAAATCCATTCTCTTCCCTTCCTCCTCTACTACACCCACACACCAACACATGGCTCTCTAATTTGCTCTTTAGACAAGCTTGTATATAAGCTCTAGGACCAATTACTTTCTATTTAGAATATGAAACAACTAACTGAGAAATTGGATTTTAAGCTAACAATATGTGTGAACCTGGTCATTTGTTCCAGAACAAACTGCAAAATACTGTGGGTGATATAACGTGTCACCTGAAGAATAAAAGACCACATTGCAATTTAGGCTCCTTTTTGGCCTTGTGTCCTTCATGGAACTATAAGTCTTCTAATTTTCTGTTAACAAGCTAACTCAGTTGTTCATCCTCTTCTTTGAGATGTCCTGATGCTTTTGCCAATAAGAATTATTCCCTGTGCCAAAAAGCATACAATACTCTGTGGCCAAACAGCAAAAAGGAGGGTGCTGAGACAAACATGAGAAAAGGACATCAGTTTTCAAGCCTAACAAAGCTAGCAAGAAGAATTGATTTAATAGCTGTAGAAAGTTTTTTAATTCCCTCCAGGTCTCCACCTAACACTACTTGCCACCCTTACAGAAGCAGAGCCAATGTGTAGAGATCCAGCACCAGCACTCTCAGCTGGTTTGTGTGTGTTTGTCAGGGAAAGGCCTTTGGACAGCTTCAGTGTACCTGCAGAACTGCCCTGCCATATAGAATCAGACAATGATTACAGTTGAAAAAGACCCCCAAGATCATTGTGTCCAGCCTTTGACCAATCAACATGTCAAGCAGACCATAGCAGTAGGTGACACATCCAGTTGTTTCTTGAACACTCACAGGATAGTGACTCCATGTCCCTGGGCAGCCCATTCCAATGTTTAACCACCCTTTTAGCGAAGAAATTTTTCCTGATGTCCAACCTCAAACTCCCCTGCAGCAGACTGAATCTGTGTCCTCTTGTCCTGTCACTGGCTGCCTGGGAGAAAAGGCTGACCCTCACCTGGCTACAACCTCCTTTCAGTGAGTTGTACAGAGTGATAAGGTCTCCCCTGAGCCTCCTCTTTCCCAGGCTCAACACCTCCAGCTCCCTCAGCTGCTCTTCATAGGACAGACATATGCTCCAAACTCTTCACCAGCTCTGTTGCCTTTCTCTGGACTCACTCCAGCCCCTCAATGTCCTTCTTGAATTGAGGCTCAAAACTGGACACAGGATTTGAGATGTGGCCTCACCAGCACTGCCAAGTACAGAAAGATGATCACTGCCCTGGTCCTGCTGGCCACACTATTGCTGACATAAGCCAGATGCCACTGGTCTTTTAGCCATCTGGGCACACCCTGGCTCATGTTCAGCTGATGTAGACTAGCACCCCTAGGTCCTTTCCCCCAGGGTAGCTTTCCAGACACTCTTCCCCCAGCCTGTAGTGCTGTATGATGTTATTTGGGACAAGTGTAGGACTCAATGCTTCACCTCATTGAACCTTATTGAACCTCACAGAGTTAGCCAAGGCCCATCAATCCAGCCCATCCAGACCACTCTGTGGATCCTTCCTACCCTCTAGCAGAACACTACCACCCAACTTGGTGTTTGTGAACTTACTGAGCATTCATTTAATCCCCTCATTCAGATCATTGACAATATATTAAACAGGAACACCACAGGGTGTTCCCCTGTCTGGCAGCAGCAGGATGTTCCCTGGTTCTGGTTCCTTGCTCCATTCATAGCAGTGAGTTTGATGACACATATATGACACTTGATTGTTAAAGGACAAAGTATGCTCTGCAAAGGAGACAGACTCTAAAGTAGTTAGAAATCTGCAAGGTATAGGTCTTTAAGACATGGTAATGTCATATCAGCCCCTGGCCAAGGGCTTTTGGCAGGGATTGAGTTTTTTTCCAAGCAATACATGTTCTTAAGTTGGCAAAATTAATGGCTTTAAGCCCCTCTTCTACAAAGTCTTGTATATAAGTGTGGGTTTGTCAGAGCAGAGAATTGTTTGCACAATAAATCCATACTCCTTATCAAAATTTTTAATTTTAATTTAATTGTTACATTTTTATTAACAGCTTGGGTTTGGGTAGTATTTTTTCTGGTAAAATGAGAGACCTGAAATGCCATGCTTGATAAATGGGAGAACTGAGATCCTATACTGGGTAAATAAACAATTTGGAATACTGCATATCTCAAATCATTCCAAATCAATGATGATTGAAATGAAGTTATTACTTTATCATTTCTATCATGTACAGTGTTAAAGAGAGCCTTTTCTTGATTAAATGTCACCATGTTAAGTCAGAGTTTTTGAAAGATCTAAGTAGCGCTAATGGATTTCATTTAATGAATATTGAATATGACAAAAAGCACAGAACATAGTCACTCCCAAACTTCCCACAATTTTTGACTAATTTTGTTGTGTCACTACAGCCACAACACAAACACAAGAGGACACATCCATTTAGGCAGCAGCTCAACAGTTAAAAGCCCAGGTCTGGGTTAGGACGTGTTCAGTTGTTTCTTCTGGCCATGATATCTTGCCATGCATGTGTCCCCTCTGCACACCCCCAAATTCCTTCCTCTGGCTGAGGCATCCTGACATGGCAGCAGCACGGGAGCTGTTCACAGTACTTCTGCAGACATTGTTTCCTTCATGCACATGAACTTTTATGAACTCTTAGAGGTCTTATTTTAAATTGTTTAAGTTCTTTGCCTCAAACACCTCCTTCTGGACACCCATCCCGGTTTGGCCCCACTGACACTGAAAATGTCTTCTCACATCCAAATTGTACAAATATATCATTTGGGACATTTTACTTATTTACCCTAAAGACTACTTCTGTTGCCCTGATATTCACTCTTACGAAAGTTTTAGAGGCAGCAATCTTAGTCCAGCCTTTGTAGTGCAATGCTGAACAGGAGAAAAAGTCTTTCATTTTTCTTCAAAAAAGGTGCAATAGTGATCCTTCAAATATCCCCTTTGTACCTATGTCTCAGCTGAGTCTATAATTTTCATATCAGAGTATTAGCTCCATGGAAGATTTCATCGCGTAGCTCATATTCCTGCATACTACTTGACTGCATCCTATGTAACATAACATGGAGACTTAGTTGCCCTGTTAGCTAAAACACCCCTCTCTTCCTCCTCCCTTGTTTATTCCCAGCTAAGCAATCCTTATGTGAAACATTTATCACTCCCAGAAACTCTCCCTTTGTAAGAAAGCTTGATTTCAACTGAATTTTCAAAGCTATAATAAACCCATTCAGCCATGGCACTTGATCACCATCAAATTTTCTTGTTAGCTTGAGGATAAATGTTGAAAAATCAAATATGCCAGAAGTTTTCCCTCTTCCTTTCTTCCTTCACCTCTGATGAAGTTTGAGTGGTTCTCACTTTTTGTCTCTGAGTCAATTCTGTGAAGACAAATTTGAATGTGAAACTAAAATCAAGACCCGAGGAAGGCAACTAGATGAAGAAAAATAAAACATATGCATCTAATAGGTAGCATCATTTCAGGTAACTAGAGTATTATTAATTTAATGGAATTCTGACATTAGGAAAAAAAACTTTAAGAAGAGAAATGGCAGAAAGAAAATTAAGATTACCAAAATTATGTCATGATATGTCTTTTAAAGTATTATCATGTAAAAGGATAATTGACTGTATCCAAGAAGAATAAAAAGATGTAATAAACCAAGAGCTAACTAAAAGGCATTCTGCACTTCTGGGATGGAGAATCAATCATGTGAATCCACAGTGGAGAACAGATTGGGCAGCCAGATGAGTCACATAGCTGTGCCTGGGCTGGCTTCAAACACAAATTCTTCTGCAGGTGCTGCCATCTGGATATAAACCTTTTGTTATTCTCCAGTGAGAGATTTTCACAGTTTTCTTCTGCTCTGCCAAAAGAATGGGCTTCAGCAAATTAAATGTCAGATCTCTCCTGAGGTACCAAGTGCTAACAAAACCTTACAGCCAGGAAAACCTTCCTGATCTGAAGAAGCTGGGAGTAATTGAACCTCATCACACTTTGCACCTTGAAGTCCGTCCTATCCTGAAGACAGCCTCCAGACACAGGAACTGCCAGGTTGGAGGTGGAGCTGTAATGCCTAATGCCTCAGGTTTATGGTCATCTGTTATTTCATGAGAGCCAAGTCACAATAGCTAGAAGAAATTCTCCACATGTCCATTGTTAGCCTATCCCAAATATGGGATGCTCCTTAAACCTTCTTTTAACTTCAAAGTGTTTCACTTGGAGCTTACACTACATAGATCAAAATTATCGCCAGTATTGGCTATTTCAACATCTTTTTATTGAGTTTGAACTTCAATAAATGATCGAGTCTCAGAGAAGTCTCTTTCATGCTGGGCTTTCAGGAAGGTTCTGGCTATGCAGCTCATGATCTTACTCCTATCACCATGAGAGATACCATAACTCTTCACTCTGTTAACCTGCCCATGCCAATCTCATGAAGTTAAAGAAGGTCAAATGCAAAGTTCTTCACCTGGGCCAGGATAATCACCAGTACCAGGAAAGAGTGGAGGATGAATCCTTGAAGGAGGACTTGGGGCTATTGGTGTGTTGGGGGTTGGGTTATTTTCAGTACTCATGGGTGCTTAGGACCAAACAAAAGAAGCAGCTAAGGCAGAGACGGGGAGGCACTGTCTTCACTTCACTCTGGGCAGTTTTCTGCTCTTGGGAGAACAGCCGGGGCTGCTCGTCTCGGCGAGGCAGAGAGCTCTCACCATCCTTCGCCTGGAACTCCGTTGGACCACCGTCTCTTCGTGTGTCCCCCGGGATTTTGGGAACCTGTTCCCTCCCTGCCCTGCCAGGAGCTCCTTCTCCCTGCCCTGCACCCACGGCTTCTTCAGTTTTGTTCGAGGTCTCCCCACGCTGTATTTTCTGCAGCCCCTGCCCAGCCGGGACATTTTCCAACAGCTCCAACCACTGTAAACCCTCAGATACATCTCATCCTCCCAGAGCTGCTGCTGGCTCTGGTAGCTTATAACAGTACTGAGGGGGGTGGGGGGTGCCAGAGGAAAAACTGTAACTAGGTTGTTGGTTTTTTTCCCTTTTCTTCTCTAGTTCTGTTTGTTGTCAATATTATAGTTATTATTGTTAATTTACCTTGTCAGACTAACTAGTAAAGAACTGTTATTCCTACCCTCATATCGTTGCCTGAGACCCCCCTTTAATTTTAGGATAATAACAAGTCCAAGGGAAGTTTCCATTCTTTTTGTGGTTCCCTAGCAAACACCCCTGTCTTTCCAAACCAAGACATGGTGGATGAAAGACTGGACATGACCTGCAATGTGCATTCACATCCCAGAAAGCTGACTCTATCCTGGGCTGCATGAAAAGCAGGATAACCAGCTGGAAGGGGATTCTCCCCCACTCCCACCTGGAGTGCTGCATCCAGCTCTGGACTCCCCAGGGCAAGGCAGATGCTGACCTGTTAGAGCAGGTCCAGAGGAGGCCACGAGAGGGCTGGAACACCTCTCCTATGAGGACAGGCTGAGAGAGATGGGGTTGTTCAGATGTCAGAAGGGAAGGCTCCAGGGAGAACTCAGAGCAGTCTTACACTACTTTCAAATCCCTTCTAACCCAAGTGATGCTGTGACTGGATGGTTCTGCAGGTTCATTAAGAAGGAAAAGGCTGAGGGAAGAAACAGCAATTAGCTCTTTAGATATTTAAATTTCCATAAGTTATACAAGATATAAGAATTACAGGCAAAAAAATCTGTGGCTGTTGCATGATACAAGAAAAGAGCATGTAGTAAGTTGCATACAGAAATACTTTCTTGTAGCAACTGATTTCCCAGTAAGTCTTACTAGAAGATTTCAGATAGAAAATCACTTGAAAGGTATCTACTGCATATGGACTGTGTTGGGGAGAAAAAACACTGTCTTTAAGTTGCTGACCTTGGAGTACTACAGATAACATCATTAATGGCATTGGAGAGGAAAAGATAATGACAAAATGATTTTGTTCTGTAGAAGAAATAAAAATGTGCTTACTAAATGGATGACCAGAATGGATGACATGCAAATGGGAGGACCTGTTCTGATCTGGTACTTTGTTGTTTATCTTCTTTGTTTTCAGATTAACAAAAATTTTAATGGCGTATCACTTCTCAGTGAAAAATTCTCAGCTCTAATTTTTGACAAATACTGTGTTGAAAATCAGATGTGTATTTAGATTATGATTAGACCATAATGAAGCAAGGAAAATTAATTTTAAAAAAACCAAATCACAATAGCTTTTGGAGGTTGTTTAGGCAGTGTGGAGGTCGGTGGACCCTGAGAGGCATTCCCTGGGTTGGGGAGACACAAGAGGCTTCTCCCACAAGATCCCCTGTTCTGTTATGCCAATGTCCCCCTGTTCTGCTCCCTCAGTCAGCCCTGTTAATGCCCTCTCCGTCTCTCATTCATTCCCTCCCAATTTCCCCACTGGTTCCCACACCCCAACCCCACCTTTGTACTGCCCCAGGCCCCCTGACAATTGGTCCCTGATGCTCTCCCAGCCCACACCACCCATAACTTGAACCTGGACCCTTCCCATGAACTCTGCCTTTGACCCTGGACTGTCTGCATGTGTGGCTGGAACAAACATCTCTGTGGAACCCAAACAAAGGCCCTTCCTGCCTCTCTTTACCATCACATCAACAGCTACCTTGGTTTTCAACAAGTCAGGAAAAGAATTTTCAGAGAATTCACAGAAGATTTAACCTCTTTTCCACTACTAAGTTCTATTTAAAACTATAAAGGATATTGTTTACATTTCTAATTTTCACTCATTGGAAGAAAGCAATCCATTCCTCAGGGAGTAATTTCTTTTGGCTCATCTGTCTTTGCTGTGCACAGGTATCAAAAATGGAAACATCAAAAATAGGGACAGAATGCAACAAAAGCAAAAAGACCAGGCATAACATAACATAACACTGTCAAGATCTAGTAAAAGGAAGCTGTTACTTTTTGTTCCAGATTGAGCTCCCCACCCAAAGGATCCAGTATCTTCTTGTGGGGAGCTCAAAATAGAGTATCAATTTTTCTTTTAACTCCACTTTTTTTACCTTGTGTCTATTAGATGTGAAATGTGAAGAAATAAGCGATAAATGCTAGCAGATCTAAAATTATGGAGTTTTTTCTAACAAAAGATTGAGCCATATAAAATATAAGGATTCAAAAGTATATTGAGTTAGGAAATGACAAAAGAAATAAAGATTGCAACAAAGAATTTGTTATCTTCATATTTAACAATATGAATCAGTAACAATAGGAAGTGACTGACATTAAAAGAATAGAGCTGAGATCCCCTGTAGGTATGATACAGATACCACAGACACTTACCTGATAACCAGATGAACTTGTCATGATCTTTGCTTCTTTCTCACTAGTGAAATCTACTGCTGAGCATATATTAAATACTGCTTTTCCCAATGCAGTTTTATGTTTTCCCAAGAGAACATCAGTAAAAGAATGTAACTTGTATTCCTGAGTGGATGTATATGTACTTCCTTCAGAAAACAGAGTTTAACTTCTAGCACTCATGTGAATTTTATGTCCTATATGTACAGAGGGAAGGACAGGGTGTCCCAACATGTCAAACAGCACTCAGGTCCCTTCTCCTGCCTTTCCTCCTATTCTCACCTAAATATAGCAGCATTTAGGCAAATCATTAAAAGAAAGTGAAAGAACTTACTGTCTGAAGGACTATATCTCTACATTCTTAATTAGAAATCCAAGACTTAGATTCTCACTGGCCACTTTTAAATATATAAATTAAAGAGGGGGGGAAATGTGACCTTTTAGGCTTCTTAACGTAGAAGTGTCCTTGTTTTTACTGTGAAGCAAGAACATATCTTTGGGTTATACCAATCTGAGTTGGCTGTCTCTCAGCAAGGAAATGTGGAAGTTTTGCCACTAATCTAAAAAGTAAAGGCCTTCTGGCAGAGTGGTAGAAGTTCCCTTTCTTATCAACTGATGACATGCTTGTGTTCCTGATCATGATTTCTGAAAAAAGGTGCTATTTCTTGAGCTATGAAGAACATACCAGAATGCTCATACCTTGGCCATAAGCAGGGGCCAGACTCCTCAGTGGTGCTCAGCAACAGGACGAGGAACAGTGGCCATAAATTAAAACATAACAAGTTCAATCTCAACATGAGGAAGACCTGCTTTGTGGGGGTAGCAGAGCACTGGAACAGGCTGCGCAGCGAGGTCATGAAATCTCTCTGGAGACATTCAAAGCCCACCTGGACATGTTCCTGTGTCACCTGCTCCTGGTGACCCTGCCTTGGCAGAGGACTGCAGTAGATGATCTGCAAAGTCACTTCCAACACCAACAATTCTGTGGTTCTGTGATTCTGTGACCTCATCACACATGGCTGTTCTCAATCCTAATGCGTTCAGTTCTCAGGCACAACTAAGTTGCAGCAGCAAAACTGAGGGGATGCCCAGAGCACTCCTGCTGTGTGGGAATGCAGACCTGTGCAATAAAACAATCAAGGCACATGATCGTTTTTTAAGCCACAGTTAAGCAATAGCATATGACAAGCAATAGTTCATACTCCCCAGTTCTGAGATTGTTCTGGATGTGTAATACAGCATTAGCAAGCATTTAGCATAGGATTTATTCTGGGAACACTGACACACACAACATGTGCTATATAAGCACATTCACAAGTTAGCACTATAATTGTATCTTCTCTTTCAGCTGGAGAACATGTGTCACCATTGTTTGTTTTCCAGACCTTTCAGATCAACCAGTGAGAATCATCAGTCATCTAAGACTGCTCAATTTATTCTCACGTATTCATTACAGAGATCTTGATGTCATTTATTTCCACAACAACAGTATACTGTGATCTCATGAGGGCCTTCTCTACAAGTATTTTAGATTTTATTCATGAGGGTCTGTCTTTGGCTTGTTCTTCTCCCTTCTTACACTCTCTCTGGGTAATCTCACCCTTCACTTCACATGCAAGCAGATTTACAGATCTGCTCCATGCTTTCCTACCATTGCCAACAAAAAGCTGCTGTGGCTGTCCTGCCATCAGGCACAGGAAATGTTATTTTAGCTGATATTAATTACTGGTGGCTGTAGAAAACACTCTGGAATTCTGGGAACCGAGATCATTGAAATGAAAGTAAATTGAAAGATAAACACAACTAAATGATTAAGAATTAAGAATTCTGAGTTCAAATGGATATATTTTTTTTTTGAGAATTTAAGGGCTCTAAATGAACAGACAGCTAATGGGAATGATGTTATGAAATTTACAACAAATTTGAAGCAAAATCTCATAAATGCAAATATGGCAGGCCTGAGTATTTCCTCCCTAAAATGTATAACAGAAGAGGAAGACAAGGACAGAAGATTAACTATTTTCTGCTAAATCTATGAAGGGAGAAATGGTATGATAAAGAATAGCAAAAGAATCCCCCAAACTAATTCAAGAGACAGAGAGAGATAGTAACAGAGAAAAACAGACTAATTTCTTGGACAACAGTGGCAAATATTTCAGCTTTGGTAGCATGCACAGCTTGAGGGCAAACCTTGAACTTTTGAAGCAAAGCCAGTGAAACAAAAGGAAAACAGGATAAAATGTACTATGAGTTATCAAATGTGGCCCATGGCACCTAATATCTCTTTCAGTAAAAAGCTGATTTTCAAAACCTAAAAATATTTCTAAACTCTAGAATGGATCTATCTGGATTTTCATGGAGTAGGTAACAAACTGTCCCATATCATAATTTATTGTTGGAGCTGGAGAAGAAAGTATAAACAGAAGAACTATAAAATGATTGATCTGATGTGCTTTTGTTTCTTTTTTTTTTTCTTTGTTTACTTTGTTGTTGCATCATTCAGAAAAGAAATTCTGTCTAATACTGAAAAAGTAAATAATGTCATGCCGGGAGTTTCCATGGGAAGTCTTCAAAGATATGGACAAAAACCTAAAGCTTCTCTTACCATTTGTTTTCACAACAGACCTGACACATGCACACAATATTTTTCTTTGAATTTTACTAAAAGTAGGTGTTTGGGGTCATCATTAGTTCAAAGAAGCTTTGGCAAATCGTACGGGATGAATGGAGTGACTTTGAAAGCTGGAGATACTAACATGGGTTGAATTACACCTCTGCCAAATACAAGTTTGCAGGTTTTGGAAGTCTGACTTGGACTTTTGTTAGAAAGTCATCACTGGAAAAAGGTTCAAGAAATACCTGAATGTATCATAATCACAGAGTGGTTATAAGTCATCATTGCAATGAAAGCTGTGGGGAAAAAATCAAATACAATCTCAAAAAAAGTCAAGCAAGAGATTTATAAAAGAGACATTCTGAGGTAAAGAAACTTGTGCACTATAAAAAGAAGCTGCCTCCTAAAGACATGCTATAACATGGCTATTACTGGTAGCCAAGGGCTCATTTTAAATCAAAAGGCTCAAAACGCCAAGAGATGCCAAAGATAAAATGTAGAAAAATTAAACCTTTTCTTCTCCACCCTCAGTACTCTCCTACTTCTGACAGTATTTTTAGCCTTTTTAAAGTTGATCTTGAAGAACAATTTTGGAGTCCTCATCACACCGAAGTGTTGCTTGAAGTATTGCACAAAATTGCATACATTGTGCAATCATTTGAAATGTGTCAAAAGAACATCTCAGTGATCATGTCACTCACTGATTCCTCTGCAGCTTGTGTAGGGCAGCCTGGGCCAGTTTTAGACAAGGTAGCCACTTGGGGAAAGAGGGAAACCTTTTGAGGGGTGCCAAAGCAGGAGAAATGTGATGCTGTGACTGCTCTGGTAGCTGCCTCGCGTCAGATTGCCCACTGCAGCAGTAGTGGCATCCCGTCCCTGAATCTGGTAGCTGGCAGAACATGTGGGCATGTCTGCAAATCTCTGAGGTTCTGTTCTGCTTTACGTGTAAGATAAGCCAATGCAAAGATACTGAGAGCTCACTTGTTTTCTGTCATTGCAGGAAAGAGTATTTTTTGCCCAAGAAACAAATAGCCAGAATGCATTTTTTAGTCAACAGACAGTAAACGCTTAGATTTGCTTCTAAGTGACTAATGAGATACATAATTTGGTTTATGTTTCCATAAGAAGCTGTAGAAGGTCAACCTTGTCTGGATTTCAGACTCTCTAACTCCCCTCTGCAGATGGACAGTGGAGAGAAAATAAAACAAAGGGTTCATGAGTTAAAGACTGGGAGCGATCACTCACCAAAAATCGGCATGGGTAGAACAGACCTAATTAGAGATATTAATTGAATTTATTACTAACAAAATCACAGCAGGATAATGAGAAGCAAAATAAGACCTTCAAAATACCTTCCCCTCACTCCTCCCTCCTTCCCAGCTCTACATCTTCCTCTCCCAGGGGAACAGGGAGACAAGGAATGAGAATTATGGCCAGTTTAACACTGGTTGTTTCTCCCACTGCTCCGGGAGAGGAGTTGTTCCCCCTCCAGTGTGGGGTGCCTCCCATAGGAGACAGTTCTCCATAAACTTCTCCAACACAAGCCCATTCCACAAGCAATAGTCTCCACAAACTGCTGCAAAGTGGGTTACTCTTCCATGGGATACAGTCCTTCAAGGACAGGCTGCTCCAGTGTGGGTCGTCCATGGGATGACAAATCCTACAAGGAAACATGTTCCAGAGTTGACGTCTCTTTTCAGGTCCCTGCCAGAAGCTTGTTCCAGCACAGGCCTCCCACAGGTTCACAGCCTCCTCTCAAGTATCCACCTGCTCTAGCATGGTGGATCTCTGCATCCCCATGCCCTCCATGGGCTGCAGGTGGATTTCTGAATCCCTGATGTCCTCCATGGGCTGCAGGGGCACCATGGTCTTTACCATGGGCTGCAGAGGAATCTCAGCTCCAGTCTCTGGAGCACCTCCTGCCCTTCCTTCTCCACTGACCTTGGTGTCTGCAGAGTTATTTCTCTCACATGTTCTCACTCTGCTCTTCTCCAGCTGCAATTACATCTGCTCAAAAACTCTTTTTTTTCCCTTCTTAGATCTGTTATCACAGAGGTGTTGCCATCATTCCTAATTGGCTTGGCCAGCAACACATATGTCTTGGAGCAGCCAGGGATTGTTTTTACCAGACATGGGGAAGCTTCTGTCAGCTTCTCACAGAAGGCACCCCTGTAACACCCCTGCTACCAAAGCTTAGCCATGCAATCCCAATAGAAAAGCATAAAACATATAACTTCAAGCAGATACTGATAATGGCCTATGTGCCATGAAAGACCAGTATGCCAGATAGCACAGCTCTGCAGCTGCCAAAAGCATTTTTCCGCAGTGGAGAATGTCAAGATTGCATGAAAATTAAAAGGAAATAAGATTTAAATAGAAGTAAAATGCAACCTGGATTTGTATCTGTGAAGAGAAAGCTAACAAATCTCTTTGAAATAGGAAGCATTTGAGGTACAAAAGGTTGGTAAGTGGAGATAATGTATACAGGAGCAAGTGGTATCAGGGCATTTCTTTGTAAATTGTATTTGTATAAGGCCATAGAAAAAGATGAAATGAAAGATGAAATGAAAGATCACTATTGTAAAAGGACAAAAAAAAATAGTTAAAGAATGGTAAAGACCTTTTAGGATGTACTGTGTTATAATCAAGTTCTCAGAAATCTATAACAATGATCAAGCTAATTCTTTGAAATGCCACAAGGAGCTTTCCATGGTATGGTGGAAAAGTGTAAGTAAATGAGTATGGAGTAAACAAGAGACACAGTCTGAAAGGGAGTTTCCTCTATGCCATGAAAAACCCTCTTCTAAAGCCTTCTCTGCCAGTGCCCAGGCTGGGAGGCTGATGCCTGGTGAGTTGAAGGTGCCCTGAGGCAAGAGGAGCTGTCTCCCTGCCGTGCAGCCTGGAGCACAGATACAACATGCAGAGGAACATCTGCCCCTGTGATAGCAGAGAAGCTTTCCAAAACATTCACTATTTAAAATGTTATCCTCAACTGCCCTTCAGCTACCTGCACCATGGTGTGGGGGCTATGTCCTGTGTTTTCAACTCCCAAGCTATAATCTGTGATGCTTTGGCAGCAGGAGATGAGTGAAGAAGGGACCCAGGAGCAGGGAACACAGGCAGCGATGGACTTCTTGCCTGTGGAACAGGAGCTGAGTCAGGCAGAGAGTATGCTGAAAACACAGATGTTAAATTGTAAGGGTAGAGAATTTGGGAGGATTTGGGGACCTTCTGCCCCCTCCCAGTGTCAGAGAAGCCAGGATGACGCAGGACGCCCATGGATGCAGCCAAGGTTGGCTGGCAAAAGCACAGTAGAGATAGATAGAAAGATGACTGGAAAAAAAACTATGAGAGAAAGGTCTCAGCAAAAGCCAGTCATTCCCAAGTGTCCTGGCACAGGCTTACCCTTGTTCTCCCTAGGCATCTAAGGGCAATGTGACACCAACTCAGGCATGCAGGAGCCCTGCCATTGGTGGTGGATAACAGTGTGACCTAGCTGGCATTCAGCTGGGAAGAACAGAGACTTGTCCTCCAGAGAGGACAAGGAGACCCCCACAATTGCCTACAAGTGGGTGTGGGAGGCACCATGCTGCCAGCCAAGGGTACCCAAAAGGATTTTGATATTGGTACCAAATAGCAGGGACTGGTCCTGCATACTGATGACAACTTCCTGAGCAGGGAAGAGAGTCTTTATGTCACCAGTGGAGGAAACTGTTTACAAAGATCTTTATATCTATGCCACACGGAGCAGTCTTTAGTTTAGTCATATTTAAAGTCCATGACAACCTCTGCAAATGTAAGGTAAAGGTAAAAATTACATCAGGGATGTAGAAAATGGTTTGAAACAGACAGAAAGGTCTTTTGAGTATACTTAGGCAGCTGATGATCTAGGATTGTTTACCAGGGAATCCCCAGTGAGTTCTTTTGTCTGAAATGGGCAGAATGACTGAGCATGTGTGAATCTCACCTGGCACACTTGGTAGGTCAGCTGATTTATTCTGAGGGTTGGAGCTGCTGCAGCAAAGCAGGGCATCTGCCCCACACTCCCACTCTGCTATGACCATCCCCATTCCACAGGAGAAAGTCCAGAAAGAAAATACTTCCAGAAAGAAGTCAGCAAAGCTGAGATTTACATTTGAGAGGCAGCAAGCAGCAGATTTGTCTACCTCTGTCACTGCCTGGCAACCTGGACATAGTCTAAACTTATCACATCATCTGTCTCCAGACACCTGCACATAATACTATGTATTTTACCTGAAGTCTACCCCATGCATGCTTGAGTCAGAAATTCTGAGAAATATTTCTTTGCATGTTTAAGTGATGAAAAACCTTTGACAAACACTGTTTTTAACCTTTGTACATGAAAAGGGCTTTTTAGGCTCTGGGATGAAGCAAGAACTTTCAAGAATGTGTATTAGATAGTAGCATAATATGTAGTTTATCAATTTTAGATTTTAGTGAGAATTTTAGATTTATGGGGATTTTAGAATGGTAGGCAGGTGAAGGCAAGATGGAGGTTTCACGTGGCTTTTAGACTTTTTCCCTCTTCTTCATCTGCTCCATTTTCTGCTGTGAAGGTCGCACTTCTTACTGGCTTAGAGACAGACTTCTTAACATGGATAATAGGTACTGGAAAATTATTATAAATAAAGTAGATGTAGTGTTTAGTATAAAAGAACACACCACCCTGAGGGCAGGGGATTTGTGCCTGAAACTGACCTGCAGAGAGGAACTCTGCTGGTCAGGAAAACAATGTATAGATAAGAAACAATAAACAACCATGAAAAAACAGAAGAGATGGCTCATGACCGTTTCTTCAATCTCTGGCTGGAGGAAAAAAGACTTTTGCTTTCTTGGGTTTCTCAGGAGTCACCAAAACACACAGAAACCCAAGACATGCATAGTGAAGATCTGTCATTTTTATTCAGCAGCTCTCAATGGAAACACTGGCCTACATTTTGGTCTAAATGCCACCTGGCAATATCAGAAAGACCAAGTGTTGTCCAAGGACTGAACCAAAGTGTCAGAAGGTTGCTCACAGTTGCAGTCCTCAACATTATTCCAGCAGAGGCCACCTGATTGAATTATTGATTCCCTGGAAATATCCTTTAGCAGGATCTACTGGGGAGATAACAAGAAAGAGCTTAGGCCTCTTGTGTAAGCTTTAGTACAGAAAACAAACAATCACGTGAACAACAGAGCTAACAAAGCTCAGTCACCGTTGCCATCTGTTCCATACAGTTGGAGTTTGCTGGATTGACAATACCTCTGCTCTGTAAAGACACTACTGCAGTCTCTGTCTTTTACCTGGCTTTAACCTGTGTGCTTATTTTCATGAAACTGTTCTCTAAAGAGGGTTGAAAGTTGCCTATAGTTCAAAAGCTAACAGAGTGGAACAGACACACAGGCATGCACAAACACACAGAGGCCAAAGAAGTTTAATTTCCTTTGAGGACCAGGCTGAAAGCTGTAACATTCGTTTCTGAGAGAGACATGTAGAAAATCCATCAATAGAGAATTACAACTTAAATGTATCCCCAAGTAATACTGATCTCAGTACTCAATTATGTGTTTGGTTGCTAAAACAGCATCTAACTCTGTCATTTTCAGGTGCTTATTTCACTTGCTTATTTAGCTTGGAGAAGTAAGTCATCATGTCAACAGTCAATGATGGACTAAATGATCAGAATCAATTCTGTTCAAAGAGCAGATCTCTCTCTCATGGCCAGCCAATGCAGTACAGCCCACTTGAGCACTGAGACTGGGCTTGCATTAAAAGGCCCATAAGCTCACAAGGGAAGCCCATCCTGAAGTGCTGGGGAGCAGGAGATGTGTGATCTACCAGTTACAGTTGGCAGTCAGGCTCTTTCAAGAGAAAGAAATAAATATCATGACAATCTTACCTGTCAGATACTGAAGGATTGTCACATTCAAATTTCTCAAACACTTTCATCATCACATGACAAGGCTGTCACTCATGATTGATGGTTCTGACATTTCAGATTTTGTTTGGGGTGGCATGATGCCTGTCCACCTCCCAGAGAACATCCCAGGGAACAAAGGAAAAGCTGAGAAGAGCATTGCAGGCTAGGCAAGCCCACTCTCAAGGAAGACTTCTTTGCTTTGATTTATTTTGTGTTCCCACCTTGGCTAGGTCCCAGCATCAGAGCCAGAGGATTGTTAGGAGGTCCCAAAAGGGAGAACATTTCCCTCGAGCATGGGAGCCCTGGCACTGACAGCCCAGGAGGTGCAGCCTCTGTTCCTCAGGGCTGCAGTGGGATCTGTGAGCGATCAGGGTGCCTTCCTCCCCAATCTGTGGGAGGCTTTTTGTAGGGGGAAGGTTGTCAGTGAAAGGGAAAATTGGTGAACCTGAGGGAAGGACCCCAATCTGGGAGTAATGAAGCTCAAAACATGACTCTCTCCAGTTTTGGCACTTTCCAAAAGTGAGGAGTCTATGGTCTCCCTGAAGTGCTGGGAAGACAATCTGCAATGTGTACTGGTATAGCTGGTTCTGGACATAAGGGAGGGATTCAGCTTTCTTCCCTGTATCATATTGTATCATATCATATCATATCATATCATATATTGTATTGACCTCTCTCCAGAAAAAAACATGGAGGTGCTGGAGCTCCGAAGAAAGAAAACAGAGTTGTTGAGGGGTCTGAAGCGTATCTTATGAGGGCCGACTAAAGAAACAAACAATAGGCCACAAGTCACACCAGGGAAGTTTAGATTGGGCATTAGAAAAAATTTCTTCACTGAAAATAGGATCAGGCATTAGAACTGGCTGTCCAGGGAAGTGGTGGGATCAATAATCCTGGAAGTGTTCAAAAAACAGGGAGATGTGGCAACTTGTGGGTTAGTGGTGAACATGGCAGTGCTGGGTGAACAGTTTGACTTGGTGAATTTAGTGGTCTTTTTCAACCTTAACAACCTTATGATTCTATGATAATCATGTCATATCTTTGTCCCTGGACAAAGATGGTATGCCCCAGCACCAGCTTTCTCTCTGGATCCTGGAGAGGGCTCTGGTTGCCAAGGTACAGCTGGCAGAGATGCCCTGTGCATACAGTCAGCCTCAGCTCCTTTGCTGCTACTTAAAAGCAGCACCCTGTGTGATTCCATGCATTGGGACACAAACCAGACCTCTCATCAATATTCTACCAACAACACACCTCCTTTCCTCTTCCCCAGTAGAAACAATGTGAAAAAAAGCACAAAATCCTGTTGTTCTATCTTCCCTGTATTACTCATTCTCCCTGGGGCAAGGAATATCTGATCCTGGTAGATAAGCTGTGGCAAAAAGTGGCGGTGTGTCAAAGGAATTGCCTTTTCAGATCCTGTCCCTATCTCAGTGTGCCCATGAAGCTCCCAGGATACTCTGCAGCTAATCCCTACAGTGTCTCCTTTTCAAATATTTGGTTTAGAGACACTTTAGCTCTCACTGCTTCTGCCCCTAAAGCTATGAGCCCAGATCTCCCCCTTTCCTGTGACAGAGCACCTTTGGACAGTTTCCTGAACACCTCTGGTTCTTTCTAGAATTTGTTTTTTGCACCATGTCTCACCTGATGCCACTATTCAAGCCAAGAAATGTCCCCAGGCTGCTTTCTGAGCCTCTCTATTGTTTTCATATCATGCCATAGCAGGGGCTTGGTACTGCCTGCATGATGCAAAGCCATGGTCTGCTGAGCAGTGCTGGCAGCCTGTCTCTCACCCACACATGGAGAGAGAATGTGATGGTGTTCAATGCACATCACTGTAGGTGGGCTCTGGGTGGGTGCTGCTGTGGGGAAGGGGGCTAGCATGACACTGAGGGTTGAGATTAAGTGTGTGGTGGGGTTGAGTGGAAGTTGGACTTTTCCTCAGTCCATGGGATAAAGCTGCTTCTTGGCTTGGGGTCTAAAGAACACATAAGCATGTCTTTCTGTACGATAGGAGGAGCAAAGCATGTCTATGATATTTGTGGATGGTTTTGGAAGACTCTCAGTCCTGATGCCTTCAGCCAGGTTACTCTTAGAAAAATAAAAGATGAGCTTAGTGGAGCACATATCTACAGTCCCTCCTCCAGCCCACCCTGCCTCAGAAGACTTCTCATACTGACACAGAAAAAGGAGAGCATTGAATGAACCAGTATCAGATGGAGATAGCATTGGTTCACAGACCTACTGTTAGACTCTGTGCACAACTATCAGCCCACCCTCCCATAAACTAGCTTAGGAATGAGAGAGTTAGAACTCCTGTGGAGAAAGCAGAGAACTGGAGGCAGTTCACCAAAAGCCTTACAGACAAATGTTCCTGTCCTATCCCAGCTAATTGTCTCCTTTACTCTTCCTCTATACACAAGCAGGAGTTTGGGTGGCAGAAACCAGATCAACAGTAAGAGGTTAATTTGTGCTCAGATTAATACTGGATCACAGAATCACAGAACCACCAGGTTGGCAGAGACCTTCAAGACCATCGAGCCCAACCCATGCCCAAACACCTCAACTAAACCATGGCACTGAATGTCACATCCAGTCTTTTTTTAAACACATCCAGGGATGGTGACTCCACCACCTCCCTGGGCAGACCATTTCAGTACTTTACCACTCTTCCATAAAAAAACCTTTTCCTAATATCACATGGTCTGTCCTAACACCTCCATTACATGTGACAGGGTGCTGAGCTTTCTGGAACAAACCAAAGCTCCCCTCATCTTGTTGGGTTTTTCCTTATTGTGTTCTGCAAATAAGGCCTACCTCATGTATGTCTGTCTGTCTGTTTGTAAGTGCTCTCTGACACAAGGTAGGCAGAGTGTCTTTACTGATGTATGAGTTCAAGTTCCTTGTTCCATCCTGGTACAGAATATCCCAACTGTTTGTGACTCAGCATCTCAAAAGAATGTTATTTCCAGGGGGGGAATAAACACAGTCAGCCACAATAATTTTATTTTTTTAATTATTATTTCCTTTTGAACCTCTAACACTATGATTATCATTGTATACATTGAAAACAACCCTTTTTTTTGCACTGCCTTACTTTTTTTTGTCCTGATTTTGTGCCTGGGGTTATTTATTGCTGGGGGTTTTATAGGGTTATTAGTGCTCCTGTAAAAAAAGAAAACCACTAACAACCAACCCAACGACCACACACGGAGTGAGACCTGTTGCAAACACTTTCAGTGTCAAATATGCTGGAAAATCCAAAGAGAATATAGTGTTGAAATAGGCTTCAGTAAGAAATGTTCTTAAACACTCTACTGGGGATTGTATTGAGTATTTTAGATTGATTTTTAATGCGGGTTTTTTTCCAGATGGTTGAGGAAGGATACTGCTGAGACAGATAACAGCTTTAAATGCACATGCCTGTTTAACTTGACAGTTTGCAAACAGTGGAGTGACAAAGTTCATGAGCTGCACAAGGAGACATCTCAAACTCTCCACAATTGTAACGTATGGCCAGCACCCCACCCATAGAGCCCCCACCTTGTGAGCCACAAATGCACCTGCATGGGCTGTATTGCACCCTCACAGTGGAGGTGGGGATTCATCTCACAGCAAACCTGATGTGCCTGAGGAGTAGGGCAAAGGCTTCCTTGAGACACCAGACTCAAGGAGAGCATGGGGTGCCTGGGCCAGCTGTGCAGGAGGGCTCTCTGTTCCAGGGCATCCATCTTCCTGCTGTGCAACACATGATGTACCCCAGAGCCCCAAATTAAATGCCTTGTGCTGAGGGCTTAGCTCTGGTACCATGGCACTGAGGTAATGGGGAGGGCCTCAGTCTTTGATTCATGGAAGATAAGGGAGAGCAACTCCATGGAGGGGTGCATGACAATGGAATGAGGCTACCTGCATGCAGGTCTGAGGAGTGAGAAACACGGCTCACATGGGAATCATTGTGGCCCCTGGTGCTGGGGAAGGAGGGTAGCTTCATGGGATGGTACACAAACAGATGACATGTGGTTGAGGGAACATAAGAACAAGAAAGTTTTCTCTCTGAGGCAAGGCAGGTGCTTGAGCTGCAGCACAAGAGTACTGTCTCCCATTGCCTGCTTGTTGCTTTTCTGGGAAAATAGGCTCTGCCCATTAACAAACTGGACCACAACAAATAGACAAGTCTATCAGTTTTATCCTTTCCACGGAAACAATCTGAAATACCTTTGATAAAAGCTAGCAGCTCAGGCTAAAACTGGGCCATGTCATTCACAAAATTTATCCTTTTGCTTATTTTTTCTTAGCAATCTATGATCAAGACTTTTTATCTTCATCTGTATCAAAGGCTGATTTTTGGTCTTCTCTGTTGCTTTCATTCTGTGTTTGGAACAGCAAATTTATTTGTACAGAGCTAGGGAGGCTTTGGTGTTTCTCAATGTGATTTTTCAAGTGTATAGTGTTGCTGTTATATATTTCCTTTTCATCAGTAAAGCATTTCCTTTTCATCAATAAGGCAGACTGGTCTTTCTTTTGCAATGCAAGCCTAAAAAGTGACCAGGTGCCAGCTTCTGGTTTTCTGTTACTGAATTCCAGCTGCAGAAGTCAATTTGCTGGCATGCAGTCTCAGTTCAGCCTCAGATGAAAGGATACTGCAAACAGCAGAGGCAGAAGATTTGATGCAGTGTGGTAACATCCATTTCCTGTTTGTAAAAGAATCAATCTGCCCATGAAGGTCACTCCGAAGAGAATTCCAGCTGTTACACTGAGAAAATTATGAGGAGGCATAGAGGGATTCCACTTAAACAAGTGAGAATGAGCAGAGGGAGGACAACGAAGAAGTAAGAAAGAGAATTTACAAAGGAAGTGCCATTTGAAGAAAAGAAGAATATAATAAGAGGGATAGCATAAAAAGGAAGATGAGATGGGGAGCCAGGTGTGGGAATTTGGTGTCTGAAATGCAAGGAGTGGATACCATGACAGGGGTGGGACAAGACACATGCAAAGCACTGAGTGAGCAGGCAGGAAAGGGAGTCACTATATTTGTATTTACTTGTGCCCCTGGGATCCTAAAAAGTTTATTTTGATTCTCAGTAGTGGAAAAGATATCCAGTGGTGTTTTTAACTAGTCTTCAGGACAATTTAGATAGTGGTCGAAACTCAAAAGTGCTGCATTGTGAATGAGAAATAAGACACGAGCGCAGATTGTATCTTTAAGAGGCCACTATTAGTTGCAATCCCCATTATGACAAATAAAAAAGTGAATCATTGTCTCAGCTGAGCACAAGTTCCTGATGTTCCATAAAGAGGAATTCAGACTGGGCTGGTTTTGTCACCAAACTCAACCATTGTTTTCATATTATTAAATAGTGTGCTCAAGGTTACAGTTTGGAGTCCTTTATGTCCTTGCAACTCTGCGCCTCTAGTTAGGGAGTAAAAGAACATAAACTTCACTACTAATTGCCATTCTAAGTATGGTGTCCTCATCCTACTTACACCAGCTTAGACCAGCCTTACTTCACTGC
Source organism: Certhia americana (assembly GCA_018697195.1). Classification (NCBI taxonomy): domain Eukaryota; kingdom Metazoa; phylum Chordata; class Aves; order Passeriformes; family Certhiidae; genus Certhia; species Certhia americana. The sequence goes on from CM031857.1 coordinate 100,056,875, forward strand.
CCCTCAGACTCCAGGCAGCTGGGTGATAATCTTGACACCCCAGATATTGCCTTTTCCCAGGCTGACTTGCACATTATATGTCAGACAAGTATTCATATAAAGGCAAAATTTACAAAAGGTTTATTTAAAAGCACAAATCTTCTCTTGCCTGGCAAATCAGGTTCTAGTCAGGCCTGAGAACAGGGGAAGAACCTCTGCAACATATGGATGCCTTCTACAATGCTTTTGCAGTATTACACTACAGTTCTTTCCATAACAGAGATTAAAATAAGATTAAAAAGTCTAAGGGCATGAAAATCTAAGGGCATGAAAATCAAGCTTTCCACTAAGACAGATGTTTAGCTACCTCCTGCTGCTCTGTCCCACAGTAAAACCTTTCATTTTGAGCTATACTTCTCACGTGTTCTCCTCTATTTGCATGTTTATATCCATTTCCTCATCTGCCAGGGAGAAAATTGTCAAGATGTTCTCAGTGTTGACCTCAATACAAAGTGTATTGTACAGATAATTGCTCTGGCTTGCTATTTTCATCACAACATTTACACCTTACACCCCTCTGCATCACATCAATGGAACTTCATTCGTCTTTGCTGACCAGGTACTTTACAATCCAGGTTTGCTCTGTGTGTATTCTTGCTTAGTGGATTTCAAATCCTGTCCTTACCCCACAAGTTATGTCCATCACGATCACTTAATTAGGATTTGTTTTCCATTTCCATGCCAGTGATTTTTCCATAGAGCCTTCACCTTAAAATTTGCTTTCCCAATGCCTCCAAAATTATTTGCTTGTCTGCCTTCCTGCTCCTCTTTTTTGATACCGCTCTTTTTTTTTTGTTTGTTTGTTTTGGTTTCTCAAACCTTTTACCACTTAAATCACTACTGTACTGTAGCCACTGTTTCACTCATTTGTTCTGTGGTACACAGTACCTGGATGAGGTTCTTACACACCATTTATTTCAGAGTTTCCACTGCAAGGCAGTTCTCCCTCATCTAATCAGTTCTCAAATCAAGCTTTGCTAACCTCTGGAGAATGGATTCTATGTTTTCCTTCTAACAGTGATGACATGAAAGGTGCAAACATTGTAGTCAGTTGAAAAGAATTAATGTAATAACTGTCAGGCTCTGAAGAAACTTTCCTAAAGTCACTCTTCTTGACCAAGTGCAGAACAGTGATTGCTAATAATTACTGTGTATAAAGATGCATGAAGCAATACACATTTGCATGAAAAATACTCTATATTTTCTTTCTTTTGACTTTCCCGTCAAGACAAAAATTCCTCCACCAGCATTCAAATAATCTGATATCTCCAGTAAATAGGGACAGCAATAACCTACAAAAATTCTCACTCTAATTTTCCACTTGGTGAACAAGACGAGATATTTTTCTATTTTGGTATGCTCTGAATGTTATTCATTATTGAAAAGACCATGGTAATCATAGGTAGAACCTTTAGAAAACAGAAACTAATTTCTTCATATGTAAGTGAATAGCATTTGACCCACTGGATGGCAAAATCTTGAGTTCAGGCTGTGTAAAACAAAATCATTTCCTCTTTTTGAAGAAGAAAGGTAAATTTAAGTTAACTGAGCTGTAAGGCTTGTAGTGTTTTGTTCTTCTGGGTGATTATCAGGGTAGTGTTGAACTTGATTTAATTTTACTGAAGAAGAAACTGATGCCCTCAATCTAACAATCTTTTTCGTATCTGACCTGTCCACTTACTCCCTTTCTGCATCAATTTTAAGGGTTTTAAGTGTTCTTAATTGAAATTTAAATATGAATACATATTGGGGTTTTTTTTCTTTTTTTGTCTTCATCAAGAAGGTATGTGAATACTAAACCAAAAAACCATTTCTGCTAACAAATCTGAAACGTTAGCATTGTGCACTTTATGAATACACAGAGAGAACAGGAGGGCAGGAGCTTCAAAAGCCATCAGAAGGGGACAGAGTAGAACTTAGAGACCAGGAGAAATAATAATGCCAAGTCTGTACTACATCCAGTGTCTGAAATATCAAGACAGCTAAACACTGTGCTGTGGAAAGTGAACATGCAGTGATCATTGAATGCATGATGTACAAGGCATCTCAAAAAGTTAATTTGCATGAAAGGAAGGCAGGACAGAGTCACTTTTCCTTAAAAAACAATAGAAACATAATTAAAGAGAAACCTGAATGGATGAAAAAAAGAAAAACAAACTCATGGAACAGAAGGGAAACATGTCCCCACATCATCTGGCTGGTGAGCTCTGTGTAACTCCACTTGCACCCATATTGATTGTGAGAATACTGGAGAGCCAGGACAGTAGCACAGAGAGATCATAGTAAAAAAAGAAGCTCTTCTGATTCACCTTGCATAGAAGACTAATAATCAAGCCAGAACATGACAGAGAAGTTCCCAAAGCAGTTGCAGTATTAGGGTGAATAAAGAGAAACCTTTAAGTATCCTATTGAATTTTCGAAGTCTAGTGCTAGCAGATGCCTCAGGAAAAAGTGGCTATTAAAAAAGTACATACTTTTAATTGAAGTGATAGAAGCAAATAGAACTGCATTTCTGAGAAACCATGCAGGGTGTTTGAGAATCAAAATAAGTTTGTGGATCTCAAAGCATTCTGCAAAGCTGCAAGTGTCCCTTTGGAGGCAGGTACCATCAGGTGCAGGAAAAAGTGGAGAAGTTCCTCTGCTCTGTATTATCTTATGTCTTCCTGGCAACTGGCAGCAGGTTTAAGAAAACCTGTATTGTCACAAACAAAATATAAAAAGGCTTTGGTTTGCTGTGTCCCAAAAGAGGAGTAAGCCGTTAGAATTCAAACCTTTAGATGGAGTCCATGATCCTTGTGAGTCTACAAATGAGCTCAACCACTTTGAGGTTTTTTTCAATTTATCAGCACGTGGAACATTCCCCACTTTGGTAGTAAACTAGTGCTACACATGGTAATAGGTAATAGGCCTACACTTGCAGCTCTTGAGGTTTGGCACCACAAATACTCCTGTCCTTCACCCTTTTGGTGATTTTGGTATTTGGTTGGTGATTTTTGTTAATCACTAAAGCTTGTTGGATAGCACTTTGGTTGTGTCTTCCACAGAGAAATCAAGGCTGAAAGCAAAACAATCTTTAAGACACAAAACAAAAATAAAATCACTGCAACAATAGCCCATAACTGGCTCTCAGACATCATCTGAGAACCCATATATTATGTTCCTCAATACTGATAAACAGACAATGTTAATATTAATTTTGCAACAGTTCATAATGAAAGAGGAAAACAAAGACTAGTGAACCAGTCCAAGGTGATATGGATGACAAGACCAAACATCCAGTGTTTCAGCACAAAGACACTAAGACAGAATAATGTGCAGAAAATCCAACTTAGGTTGTTCTCTTCCCATTTCCTAAGTGTCTGACAGAAAGTTTCTCTCAAGTTTCTAAACCTTATCTTTAATAGGTACCTAAGGTACCTGTTGATCTTATTATTTGTTCTATTTAACTGTCATGTCTTAATTGCTTTGGTACTTCTAAGAAAAAGATTATTAAGGCTATCAGTCTGCAGATTGAAAAGTATTTAAAAATTGGAAACAGGTAAGACTTTTCAGGACAAACACAAATAATTTATCACTAGTCCCATTGCTGGAACCAGTTTAATTAAGCATTTTTGTCAATGACCTAAAGGAGCTATTTTATAATAAAATTCCCAAGTTTGCAGATGGTACTGAGCTTTTTCCAGTGGTCCAGTGCTATACCAAAGAAAAAACTGATGTGGGCATAAAGGTGGAAGATATATTCAAGGCAGAGAAATATGAAGTGATGCAAAAGTAATCTGAAACATATCTCCTTTATGTTCAACAACTATCTAACAGAGAAGGTATCTTGGAATACTCATTGACAGGTCAAAAAATAACTTAATAAATAGCAGCAGCCAAAAAGGCCAATAAAATATATAACACCATCAGGAGGGGACCTAGGAATAAAATCAAGGGCATCATTTAGCTTCTATATATAACCAAGTCCTGTATGGAGTTCTGTGGGTTATCCTGGCCTTCATATCTCAAGAGAAATGGAGTGGAGTTAGAGAAAGTGCCAACAAAGGCAACTACAAGAAATCAAGGCTGTGAAGCAGCTGCTTTACTCTAAGAGATTTAAAGGGCTGGGGTGCTTTGAGGGAGAGACAGACAAGAGAATGCACTCAGGTTTTAAAGATCTTTCAGGTGGAAGGCAAATGGAATGCAGAAATCACTGTACATCCCACCTAATCATACTTTTAACAACCCTAATAAAAAAGTTTTGGATGACGGTGCAGTATCAAACTAATGGACCTCTGAAAGTGCTGAAGTTTGCATATCCTCCTTAAATTGAATTGACTTTTTCAAACATTCCAGAAAGAATATTGGGTTGGTAGGGTTTGATCTGATTGGGCTGGATAGGATTTGATCTGACCTGCCAGGATGACTCTTGTGTTCAGGAGATCTCTGATCCCAGGGCTGCAGTAGTGCAGCCTCCCTCCTCAGGCTTTCCCCAGTAAGCACTAAACTATTTGAAGGAAAAGGAAACAAACTCTGCCTGCAGCTGTCTTATAAATCTTCCCCCAATTGCCAGCCACATGGTCACATAATTTCTAATTTGCATAATATGCAGATTGATTGATTGTTATTGTTTCTTTTTTTTTTTTTTTTTTTTTTTTTTTTTTTTTTGAGTAGGAGATATTATACTGTGCTGACATAACAGACCATGTCTTCTATGAGAACATGGATTTTCTCACCCCTTCTGTGTCCAGAATTAGAGTGCCAAGAGAAGGTTTTGCAGGTGGTGCCTGCTATTTAGTGAGACAAAACCCTTCTATTTTTTATGTGTACCCAGATACAGACCTTAACCACAAGCCTGGATAAAATCTTTCCTCTATTGAACAAATAATTCTGTTAAAATCATAGACAGAAGTTACCCTTATCTTTATTTTCACATTTGAAGAACCATTAACTTCTGATGTGACTGCCAGGGTTTATTTTTAATGAGGAATTGTTTACACTGGCAACTGCATCCAGGCGGTTGAGATAAAATATTTGCACTGAACAAAAGAAAATCCTTACTGTCCTTCTTACCCACTAAATGGCATTGGTGCTTACCTGAGGTAGCTTACTGTTGCAAACTGGTCTTCTATTCAATTTTATGTGTCACAGCTTTCCCTATGTGAAATGGGGACAATAACAGCAAGATTGACTATAAAAGTAAGGTTTTCTTCCATGACTGAGAAGTCGAGATGAGCAATGACTGAGCACTTAAATCTCCGAGATGCTTTGTTGAAGTGTTCAGCAAAGTGGACTACAGGACCCTCTTGAACCATTCTTCAGAAAGCCATGAATATGGTTCAGACACTCCAGTGGATTTTTTTTACATATTCATAAGGCAAGAGCAGCTCTGGTTTTCATTCTTATTTTCAGCCAGGAGTTTAGCACCAGACATGTAGAAGTGGAATTAAAATATCCAGAATGTACATTTCCAGTTTCTTTCAGACAAAAGGACCAAAACAAATTTTCCTCGTTCATAATGGCTTCATAGTTTTAAAAAAACACAAAGAGTAAGCAGGGTAATTAATATTCATTGGTTATCCTCATGAAGAAAAGGAGTTTTCATGGCAAGCTAGGTGAATTAAGCCCTGGAGAAAGGCAGGCATTACACGTCCTGCTGTTTCCTTGCCTTGCTATCTCTTGGTTCATAAAGCAAGTGCTTTGTCTCCCTGTAGGACCTGACAGCCTAAGTAATGGGTCATTGTCTCGCTGCAAGGCAAGAGGGAACAAAAGAGCACGATGTTTGTGGCAATGCTTCTTGCAGACCAAGCAGGTTGTGTTGGCTTGGAAGATAGGAGGTCAGAGGAGACTGGCACACCACCACAGCCAGCAAGGCTGACCCTGTGAGTGGTGGGAGTGGTAAGCTGGCATCTCCCCCTCTGGGTGACAATTAGACAGAGAATTTCTACCTGGTGAGGGAATTTAGAAATATTTGCAATTTGTGCAAACCAGGTTAATGAAATATCTATTGCTATGAAATGCCAAATTGAAATATGTCCAGTATGATAAGCTTTTCTCTTTGTCAGGCAGCTCACCTGCCTCTGCCAGATTCTCAGCACATGAACTCCAGGGGAAGGAAAACCCTTTGGGGTCTGCCTCATATTGTGCACTGTGGGAATTAGGAATTCTGAGAAATATTTCTTTGCATGTTTTAAGGGATTTTAGAATTTCTGACAAACAATGTTTTTAACACTTGTTCATGGAGAAAGGCTTTTTAAGCTCTGGAATGAAGCAAGAACTTTCAAGAGTGTGTATTAGGTAGTAGCATAGAGTGTAGTTCATTACAGGGTGAGAATTTTAGATATATGGGGGTTTTAGGATGGCAGGCAGGTGAAGGCAAGATGGAGAAGACCACATGGCTTCTGGACTTCTTACTTCTTCTCTGCTCCATTTTCTGCAGTGAGGGTGGCACTTTCTGGTTGGCTTGGAGTGAAGACTGACTTTCTAGCAAAGGTGATACGTATCGAAGATTTTATATAAATATTGCTTATGTGGGTTTTAATATAAAAATACACACCACTGTGTGTGGGTGGATTTTGTGCCTTGGATTGACCTGCAGAGCATATCTCTGTGGGTCAGGGAAAAAATGTTATAGATAAGAAAGAATAAACAATCACGAGAAAGAAGCAGAAGAGACAGCTCACGACCAGTTCTTCAGTCTTGGGCTGGGGAGAAAAAAGACTTTTGTACATTCTCGGGTTCCTCGGTGCAGCCATGAAAAACAGAGAGAAAAAAATATTTTTATAAAACCCGAGAGTGCACCTTTTTGCAGAGCTCAGTCACAGTGTATGTATCCAAAATGGAGGTGAAACTCACCTGGAGGAAGCTTGGGCTCACAACTTATCACATGCTGCAAGGTGGCAGGTTTGTGAGCAATGGCTGGGAGAAACCATGCAAAAATCTCACAGGAAATCAGTATTTCAGGACAGTTATAAAATCTGCATTATTCCAAATCATAAAAAGAGCTAAGTTTCAAAGAGGAATGTTTAGGCTGATATTAATACAATGTGACAAGCTGGGTTGTGAACCAGTCAGTTTGAAAAGGACATAGTCTAGGTAGGAAAGTTTTCAGTATAGCTGAGACCTTCAAATGTTAGGAATTGTCCAGCACATACACTCTTTATTTTACTTTCTCTTCATTTAACCCCTGTTTCTGCCACATCTGTTGTTTTCTATCACTGGGTCATAAAAATTCTTATTTGGATTCAATGTGAGTGACTCACAGTAAACCATGCATTCATCAAGAATAGAGGAATTTTGGTGCATATCCACAAATAATTTGATTTTTAATCATTTGGTTGCTATGCCAAATAATTTAATGAATGTTTTCTGAAACAAAATGTCAGCCTGTGGTATGACTGCAAACTATTCAATAGATGTATTCTAACCTGTGCTCATTATTCTTGCAAATCTGCATTAAAATATTGGCTGACCTCAATAAATTATGTAAGCACTCAACTTCATGAATTACTTATGCTCCTAATTAAGCCTTTTCTATAGCTTACTGTCCCAGGTAAGCTGGGATATACACATTCTTCAAGTATATTGTGTATATTTAAAGTAATAGAACATTACAGGAAAAAAAAAAGTAAAAAACAAAAAACAACACAGTAAAAAAAAAAACCCACATGAAAACAACAAAACCAAAAAACAAAAGCAGAGGCTGGAGATGTTCTGAGCCATGTGAAAACCTGGCAGGCAGTGGGAAATTCTTTCCTTCCAGTCATGGAAACTACACAGGAGATATTCACATCTGTGAATCTGTCTTTTAGACTGGAGATCAAACTAGTCTTGGATATTAAAAAATACCCTTCTAAATTCTGAATTTTGCTGGCAACTTGATGCCTCAATTAAAATCTATGGCAAAAGGGTCATGCTTTTAGGAGAGTCAAAACACTACCCCTTTACAGAAAGTAGACAGGTTTCATGGGAGCTAGCTCCCCTCTCTAATCTTCATGAGGCAGGTTTGTCTGACATTGCAAGAGATGAGGTTTTCTTCTTCAGTCAATTTAACTCTTTTAGAAGGAGACAAAGATTTATCAGGTAAAACAAGTGACTAGAAGAGCAATTAATTTTTTTCCTTTCTAATTTAATATTTTTAATTTTTTTTTTAATCTTCTAGAACTGTTCCTTAAGCTTCATGGTAAACTGCAGCAGAGATGAAACCAAGAAATGACTCTGCAAACACAAAATTAAATTTTCCACTCCTACATGTCTTCAAATTACATCAGTCCCTTGGGGTTTTTTTTCCCCCAGAAGATTCCTTCCTGTGCATCATCCCATCATAGTCACTATGGGCAATATGTCTAGGCTAAGCCAGCTCTCTGGGTTCCCTAGGCTTCCCTTGGAGGACAGATACTTTCAGAGGACAATTCAGTCTTCACTTTTGGCTGGAGAGGAATCACAACCAAAGAGTCTAGGAGACATACCTGGCTCACAGTCCCACGAAGTCAGCTGGGCAAAGATGGGATAAACAGGGAGAAAAACTGGCCACACACAGTCTACATCTATTGTAAAATATTTGGCTAGAGGGGAATTATTTGTGCAAATAAGATGGGCTGTAAAAAATGCCACCAGTCCATGGTTTTGGCATAGAGGGAGTCAAGCACCATGTTTGGCTTTACCTGGTTCTGCCTTCACAGGACCTTTTTGCTCTTCAGTGCTTTTCTTCTCTCAGTGATATTTCATGAAAAACCTAGAATATCTGAAGTCTCAGCAGTGTTAGAATGCAGGGCAGGGGCAAAGAAAATACCTAGTAGAATTTGTCAGGTGTTGAGTCCCAAGAGCAGAATGGTAGTACAAGGTTCAAATATAGATTTTCAACCAAAGTGAAATTTTGTTGAAATCAGATAGCAAATTTAAGGTTTGCTTGTGGGAAGGGGTGAAAAGGGCAGAAACAATGTAATACCACAAGCTCTATTCTCCCAGGAAATCAAGCAAGAAGTATGATTCAAATTCTCCACTAGCCAATTTGTATGAGAAAAAAAATAGATATCTCTTGTCTCAAGCATTCTTTGTAAAACACACCAAAGTGTTTTTATAGTGTAAAGCACACTTTGCAAAACCAACTAAATGGAGAAGACAATGTTTAGAAAACCAGGAAATTCATAGGAATAGGAATTTGTAGAGAATTTGCATATAATACTGCTACAGGCAAAAGAATGGAAAAAGAGATTTTTTTTTTCCAAAAACACAGCTTGAATTTTCAACCTGGTACACTACAATTAACTGTCTGCAATTAAATGGCACCGCACAAATACTACTGCATATTGCATTCAAATAGCATTTTTTCTATTAGTTCACAGTTAAGTGGCTTGCTTCACAAGTTCCACATTTTAGCAACCTGGAAAAGATGTTACATTTGATCTTCATTTTCATTTACTTAAACAATAATGATGAAAGAATAGGATGCTTCAGGCAGACTCAGGTTAATAGGTATAAATTGTGCTCTTGAGTACTGCCTCCTTCAAGTCAGTTATTGATTCCCATAAAACAGCCTGCATCTAATTATTTTTTATCTTTCTGTAGCAAGTGTATATGAATTAACCACATGAATATAAGGTCAAATCCTGAAATTTTTGCTAAGTTTTCAGTTCAATATTTATTGAAGTAACATTCCCACTGAAGTGCAGCCAGAGATCAAAGGAAAGCTCACTTTGTTCATTGATGCTTTTAGACACACACACACATGCACACACCAGAGTTTATCAAGTGGTCAGGTGGCCAGGGCACTCTGCGTGTTGTGGAAGGTCCAGCAAAGCTGAACCTGAATTTCATTTAAACCACCCAGCTCCCAGATAAATGTGCTGATCCCTGGATTATGGGTCAGTTTATGACGTTTTTATGTTAATCATGAATATTTTTACCTGGAATGTCATCTTGGACATGAGGCACATACCAAAAGCAAATTTCCACGACTAGTACATTCCTTCTGAAAGCTTCATGACTGAGAAATCTGTTTTGCAACACAATGAAAAAAAAATACATTATTTGTGTTACAGACATCGAGAACTGCTGACATTGGGATGTTGCTGGACAAAAAATGAGAGTGGGACTCATCTGCTCAGGCTGGCATATCCATGGAAAAGGAATTGAATTATTCACCCTCCAGTTCCCTTATCACCAGAGAGAAGCAAGCTCTCATGAGAATAATCCCATGCTATTATGCACAGCTAAAACAGAGCAGACAAATCAAATCCCAGATGTGCAATTTTCTCTCTATTACTTCACAGGACCTTAATGATGAGCAACTGAGGTGTAAATTTCTGAAGCAAGGTGAGGTAAATCCCAGTCCGAGGGCCCTTTCCCTGAAGGGGTAAGGTCATGGAGCAGGGAAGTCCTGCCTGTTGTCACTCTCCAGATCCATCACCAAGGCAGTGGCAGAAGCCAGGCTGCTCGTGTGTTTCCCAAACCACTAGGATATAAGTGGCATTCCATGTGGCAGGATGCTGTGCCCAGATAAAATTTATTTGCTTGGCTATTTTCCATAGAGTCAGATTCTTCTACATGCTTGAAGTACATGGACTTTCTTCTGTGGATGTGGGACGTCTCTCAACAGTTCCATCCTAGGGACTGAAAGAAATATTTCATGGCTGGGGTGTGCTGAGGTTCATCAACCTCTACTTAATGGAGGTTTTGCTAGCTTTAATACATAATTGCTTTAATGTAATTGCTTTAATATTATGCACTTTATGTTATATCAACTAGTGTTTTTAGCCTTTATACTGCACAGTAAGTAATTCTAATTAAGATCATCTGTTCATTTAAAAAAAGCACAAAAACTTATCTTTTAGAAATATATCTGCCATCATTAAACTTGTGGGACAAAGTTACGAAACCTAAACTGTTAACAAAATCTAAGGCTAAGAAAGGATTTACCTTTATTTAAACCCCTTTCTAAGAAGGAGTTTAAATAGAAAAAAGAGTCATTTCTGCACCTCAGACTCAAAGAGAGGGCTCCCTTAGCAAACTTTGTCTGAAGCACCTACAACATTCCATCAGACTGCAATTCCATCCAGCACTTTGCAGCAATGTTGATGGCTATTTACATTTTGGGAAAAAGCCCAAAACATTCACTTCCCTTTAATAAAATTACTTCAGTGTCACTTGCCCCACCAGGAGTTGGTCTGGTTACTTGAAATATTTTAACGCTGACAGAGACTTCAGTCTGGGTTTTGGACGCAGAAACCCTCTTGGGGAGTACTTAGCAACAGATGCACCAGAAGATGCAACAGTTTCTTTTAAGATACTGATTTAATTAGAAGAAAGTAACATTCAGCACAGTGAACATTTACTTCTCCATGATCAAAATAACACCCACACAATAATACAGCTGTTGTTTTCAACCTCTTCCACTCAGACATGCTTCCAAAATGTGTCCATTTGTTACAATGAAGCACTGCGTTGGCAGCTGTGTTTCTTCTGCGATTAGTTTGATCTGCTTCAAGCACTGTGAGTTTGCTTTTCTTCATCAGGGCCAGCCTCTGTCTCTTTAGCCTGTGCTTTAGATACCCTAGCACAAAACATTTGCCTGTCCTGAACTTCTGCTGCCTTTCAGCTCACCACATCAGTCTTTCCAAGCTGTTTCAACAGTAGGAGGGGTTGAAATCCGTATTGAAACTTGACCCTGGCCTTCCTCAGTGAATTCAAGCGGAATCAAAGACAGAGTGCCTAAACAAAACCATAATGCCTGACTGTTACCTCAACAAAGCCTCCAGGAAAACTTCTGCTCCGAAGGGCTGGTTGGTGCCGAGCTGCTCATCTGCTGTCCTGTCCTTTGCAGACAGCTCAGCCCATACCCGGTGCCCACAGCTCTCCTGTCTCCACTGCTGAACTGGCACAGTGGTTTCCCTGCCCTCTGGCTCTCTAACACTGTCTGCAAAGGGGCAGTGGTTTCTTAAAATCTTCTTACATAGGGAGCCAGGAAGAAGCTGGTTGGAGGGAGCACTTTGGGATTCAGTCTTCTGTGAGCAATGTCACAGCACCTGAACACGTGCACTGACTGAGGGACCATCCAAGTACCACAAATCTGCTTCTGAGCTCCAGCATTAGTGACAGAGCAGAGCAACTGCCACTGTACCAGAACTCGCAATTCATGGAGGCAAAGTGAGTGTCAGACTGGATTTAAAGCCCCCTCTGAACTTCATTGCACTTGAATATCTACTTAAAAGGTTCCCATTTTTATTCTTTTCTGCAACATTAACTTTGTCTTTCAGCCCCACTGGAAATCATCTGGCCTGTCTTTGAATGAATTGATTCTGAGCATCGAATTCATTACTGCACTATAGGGAAAAATTATTACAGAAACACTCTGCCAAACATTCTGATAGCCAGCTGATACAGAATTGTAAGTGTCAGTGAAGCGACCATTTCTTGATATTTGTCAGATTGCATGTATTAATAAGATTATTTATTTTGATAAATGCTGGCAGCATATGTAACCTCTTCAGAGCACAACACCAGAAATTTGTTGACAAAGTTGTGCAAATCAATGAACCACATACTCTTCTTCATGTTGGTTTCTTTTTCTGTTTTGGAGGGAGGTTTTATGTCTGTTAGTAATGGATTTATTTATGGGCATAAGAGCATTTGTAGAGGTCCAGCTACACCATTGGCCTGTCAGTACAGCAAACTAATATCAAAAGTTTTAGCAAACCATGTAAGAAAAAAAGGAGATGCATTGTGTTTCCTACTCATGCATCCTTTCAATAACCCATGACTTAGGGATGTCCTGAGCTCATGGCTGTTCAAGTGTTTAATCAGAGCTGGTGGCTTTTCACACCTTGTGTAAGTCCCAGCTGCTTTTAGCCCTTCTATACCTTCTGCCTCCACTTATTGGAATGACAACAGCTAATTCTGAGTTCATAACTTTGTAAATATAGTGAAAGTCGGTTTTCCTCAAGTGTCTTACTTTGCAACCTATCAACACTGGATTTCCTTTGCTATTTTGTTACCCAATTTCTCAATAATGATAGAATCACAGAGCATTATGGATTGAAAGGAACTTCAAAAATCATCTAGTCTCAACCCCCCTGCCAGGGATGGGGACACGTCCCATTAAGCCAGGTTTTCCTCGAGGACTTATCCAATATGGCCTGGAACACTGCTAGGGTTGGGGCATCCACAGCCTTCCTGGGCAACCTATTCTAGTTTCTCACCACCCTCACAGCAGCAAGTGAAATTAATATCTTCTTAATATCTAATGTAAATTTCCCCACTTCCAGTTTGTACCCATTATTCCTTGTTCTATGTTTCTGATGAAAAATCCCTCTCTGACTTCCCTGTATTCCCCCTTAAGATACTACAAGGTTGCTATGAGGCCTCCACACAACCTTTTCTTCTCCAGGCTGAAAAAAACCCAATATTTTCAGCCCTTCTTCACAGGGAAATTGCTCCAGTACTCTTTGTGGCACTCCTCTGGACTTGCTCCTCTCGGGTTTTTGTGCGGTGTTGTTCTTCCCGAGAGTGCAAAAGTCCTTTGCCCAGCCTCGAGATCGAGGGAAAAGACCAAGAGCCATCTCCTTTGCTTTTCCAAGGCTGTTTAGATTTTCCTTATCTATACAGTTTCTTCTCTGACCCACAGAGATCTGTTCTGCAGGTCAGCTCAAGGGGAATGACCCAGCCCTGAAGGTGATGAACATCTTTATACTAAAAAATTACATGTGCTATATTTACAAAAATCCCCAATACCTGTCTTCCATGTTAGGAGGTCAGACTCAACTCTGAGCCAACCAAAGATGCCCACGACACAGGGGAAAATGGTGAAGGAGAAGAAGAAGGAAGAACCCCCAAAGCCAATGGAGACTCCATTTTGTGTTTTTTTGCTTATCAGTCTAAATACTACATAAATCTACTTTTCACCCTGTGCATAGCTAATTATCACCCTACTTAAACGCTTGTGGTTTGTAATTCTTCACACAGTGGTGGTAATTTCTCCCAGGGGATGAAATCAAAGGCACAGAAGTCCTTGACTCCTTGCCAAGGCTTCCCAGCCCCCTGCCCGGGTCTGGAATCACTCAGGACAGTCAGAGGAGTGTTCTGGACTCTGACATGCTCCCACAGTTCCTTGTCCTTCTTATGCTGGAGACACCTGAACTGTACACAGTACTTCAGATAAGACTAGAGTAGAGGGGGAGAATCACCTCCTTCATGACCTGCAGTAGCAGGAGTGAATAACCTCTTTTCAACATGACCTGCTGGCCACACTCTTTTTGATGCACCCCAGGACAGGTTTAACTTTCTGTGCAGCAGGTGCACGTTGCCAGCTCATATTGAGCTTTTTGTCAAACATCACTCCCCAGTCCTTCTCCACAGTGCTGCTCTCAATCACTTCTCCACCCAGCCTGTAGGTGTGTCTGGCATTGCTGCAAAACAGGACCTTGCCCTTCTCTTTGTTGAACTTCATGAGGTTTTCATTACCCCTCCTCTCAAGTGTGTCAAGCTCCCTCTGGATCCTTTCTCTCCAGCCTGGAAACTGCACCACAACTCATTCACTCTGAGTTTCCTCAGCAGGTCTTTATCCATCCCCAGAGGCGTCCTGGCATATTTGCCCAATTTTCTCCTAGTCAGATATATTGCTTCTGAGCTTGGAGGAGGGGATCCTTGGATATCAGTAAGCATTCCTGGATTCCTCTTCCCTCCAGGGCCTCCTTCCATGGGATTCTACTGAGTAGGTTGCTGTAGAGGCCAGAGCCTGCTATCCTGAAGTCCAGGGCCCTGAGATTGCTGTGTGCCCTTCTCACTGCCCTGAGCACCTCAAACACCACCAACTCATGGTCACCACAGCCAAGGCTGCCTTGGAGCACTGCATTCCCTACCAGCTCCTCCCTGCTGGTGAGCCTCTCCATGTTGGCTCCTCAAACACTTCATAAGGAAGTTGCCATTGACACATTTTTATTTTTAACCTTTATTCCTGTCCTTTAACAATCTTGTAATCTGGAAAGAAACTTTCTTCTTACAACCGTTTACAAAATCTTTAGTGAGGAAGATGTCACAGAACTGTTTCTGGTTTCAGAGAATTTTCTGAGTTGGAAGGGACCCACAAGGGGTCCAAGGACCCTTCCAATGAAGTCTAGCTCTCAAGTAGATGGTTTGTATGAGGACTGAACCTATAACCTTGGTGCTATTGGCACCACGCTCTGACCAGATGAGCTAATCTCAGGGTCCAACTTGTTAAAATATCTTCAGAAATTCACATGTCTTTTTCCTGACTCCTATCCTTGTAAGGAGAGTAATTTTTCACTGTGGAAAATTTTGAAATTCAGAAAATTCTGACTGTCCCAAATTTCATCGTGTTTATCCAAGAGTCTACTAATTTTGTTGGCATGAATCTGTGTCAGGGGAGGTTTAGGTCCACAATATCCTTGGGGTGGCTACCTGGGAACACCACAAGCCCTGAAGATTCTGTGTAAAGTGCAGGTGCCAGACTGGTGCTGAAATTAGCATAGGTGCACCTGAGGGAAATGCCTAGGCCACCAGATCCCGTAAAAAGACAGCAAGATGCTACCCCAAATTTAAAAGCTGTTGCAAACATGGTGGATCCTAGGGTGGTGGCTATCTACCCCTGTCTCTCCTTTTTCTCTCTCTTTCTTTTTCTATCACCTTCTCCTCAAACTGTATTATAAACCTACCAAAAAGTCCAGTCAATGCTTTGCTAAGTGCCTTGTTCTGTCTGGATGCTTTTAAGTTTGCTCAATGAAAGTGTTCCAAGTGCCTTATTCTATCTGGATAGTCTAAAGTTTGCAAGTAAAAGTTGTCTGTTGTTGAACCTCCTGAAATTTTTGTTGTTTCTCCCCTGCACCACCCAGAGTAAATCAAATTACCTTTCCCTAAACCCACCCAATGAGCTAGGCTTTACAGAATCATTTGAACAATGCTTTCAGGCACATGGTGTGATCCTTGATGCTGTCCTGCATGGGGTCAGGAGTTGAACTCAAGGATCCTTGTGAGTCCCTTTCATCTCAGGATATTCTATAATTCTATGATTCCAGCATTCCTGGCAGAGAAAACATCAAAGTTGCAATCCTCAACAATTTGTTTTTCTTGATCTTTTTTAGAATTTGTCGTCATGTTTTGAACCTTCTGTTCTCATTGTAACAAGACTAGTTTAGGAGAGATACACACCTAGAGGAACTAGCTTGGGATTTTCATATCGGAGTTCACTGAGAATAAAGGGAAGAATGCAATCTAGTCCTGTTTGCCTATTATACTGTCTATAATTTTTTGTAAGACTTCTTGAATTATTCTGACAAATTGAATATTATCTATTCAGACAAATTCAGACAATATTATTCAGATAAATTGAATTATTTGAGACATCTCTTCTGATCATAGAAATTTCTACTCATTTTTCAAGGAGTTAAAGTTTAACATCTCTTATTTTAATTTCAGTGTGATAATACATTATGCATTGTATTGTTTGCCAAATAAATATTTGAATCTCTTTGATTGCAACAGAGTCATTCCTTAGGAAGACTGAAAAAAAAATAATAGCATAGCAATTGAAGGACAATAGCTGCCTCAGTTTTTTCAAATTAATATTTCATCCCTGAAGCTTAAGCGACTTGAGCAGGGTGACAGCTCTCCAGATTTAACTAGCTTGTAACAGTTTGAGATCTTTCTAATTGAGTGGTCTTAAAGCATATGACAGCACTGCTCATTTTTCTCAGTGAAGGTTCTGTAACTGAGGGGTCCATATTGCTTTTGAGCATCAGATTGATGTGAAAACAAAAGTCATGTGGGAGAATGATATGGGTTATTGACTGCACTGCAGGGAATATGAAGGCAGAAAGGAGAGCATTAGTGTTTACATACAGCTGAGCTAAACAAGGATGCCAAATGCTCCCCACTAAGAAGTATCTGAGCCGTGACCACTAACTAGCAATTTTCATTTTAGACAGCATATTCTTCTTCAGTTTAACACAGATCACTGCTATGGGCAAGACTTTTTTCTCTGCTTGTTTTACAAGTTGTTTATAAACTAGAAAACAGTTGAACTGGAGAAAAACATTGATATAAAAAAAATATCTTGTAAAGAGGTGCGTGAAACAAAATCTGGGTTTGAGATTTTCCTCTATGTGGGTTTTTTTTACTCCCACAAAAGCTCTCTCACAGGTGTCACTTGGTTTCTCAGATCATTGTCAAAGGTACAATACACTTGCAGATGCAAGTAAGAGTCTTTCATGGAGATGTCTGAGACACTGGATCAAGGAGAAAGACTGGAGCTCAGAAGCATATATTGGGAGCAGGTGTGTTTACCTGCTTCATCTCTGTTCACTGCTGTGAGAAAAAGATGTACTGCTTTTGCCTAAACTTAGAAAACAGAGAAAGCTTGAACACTGCACAGTGAATTCCCGGGAGGATGACAGTTCATGCCACGTGCAAACAAGAGTAATAGCACCAGAGGAACATGTTTGGAGTTGAGTTTTGCCTCCTCCAATAGGTTTGTAGGAAGACAACTGTATTTCTAAGGATATATGGCACAAACGGGGCCTGAGACAAGTTGCAAGTGGGAAGTCTGGAATAAAATCTGCCTTTGAAAGCAATCTGCCACCTCAAACACAAAGCTGAGAAAGAAGAAAGAAAGATCACACCTGCTTAGAGGAAATTAACATGTTCTTAAATACATTGTGAAGACCATGACTTTTGCAGGTCTCCTCCTCTTTCCCATGACATTTATATGATTCATTGAAAACTGTTCGCCAGAACCCTGATGTCAGAGCTGGAGACCTTGGAAAGGTGCCTCTTGCTTTTTCTCATGAGCAAGGGAATTTTTTTGCATATTATGTAGGCAGGAAATATTTCAAATCACTTTTGGGAGTTCTGTTTTGATTTTCTCCCAACAGCTATAAAATTTAACCTCATCTCTCCATAGGTTTTTACTGATGCCTTTTTAGTATCTTTAAACATATCATTATATTATTATGGGTAATCCCTAAAACCAAACTAAATTCTGTCTTTGGCCAGTTTCTGTCACTATACCCTAGTCCATGTTCCCAATGTGACTAAGGAAATTGCCAAGGACAAGTGGAAAAAATAAAGCAATCTTTACATTTATTTCAACATAATTTTTAAAATATTATTTTAGTGCCATCTGTCTTAATTTTGCCCTAAACTTTGATGTTGGTGTCTCCCAATGGAACAGTGTTTTTATGCATGTGCTGGAGCACTGAATTAAATTACTTATTTTTGACAGCTGTCTTATACATATCCTGTGCCTCACCTCACTGAACTTGTTCTGGGGAGCCCCAGCTTTATTTTCTGCCTCTGTTTCTCATATGGTTCATTTGAATACCAGACTTGCATATTCTCTTTCAGCAGAGGATGAAGGAAGAAAAAGGGGGAAATTAATGCCACATCACCAGGTGATTCAAAGATACTCAACCACAAATATCAAAATCAGGTTGAATGTTTGGGCAACATCTAATCCATTATAACTAAATATGTCCATAACTGTGAGTGATAAAATATATATTTTAGTATTTTATATAGTCAACATATTATTGACTATTAAAATTACAACACTGGGTCTCAGGGTTGATGGCAGGAATAAGAAAATTTTCTGGGCTAGTCTAGTCATGAGGACAGATTTTTCTCTCAGTCCCAGAACAGGGACTAGACTGATGCTCTCAGCAGATTGGGTCATGTTTAAATTTTGAGATTTTCTGCAACCAGCAGCAACAAAAAACACCTGCTTCCTAGACAGGGGTTAAGCATTGATACCAGGTCTCCTTGCCTGCAAAGAGCACAGAGGTTTGCTATAGGTTCTGCCCAACAAATGAGAGCATGTGTCTTAAGACATTACTTTTGTTTTTCTAAATGTCTCTTGTTTCAGTATATAAGAACCCTGACAACAGAATACTGGTACAGTAAATACAAGTGCAAAAAAACAGAAGAGTGAAAACTTATATAATGGAAAATGGTTTATGTGATAGATGTAATAAAACCTGTGAAGTTTGTGGATTGACAACATCAGACGCTTGGTTCTATTTTGACCAAAGGGAGATGGGGCAATTAAAGGGATGTGCATGCAAGTAAATGTTTGGGGGTTTTTCTGAGGTTTCTGGGGAGACACTGACAAAGGAAAGGAGCCAGAACTGATTGTCCTGATACCTCTAAGGGATCAAGGAACAGACCAGGTGAGACCCTCCACTGGTCTGTGTTTCTATTGGCTTATGACCTAGTAAAGAAATAAGAAGGGACATATGCATTTCTATTCTACTATTCATGTCCATGCTCATGAGAAAGGTGTTCTAGCCCAGTCTATGGACTGACTTACTGATAAAAAAGAATTAACATGTCAAATAAAACCATTCTCCTTTGGCCTCAGATTTATTGTGTTATAAAGATCAAGACCTAATAAGTCATATCTGGGAAAATCACTCCTTCTACTGTCATCTGTTTTATGTTGATGCATTTTTGGTCTGGGAAAGTACTTGAAAACCAGAAAGTAATTTCAAAGAGTCATACAGAAGTTTAGATTTTTTGAGTAGACATTAGATGATATCAGAAAATATGACACTTTCTGTTGAGGATCATATTTGTTATTTAGCAGATTTATGAGTAAAAAAATGTTTCCACAGCTGTAGCCCTAGTAAGAGCTTTAATAATATGGGGCTTGGTTTGGTTTCTTATGTTGGTTTGCAATGTAACATGTCCTTCTGACAGAAAAGTAATCAAGTATATTTATAGATATGGTACTTGGACATAATGAAATAGCATAAAAACATAAATATCCCCAAAGATTGGACATGGTCATTTGTTTCACAGTCAATATAAATGCAGTTTGTTCCTCTTATTTATCCTAACTTTATATAAGAAAATACCATAGATGAAACCTTTTTGAATTTGTTCATAATATTTTTTCATAGAAGAATGATATCATGAAGACTTTTCAGCAGGAAGGTGGAATTTTCCATTTGGATAACATTACAGAATTATGAAACTGCTCACATACCTAATTTCATCAATCTCTGAATAAAGACTTTAAATTCAATTCAAAAGTTTTGGATTTAAAGGTGAATTTACTATTCTAAATCAGAAGCAAAGTCTCTGATATCAAATTATTTGGGTGATTAATCACTTGAACATTTTGGTGAAGAGGATGGATTGTCTGTTCTTGAGAAGTATCATAATTTGTATTTTCTCTCTGTTTTAGAGAAGAATAATCAATTCGTACATTGTTTGTGTTTTTAGTCTGAAATTTTACAGGCTTAGGATAAAAATATGTCCTGTTCAATTTCAAGAAAAGCCAGCTGAGGCACTCTGAATTGCGCAGGGTAACTGTGCTTTCCAAGGTGTCTCTTCCAGCTAGGAATATGTTCAGTTTATCCAGGCTGTGTAATTATTCCAAAGAAGATTCCTTGGATATATATGAAAACTGAAACTAATGACTTTTGGAGAGGTCTTGAAACAATTTTGTTACTTTGGAGCAGTATCCTGCAGTCAAGCCTGGAGCCTAAAAGAGGTGCTCCTTAAAAGAATATCAGTGGCATGGTGGTAGGGTTTGAGCATCCATGGATTCGAAGGATTTATATGTGGTTATCAGGCTCATCTTAGCATGTTTAATGGTGAGAATTCTCTGGGAGATCAGTTCATGGTATGGATTATTTTATGAGACAGAGCTGCTCCATAAATTCACCATCTGATGTACAGTGCAGGGCAATAATACTTCTGATAGGTAAAGTTTTGGTATTAGGCCAACATCTGAACTCTTTCACAGAAATTAGAAATGGAGCAGGTGTTGTGGTTTAATCCCAACTCAACCCCACACAGCCTCCCACTCCACCCCAGTGGGATGGGGGACCAAATCAGAGGGGTGAAAGTGAGAAAACTTGTAGGTTGAGATAAAGATAGTTTAATAGGTACAGCAAAAGCTTTGCACAAGCAAAGCTAAACAAGGAATTAATTCATCACTTCCCAAGGGCAGGCAGGTGTTCAGCCGCCTCCAGGAAAGCTCCATCCATGCAAGGGTGCCTTGGGAAGACAAATGCTGTATCTCTGAACATCTTTTCCTTCCTCCTTCTCCCTCAGATCTCTAGGAAGAACATGATGCCATGTGGTGTGGGATATTCCTGGGGTGAGCTGGGGTCAGATGTCCTGGCTGTGTCCTCTCCCAAATCCTTGGGCACCCCCAGCACTCTAAGTACTGGTTTGGGGTGAGGGGCAGAAGAGGCTTTTCCTGTGCAAATGCTGCTCAGCAATAACAAAACTGTCTCTACATTAACAACCTTATTTTCAGTGCAAATTTAAAACACAGCCGCATACTAGCTACTATGAAGAAAATTGCTCCAGCCAAAGCCAGCCCAGTAGGGGATCTCTGTGTGGCTCCAAAGTGCAAATTAGAGCCCTTGAGCTCAAACAGAAGAAGTGAGAAAGAGGGAGCAGCCCGCAACAGGAGTGCCCTGCAGATGTGTGCCCGGAGGTGACCCCACTGAGGCGTTTCCAGGCTTGTACCTGATACAGCTCTATACTTTCACTGCTGTTCAGCTCAGCCTGAGGCATGATGATGAGCTAAAGCACGTATGAAATTTAGCTCAACGAGCTGATGCTAAAACAGTATGAAATGTCAGTTCTCAGCAAGGGTAATAACACTTCTGGGGCATAAATCATCTGCTGGGACACAGCCAGACAGCAGCAAATTACAGGCTAATAAAGGAAAATATACACGATATATCGTAGGTGTGATTAAGTTTCAGGGCAAATATCTGCCAAATATAAGGATTGTAACACAGAGGAAGGGGTGGGGCAAAACCAGTGTGAACTGCAAAGGAGGGTGTGACTGGCAATGCTGAGGTGCATTTTCGTCAGCGAGCCAGCACTCAAGGAAAGAGCCAGCTGAGGCTGCTGAGGGTGGTTCTGAAGAGCTACACTTTTGGGAAGGCAAAGACACTTGGCTTCTCTCAGCATAGGCTGTGATTTGAAGTGGCAGAAATACTGGCAGAGGTTGTGGTTGTAAACTGAGCAACAGCAGCAGGTGGGAACACCATGAACACCATGTTTTCCATGCAGTGTTTCATCTTGTGATTCGATCCTACTCACCCCCTGGGAAGCCCAGCATCATCCTAATCTGCAGCCATTGTTGTGTAAATAAATACTTATCTGAATTAGCCCTTCCTCTGGGGGTAGCTGAGAATAGGATAATGCTTGGCCAGCAGAAGCCTGGTGCCCACTCACCTACAGGAAAGCACTTTCCCTGATCTGGCCCCATGGCCAGCAAGCTTCTCTCCTCCAGATTGGGTGCTTCACACACTTCACACTCCTGCTCCCAAAGGTACTCAACATGTCCTCCAGGAGTCTCTACTACATGCTGTCCCCTGTCTCTACATCTTATAGGCGGTTGGGTGACAAAGATGGAGACCCAAGAGATCCCAGGGCCAGGGATCCCCTTTGGGGATTGAGTAGTGTGAGCTGGGGCACTGGCAGGGAAGAGGCAGGAATTTCCTTCACCCAGAGCAGAAAGACCAACACCTCTTGGAGACAATGACAGAGAAGGGAGCCCCCATGCAACGCAGTGGAAATGGAAATAACATTTTAGCAGCAGTATAACCCCCCCAGAGGATGAGCTCCAGGTCCTGCTGCAGAATGTCCCACCTGGAGCTCTGTGCTCAAAGATGTCTCTGTGAGAAGTACCTGGAGTTTCAACCTATGATCAGCCTCCAAGGTGAAGCCTAGACAGACTGAAGAAGAGTGTTCTGCCAGAAGGGAAAAACAACCTGTATCTGCTGTGGGCCTGGTGAAAGCTGGGCAGGCTTCTAAAGGCTACAGGAGCTGCCTTGGTCACGCATTGAATCATGGCTTATAGGCACAGATTCTGCAAATAAGAGTTATGCATCAAGAAAATGTAACCCTCACAAAAACAAGTAAAAAGTAATGAGTAACTTAAACAAAGCAGCTGACAGCCATCAGATATTTTTCACCTTTACTGATTTGAAAACAACATTGGTGGTATAGCAACATTTTTCTTGATAAGCAGAAAACAAGTGCATGAGATCAATAACCAACAGTCTTGTGCTTCAGAAAATAACAGACTAGAATATCTTTATTTAGGCATAATTGGAGATTTAAAAAAATTATCTAAAATTGCAATATGGTGCAGAGTATACTTTGGTGCAGTGCTGATGTAATAAGACACCTTCAGTGTTGCGTAAGACTCCTTTTGTAGGAGGTATTAGCCTCAGTAAACTGTACACACTGATTTCCATCTGACAATTACACATGCCTGCCACAGAATACAGAAATACTCTGCAATGTAAATTCCATGCCAGTAGGGGATTTCACCTGAGGTAATCAAATCTGCATATGTTGATAGATGAACGTCTGACATACTCAGCTGTACAAATCTGATTAAGCCTATTTTTAAGAATTATTTTCAGCATTATGCAGTAGCATAACAGCCATTATTTCCTGGGGTTTTTTTAAAACACCAGACAGTTACACCACTTTCAAACATGGAAATTGCACATGCTATTACAGGTTAGACACTCACAGGAGGAAAAGGAAAAGGAAAAGGAAAAGGAAAAGGAAAAGGAAAAGGAAAAGGAAAAGGAAAAGGAAAAGGAAAAGGAAAGGGAAAGGGAAAGGGAAAGGGAAAGGGAAAGGGAAAGGGAAAGGGAAGAGGAAGAGGAAGAGGAAGAGGAAGAGGAAGAGGAAGAGGAAGAGGAAGAGGAAGAGGAAGAGGAAGAGGAAGAGGAAGAGGAAGAGGAAAAGGAAAGGAAAGGAAAGGAAAGGAAAGGAAAGGAAAGGAAAGGAA
>CM031857.1:100080780-100103686 GCA_018697195.1 Certhia americana
GAAAGGAAAGGAAAGGAAAGGAAAGGAAAGGAAAGGAAAGGAAAGGAAAGGAAAGGGGAAAAAGGAAAAAGGGGAAAGGGGAAAGGAAAAAGGGGAAAGGAAAAAGGGGAAAGGAAAAAGGAAAAAGAGCAAAAACTGTGTACATAAAGAACAGTTTAACTTCTGAAGAAGTATTTGTTTTAGTTTTTCTGACCATTTCTGTAACCTAGCTACAGAATATTTTATTCCTGCTGTGTTTTCTTTCTCTGTTGAAGGTGTTTATCAACATCTCTGGCACATAAAAGGAATAGTAGCATGTAAGATAGCAGTAATTTTCCAAAGAAGAGTCCTTTGGAACATGTATATAGCTTATTTTAATCATATGACTCTCACCTTGGGGCAGCTGCTCTCCCAGTATTAACACACTTTTTCTATACAGGTAATTATATGCAGGCAATAACCACTTGCTTATGGTTTGTTCAGAACCACTTTCAATTGTCACAGGGTTTTGATTCAGTGATTTAAGGATTTGAAGATTCTTTGAAATTACTAGCATGAATAAGATAGAATTTACCATAAGAATCACAGCACAAATAAATGTTCTTGAAACACTGGAAAAAAAATCGAAAAAGTAAAAAACATAAAGGTGAGAAAATTGTTATGTGGAGAAATAAATCCTGTATTTAATATAGAAAGCCTTTATCAGGTTTTGGCTGTTACAAAGATTATTTGTCTTGTGGTTAGATTATAAATGTGTTATGTCAGCATGGTGATTATGAACTAAATGTGACAACTAAACTGTGGCATGTGCAAAAACAGTATATATCTGTACATGTAAGGGTATGTACTGACCTTGAGTATGCACAGAAATACACTGAAAAAAGCACAGACTTAATGTGAAAGTGACTTTATTTTAAGACCCAAGCATGAAAATGCCTAAACAACTTTGACTCATAAAATGTGGAAGTCAGGAATTACATTTTTTTCAATATTTCTGTTATTCTTTCATATTGTGATAAGTGAATCTTAATCTGTTAAAAAAAAATCTATTGTTGACTTGTTTCTATCTTACAGTAGCAGTCTGAAGTGGGTCTTTCTGTTCTGAGTGCCAGATAATTTCCTTAGTAAACACATATCACTGTGAAAAAAATGAGCAAAGTAACTAAACTGAAGATTTCAATCCTAAATCATAGAAAGTTTTGCCTTTTTTGTTGTTGTTTTTGTATTGTCTTTCCACCACATCTGTGAAAATTAAAGACAAGTTAAGTATACTACCAGCATTTTAAAATGGTTTTCTATCAAAGAAGGATTAAGAAACCAAAGAAAAAGCCAACAGAAAACAAGCAGGAAATAATAATAATTTCAGTCTCTGGCCTTTCTGTATGCTTCATTTTGAATTACTTGTAAGAGGGAGTAAGTTGCTGACAGAAGACTGACCTTCAAAAGGGACTGAAGTCCCTTATCTCCCAAACTACTATTGAGCTCTACTTCAGACTGTCATAGATCCAACAGCTTGTGTAAAAGCAAAATTATTTGGAAAGGTGCAAGCTCTCCTTCTTGTAATCTCCTTGATTTTGAAATTAACTGAACATGTCTGTATATAGAACCTTATGAAAGTCTAAAAATAAAGCAGTTATTACAAGCTATTCACCAGTTGTGATGCCACAGCTCCTAAATCTGGTTATTTCTGTTCATGCACCTGCACTTCCCCCTGCCTCAAGCCCACATACTCCAAACACCCTCTCTCCCATGGAAACACTGGTCCCTTCCACCTCACCACTGCAGGAACAGCCCAGGTGTCATCATAGGCATTGAGGCTGCTCTTGATCTCCTCTCTTGAAGAATCCCTCTTTTCCTTCCTTGCAGAGGTGAACAAGGAAACCGGATGAGCTCTGTCAGTGTGAAGCAAGAAATGAAGAAAGTATTTTTTGCTTGGTTTGGAGGAACCCCTCAGCAGTGCTTTTTCCATTAAGTGGGGATTCCTGGGGCCTTCTTCTGATGTGGCTGAAGCTACTTTCTTCTTATTCAAGTTACGGGCTGAAGTGAATCATACCACCAGCTCCTGCTTATGCAGCCTGCAGGATGTAAAGCTGGAAATTGCCCAGAGCTGTCAGGAAATTATCTGATAGATTTAGAGCTATAACTTTCTTTTACTCAATTATTTTCTGAGAAGTGATTTTAAGCTCCAGCATTTGAATAGAAACTCAGTATCAGATTAGTCCTTGAACAGAATCTATAGCGCCTAATAGCCCATTCTCTCTCCAGTCAATAGACTTTCTTCTTTAGAACCTCAGGGAAGCAATTGTTGCAGCTCAGAGTTCAGTGAGGTATTTGCTAATGCATTGTCAATTAACAGTTATATTGACTGGAGAATTCAGCTGATTTCTTTGTACATTACAATCACATAAAAAAAAGATATCAGGAGGTAATTAAAGGAAGCATTGTTTAAAGACACCTAATATAAATCTACTGATTGAAATATATTTCAAGTTTTTAAAGAACCACCACCATTTATCTCATTGACATGAAATGGGAGTTAGATAAAGAGACTTAACATTTAATTTAGAACATTTTCTAGTCTTTAGGATTTGAATGCTTTAGAGAAAGTATATACTGAAAAGCTCTTTAAAGTAAAGGCTAGGTTTCTTTAAGCAGAAGAGAAACAGAAAAGAGATGATGATGATGATCCATTTTTAAACCATAGTTTATACTTGTTTTAAGGCCTTCTCAACTTTTCTCTCTGTTAAAAAGTAAAACACTAGAATGTATTATCTTTGCTGTCAATTTTTTTTGCAGCCAAGTGATTTCTTTTTCTTGGGATAAAATTTGGGATAAAATTTCATCCATTGTTGTGATAGATGCTTATCTATTTAAGAAAAAGTGTCCATCCCTGTAAGATGACTGCTGCTTGTTTGACATTTCAGAAGGCAGCTCATGGCTGGTGCTCTGCCACAGCAGCCAGCCTGCAATGTATAGCACTTGGCAACCCAGGCACACTCAGGAGGAGTGGGGGTGAAAATGGCAACTCCACAGGCAAAGCAATTGTTCATGTGCACTGAGCACACCTGTAGAAATTTGGTAAAGTACCTAAATCACACGTTTGCATGTTTAAGCAGAATTTATCTAATGGCAGATTTGAAACACAGATACTCTTGGTGAGGTGGCTGGTATAGAAAGCAAGGAACCAGCAGACAGGTACACTGGTTGAGAATGAAGTCACACCAGCCATAAGTGTCATCCCAAGTGCTCAGGCTCAGCAAGAGCATTAACAGCACTTACGTGATCAGCTCACTAGAAGCTAGAGGAGAAATTACCTATATTCACTGGAGAAGATGATTCTGGATAGGATTTGGGTGCTTGTATCCTCAAATCATATTTGTAAGTTATTGAAAGGAAGGGAAGGCAGAGATGAGCTCTCGTCAGAAGCAAAGGCAGTGTTGAGAAGAGGGCAATGCTGCTGGAAGGCTGACCATAACTCAAAATTTTGGACACAACTTGGGTATTTCCAAGGAGCAGAGAGCAAGTTATTACACAGGCTTGCTGCTATTAAGCCAAATTCCTTTTTAATTACCTCTTTTAATAACCATATTTTTACTGTAGGGATGATCTGAATTCTTATATAAAAGGACATGGTTTTTTGTTTGGTTAGGTTTTTGGTCAGTAAGCCTGTATGTGGAGTGGACCAAGTGAAACCAAAATCACTCCATTTTTCTGTCAGCAGCGGAACCAGATAAAACAGCATAGTTGGGAACTCCTGAGTAATCTGTGACCTTAGATACATGGGGGACCAAAGAATCAAATATGACAATATTTTTGACAAATAATTATACCAGGAAAACCCCAGAGCAACTCTTGGGTTTTATGTTAAAATATTACTTGCAAAGACTTACATTTCCCAAGAGAAGCTCATAAAAACACAGGTGGTAAAGAGAACTAAAAGGGAGGAAGCTACAAAAACACATGTCATGGTTTGAACATCAGGTGTCTGCTAAGAAAGGCAGGAGCCTCCCTTGGAATGGAGAATTTAAACCCCCTCCCTCCGAATTATTATAACTTTGAAATTAAGGGGCTCTCAGGCGAAGACATGGGAATAGGAATAACAGTTCTTTATTAGGGGAACTAAAATAAACAATAAAACAAAAACACATGCAGTAAGACAAACAAGCCCACTGACAGAGTCAGGATCCAACCTGACACCCTGTGGGTCAGGGTGTTGGTGGCAGTTCCATTCCATGGTGGCTGCAGTCCCAGTGGCAGATGTGGCTCTGTTGAAGTGATGCTCCTGTAGAAAGAGTGGAGTTCTTTCTGAAGGTCCAGTGGTGATAGATGGGCCTGGTCTTCCTCTGGGAATCCAGTGGAAAAGGCTGGCTTGGTGTTCCAACTCCCAGATTTTTATCCAGGTAGGAATACTTGGCTCCTCCTCCTGGCTGGAGCATTTCCCAATGGGATGATGGAATTCTATCAGTGAGACTCAATGGCCCATTAGCAGAAGATCTCTCCCTGGAGGGAGGCTGGGTTGTGGAAGAGATAAGAAAACTGCCCCAGCAGGTTTATTGGCAATTGGCCATTGACAGACAATTACACCCCCCCACACCCCAGTTTCATCAGATGGTGATAGAATACACAGTTTTGGTTACATTTTTGCACTGCAACCCATGACAACACAGTAGGGTATTCTATGTCCCTTTTTGACTCTTGAAGTCTAATTGGGGACGATAGAAAACAGAAGCTTCATGTAACTCTCTTGGTTAGACTGCCATTTAATAAAATAAGGACGTAACAACAAAAAGGTAAGACTGCAATTTTCAGGCATGTACAAAAGCCTGGATGTCACTAGTCCCAGAATGGGAAAAGATGGGGAGCAGTGAAAGGTGATTGGTTAAAACCATATAAAAACAGATCTTTGTTTTCCAGAGAGATCATTCATTAAAAACTAGTCACTTCAGCTAATATGAATGCAGCGCTCATTTCTCCTTCTGCTAATGAATTTTGGGGATTCCAGATTCCATTGAATCAGGGTCAAACTGAAGCTGCCATCAGGAGCAGTAAGTATTACAGTCCAATAGTTAAGGGGTTTTTTCCCACAAACAGAGACTGTAAGGACTGTTAGGAATTAAAATATGAATCAATTTCTATACATTTGCAACCAGCTTGAATTTATGTATCATAACCTTAACATGTAAGGAAAAATATTTTTTCTGAACATAAATCATTTCACAAACCTTCAAAGGGAGACTTGGAAAATTACAATCCTTTTTTGTTATTCCACTCAGGGTATATTTTTTCATAGTGTGTAATGCTGTTCCTGTGCATTTTCCATTTATCTAATAATATAAAAATGTACCATTTGAAGCTTGGCAAACAGATCAATGTGGATGTTACCATCATCTTGATAAACAGATACTTCTGTGAGAGTTGAAATATGGATGTTTTGTCTAGCAGGAAATCTGGCATTCATCCTAGAGTGTCTTCCTTGTTTGACATACTCTGCAGCTTGTAGATCTTGGAAAGACTGATATGATCACAGGAAGGTTTTTTTGGATGCAGCTGAGACCAAAGTTCAGCCCATTTGTGGAAGATGGTAATTCCCAACAGGTTTCCATTTCTTACTAGAAGATAAATTAGCTCAAAAGGCTGCAGAGACATTTCCAGGTTAAGTCACAGCTGCTAAGAGGACTGCCTTGAACAGACGGGTTTGTTCTTTACACCTATATCAATAAAACAAATAGAAAACAGAGGAGGTGATCCAGAAAGTTACAACAATAGCTCAGTGTTTGAAGAAATTGTTCAAAGGAAAGGGACAAAATACTTCTGTTGAATATTTGGTTGTCTGGAGCCAGAAAAGAATGAGAGTAATTACAGAGTCATATTTTTATGTTTTTTAGCAGAACATGGAGACAAATGAAAGATATTGCTCTAAAGTTTAATTTCCTTAAGCAACTCTGAGGACAAACCAGATGTTTAAAAAAGTAACAATAAAAGTGTATGAACATGATGATTTTATTTATGAACGAAGGGATATTACCCTTTTCCATATTCTATAAAATCTCTCAAATTTTTGTCATTCCATTATTTTATAATTACTTCAAAGTCCTCTCACCCCTCTGTCTATATCTCAAATCTGTAAAGTTGGGACCAGAGCTGTTCCTCAAAAAACTCTGAAGAACTTGCCGGTCTGCAGATAGAGAGGGCTACATGAATCCCAAGCCTAATTTTTATAGACTGAAAACTTGATGGTCTTTAAGGGCCTCCCACTGGTCAAGCACAGAACTACAGTGGTACCCCTTAAAGCAAAGCTCCCTTCCCCTTGGATTTAGTGTCTGAGGGTTTTTCACCTCTCCTATCAGACGAGGAGTGCTCAGATAGGACCTGGGCCAAGGTATGGGGAAGACCTCGAGATTATTGGGAAGAGAGATTCTTGTGGGATTATGTGAAAGGAAGTAAAATTTCCACTAGAAAACCACTTTCAGTGCCTATTTAACTTCATTCTATGCTGAGTATCCTGGGGATGGGGTACCTGGTTGTGCCATGTGTTATTTTTCAAATGAGTCATGACTTGGTGCATAGAAAGAGAACTTTTTTAAAAGAACCAATGAAAATTTCAGGGGAAGCAGGCTGAAATGGGCAAAAAGCTAGGGAGAACCAGATAGAATAGAAATAGAGAAGAAGCTTGTGCTTAGCCTGTTCCTCAAGCTTTCCTCTCTAGGACTAGAAATGATCTCTTAACTCAGCCTTGAACTGCCAAGCACTGAGACAGATTTGAAAATATGGTCCTTCTTCACACAGACTAATAATGCCAGCTCTCTTCAGCCATCTGGCAGAGTCCAAATCTGGATCACATCACATCAGACTGACAAATCACCTAGACACATTTTTCTCTTTACATGCTGTTGTTACACTTCTTTGTTCTGTTTCCATTCCCACATAATTCTTCTTAACTTCACTGTCTCATGTTTCTCCTGCTCATGAGGAAGAGCTTTCCTGCAGCAGTTAGCTTGGGTAAGTATCCTTCTATCATCCTACATAGGGAAATCCATCAATGCTTATCCCTGCACTGAGAGATCCAGGGTCTGCAGCTGGCCTGAATGGTCTTGATGATTGTCAGTGTTCAGGCAGCATACAAATCTAACCCACCCTTGCAAAAAAAGTGACATTTCAGCCTCCTTAGAAAGTCCCTGGAGTTTCAATGCTGTGATGTTATTGCCTGTTATGGTGGAGGTTGCCAGGCCTTAGGAGTGACCCCTGAACACTCTCCTTCCTAAAGCACAGGCTGCAGACAGTATTATTCCCAGGCTATGCAGAGCACTCCCTGTTAAGTGAAAAAATGGCAAATCTGGCCTCAGACCTGTCCTGGAAAGCAGTGACACCACTCACTGAAGGAGACTGACTCTCCTGAGAGTGGCTCCCAAAATAATCACTTGGCAGGTAAGAACATGCCTAAGGCTTTACCCACATAGCAAATTTATCTTACACCTCAGTCCAGGCTGTTGAGGTTTAGCTACTTGTTCACCCTTCTCCCAATAAGTCCAGAGACGCAGTGCTTCCTGGCTCACCTTCCTGCACACAGCATGGGTGGAGTGGGACAGCTGGCTGCCTTCCATGGGGAACAGCTCCCAGAATCACTTCCCTACAGCACTAAGCCAGGGAGCCGGGGAGAGCAAGCAGGTAAGTCCTGGCCACCCTCACACTGAATTTTAGGTTGCTCTTCTTGATGTGATCTCAGCTGTCCATTGCCACCTTCGGAGTGATTCCAGGGGCTGACAGCACTATTGTGGGTACAACAGCAGTGAAGCAGGTGCTTCTGCCAAAGCAATTATTGGATAGAGCTAGCCTGGCAAAGCTAGCTAAAAAAAAAACAGCCAGGAAAAAGCATCATTCCATTTCCTAGGTTCTGATAGCTCAAAATTTGCCTCTCGTTCTCTGAAAATAGTAAGTCCTGACAGCCTAGCCCTGGGGCACTCTCTGCTGAGCTATTTATTCATGGGCACCACAGGTAACAAAGAGCCAAGAGCATGAGCTGACTCTTGTCCTGCCTGGATTCCTGAAGACTGTGATAAAAAGTAATAATTTAGTTTAGTGCCAAAGAAAACCCTGTGTTTTCCTCTTTATTTCAAACCATCCTTAATTACCATGTGAAATACACATTCCTTGTGTTCGCCTCCTCCTGCAACAGACTTCCAACATTGTTCAGACCCTGACTGTCTCCTGCTCTCCAGTGACCATAAGGGAAGCTTAGGGTGGCAAACTGAGATCTGCAAGTCCAAAGTGAGACTGAGGCACAGTGATAGAACAGATATAGGTCAACACAGATGGATGAGAAACTGAAAAACCTATCTTGGTGTCTGAGCCAGCTATAGGAAACGAGTTAAATGCTGTAAGTCATCTGAAAATGGGATTGAAAGAGATGGTAATCACAGCAAACAAAATCAGCAGTAGACAAGTATTCCTTTTACTAGCAGAAGAACCTGTGCTGAATTTCATTACATCACACAAATTCAAGAAAGAAACAGCTGATTGTGGGATCCTTAAGCGCTGGCAGCAGAGTGTAACTTAAAATGACCCACCTCCCCAAGGCCAAATCTATGGTTACACTAAATCAGGATAACTCTACTGCCTTCAAAAGTCCACAACTGAACCTCTCTCGGGTTTTTTACGATGAGGTGTTGCTCTCCCCGAGAGTGTAAAAGTCTTTTGCCCAGCACCGAGCTAGAAGGAAAAAACCGAGAGCCGTCTCCTATGCTTCTTCAAGGCTGTTTATTTTTCTCTTATCAGTACAATTTCTTCTCTGACCCACAGAGATCTGTTCAGCAGGTCAGCTCACAGGGAAAGGACCTAGCCCCAAAGGTGACGATTATCTTTATACTACAAACTACGTAATCAGTATTTATAATTCTTCACCAATAACTATTATCTATGTTAGAAGGTTAGATTCTCTTCTAAGCCAACTATAATGTGCCACCTCACTGCAGAAGATGGAGGCAAGGAAGAAGAAGGAAGAAACCCAAAAGCCATGTGCTTCCTCCATCTTGTCATCACTTGCTTACCATCCTAAAATCCACATATATCTAAAATTCTCACCCTGTGATAAAACTATGCACTATTCTACTATTTAATACACACTCCTAAATACTCTGCTTTATTTCAGAGCTTAAAAGCCCTTTTTCCATGAACAAAGGTTAAAAACACTGTTTGTCAGAGATTCTAAAATCTCTCAAACATGCAAAGAGAAATTCGTCATATTTCCAGACTCCAACAAACCTCAACTTCTGTTTCTCTGGGTTTGTCTCTGGTTTCCATCATGAAAGCAATTCAGGCTTATACTATTTATAGACAATCTAGTCCCATGCTATAAAGTCACTTCATGTCTTTCAACTCATTATAGGTACTAAAAAAGCACCTAGGGTCCTTGACATTTAATCTACTGTCATAATAATACTCAAATTGAAGCTGGAGTTGGAAATAGTTAAAATGGGGAAACTCATTTCATAGTTTGTGCCCTTGACTGACTGAGGATAATATTTTATGTTGCCCTGGTAAAGGGCAGGTTAGATCATGCCTTTCATGTTGCTTAAAAACTCTATGTAGAAAATAAAAAGAAAACTCAAATTCTCCTTTCAGACCCATCTCTCTTTTCTGCAGCCATCATTCTTGTTGTGTTCTTCTCTGGCTCATCCCTCACTATCACAGGGATACCAAAAGCTAAGATCTTCATGGCAGCCAGGAGTGCTCCTCAGGTAAGTGTCAGAGACAACCCTGCTCACAGAAGTATTTTTAAATAGGAAGTAAAGGTCCTTCAAAGAAGCTCTAAAGTTTAAGAGACCCCTGATACATGCTTCAAGACAGAGAGAGCTCCCTTCCATGAGCTCCACAGCCTGGTTCACAGGACTTGGCAGGGGCAACCTTCTCCAAGACAGTGTGAAGCCAGGTAAGGAACATGCCATGGAAATTATACAAGTGGAAAAAGTAAGAAGTTACTTAGCAAATACCCTGGAAGGATTCCTGCCTGTCTGAGACAACAATGCAGCTTGTCCTTGCCAGTTGCAGGTTTACCACTCAAGGGAGAGAACACGTAATGGAGCAAAAAAGCGTGACGCTTTCTGCAAGGAGGCTTGAATTTTTACCCCTGTGTCTTCAACCAAACCAAAAGGCAGTTGAATGTAATGCAAAGGTTTTCAGGCTCCCTTTGAACCTGGAAAAACCTCCCAGTAATATCCTGACACCTCTTCAGAGCAAAACCAACCTGACCAGATTGCCACACCAAGAAAACCCCAGCTCACCACCCAGATGGGAAGTGGGGCTGGATTCTTGGGCCAAGGTCCCTTAGCCAGGCACCAGAAGGTTGATGCTGAAAGAGCCAAACTGCCTCTGGGGATGCTGGGGAGGCCCTGGGAAAAGGCAGTGGCTAGGAACTTGCCCCAGGGCTGGTGAGCATTGAGTCTTGCCTTCCCATGCCTGCCTGGCTTCAGAAACGAGGATGCAGCATCTCCTCCAGTGAAAATGTTTCACTGTGTGCAGAAGACACACATTCTGCTGGCATTAATCTTTCAGTCCTCTCACTGAGGACTCTCACTGCCAGTCTAGCTTGAAGGAACTATTACACAGTCTATAAAGTTTAAAAGAATAAGAAAAGCTTAGCTCCCCATTAAATAGGTTGGAACAAAAACTACTCAGTTTATCTCTTCTTCAGCAGCCACACAGACTAGACACATAACAAGAGTCAGAAATGGAACCAGGGTTGCTAGAAAGAAATGAATTTGCAGGAGAAGATGCTCCAAAAGTACAGTGACAGTTTTTTGAAAGAAAAAGAAAATAAAAAAGGAAAAAAAGAAAAGGAAAAGAAAAAGAAGCCTGAGAAATCAAGCTACCAGAAAAAAAAAAAAAAAGTAAATTAAAAAATAATAATTTTAGATAACATTGTTTGTCAGAAATGCATCCTAAGTAGCTTTGGTCCATACTACAGAATCAGAGCAGAGGTATAACAAATCCTGCCCTTGGATTTAAGGGGATCAGGGTGGTTCTAAGTGTTTCTGTTTCCACTGACAGCCCTGATTTTCAGTGTAAGTGCACCACCCTGCAGGAGCAACAAGTCAGAGGTTTAACAGTATGAACTCTTCTCAAAGCTCTGCTTCTGTGTGTGTATCCACAAAAAGATAAGCTCAGCTGCAGCAAATGCTGCTCCCATCTCCACTTCCACCTATCATCATGATTTACCAGGCATAGTTAGATTAGCAACATATGTGAATAACTGGAAAGAATGCTGGCACTTTCTGTCCAGAGTAGAAGTGAGAGGAGATGTACGAAAGTTTGAGTTGTGAATGGACCTACTCAGAAGCTGTTTTGCTTTTCTGCGAAGAGAGATGTATTTAAATTTCAGATGAGGATGAATGACGGAGGAAAGCAGCGCAGATTAGGGAGCCGGGTGGGGCGAGGAGAGCAGGGCAGAGCCCGCTGGGAGCCCTTCGAGGGATGCGGCAGTGCCAGGGGGTGGATGGGCTCACCGCTAATTCTGCTCTCGGGCACAGATCGCTGGCTGATTTACGATCGCAGGAAGGGTTCCGCTCACGGAGGAAAGGCTGGCCCCTTCCATCAGGCGTGTCAGGCTCTGCGAGGGCGCTCGCGTGGTCCTTGTGCACAGTCGGTGAGGAACAACAAGGCTTTGCTCGGAGCTGCCCCTCCGCCTGCTGCCCCCTGAAATCACAAAGGAGCTGCCAGGGTGGCGATGTCATTTGCAGCCGCGGCTTTCAGAGGAGGGGTTATGTCCCAATAGGAGCTGCAGTGAGCCTCAAGGGCCTCCATACCCTTTTGCTAAGGGAAGAAATCCTTAATGACCCTCCTACAAAGTACTCAAGGGCTCAAAGTATTATAAACAGCCGGTGGAAAGCCAAACCACGTAATGATGACAGTGCCCGGAGCCTGCACTTTTTGAAGTGAAAAGCTTGGTATCCATCTGGCCAAAATGGAGCAGGACCTTAGCTGGTGTCCAGACTGCTGGTCATTTAGGTCTGATTAAAGCATCCAGAAGAGAGAAGACATCAAATTAGAGGTTTGTCAGCAATCAGAATTTCAGCCCACATCTGTGTATTAATAACAAATGTGAGCCTTGACACTGATGTCGAACAGCATT
This sequence comes from Certhia americana, assembly GCA_018697195.1. Lineage (NCBI taxonomy): Eukaryota > Metazoa > Chordata > Aves > Passeriformes > Certhiidae > Certhia > Certhia americana. The sequence goes on from CM031857.1 coordinate 100,092,884, forward strand.
AGGTGAATCACTAATCCTTATGAAATTTTGCAGACAAAGGTGCCAGAAGAGAGAAACAACGCAAGCCAAGCCTCTCACTAGAACTCTTGTATTGCAAATCTGGCCACACCTCTGGGCACAGTGAGCAGGATACTGCTGTCACCAGCATCAGTCCCCCCCTTAGATGTCTCCACCCAGGAGCTGGAGCAGAGTCTGCTGCCCGGCTGATGCCACCCCAATTGCAGATGAAGTGGAAGTGGTTCTGCAGCAGCTGGCTGGGTTTCTGGAGGACTGCGCTGCAGGAATGAGGACCCAACATGCTACTGCATCATTTTGAACCAGTGTTGTGAACAGCCTGCTGTTACACAAACAAAGTGGAGATGGTCCTTTTTTTTTTTTTTTTCTCTTTTTTTTTTTTTGATTTAGCATTTTAAGTAAAACGTTTAGAAAACTTGGCACTTTAGGGATTTCCTCATGCTATCATTTCAGCAACATTTTATTTATCTTTTTATAGGGTCTTGATTAAGTTTGAGGACTAGGAAGTGAATTTCAATCTCTTTTTCAAAAAAAAGTCTATATTGTCAGTGTGAAGCACAAATGCAGATGTGGGTGAAAAATTTGTTCGGTGTAGAACAAAAGCTCATCATATGAAAAAAAGATAAAGAATGACTCTGAGTTTCCAATAGGACAGTTTTCCCTCATGCAATGAATTAATGTTTATATTTAGCTCTCTTCTGTTCACTCAGAGTTGTACCAGACAGTAGTATCTGTTTTGAGAATAGGCAAAGGAAAATAAATTTTTTCTCTTAAATTCAGCATCTGATTTTGATTATTCTAGTATCTTTACAGATTGAGACTCTGAAGTCCTTTGTATGGATGACAAAGTGTTCCTGTATGTGATTCTTCTTTAATCAGTGATGAAGTTTGATCTTTCTGACAATACCTCCTATTTTTGAAAAGTGTATTTCTGATGTGCTACATCTAGGATAAATTTAAACTGTTAGTACCCATCTAGGGAGAACAGAATAACTCATTTCATAACAAACATGGTTTTGTTCCTAGTTGTGTTTGTAATGGAATAGGAAACAGTGCTCCTGTTTTCTACTGAGAGTACTTCAAGCTATCCTTCATAATGAAGTACGAGTTTGAGTCACTGCTCCTGTTTTTCCAGCTGGAGAGTCAGCCTACACTGGCCTTGAACACGAAGGTGCATCTACATGGGTACATTTTTTACTCAAAATCATTGCTATAAACCAGAACGAGATAACTGCCAAATAAGCCTGTTTCTGTGTTAATTGAACTATCACATAAAACTCACAGAGACACAGCATTTGAAACAAAGATCACAGAAATGTCAGTTTTCTCCACTGACTCCTTCCAGCCCAGATGGGCTGTTCATGTTGCTAATTGGCCAGCTTGCAATCCAGTGCACTCCTGAGAGGGGAGATGGAAAGGGCATAACAGTGGTGCTTATGGAAAAAAAAAATGCCACTCCTCACATTTCAACTAATCTATAGCTCTACATTTCAATTATCCATTCCAGTAATAGGATGATTGCTTGCATTCAGTAATGAACCAGAAACCAGGAACTTAATGTTCTCATCTGCCAGGCAGTTTTTCTGACTTTTAGACCAATTGACAGCAGCTATAAAAGCATTATAAAGTATGGCATGATTTAACAGATACAGCTTTCATCTACCTCAACGTTGTTCAAAATAGCTTTAGTTAAATATAATTTTCCAAATAGGAGGATGTCAAACTTTATCAGCCAGGGCCCACTACTAAAGAAGCTTTTTTGTGAATACCTCAAACTTGACATATGTTCTTCAGTTTTCTAGTAAATCAAGAGTGCTAAAAATGCCTGTATTTTTCAAAGTTCCGTCAGAAATAGATTTAACTGAATGACACATCTAACATAACTGAAGAATGATACATCATCATAAATGAATCTTCCAGCATTTCAGGTAGGAACACAACAAAATAAAATCATCTATTAAATTTATATATATTTTAATAATGTGTTTGAAAGCATGCTGGAGTTTCAGAAGATCAATGAATTGTTTGGGGATTTGGGGCTTTTTTTAAAGGGCAGTGTTGGCAGTCAGTAAAGACACATGGTCCTATAGATCTCATTTTTGCCTTTTTAGATACATTTGGGTTATAGCAACTCTTCTGAAAATTCTTATTTTCATTTTCATCTTAGATGCCTAAATTCCTTTACCATTCAGACTTTTAAAATCAGATTCTTGCCAGAATTTCAATGAGAATTTTGACTATGGCAATTTTGGAAATTAAAGTCAAAAATGAAACACTCTGAAGACACTTGAGAATTTTCCTGGATAGAGGTTTGGTTGTTTTGTTTTGTTTTGTTGTGTTTTGTTTTGTGTGTGTGTGTGTGTGTGTGTGTGTGTGTGTGTGTGTGTGTGATTTTTGTGTAACTCTAATAACCAAAGGAAGAGCTGTAAGAGGATGCCATGAATTAGTGTAAATCATTACCCAATTACCTTCAATCTCTCTCACACAAAATTTTTTCCCTATTATTTGAATTCATGCTATCTTTACATACAGTATGACTTCCTCTTACTTTACCACACTTCCATAAGTAACTAGTTCCACAAACTACAAGGTTCTCTGATGACTTCTGGATTGTGACAGGGCAGTCACTTCATAATGTGACTGCACATATTACATTGCATGATATTAAAATGGCAGAATATTTCATAATCAAGAGAAGCTCCTTAAAAATATAAAGTCCGGACAAGTGTTGCATTTGTAGGCATATATTTTACTAGATTAACTGAAAAACTGGACAAGCTATTGACTTCCCAAAGCTAAATACAAGTTGAGAAAACTATTCAAAATTCAACTGCACTTAGGCAAGCTGGAACAAACAAAAGCTGGAAGCTGGCATTTGTGTAGCAAAGGCAGAGATGGAGATGATCATCTAGCTATCTCCTAGGAGAAACAGCTAGAAAAATAATTTATACCCTATAAAGGGAGGTTGCAAAACTGACCACAAAACCAATACCTCAGATATAACCACCTTTTTTTCATTACTACTATAAATTTTCATTCCTAGACCTGTCTTTCAGAATTACTTCTAGTTTTCCCTGGCAGAGCAGGGCTGAGAGATTAGAGATGAAGAGGCTGCTTTGCAAGGGGTGTGTCTACTGGCCATGGGGTTTATCTCCTCTATCAAAGGCAGTTGCTGCAGGTTCCATCCTGAGCCCCCACGATGGTTGAGTTTCCTCAGCTGAGCACAGTCCCACATGCTGGGGTGTGCCAGGGTGAGGTCTGGGAGAGCTGGGGCTCTTGCTGCCGTGGTGGTGGCAGTGCTGTGAAAGCCCAGTGCAGGCACAGCCTTGTGAGAGCCAGCACAGTGCAGACCACAGGGAGACACAGCCTTTGCTGAAAGGGAGCACAGCTGCATTGCTGTCTGGGTGACAGCTGAATGTGCAAGTCAGGAAAGGGCACCCTTACACTGAGCACTGAGCACAAGCAGTTCATTGCTGACATTAACCTCCCTCTCTGTCACTTGCCCCTGTCTGACAGGGCACACAGCAGAAATAAAATGCCACAAGGCACAAACTCAGTGGCGGAGAGGCAGACGAAATTTAATTTTCCTGATTTTAGAAACCTTGATGGTAAGCAAGGTGCAAAAAGACCTCCATCACATGGTGGCGGGTGGAAATGAAAGATCTCAGATGATCTGCTCTTTTGGCCATTTCTAATAGCAGATCCCCATTTTATTTAAAAGTGGATTTTCTGAGAACTGGAATAGGCCAGGGACATTGGCAGAAGCCAAATAAAACTAGGTGAATGAGGAGTGGCAGTAATGATTTTTCAGCAGTGACAAATTACTTCAAGTAGGGATAAAAGCAAGAAAATTGGAAGAAATGCTTTGACGCATAGTAAGAGCATACAAATTGTAAGCATCCTTTTGGACATCTCACTGGAAAACTCTGTGTGACAGCAGGTAAAAAAAGGTTGGAAAAAAACTAGTCTGGCTTTCAGTCTGAGACTTGAGAGTGGCTGGAAGATTGGTAAAATGTCAAGACAAAGAGCACTGATATATTGTTTTACAGGCTTAAATGTACTGGCGTGGCTACGGATACAAGCCTGTACAACTCCATGGTATGTCCATTACTCTGCAGCCTCACACACCCACTGTGTCTACTGGTTATTATAGTCCTTCATTTGATTTCAGTTCACTTGTAAGATCTCAAGGTAAAAGCTCTGATCAGGTTTGAAGTATGACTGGGTTTTCCTCTGGATGAAATATCAGACACCTTTTTCTGTAAGTCTTGTAGTTACTTTTAAAAAGAATGTTTGTTTTCAGACTGCATTTGAAGGCTAAAACCTATATTTCTTTTGAATTCAAGATCCTTCTGGTGTTTGGCACCTTGAATCCTTCCAGGGAAGCTAAATACCCTCACAAAGCACACAGGCTGGAACTCCACCAGAAACAGAGCCACACACAACACAAGTGAAAGAGTAATTCCCTACGGCTGGGAAGAAAGGACAGTTCAAATTAAAAAGACTAGAATGTTTCAAATGGAAGAAAGTGACACCACAGGCTCAGGAGATCCCTGGGTGAGAAATGCCTTTTTTTTTATTATCCTACTCCTTTGCACACATAGCACATCTACTGCCTGTATTGAACCACTGCCTTTTAAATTCAGCCCTTATGAAACCTTTGAGGCAGGAAATTCAGGAAGAACCAACAACTTTAATTAGGTATCAAACATATTGCTTTCTTATTATATGATTCCTTTCCTCAGTCATAGTGATTCCCACTTAGAGGAAATATTAATGCATTCTTGTTTTCTAGTTTGGGAAGATTTTGCAAGATCAGCAGCTGTTGTGAAGCCATATACCCCAGGAATTTAGGAAAGGTGAGAAGAGGGAGTTCCTCAAGCAGAGGCACAGTTAGCATTCATGGAAGCACCACAGAAGTTGGTGACAAGTCAAGACATCCTTCATCTCAGATCATCCATTTGGCAGGGCTTAGATGGCCTTCAAGCTGAGAAACATCTCTTGGATGTTTCTGATTAGACCTTTCCTGTGAAGAGGAGGCTGGAAGCCTTGAGGCCCTGGGATCTTAGGCATGAGTTTCACAGTCCCACACCAGCAGCTTTGCTTTCATTGTCAAACACAGGGATTGGCATAAACTGAGAAGAGCCAGTGCTGTGCATGGATGTGTAACTCAGGACAGAGCATCTGGAGACCAGGCACTAGCACAGGCAGGTCCTTGGAAGAGCCCAGAACCCATTCCTGAGCCATTACTGAAAAAATGACAAGCACATGCTGAGTGGGGACACAGAGCAGCCCTTACAGCTGGAACTGAAAACTAAAGAGCAACTGCAAGGAGTGAAGGAAAATCAAGGTTTTTTTTGCTCTGCATCCACAAGCAGTGACTTCCAGCAAAAAATGAAAACAGTCACGTATGTGACAACAGGGAACAGTGAAGTGCAGGACATGTTAATGACCTCGAGAGGCAAATTGAAACTATAGTGTAGAGCTGTAGTGTAGTGCTGATACTGATTTCTGTGTAACAGGGTAAATATGTGGGAAATGCTTTTGATCAGAGGACAAAGCAGAAAACAAGACTGTCTCTTCAGAGGCTGGATAGGGGCTGAATAACCTGCCCTGAAGGGATGACCCAGAACTCACCCACAACACACCAAGAGAGAATGACCATGCAGAGGATACCTGACCAGCAAATGCACTCATGATGATGAGGAGATGAAAAAAAAGTAATTTTAAAGGTTCATAGTAAAGATACTCTAGTCCTCAGGATACCATGCACACACTGAAGCAAATATCACATAGTGAAGCAATTCCCAGCATTTGAAAAAGCCCTCAGACACCAGACTGCACCAAGGGTGCATGAGAAAGGTTGCAAACAGGCACTGGGACTTACTCAGAGGAAATCCTTACAGGCAGAGCTACACTGACTCAGGAAACCTTCAGCCTGAAGCCAAGCGAGCACTTAGTCATCAGAAGTTGGACACAAAACAAAGCAGTGACGAACCTGGAGCCACAGGCACAGTAAGGTAGGAGGTAAAAGCTTCAGAGCTATAGCAGGAAGCCAATAAGAACTCTTGTGCAAACAAATCCAAAATCAGTCTGTGTCTTGTACACCAGACCTTCTGTTTGGGTTTGAAAATGGAGCAAGAAGTTGAAGACATCTGTACTGGGGAGGAGGACCTCTCTGAGCAGCAGAGCTGACACACCACACACTTCTTACCCAGAGGGAAATGGATGATTTTAAGAAAGGAAGGGAGGGAGAGTAAAAAAGAATGCACATGTTATGATGTTTCAAAAATCAAGCAGGCTGCATTGATCCATGTCCACATGAATGTTAGGGGATTGATTTTTCTTTTTTTTTCTTTTTTTTTTTTTAATTGTGAGTCCATTAAAAACCAAACAGCTCATGTAGTAATGCAGTGAGCCATACCTACCTGCCCATCTCTAGCCATAAGGAGGTGTGCCAGGAGTCAGAGGAGCCACATCTGTTATGCATTTTATCAGCCCCTGGAGGGATAATGCTGAAGGCTTTCAGGAGACTCAGTCTGCTACAGTCAGAGATGTCTCAGACAGCAAAAGGCTGGCCTTCAGGTTCCTACATCTATTCACCCCACATTTGCCTTTAAGGTACACTAATGAACATCCTCAGCAGCTTCCTCTATAGCCCAGAGGAAATGACCATGTCAGTCCTCTTCAGCCCAGACAGCCAGATCATTCCAGTATGCAGAATTCCAAGTCATTGGAAGTGTACAAGTCTTTGTGACCCAGTGAGCAGGACAGTTCAGAGAAGACTTCACTCACAGTTTCCTTACTGATTTCCTTCCTTCATCTTCCTGCTTTACCAGCTCTATATTACGGGATTGTCAGGGGAAAAAAAAACATGCTACTCACATAGCCCAACTTTTTCCATCTGTTTGGTCCTTACACGGGCTCATGTGTAAGTTCATCTGCACATCTCCCCACCTTGGTGTGACTCTTTATGCCTATAAACCTTTTATCTGCAACATTTTCTCAGAGTGCCCAAATGCTATTTTGACTGCCCTGCCTCTTCACAGGGTCAAATGGGGTCTACTATCATTAAAAGAAAGTTAAATACAGGTTATTAAGAGATCCAGGTGTCCTTTCACTCCCAACTGGACAGTCTTATATTAATCTCTTTTTGATTTTTTTGAATTGACCTTCTTGGTGAAAAATTAATGACAGATGTGTTTATTCTCCTGCCGTGATCAAACACTGAGAACAGAAAAGTCAACGACAAGCAAAGAAAAATGTATTTCAATATTTACTTTGGAGGTGACAGAAAATTATCAGTGAAGAGTTCTCTTCCAATTAATGTTATCACTGCTATTGCAAACAGTGAATGACAGCAATGTTTTCACATACTGTAAAGCCTGAGTCTAATTGACACTCATGATCAACTCTAAACTTCTATTCCTTGTAAATGATTAGAATAAATGTGACTATGAAAAATCACTAGACCTTCACTAGGCAATGAAACTGTGACTGATGAGCAGCCCATGATACTGCTTGTCACACAGCCTTGATTGCTTTTGGGAGGGGTTAAAAATATTAGTAGATGGCAAAAAAGTGGTGGGTGTCATGCTCAAATTGAGGCAAGGCATTTTATGCAGCACATAAATATTGTGTTCCAAATTCACTTTGAACTGGATATGAGCATTCCCACACAAGTTGCAAAGTGACTGAAAGGACACTGATAACAAAGGGATGGGACAAGTCAGCCAAGGGAAAGTGTTGGGAACTGAAGGGAACCAAGTTAGCCTCTAAGTTATGCATGGCCTCACTGTAGGATGTGGCATGTATTTTCTATTCTTGCCATGCAGAGAGGGGAGGTGAAGGAAGTGTCCCTCTTGCTGTCTTAATCTGCCAGAAGGTAAAGGCTCCTAGGGACTGACTCATTAGAGAGAGAAGAAGAAAAACTCCTGGCCTTAAGCTATATTTAAAAATGAAATATAGCTAATTAAAACATTTCTGTCCAAAAGTCTAAAATTAGCCCATGGAATTCAGAGGTCTAAAAATACAAGCCACTTTCTGTGTAAATATATTAATTTATCTAGTGTAGCATGGTGAGAGCTGCTTTCCTGCAACAGCCATTGTGCTGACAAACAGAGAAACTTCTACTAGAAATGCAACAAGAAACCGGGAATTACATAAAAATGAAAAATTACTGAAAATTATATTAATTTAGCAACAGTGATAAGGTATGAAAATACAGTGAACACTCATGTGACTGTCATGCAGCAGCTCATGAAAGACTCAACTTCAATCTTAGAAATAGTAATACATTTCTCAGGGCACAATGGTCTTGGAAAATGAAACCACAAGTTGAAAGAGTCTTGTGAATTTGCAGGCTATCTCACAGGGAAATGAAAGCCATTATCCTGAAAATATTCATGAACTTGCTGAGCTTTACATATGAGAGTCTTCCTGTATTAATCTTTTCTCTAAAATTATTTAGAGGAATGATACATTTTCAGCCAGGAGCATGTTGAACTATTCATTTTAAATACACAGTCTGATGAATTTAATCTTCCTTTTTTGAATCAGCCATAAACGGATTCTGATTTGTCAGAGAAATTGTTGTCCTGAAGAGTTAGCAAAAAATTTAGAATAGTTTTCTGGCTAATGGCCTATTTCCAAACCACTTGCTTCAGGAGCCTCCTTTTTGTGGGTTGTTACATGCACCTGAATAATACCAATCTCATTCCCTGAAGGATGACTGAAATACTTGGGGTGAGGAAGTAAGGAGCAGCCCTGGTACGGAAAGCTCCTGCTCCTCTCAGTGGCTGGCAGAAAAAGAAGCAGCAGCCAGACAAGGCAGCTCTGGAGACAGAGGTAACAGCCTGCAGTAAAATTGCATTACCACACTACAACTCCTGCAGGAGCCTTCAGTGCAGGGGGATGGGGAGGGAGAAAATGACAACACTGGGTGTCCCTGAAGCAGCCAGGGCAGTGTCCCACATGCTCTGCTCTGGCTTTCACACTGCTTTGGGGGAGGGGGGGGGGGGGGGAAGCTTGTTAATTAATTTGTAATGCAAACGTTTGATTGTGTCTTGCATAAGCAATTCCCTTGCACTCCCCCACCAGTAGTGGCAGTGGGCAGCTTTAAAGCCAAATCGTGGGCAAAACAGTGCTGGCAGAGCAAACAGGTGCTTGTGGCAGACAGCAATCATGCCCTCACTTCTTCCCAAGTACTGCTGTTTAAGCAAGACTCTCTCTTTGTACCCCATTTTCTCAGATGAGTCTGCTCTCTCCACTGCAGATCACTATTATCTGTGAGCAATCACAGGCTGTTTCCTCTCCACCTTCCAGAAGCTCTCTGGACTGTCAGCATTTTAGTCCTAACTTCTTGAGAAACTGAATAAGAAAAACAATACCATGATCATAAACCACTGAGTAAATCACTTGAATGTCCCAAGAATCACTTCATTTTCACAAAAAAACAATTGTCCTACTGAGAAAATCTTCTTGGTGGGACAACTTGATGCTGAGCCCAAATTATATAAATATATAAATAAGTTTTGTATAGTTTATATAAAGCACATGAGTTAAAGTCCGTTGACCAATTCAATGTCTGGTGTGTATTTCTATTTCATTAACAAATTAGTCTGCTGTCTAGGAGAATCAATAAGCAATCTGAGGGCAGAAAGCTCATTATACTCATTAAACTTGGTATGATTTGTGATGAGGAACAAGGCTTCCATTTATCAGAAGCCAGCTGAAAGAAAGCCAGAGCGCTTCAGGAAGATTAGTCAAAATGTCCCAGACACTTAACAACTTCTTAGAGAGCAAAGAAGGGAAGTTTTGAGAGGCTCTCCCCTGTTATTATTATAAGGCTTATTATTGTTCTTGGTTCCATAAGAATGCAGAAGGATCCACATCAACTGCACAGACTGGGGCTCACTAAACCATTTGTTTTGGAACAAGATTTTTTGCAAATCTTTGAATTATTTGAACTGATTTATATATCCTTAAATACTCCTTACTCAGCAAGGCCAACTGCTGGCTCTAAAGAGTACAACTATATTATCTTTATTTTAATTCAGGGAACATTTGGCTTCCTTCAGAAATATTGTGCCTCCTTCTCCATTTTTCTGTAGGAAAACAATGGACACTTACTGAATAATAACTGTTTAAATAAATTGCTTAACTCCCACAAGACCAAAACACTTTAGGACCCGGTAGCAGAGAAATAAGATGTCATTCCTACAGGTACTTATTTCCTTCTATGACTTGGTTACAGGCCTTATGATTGATTTCTTCACTGATTCTGCACACGTGCACAGCACTGTCTCCCTCTGCACTTTGGATAAGCCATTCCTAAGGTGCAGAACTCTTCTTGTGGTTCTGTTTCCCCTTTTTCTTTTCTCTGTAAGGCTTATGCTTTTGGTAGTGCATTATAAAGACAGGCTTTCCTCCTTCAGAAGTGATTAAGCTCTTCAATCACTCTCTACAGTAAAACAGGTCCTAAGGCAAAAAAGTTTGCTTATGTGTGATGTGTTTCCTCATCTCTGCTTTCTCTCATCATGCAAAGCCCTAAGTGTCTCATCCCGATTAACACTGCTGTGAGTAAAATGTTGCCATCCACAGCAACTCTGTCTGTCCATAATCCACAGTCAGAGGACAAAAGCTGACTCAAAAAACCCTTGCAAGTTTGCTTTGCCTACTTTGTATGCCAAATATTATCCCAAGTGCAAAGTGAGAACTGAGGGGAGAGTCAATATCATCTGAATAATATTCCCAGCATTTATGTGTGTGCTGCGGTCTCCCCCCCCC
>CM031857.1:100103786-100285223 GCA_018697195.1 Certhia americana
CCCCCCCCCCCCCCCCCCCCAACACTCCTCCCTCTCCCAAAGCCATCAGAGCAGAGCTCTGAGGTTTGGGCCAGCAGGACCCTCATTCCTAAAAGAGAATGAGAAGGCTGTTCTGGCTAAGGACATCTTGTATTTGAGAAATATTTCACTGTGAGACGTCCTCAGGATTTTTCCGTCTTCACCTCTGAGGTCAAATGGGTCACCAATGGAGCTAACAAGGTGGAGGGAGAAGCTGGGCTCCCACCCAAAGTCCACCAAAGGGGATTATTTGCACAGGGGACTCAAGGGTTTCAAATAGTCTCACCCAGCACTCTGCTGAACACAAGATTACCTCAAGCCCCAGCAATGTCTGGGTAAGAGAAGAGTATTCGACTCTTAAACTTACCTCATTTGATCTAAAGTTCACCTTCAAATACAACATACAAAGTTAACAGGATGAAAAGTGTGAGCTTAAAACAATAGGGAGAAAATTGCCACTATGAGACCAAAATACTCCTAAAACTTGCACCTTGCAACACCTGAAACATTTCTCCTTGACACTGTTTTTCTGGTTTAGCTGGGATTTGTGAGATAGAAATCACCTGCTGTATTTCAGCAAAGTTGTCAATAAAGCCTCCAAAGTACTTCTGTACTGTTAAATACATTTTGATTCTAAAAAGAAATATCTCTTTGTGTCTTTTGGAAAATCACCCCAGTGTTTCATCAGAAGAAACCAAGTCTAAATAAGTGCAATTATTCTTTAGCAGATAATGAGGAAAATCTTTCTCGCTAGTACAAACTGAAAAGCCCAGTCTAAAGAATGAGACTGAGTGGGCTGGAGCAGTTAGAAGAGGTGGCTTTTACTGGAAGATCAAAGCCTGCTGAGTGGATTGCTTCAGGATATTCCTCCATCTCAGCAATGCCTGTTTACACCCTCACCTCAGAGTAGTGGACATTTTACAGTGACCACCCATGGGCCTGAAGCAGCTGAACCTTTGCACAGCTTCAGAGGCCAACCCAGCACTGAGAGCAGTGCTGAATCCAGTTCTGCCTGATGTATTTTGTGCTTATTTTATGGTACTTTACAGAACATTTCCAAAGAGTTCTGCTTTCAATAGGTAGGATTTGTTGCAATGTATTACCTTGCTACCATGCATTAGAGTGATTTTGATCGAAGATCTGACTCATAACTTTACACTACAGGAACAGGCTGGGATTTACTGGAACTGAACAATATCAATAAACAGCAACAGTCAAACAGGCTCTGTGGTTTGGCTCATTTAGCATGCTGGCTTTATTAAATCTGGCATAGGCAACATTATGCATCATGCAAGGGCTATTTGGTAGAATTTGTCAGGTTTTAAAGAAATGCTTACAGAAATCTCCAAGAATAAAGAGATTAGAAACATTTCCTACATAAACAGTGGTGATCTTTTCACTAAAGGACGTCCAGAACTCTGGCATGCTGCAGAAATCTGAATGGTCCTTCCAGACCTACTAGGTTTCATTGTGTTTTTAATACATTCCTATTCTGACAGAAAATCTGAATTTTCCCACTCTGAGAAATTTACAATTTTAACTGAAAAAATGTCAATTTTCTCCATCTCAGTAAAAATCCTAGTTTTCAGGGTGAGGTGGAGCTAAAACCATCAATGGAAAGCTATGGCACAGAGCACTTCTCACATCACAGAAAAACTTCAGCAGACAAAGCAAAAGAGGAAGAGTTGGTCAAGAAGGGAGAGGATATTTCTGCACATTTCCACAAAATAAGCTGTTGCACTGAAGGGTGGATTCACTAATCATGGTACCTCACTAAACTTGAATTTACCCAGGCAGACACTTGAATATAATCAGGTTTTCTGTCTACAAAGCAAAATATTACTGCAGAGATGTGGTGGACTTCACACTAAAAAGTTAACAGACCTTGGAGAACCTCCAGATGTGAATAACAAATATAAAATGAGGTTTTACTCCATGTTTACAAAGAGGGAACTGCGAAAGGTGCCTGGCTGACAGTGAGGGTCAGAAGCACAACCATCAGGAGTTGGTTGTTTCACAGATGCACCAAAAAGAGAAGACAAAGCAAACACTTCCTCAGAACCACATAAAGGCAGCCAGTGTACAGGATCCATCATTCTTCTTTCTCAGCAAAATTCCCTGGTCAGACCTGCCAGAGCTGCTTGCCTAACCTGTAGCTATAAGTTTAAATTTGTCTTTATGCTAAAAAATTCTCATCACTTTTTTTTTTGTTTCTTTCTCAGTTGTTTTGCTATATTTTTTTCAATATCTCTCTGCAAATAGGTGAAGAAGTGAACAAGGATAGTACTGTGGTTTTGCAGAGCAGCTACTCATGTGCCATGGCCTTGCCCTCAAATCCACAGTCAGGTATAGACAACAGCAGGGTGACCTGTCCTGATTGTCTTGAACAGGAGAGCCTGGAGACACAGGGGGCAGGGAGAAGTGCAGAGCCTGAACAGCATGCCACAGGGTAGAGACTGTCCTCACATCAGAGGGTGGGTGACACACATTTCTGGTCAGTGTAATGAGAGTCCCAGCCCAACAGCTGTGAGCACCAATGCAATAGTAGTGGAAAGTCTGGTGAAGAAGTAAACAGAGCACCAGGAAGCGATGATCAGCTTTCAGGCTGCATCCCTGAGAGCCTGCTGAGGGACCACTCAGATGGAGGTGCTCACTCCTGCAGACAGAGCCAGAGGGACAGATGTTGTTTGCTGAGTGCCTAAAGCAGTGGAGGTCTCACTTGGGTCATCTGCTCTTGCTGAGTGGCACTGCTTGCTCCAGCAACTCACAAATGCAACAGGGCTTGATGCTAAGCCCAGAGTCTCTCATCTCACACCCTGTTAGACCCACTTGCATCTCACCCCTGTGAGATCCACCTGGATTTCACTCTGCTCAAGCTGCTTTCAAACCCATTGGCACTACTTGGCACTTGCGAAATTAATTTTAAACCAGAACTGCTCCTGCCAGAAGTAGATGTCATCAGCTGTGTGATGAGTGCTCATCATGTCCATCTGGTAGTACCCAAAATATAACCAATTACTGGTTATACAGTTTTCTCATGTATGACAATCTACACAATGTGAGATAAAGTTGAATTCAGCACAGGGGACAGTCCCCACTCAAGCAGGAAAGGGACCAAGGGGACCAGAGGCCATCCAGAGAGCCCTGCCAAGCTGCACATCTGATTTCATGAGCGTGGAGCCTCTGCTGCCCCTGCAGAACAAGTGGAGAGGCCTTCAGGCAGAGACAGAGACACAGAGAGAGCAGGGTGGGAGCAGCATTCTGTGGGGGTTACAGCCAGGAGACAGCAGCCACAGAAGGACAGACATTCCAACTGATAGGGATCTCAGGAGTTCTCTTCTTGTGAGGCTTCAGAAGGGATTTTATCATGGGGAAATCAAGTGTGTTGTCACAGTGTCACTGAGAAGCTGAGATGGGAATAAATAAGCTGGTTAGATGTCTGTGGAGTGAGTAGCCTGGAAACAACATTCACTCAGGGAGTAGACATGCATGAACTGACCAGCTCTGCTGACATCCAATCTCACAGCCTGTTCACAGGGCATCCTTCTATGTAAACATAATGCAAGATATGCTGCTGGAAAATAAACTTACTTTGATCTAAAGTTAAAGTACTTGTGAAAAATTGCTGCCTGGGTTTCCCAGTCTAAGTTCTATGCATCAGCATATAGTGAGCCAACACTGAGAAAGTTATTCTGTTATTATATCAGAGAAAATAAAATACATAAGAAATATGCTTTAGTGATACGCCTTACAAGCAAGTAGTGAGAAATATCTCATGTAGGTTTCTTGGAATACCTGCTAAGCAGGTGTCATGAAAGACTAAGATTCCACAGAGCACTTGTACTGTTGAATGTCCATGTCCTTAAACTCCCTGAGAGCAGATAAATAACAAGAGATACATCACTTGCCACTTTTTATCCAACTGCACAATAGATATTACAATTGCTTTGGTAAATGAACTGAGAATTTCACTTAAGTAGAACTTCCTTGAGCATGTTTGTGATCTCCATTCATTTTTAAGAGCCTCTCGCAGCATCCCTCATGTCCCTGTGACAGACCTCCATCGCCTCCAAAGAGGAATTACAGAAGCTCCTTAGAGATTCTGAGCTGAGACAGCAAGCAGCTCCCTTTTACTGGGAGCAAAAACTTAGATCCAAATCTAAACTGATAACTGCATTATTATATCTTGCACTGGTTTCAGTGGAGCTCATCAAACATGATGGAGATCATCTAAAGAAAAGAATTTACATTGGTGGCAAGAGGAGAATTGAAAAAAAAAAAAAAAAAAGAAAAGAGAGAGACATAGAAAGTAAACATAGTAAGTAAAGGAAGGAAAAAAGAAAATCAGTGTTCAGTATTGGTTTTGACAGGTTTTTGGTGGAGGCACCAGACCTGCTCTCCAACATGAGTTTTGCTTTGGAATCCACTACTGGATCTTGAACATTTTCATTAAAAGCGTGAGCCTCCAACAATCCTTTTCTGAGTTCTGTGACCACGACAGCGTTGCAGCTTAAAGCATAAAATCTCTTTGCTGTGTTATTTTGGCGGAGAAATGCAGACTGCACAACCATGAAATTCAGCTGGTGTTATAGTTTTGGGCACTTGTTTGCCTTTCAGCACACAAAGCCCTTTTATTCTGATACCTGTCATTAGCTGCTGTCCTACCTTTTCTCCCCTTTATCTGACTGTATTTATAAATATATTTCTATATATTTACTTCTGTTTCCACAGTCATCACTTGGTTTGTTTTACCAATTTAAGTCTGTAAGTTTTGCCCAACAAAAACATTTGAAATGTGGCTCTGGTAAGAATGTATCTGTTTTCTCAATGCAGCAAAGACCTAAAACTCTTACATAGAACAGCTGTGTGTGTTAGATTCCTTGGTTTGGACAACGCTTTGAACACACTCAATTTACGTTTCATTTCATAGATTTGCTCATGCCTGAAAAAGAAATAACCTGATAAATTATTTGCAGTTGCTGCCAGTTTAAGCAACATCTGAAATACTTTGTTGATGAGTGGAAGATTTCAGATTATTTTTGGTACCTTGACATACTGGAAAATAACTGACAGCCTCTGGCATCTTGGAGATAAGCAGTATCTGCTGCCATAGGGTAGTGGACTGTGTCTCATGAGTAAAATAGACTCTGGCTGTAGCTTTGGGAGAGAAAACCTGATATTTTTTTTCTAGCAATTGTGTTGTTAACACATTTTTATTTTCTTTTGACTCAGCCTTTAGATGATTATTTTCTTCTCTTTTTTGCTACTGATCTTTTCCTTTGGCATGCTGGGCATCATCACCCAGTCTATTTGGAAGCATGACTGAAAAGTAAGGTGACCAGGAACAAAAGGGAATTCAAATACATGAAATATTTGTGTGGGTCTAGTGTCTCTTCCCTCCCTCCATCACTCTGGAAAGAGGAAGAGGCATCCCCCTCTCCAGCTGCTGAGAGAGCCCCGTGGCACTGTGTCAGCCCAGGGCCACTGTGCAAGAGCTGAGCACCCCTCAGGAGGGGGTTGTCCCACCATGGATGTGTGGAGACACTGCAGCATTTACCCTCACCCTGCAGGAACCAGCAAGGGGCTGCTGCCAGGGCTCACCAGAGTGGGAAACACGATGAACCACCTGAGACTGCCAGGGATGCTCTCTGTCCAGAGCTTCCTCTGATGCTCTGAGCTATTTAGCAACTAGCTGTAAAACATGGAGCCCACTTTTTGGCTGAAAAAAATCTGCCAGGAAAACGGGAAGCAAATTAAGAACACCTTTCAGAGCAGACTGTGTCTACTGTATTGCTGATAATAATAATGACACATCAGATGAAATGTCTTAACACAGGAGGAAAATGAAAACGGGCATCTGCACCCTCCTAAATTGCTTTCTTATCCTGTTCTTTAGTACACCCATATCTATGCACTGCTGCTGTGTACTTGACACAGGGGAAGCCTCTGGGCACTTTAAGTCACAAAAGAATTACAGGCAAGTATGCATGTAAGTCTGTCAGATGGAAAAAACAATCACAGGCATTCACTGGTTTCAAACTGTTAACTTAGGGACAGGAAATCAGTTTCAATAAAACCTTTCTGGAGATGTCAGCTCAGAATGATAAACACACACACACACACACACACACACACACACACACACACACACACATATATATATATATATATATATATATATATATATATATCTTTGAAGGGAATCCACAGCACTATCTCATTAGAAAACATTTTTTTTTTCCAAATCTGAAACTAAAACAAGCAGAAAAGCATGGTCAGTGAGTAACTATCTATACTACAGAAACATGCAAAAAACCTCTCAGAATGAAGCCTCACATGTTGAAGCTCATTTGACAGATGCACTTGGTCCCAAAGAAAGAAGTCATTCAGATGTTATTCAGAGAGTGTAATAGTTTCAATGTTCACACTTGTAAAAGCTGTTTTTCACATATCTTTTCATGTTGTGGGCACTCTCACAGCGATCAGTGCAGGAGTTGTCTCCTGAGCACGTCCCTTTTGAAATGTTTTGAGCCCACAAGACACAGCACAGCACAATGCAGATGAACCACGGTAGCAGCTTACCAGTCAGGCAGCCACAAGCTCCCTGCACATATTTTAAAGGTGCCAAGCTGTATAGGTGTGGCTGGTGGGTGCATTTCACAGGCACATCCAACCCAGAGCTCAGTGACAACGTGGGCCCAGTAAGAGAATGAGATTTGGCACAGAGCTGGAGACACCTTCCCATAATCACATGTTGCCTTCCAGAAAGGTTGTCTGGGCATAACCCATCCTTTACTCAGGCAAACTGAAAATTTTCCCCACTCTATCTTTTTAGGTCTCAGGGAAGACATACTTGCGTTGTTCCCTATCTTGAGTATGTTTTGTATTTTAAGCTCATTTTTAAACCCAAGGGAGACTGAAAGATGAGCATATTCACAAAGGCTTCCTTGAATAATAACATCCCTGGGGAACTCTTTCTGATTTTTTGGAAGACAAGAAGCTTGTCTCTTGTCACATCCTGAAAACTGAGATCACATAAGTAACAGCACAATGAAGGGGCTGTAAAGACTGAGATAACTCTGGTTTGAGCTAATATTATTACTCTGACACAGTACTTGTAATTGTCTCTCGGGGGGGTGTTTTAATTAAAAGGGGGAAAAATAAGTTTCTTCTCAACTACAGCTTCCTTCTACTTCTCATCAAATAAAATGTAGATGATGCAGGATAATTATTCTCATTAGTTTGAGTGGTTTGTGCTCAAAGCATTTGTGATAATATCTTGCTTTACTCTTTGTCTTTTTATTACCTGTAGGATACTGTAGAATATCAGGCTGATGCTGAACTGCATCAGTGCAGGCAGCCTTGGGGGCTCATATCTTAATATATATTTTGACATCTTATCAATCTCTAAATTTAATATACTGATTTATGTGCCAGCATTATGATGAGCTCCCTATGGTTTCTGAACTGTGTGTTATTTGGATGTACAAGGTCAACAGCAGCTTCTGCAGATCAGTTCTCTCTGGTCTCTGCCAGAAGCTGATAGGAGGCAAATCTTTTGTGCTTCCCTGGAAAATAAGCTGCAGATTTTCTTTAGGGGGGAAAAAAAGGCATTGTACACAAAAGAGGAAAATAATGTGACTAGTGGAGAATGGGATAAAGAAATGAAAATGAAGGTAGAGTTGCATGGTCCTGAATCTTCAGAATAATCATATTTCATCCTCCAAGAATATCATTCCAGATAAAAGCATGAGATGAATGTCACCAGCTTTCCAGATCAGGACTCCTGGAAGGAAAATAATGAGACAGAAAATATTTTACATTTATATGAAAGAGTTCTGACAAATAACACTTGTGATTTCTTAGTGTCCCCAAGTAAAGGAAATAGGTGATAAAGTAGGCAGTGAAGAAAGATACATTTCTTTTTTCTATCCTCAGTGTTTGAAATTCCAAATCCATTTGGCAGAGCTGCCCTTTTATTTCTTGTTTGCATCAGTATAGTCACTGCTTGAAAAGAAAGGTATTTTACAAAATTTTCTAATCTTCTGTGATATTTTTTTTAATTTAAAAATTGTTCAGGTATTTTAACTGTTTTCAAGTCTGTTTTTTTTTCTTCTTTTGATGGTGTATTCTGATACTTCAGGCTTTCCTTTGGAATTGCAATGAAGACTTACAGTAATCATTGAAGCATCTTGTTAATTGCTGTCTGTTGGCTGATCGTGGGTTATGACTCAGCAAATTTTGTTGGAAAGTACTTTGTCATAATCTGACAAGATAAATTAATTAGTGTAAAACTCCACTGTGCATTCATTAATGCCACTGTACCTCGGACCTTTGACATAGCTGGTGCTACATAATTTACACAATTGGCAAGGAGCACAGTGAGACCAGTGTTTATTTCCATTGAACTTTCACTTCTGAAACACATGTGCTTTTTAAAAAAGAGATTAACTGACTCTCTAATATTGTTAAGGTGATGTATCCCCAGTTGCTCAAGTAGTCAGTGTTCACATACCTTTTTGGTCTGTCTGCAGAGCCTAAAGTTTATTGTGCAAAAAGATTTTCTTTCTGGTGGTTAAATCTTTCAGGTGTTTTACAGCCTCTCACTGTCACTGATTTAGAGCATTTCTAGTTTTCCTTGCAAACCATGTGTCCCTGCTACATAAATGTGAAAGGCTACAGATAGGCAAGCAGAGTCTGTGGTAGGTGATTTTATGATGCAGATGAACTAAGAATATTTTCATTTCAGAAATATGGAGCTGTTGAGAGCATTAGGGATGGTTGTAGTGATGAACTCTAATCTGGAAGTAAGTGTGTGGAAATATGGTTTTGTGTCTAAAGAAGAGGGACTGAAGCCATAGGAAGCAATAACTACAATTCCTTTAATACTCCTCCGATGAAACCATCTATGATATCATGTGGTCTAGGAGGAGGAGTACTGGATAAAGCCCAGCCCACAGTGCATGGTGTAGATGCACACAGAGGTCCTGATGCTGATTTTGCTGGAGTCCATAAATAAATTCTTACTAACTTTAGTTGGTCAGAAAATCTTTTCACTCTTTTCTACAAAGAATGGATATAGTAATTACTAACTTGTAGAAAAATCAAAGTCCTAACACGAACTTCTGTTCCCATTTTGTGCTCTGTCCAGTTTGTTTTTAGGGTCTAAGGCATAATCAGAAATCAGCCCTCCACCACAATTCAGCAGCAGTCACTATTATCTCCTCATTATTATGGACCTGTATTTCATACACCCAGAAAAATATCGATTCCCTAAAAATTACTTTTATCTTGGTATTATGCCGCTGACAGCAAGAAGAATAATCTATATCTGAAATAAAATTGTGGTGGTTTTTTTTCCCTGGTTGCCAATACATGAGTGAATCAGAAGCAACACAAAAGAGTTGTGGACCATAATCACCTAGGTTGTTGTTGTTGTTTTCCCTCAGCATTCAGCCAAGAAGAAAAGTGTGGGTGTCTCTTTCCTGATCTTGCCTTTTAGTCACTTCACTCCTGAGAGCAGCTTCTACCCTCTTTCTCCTGGGGTGGCTGCACAGCCTATGACTGGGCGCAGGGGCCACTGCAGCACAGGCAGTAAATGGTCCTGGTTTGGGATCTTACCTGGAACTGAGGTCCTCAAAACTGAGAGGTCAAATCTTTACCTTATTCTGCTGTTAAAATTTTATATCATTTTAACCTCTTTTTACTGAGGCACCTGTCTTATAAGATGATCATTATAATGCACCGTTCAGACAGCCATTTGCAGTTCTCTGAAAAATTACTAAGTGCAAGCTTTCCTTCTGTATTCCCTGTTTGCTTGTCTCACCCATCTCTTTAATTTGTACGTAACGCTCATATTTTTAATATGAAAGGTGCTCTGAGTCAGTGCAAGGACTTCCATCAGTTTAGCACAATGGGAATGAAACAGTGAACCCATTGTGATACAGCTAAATATTTCAAAAAAAGTACCAGAAAAGGAAAAGCAGAAACTGTGTGCATATTACTTACAATTAGCCCAGCACCTGCAAAACAGCTTTTGAAACTTTGGAAGGTAAGATTTCAGTGGAGAATAGGAAAACAAGAAAAAAGGAGGAGAAAATACCCTTCCTCAAAGAGCATAATGGTATGAACAGTGAGTATCTGTAACAGGAACTGGAAAGTGCTATATCGGAATATGCAGGCTCAAGGTAGAAGGAAAGACATGCTTTTAATAAAAGCTCAATGTATACTCTTTACAAAGCTCATAGGAAGTTTTAAATGTTTTTAACAAACCAAAAGTCTAAGTGAAATTGAGCTCAAAACAGGAAGTTCAGGTCAAGAGGTATGTAGCATGTAACACAAGGATTGATATTTGCTGCTTTCACAACAGTGCAAAGGCAAAAGAAAGCAAGTGTAGTAGAAGATGCAATGCCTTTTATTGCTTAACTGTTCCACTTTTGAACAGACAATGTGCCCAGAAATCTTGTCTGGGGGGTTTTTAGGGGGTTTTTTGTTTGGTTTTTTCGGGGTTTTTTTGTTTGTTTGGTTGGTTGGTTGGTTGGTTGGTTTGTGCTCTGGTTTGTTGGTTAGTTAGGGTGTTGGGTTGGGGTTTTTTTGCAATATAAGAAATTTGGATCTCAGTCTGGGCAAAGTGCAATTGCTGGAGTTTCACATAATTGTATTAATCCATTCAACAGTTTGAGAGGAAAAAAACAGTATTCCAGTAGGGCAGATCTAGATGAGGGGAAAAGAAACAAGGTATAAGGTCACTTCTCTCTATGGGACTGAGATAGGTAATCAGCATCTACATAAAGCTGGTAGTCTCATGGTGACTGAGCTTCTTTTTTGATGAATTGTGTTTGATTTGCCACTTAGTACTCCCTGAAGACCAGAGAGGAGTGGAGGTTTAGATACAAAAAGGAATAAGCTAATTGCACAAACCATGGTAATTTCTGAAGTGTAAGTGCACTAAAGTAGATCTGTCATATTATAGGAACAGCTGGTAAAACAGTGACTCATGGATTGGTCACTTTCAAGCATCCCTAACTGGACATTTAAGTGTGTATTTTCTTAAGAGTATTAGTGCCAAAAAAGGCTGAGAATCATCCAAATGAATGTCAGAAATGTGTGAGAAGTGACCATCCATTGATACCAACGGTACATCTCTGAAAAGGTGACTGGTGCCTACATCTTTGCTGGAACTAAATAGAATTTAAAGTATGAATCTCTATTCCAAGTTTTTATGCATCTGAAGACCTACCAACACCTGCCCTTCATTGTGCAAGAGGATGTGCTCTGCTGAATCTAGGCCAGAATATCTAGAACTACCCTTATTCCTCAGACATTTGCCAAACCTCTGTCATCTCTTCAATTTCATTTCAATGCTAACTAAAGATGCTTTATTTTGCTTTGAGATTTTTACTCATTTTAAACAGAATGAAAAGTACGCTGAATTTAGTAGATATGTGCTTAGGATACTCTATTTGTACTGGCAGTGGCTATTAGAGCTGTGCCTATCATACATGATGTGCTATTGTAATTTAATGGAAAAGATTTAAAAATTTGTTATTTACATGTTGGAAAGATTTTGTTTGATTGTTTTTTCTAAATGACAGGTTACAGTCCAAATCAAACTGAAGGGCATCGTCACACCCATGTGTTATTTTGACTTCACATATGGATGCAGCCCATTGCTTTTTTTCCAGTTGGGTAACTGATGATTGTCAATAATATTGGGAGCTTTATCCAGTAATAATGCTAATCCAATGCTAATAGTAAAATCCCATATATTAAAAAAAAAAAAAAAAAAAAAAAATAAAGAAAGTAAGAAAGTAATTCAGATTCTGCTTAGAGAATGAACAAATTACTTCCTAAATGAAATTAACTCTGAGCCATCCCATCCTCTTGCAAAGTATTTTGGGTGCATTTTCACATTTTCACTTTGTGCTATCACTATTGAAGTGATAATTAACTGAACAGACTACCTGAAAAAAAAAACAAACATGTTAGCATTAATGCATTAAGGCTGTAAAAAAATGCTGCCAATACATAGGCACATTTAAAACAAACCTGTCTTTTCATTCCACTAAGATTCATGATACACCACATACTTAGCAATGAAGCACAGTTAGTCCTTACAGTGCACAACTTTGCAAAGTATCTTTTTAAAGGACAACAGAACAATGTTTCCTATTGAAACATAACATTTCTAGCCATTTCACCACTATCACAAGGCAGAAACATGATTACCTAGGCAACAAAAAGTGCCTAAGCAAATTGCAAACCTAAGTCCTGTAGAAAATTACTGAATTGATTAATTCTGTAAAGTTGAGTAAACATCCAATAAACTTGCCTCACCTAGCAATAAAATTAAATTCTTCATAAGAATGAACAATATCTATAGGAGAAGCTGATAGAAATCTAGACTAAGTTAAAAGATAAAAAAAAGTTAAAGTATTATAAACTATGACACATTGTAAGCAAGAACAATCTTTCTGAACTGTGTGTGAATCCACTAAATCCTTCTTATCTCTGATTTCCAGTGAAAGAATGCCAAGGTAAGTCATAAATTTCTTATTCAGAGGGATCATCCCAGTAATTCAATCTACATTTTAAAGGAGGCTGAAATAGCTATCAAGCTATGGCTTTTGAATCATTTGTGCATACACACAGAACAGGGACAAGAGCTGTCTTCCTTGTACTGTTATATCACACAAAACATGCATGCTCACTTTCCCCACTCCAAGCTCCAAGGGAAAGAGAAATAATAGAAGGAAAATGCTAAAATAATTATTTTAATGGCTAGAGAACAAGAAAATTTGGCTGAGATCTTTAAAACTCTGAGACAGATATCAAAGTCATAAACAGGCTTTCCACTCTGTCCTTGCATTAAAGACAGAGCAGAACCTACCTATCACCAAATTAGATCATTGGCTTTTGAGGCTCTTTCTCAAGGATGAGCTTGTCCTTAACTACTTCCTGGACACCTAAAGCTTCTTGCTTTCATATCAGAGAGACTATTGAAAGTTTTGTCTGGTGTTTAAACCAGGAAACAGCATTTAGACCACTCAATTCAATATGGTTGCAGATTACTGCAGCACAGCCCTGACATGATGCATTTAATTTTATTTATTTAAAAATAGAAATACATGCATTTATTTTTGATTTATTTTAGATTTTTTTCCCCATGTTTAAATAGTTCTCTTTTTTTACTTGCATTTTATGTCTATAGTAAGAGATATCCTAGGATTTCACTGCACTGATTTTGTTTATGTCAATTTTCTGGCACAGAAAATGAAACCCAAAACTGCAGCTTGTCTAGAAGCCAAGAAAAGGTGGAAATGTGGTAAAGTGCATTATTTTCAGGGCTGATGTCAGTTTCTTTTGGTGCCATGAGAATCAAGTCCAAAGTGTCAGTCCCAAGTTGCCCTCCCTCCCTCCAGGAACCGAAGAGCAACAGAAAGTGCTAATACCCAATGTAAAGGACCTGCCACTGAAACACTGAGTAGCTTCTACCCAAGAACATGGAAGATTTGCATTTTTTGGCACACGAAAAACTAGTTTTTTTCCATTTGCCAACACAATCAGTTGGTTTTACATGCAAAGTATGATTCAAAGGTGCCTCACATGACACTGGATGGCCTGAGCAGCTTTCCCAGCAGTGACTGTTACCTCAATATTTTGCAACAACACATAAAGTGGGCTTTTACAATGAGTGCAGGCCCATCTGTCTGTGGCTCATGATCAAAGAAGAAAACAGAAAAGTAAATCAGAACAAGGAGTTCAAACTTGAAGCCAAGTTTAACAGAAACTCCTTCCTTTAAACATCCTATAGATCCTTCTGTCCCATACACAAATTATTTGCTGAATTTGCAGTCGCTCCTGCAATTCTCTTCCAAAAACACATTGCCAAGTAGTCTCCATTTCCAAGCTATTCTCTCTTGCATGCCCTCCAAAGAATTAGAGAAACACACACAATCATTTTAAAGAACAATGAATTAAGTAAAAACTGTCAACTTTACTACATAATTGCATTGAATCCATGCAATTATGTGCAAGAATAATTTAATTCCTGTTACTGATTCATTCTGGAGTTAGAATTACACAGTATTAAGGATAATCTTTCATACTTAGAATAATTAATTGGTCTCAATATATTTTTGGGGCGATAATTTAGGCAGGAAAGCACAAATTGCTCAGTGGTTAGATGGTGTACATTTTCCCTAGGCAGTATGTGATGATGTGAGGCTTTCTACAGGATCACCACCGCACACTAAATTAGCCCTGGAGCACCTTTATGGTGTGGTCCCCATGCTTTATTGGTCAAGGACTTTGTGTGGCTGCCAGAGGGTTGAATTTTCTTTGCTTGTACCTTCACTCAGTAGAAATAGAAGAAAGGGAGGTTTGGTCCTTTTCTGGGGCAGGTCCACATTCTTCCTTCCATCAGCCCTGTGGATGTTTTCAGGATGTTTTCCTGTTCAACTGTGGATGGATGTTCATTCCCAAGTAATAGTGGTGGGGAAACAGTATGGAAAGGCATGGTTTCTGATCTGCACACTGATATAATCAATTGCAGTCTTTGTGGACCTGGGAGAAACATTTAAGCACAAAGGTATCCCTCTCCAGCTCACACAGCTTGGATTGTGTGATTGGTATGTGTCAGCCACCACCACACAGCTCACCACTGAAAGAGCTTCCTCAGACTTTTCTTCAGAATTTTGTTTTTACATCAATAGACACAAATTTACCTAATAGGTTCCTAGTTCCTTAAAAAAAAAAAAAAAAAAAAAAAAAAAGGAGAGAGAGAAGAAGTTCATTTGAAGGAACAAACTGGGTTAATGAAAAGAAGGGAAATACAAGTAATTTGCTACTTGCTGCCAAAAAAAATTATTTTGGACCCAAGATACAAGATAAATGGTGATCAAATTTGATTTGTGAGGGCAGTCATTTACTCAGTCATTTACTCAGTCAGTGTGACTGAGAACCAAAAAAATCCCCGGCAGATCCCTCATATAATGCCAATAGAATGGAGGAGCAAAACTAACTAAGATGAATCAATAGGATAGGAACAAAGTATTGTATCTACTTATATAGTCCTACACTTTCTATTAAAAAAAATAGAGCCCATAAAGAAAAAGAAAATCCAAACAGAAGTTAGTCTTTGCTTGCATCAGAAGTGTCATGTGTGGGATCTGTTCCATATGCATCACACTGATGTATTTTTGCTTAAAGAAATTTCCAAAAGTCCCTCTTAAGTCTTCACATCCCCATTTATTAACCTTATTTTATTTTTTCATGCAAGGAAAGTTTTTTCCTCCTGACAAGGTTCTTTTTTTGTTTAACTTCCATTTTCCATTTATCAGAAAGATTTTTCTTGAATATTCATATTTTTGTCTCAGAGGAATGGACAAAAAGGGAATGGCAGTGTAGTGGCTGTTTAAAGACAAGGACATAAGGAGGAAGACTAGGAGGCACAGGCAGAAAAGAGACCTTGCAGTGTGCAGACAATTTTGAGACATTTTGAGCAACTGTCAGTGAGGAAAACCCTATCAGCTGTTTGTATTTCTGGGTCACAAAGGTCAGAAAAACAGCAAAAGCTTTTCTTTCAGGAAAACATAATTCAAAATATTAACCATTTGAAAGTATGGGAGTGATCAGCTGTAGCAAGTGAACACATAAGAAATTTAGCAAGTGGTGCATGAAACTTATTTTTCCCATATTTTATCAAATTACAATCTTTCCAAGGCACTGCTGCTACAGGAATGAGGGTTTTGGCAGTCAGTTCTTTTGGAAATGTTAAAAGTATGTTTGACTTCTCCAAGGCCTGATTCTTTTTTCAAGTATTTGAGCTACAAAGCTAGCAGTTTAATGTCCAAAGTACCTTGAAGGATCATTGTCTTTTCTGTGCGGCAGTGCATTAGAAGTGCTGCAGGATTAGTGGGACATCAGAAGGATTTGCTGTGTCACTTTTACAAAGCACAAAGGCCCAGTGCAGCACTGTGATGAGAATTTCAGAGCCAGATGCCTGGGAATGCACATGGGAGAGATCCCAGATCCTGCAGGCAGAGTGGGAGCTGGCAGCTTGCAGAAGTACAGATATCACTTTCCTTGGACCTGCTGCTGGGCAGTCAGCAAGAGAGAGGGGTGGTATATTAGTAGGCCAAAGAGGCATCTATTACTGATTCCATCTGTTGATTTTAATTCACAAATAACTCCCCTCTGTCCAGCCCATCAGTCCTACTCCTCTCGTCACCCCTTCTCACCTCTGAGACCAGAGTACCTTTTCCCAACTTGCCCACCCTCTGCAGTGAGGTGGTACCTGCTGGAAAAAAGTGTCTGAACAGTGCCTAGCAGAGAAGCTGAGTGTTAAAGGCTCCTGCCTCTGCTGAGCATACAGCTTACAACATCACTGTGCCTTCACCCTTGTTAATCCCTCCACCCACCGCTTTTGGAGTAAAATGAGTTGTCTTTGTTTCTTCTGGGAGAGCAGATGGGAGAGGGAGGTACTCAATGGTCAAGTTCTTTTCTGTTCTTTTTGTCTGTTCCTTTACCTCCACCTGTACCCTCAGTCTCTTATTTTCTTTCTCCTCTCAGAAATGGCTGGGCCCAGACAGAGTTTTGGGACAGTTATTGCATTAAAGCCATAATTAAAATCTCTTTCATTACCATCACTGATCTGAGAGTATCATTAAATGAATAGGATAGGTACCTTTAGCCTTTACAATAACAATAAAAGATAACTGCCCATGACCATATGTGTCAAATAATATTAACAGAATGTACAATTCAGTAATGAGAGTTAATTCAGTTCTCAATGGCCCTGAGGTACTAGTGTAATTTAACATTCAGATATTGGACAGGATTCTCTAAACCATCATTCCTTGGTGCACTCCTCCCTGCACCTGGAGCACCATCTTCTCCAGCTGCAGGGCTCAGGTGCAAAGCAGATGTCCAGGGATGGGAGCAAGTTCCCATAGATAACAGCTGGTGATGGCCTCCCTGTGCTTCTGCATTTAGGATATTAAAACATCTAAAGCCTTCTTGGGAAGTTGGTTAGATCCCAGAAGCTGTAGTCATGGCCCAAAAATTATTGAAACAATTCTCTGCTGCTAAACCTGTCTCATCTTGCAGAGACAGAAAGGAACCCACTCTGCCTCTGCTTCAGCTCCTGCATGCAGTGGGGAGCAGGCAAACCCTGCCCCAAAGCTGTTCACACTGTGATGACACTGTGCCAGCAGTTCTGCCCTGGGGATGCCATCTGATGCTTTGCACCCCTGTGTGCTGCTCAGCCCTTGCTGGCACATCAGTCTGCAGGACTGAATCCTCCACAACAGCTCAGATGCCACTGGATGCTGCTCCCAGCATTCCCATGGCATTCTTCCCCATCATTCACATCTATCCACCTTCTAACCTCTCTGATCAGCCTTCCAAAAATGATGCACCAAGTTACCTCTGGCAAAAGGGTAGCTCTTGTGGGAGTCAGTGAGAACAGGAGGAGCAGCTTTCCCACTGGAGTTGCTTTCTGTCCCACAGAGAGCAGGTTGAGAAGCAGCTGATGGACTGGAGCATCATCCAGGTTGCCAACTGCAGTACTGGTCAGATCTCTTCCTGGAGACACTGCTCAATATCACAGGAGCAGGGTCCCTCAGCAAAGAGCTCAGTAGCCAATTCCTGTTCTTTCGATTGTCCTCAAGAAAGAATTAATATCCAGCCAGGAAACTAAACTGTCATCAAATTTTCTGCTGTAAATCCCAGGGCATCCACTAAAGATTGCATGCATGCACTGTTTCAGAGATAGTTTCATCACCTTTGTCATCTGGAGACAGCATGAGTGTTAAGAAGCAAAAAAGTAGGGACCAGAAACAAATAGAAAATAATTGACAGGGGAGTGTGCCTGACAAAACTTCACCAACAGATGTGACTTCTGTTTCAGCTGGTGCCATGAAGTCTTTGTCCTCTGCTCTTGGTCACATTTTGTAGAAAACTTCCCTGTGGTCAGTAGCTGTGTAGCTCTTCTGAATCATGTCACATAGCTGGTAACATATTTTTTATCATTTCTCATGAAGGCCATAATATCTCAAAAAGGATCTTGAAGAATGAGGAAATATGCAGAGAGGAGAAGCAAGTTTGATCACTTCTCTGGAAAGAAAACAAGACCATATAGAAAGAGACCAATATCCTTCAAATAGGTAAATATATAGCAGAGAGAAATTTAAAATGGAATGGGAGAAATGGGTGATAAAGGAATAATTGAGACCTGAGAGCCCGCCAATGAAAGCATCACATAACAGAGAGATTGAAACTGTCACAAGATCAAATTATCCAACATTTGGATATTAAATTTAATATCAATACCAATTCACTTAAATTTGTGAGCTCATTGCTGCATAAAAATATGGAAACAATATGTAAAAACAATTAGACAAATTCATAGTAGAAAGAGGCTTCATAATAAAAACCCCACACCTTCTGACTGAGAAGCCCCTGGCTGCAAGCTGTGGATAAGAGATCCTGCCGGGGCAGCATGAATGCAAACTTACTCTGTGCACCCAGCTGCTGTCTGAGAGCTTTTCATTTTGCCTGATGGTGGCTGCTGGGAGGCACAGAGGATTCTGGGCCACATGAGACCTGTAAACACTTTGACACATATATGTCATCAGTACAGCTCTGGACTGGCCAAAGACAGCTGGAGTAGAGTGACTGCCATGAGTCTGAGCTGAGGAAGGAGGCAAATGATGAGAGCATCCATTCTAGAGGCAACCCAGTGGGCAAGGTGATGGTGACACTTCAGCAAGTGATACCTCCACACTTCCCAGAGCTGGGGGAGATTTTCTCCACCTCTGACTGAGGACTGAGCACTGACAGCACAGCTGAACCCTGTATGACTGATGAGTACAGTTTATGTGATGTCATGTATAATGCAATGACAACTCTTTATCACTTTTAATGTATTCCAGTCCACTCTGGTATAGTTCAAAACCAAATACAGCAAAATGTTCAGTTTAAGGGAGACATGAAATTGAGATGTATGGAGTAAAAACACATCCTTCTTGCCTCATTGCAAGAGGTAAGAAAAATTCAAGTTCTTTCCTTGGGCGGGAATTAAAATGTAGTTTATAGAGCAGGAAAACTGCATACTATTGAATAACTGTAAGGCAGGTGAGGTAATCATTAGCAGATTCTATTATGCTGCCTTCTCCCAAAATTAAAGTGACTTCCATATAATTTAGAATGAATTAAGAAAGTATTTCCTGACTACACCTTTCCTAATGATGCAGTGGATGGTGTTTCTGTTCACTCCTGCTTTGTCCTGTAGTGAAACATGCCAGGAAGAAAATTAGCAAGCTGTTCTCATTAGCCATTTTGAACAGTGTATCCCACCCTCACAACAGGTAACTGGCAGGTAGGCTGGGAAATGTAATCAGCTTTGAGCCCATTATGAACAGGTTTGACGAATTGTTACTCCACAAATTATATCTGCCTGACAAAGTACCTGGCATGGGTGTCTGTGCATTCCTGTCAAGAGGCAGCTTTGCTGTAAGGAATTTAGAACTGGTTTCAGAAGGAACTCAGCTGCCAGCATTTTCTTTTGGCACCCCTGGGAATCATCCCAGTTTGGAGTCTTTTACAAAGCTACAAAATCCCCTAAATTCTCATTTCTGAAAAAGTGCTGCAGCTTTCTGGGGAAGGCAGGCTCTGAGCAGCCAAAAAAAAAAAAAAAGAAAAAGCACATCTACACTTGCACAGTCCTCTCCTTCCCTTCCCATGCTGTACCACTCACTGCTGACTTGTGGATGCCCTTTGTGCCTCTCCAGGGAGCTGTGTTTCCCCACAAGGCAACACTGCCATTCATGTTGTGATGCAGCGTGCTGTGACCCAAACTGCAGCTCCTGTACTCCAGAAATAGCATCCTGCCTCTGGGAGAGGTCAGCCATGGCTGACTGCTTCTTGTCAGCTATATCTGCTGTGGAGATTTCCAAACATGCCCTGCCTGATTGCTCATTGCCTTTCTCCTCTTCGGGAATCCTCTCTCAAGAGTCCCTGCATTACCACCCCACACTGCTGCCCCAGGGCAGGAGACAACATCCCAACAGAGCTGACACCCTGCACACTTCTAGCCCTGAAGAATCCTGCATGTGAGTGAAGTTTCCATAAATCACCCATGGGGAAGTTCCTAGGTGTCCCCTGCTCTAGATTTGTGCCCCAAGATAGTTATAAAACTTGGGATTTGAGACACATCCGTGTGCTACAGGCAACATCTAAGAGGGTTCTTAAGAATGCAAACATACCCAGGCTCAGAGCAAGGGTCTTTTTGTCTAATAGCAGCTTTCTGAAAGATTCTTAAGAATAGACTGTAAAAACCAGCCCTCTGCCCTTACAATTCCCCCCTCTATAAACCAACATTTTAAGGAGTTCTTGAGGTTGTATACTCATGTGTACATACTCACTGTATGTAATAGCTCTTTTCTCCATGAGCTTACCCAAGTCCCTTCATATTCATTTTTCTTTTTTGGATAAATGCATTAATCTTTTGACAGTGAGGGGGGAATGTTGTACCAGAGGGCTGGAGCTCAGCTGGGGACCTACAGCACCATTTCTTCCCAGACATGTCCTCCCTCCCTACCTCTTGAGCTCATCTCATGATCAAGCCCAGTGCTCTGCTGTAGTAGCCAACCACTCCTGATCCTCCTTTTCCCAGCTCTCTGGGGAGAGCAGCAAGGGCAGCAGGTGAGGGTGTGCAGTGAGCCCTGTGCAGGGGGAGTGGGTATTGCTCTCACTAATCACTGAGACTGTTGTTTATGTGGTCCATCTGGTCTGAGACACAAATATAAATGCCTGAGGAGATCAAGCGTATGGACCACTCACCAGGGAGTGGGAACAGAGATTAAATGCCCCATATTCTCCCGAGGACCTCCTCTCCAGAGTTCCCCTCCTTCACCTTCCCCAAGCCATGCCTGTCCTGCCCTGCTGCTGACCAAGCCCTGGTGTCCCTCTTTTCCCCTGGAGCTTCATGGCCCTCCCAAACAGGCTGGGTTGGCCCTGGGGCATGGCAGGGCTGAAAGTGCAGATGAGGACAGTTCTGTGACACTGTGAACTCTGCAGGAGTTCTGACAACTCCCAGCAGGTCCTGATTTTGCTGCTGACATCGTGGTACAGCTGGTCCAACCCTGACTGATGCTGTGTGCTCTCCCCTTATTTCTCCTAATGGATGTGTCGTGTCGGGGCTGCTCATCTACCAGCTTTGGCTGCTCTTCTATTTGGTAGACAACTAATTTTCCAGAAATGTTATCCCAGCAATGTCCATGAGCCTAGATGTCACGTTATTTTTTTTTAATTACAAAGTTAACATGATTTACCAAGATATATATTAAGTATCACAAATCCTTCCCTTGATGAAGACTGCATTTCTCTTTAATGCTTTATGTGGAGCCTAAGGTTATACTAGAGCAAATCTTTTTATGAGAGGATCTTGTTTTGGATGATTTACTAACAGAAAAATGTCAAGAAAATCCCACTCTCCACAAGCATTACACAGTAGTTCCTACATGTGTGTGCTTTGAGAAAAGTCTACTCTCTATAATCTGAACCACAGCTTTTGCAATTTTGTTTAGCTGGAGTAGTAACAACCACCTCTGAAGCACGTCAGATCCAGAGTTATACAGACAGTAGAAATGGACACAGCAATTCCATTAAAAATAATAATAGACAACATGTGAAGGTTACCAGTGAAAATAATATATTGGACCTGTAAGAAAAGGAAAAGACAAGATATGAATAAGAGTGTTCTGGGAGGACATTTAGACAATCATAGAATAAAAATAGTTGGATGAAGAAAGCCCTCCAAGAAATGGAGCTGGCAAAAGAAAGACATATTTTGAAGCAGCAACAAAAGAGTGAATTATGCCTGTGAGCTGAGAAGCTGAATGACAGTGCAAAGGTCAATGGGATGGTAGACAATAGCAAGAGAGAAAGTTAAGAGGTGTTTTGTCATTTACTAACTTGGCTATGAGAAGGAAAATTTGAGTGAAAAAGAAAGAAAGAAAGAAAGAAAGAAAGAAAGAAAGAAAGAAAGAAAGAAAAAGAAAGAAAAACAAAAAGAAAAAAGAAAAGAAAGAAAGAAAGATAAGGATAGAAAGGAAACAAAAAAACAAACAAAACAAAACAAAAAAGGGAGGGTGGGGGGGAGTAGAGGGGCGAGCGCGTTGTCCCCTGACGCACTAAGGATGCCAACCAAGAAGAATAGGAAGGAATAGGAAATGGGAATAAACAGCACTACAGGCATCAGGAACCAGAAAGTTTTGCAAAACTAGAAGTATAGTAATATAAAATCAGAGTGTCCTTTCTTTTCTCTGAGGCACAAGAACAATTTGATTATATGAGGGTTTTGAGAAACATACAAAAAGAGATTTTGCAGGATAAGAAATGTTTCTTTTACAGCTTGAGAAAAATGCACATTCCTGAAAAAATCAGGGAAGAAAATATTGTTGCTGGTGAGACAAGTGGGAGTGAAAAGAGAAAAATATCTGTATTTGCGATAACCATACATTTTAGAAACTAACATTTATACTTCAAGACGTATGGGAAAATCAATGAGAAATAGTATGGATGCTATATCAAAGACAAATTAATAATTTGAGTTTTCCATTAGAAAATCTGATGCTTGAATGTAAACCATATTTCTGAGGGCTACACAGCACACAGAGATAATGAAAATATTTTCTCTGAAACCCAAAAATGTCTTTAAACATAGATTCTAGAGAAATAAGAAAGACAGATATAGATGTACTTGAAAATTGGAAATTCCCTAAATCCTCCATTACTTTCAAGCAGTAGTTTTAATTTCCAAGCAGGTTGTAGATTTTTGCTTTCCTCTGATGCAAAGTAATAAATTGTTCAGCTCAGATTTCACAACAATTCCCAAGGCAGGACCCATAGGAAGGGCATGCAAACACCTTTGGAAGCAGAAGACAATGAGCTGCTCATTGTGTGGCTGCTACTTCACTAAAAGCTGCAGACTGTGTTTCAGGGTGATGTATCCCTCCAGATTCTCAGGGAATTTGGAACACAAGCCTCTCCCCAAAGCAAGGCACTGCCAGCTTGCTGCTGGTCACACCTGTAGCTCTGTCAGGGCAGGTGCCCATAGTCAGGTCATGCTGTGGCCTGAGCCAGCTCTCAAGATGCTGCCATCCAGGGAGGCATCCTTTCCTTTCCTACCAAAACATGTGAAAACAGTGAGAAAGAGATGAATAATGGTTTTGAATATCTTTTGTTCTGAAACAATAGTTCTTTATTTACGTGCATACGGAAACTTCAGTGACAGCAGCCATGGTTTACAAAGAGAAATGGACTGCAAGATGATGTTAAAGTTTAAAACACCTCACCACAAGGAAGAAGAGATCTCACATATTCCAGAGTGAGGATCTGCTGTTTTCTACAGGATGTGCCTAGGTGAGTGAATATGGTTCCCAGCAGCTATCTCCTACAGCTTTCTCTGATCAAGAGGAAAAGGGTGACTCCCATGTTCTTGTCTCCCCAAGAAATAGCATCCAGGTCTCACAGATCCTGCAGCCCCAGGGCCTCTTACTGGACCCCTGTGGCAAGCATGAGTGAAAACCTCTGGTGATGCCCAACTCTGTAAAAATGGATTAAGATAGGACTGCACCAGGTAGCTGAATCACTCCAGAAGCACTTGTTGTTTGCCCAAGAGCAGTTTTTTCTCTCCTTAAAGAGTCATGAGTCACCTGTGGGTGTCTGAACCAGCTAATCTTCTAAATTTGCAGAACTCCTGGCTGTAGCCAGTGAATTTTAAGAAATTGTTGAAGTTCCGGCAAACCTCAATCTGCACATTCCCCATGCATGCTGTGATTAGCTTATTACAAAACTGTATGAATCATTGAAATAATCCCATGTACTGAGGAAAGGAATTTGGTACCTCTGTTCCACCCCTGTTGAGCAGTATACCTCTGCCTGCTCCGATTTACAGCCTCTTTTCTGACTGAAAACAAATTTACATATGTCCAGACTCTCCATTTTCCTCTAAGCAGAAGAAAGATGACTCATTAAATCCATTGTCTTCACTAATGAGATGAGTACTCATGAAGTTTCTGATCATACTCAAAAAAATACTTCTGAGTGCAGATATTTAGAAACTGCACTTATCTGAACAACTTTAATCCTGTTTGTCAGACCCTTTAACCAATCATTATTATTCTAGGGGATTGAGCTACCAGCCTGGAGGATGCTGCGTGTGAGGGAGCAGCGTGCCCCTGTCTTTGCAAACCAGGAGCTCAGCCCTGATAGGGCATCCCTGTGCATCCCTGTGGTCTGTGGTACCAGCAGCCTGTCAGAAGTGCTGTAGGGATCTGAAAACACTGTCAGTGACATGCTGAGTACTCAAATTTGTCTTTGTTTTATGTTGCTTAAGATAAAAACCTTTGCCATCTTTTCAATAGACTGCTGTCAGTCAATTAACTGCTGAGGCTATCTAAGCTTTCAAACAGTGCTGACATTTTCATTATTTGGCAAACTTGCCCTTCATTATCCACTTTGCCTCCCATCCAGGCTCCATAAGGCCTGAGATTTACCCTAAGCAACAGCTATTTGAATACATATCTCAGTGCAACAAATCTTTTAATCTCAAGAGATCAAATAACAGAATGCTTGAACAGCAATAATTCAGCTGAAGATTGGATTGCCACATGCTTGCACCACCCTAATGAGGAACAGCAGATCAACAGGAGGCAGATTCTATTTCCCAGTTCTCTTTCTTTAATCTACCGACCAGGGGTGGAACTATAAAAAAGGAACCACAGCTCAACAGGCAGGGAGGCACCCTTTTAACACTTTCTCCAGGCTCAAGTTTTTACAGACACATGACATTTTCCTGCTTTTACTGGTTTGCAGACATAAGGATTGAAACATAATAATAGTCATCAACACTTGCAAATGGTGTGAGGACTCTCATCTTGACTTTTGGAAAGCAATAATAAAGAAACTTGTTGACATTTTTTCCCCTTATTCTTACATGAAGCTACACTCCTTTTCTGTTTTTAGTTTCCTCCTATGAAATAGTCATTAAGACCCAAATTACAGGCACTCTCAAATGTATGTGAGCAGCAGACAGAGAGAAAACACAACCTTGTCATTTACATGATGTAAGTGCAAAACCTTGTCATAATTCTTTTGCTATGATAAGCTAGAGGAAAGGCATGAAAATTTGAATTCACATGCCTTAAGGAATACATTTCAACTTTCTGATGCCTTTACCATGAATGAAGTTGTTGATATTTTTCTAACAGAATGACTTTTTTTAAAGAAGATTTGAAGGGGAAAAAGACTTCCAGTGGAAATACATTAATTTGAAGGAAAACTTGGTTTGCTCTTTTCTGTTTTGTTTTCTCATAATAACACATAACTTCCATTAAACAAAGGTTAAAAAGCTTCAATGAAATGCTATAGATTATTTTTTTTTGTAAAGAAAATCCACAATTTCAACTTCTATTTAGACAAAAAAGAGCATGGCACAAATTCCCAACATTTCTCTGGGGGCAGATTTTACAGGCTCCTTCTGGAATGGCAGTAATCTGTGTGAACAACTTGCAATATGTGCAGTGACTGGCAAGAGAAAGCAGAACTTGGCAGGTTTCAAGCCCAGGCACAAGCCTCAGATGCAGACCTGCAGCTCCCACTTCCATCATCCTGCTGCTGTCTGCAGGCCAGGCCTGGGGAGGATTTCACCCAGTGCCCTGCCTCCCACAGCTGGGGGTGCCAGCACCCTTCCTATTGTAATATCACCCTGCTCCTGGATCTATGCTAAGATTTTGAACTGCTGTTTATAGAAGCTCTTTCATGTCTTTTCTTGCAGTCAGAGTCTTTCATATCCTCTAAACAGACAGCAGGAATTTGCCCAATATACATAAGCTTTACAATCTAGTCTCCTCTGGATTAAATTTATTTGCTTTTCTTTGCAGAAGTCTCCATATATGACTGAAAGTTTGCAAAGCTCAGATGCTTTTTCTTTTTCTTCTTCTTTCATTTACAGGGGACTGCATGGCCTTCAAATGCAATACAGAAGGGCGTTTCTCACATTGGTCTTCTACCGACTGATAACAAGTATAGGGAAGCAGAAAAAGTACAACACTGTGAGAAAAATCACTCACTCCAACAGATCCAAATAACCAGGAAACATATTTTCATTTGCAATGTGACTACGAGCCTGCAGAGGGTAAGGGAGCAATGTTCTCTCTCCCAAGAGGAAAAGGCACCCCTTTTTCCACAACACCACAAGAGCTCTGTTGATATCAAATCTGAGACATGACAGAAAATTTCTGCTAGCTAAAAACTACAGTGAAAGGGTTGTTGAATACTGATGTGCACCAGATGCTAATGTGTATCCTAAACAAACAGGGAGTGCCCAATTTCAGATATCAAATATTGGCTGTAGAATACAGAAGGTATGGATAGTGTGAATCCAAATTGAAACTAAGCCTCAAGACAAAATACCTCACACAACTTCAGGACTAAAGAAATGCACCTTTGTATGCAAAGCCATATTAATTGAAATTGCAAGTCTAATCAAAGAGTCATTACTAGTCCAGTTCTGATTATTGTCCAAATTATATAATTATTACAGGAAGATAAGGAACAGATTTTCAGGACGGAATGGCAGGACTGGCAAGGTGATGCAATATGACTCTACTTAAGGTAAAGGTTTTACTTTGGCTCTTTAAGGATCCCTTTAGGGATATTGCATTTGAGAGGCTGCGGGTAAATTAAGCTAGAGGCAAAAGAAAGAAGATGTTGTTATTGGTGTTCTCTATCAATCATCCGGCCAAGAGTTAGTTATTCTACAGGCCTTCTGGAAAAAACTCTTGATTCATAACCCTAATCCTTATGGGACATTTCAATGTCCCACACCTCACCTGGGAATACCCTATTGTTACTGTGGGGACAAGTAAGCAGGGAATTCCCTAAAGGTTTTTTACTATAATTTCTTTTCACAATTAGTCAGGGAGCCAGCTGGGAAAGGTGCCCTCCTGGACTTGTCTTTTTTAAATCAAGAAGGGCTCATAGGAGATGCCAGATGAACAGAGCAATCATGCTTCCACTGTTCATCCACCCAATATGAGTAACTTGGAATACAGCTTGAAGTCTATAGGATGATGTCATGCTGGTCTTACAGACAAGGTTATTTAGCCTTTGCATAATGACACCTTTTGTCTGGCAGCATGAAAAGTTTCACTTCACCAGCTGCAGAGGATTTCAGTCCATCAGCTGGTGTGCCACCCAGCTCAGTACAAAGAGAGAACTGACATTATCCTTCTTTCATCTCCTGCTCAGTCTTGATAGTCACTCCTGGGATTCCTCATGCTGCTCTCAGTCTATGGCTTTCTTCCCCTGGGAATACTAGTATAGAAGAGACAAGACAAGTGATGCTGTTGAATACCAGAAGTAACTCTGTTCTGCAGGACCTCTTCATTGGGAGCCAAGGCCTTTTCTGCCTTTCCTACTGCCATGCTGGGGAGGAAGTTGGGGCTGCATGGGAGACTGGGAGGAGACACAGCCAGGACAGGTGACCCCAGCTGACCAAAAGGATGTTCCAGACCATCTGACATCATGCTCAGTACATAAAGTGGGGGGAAGAAGGAGGAAAGGGAGTGTTTGGAGAGATGGAGTTTGTCATCCCAAATCACCATTACACATGGCTGAGCCCTGCTTTCCTGGAGATGGCTGAACACCTGCTTGCCCATGGGAAGTGGTGAATGAATTCCTGGTTTTGTTTTGCTTGTGTGCCTGGTTTTTGCCCTCCCTATTAAGCTATCTTTACCTCAATGCATGACTTTTCCAGCTTTAACCCTTCCCATTCTCTCCCCCTTCCCGCTGGTGGGACGGAGTGAGCAGCTGCATGGGGTTTGGCTGCTGGCTGACCAAGCTGAGAGGACACAGAGAGGGCAAGGACACTTCCCTCTCTGCAGTGGCCAATCCAGATGGAGAGATTCAGAAGCACAGGATGCTCTCCATGGCTTGCAGCATGGAGTGACTAAACTGGCATCACATTCAGAGTAGTCAGCTCTGTAATCATGCTACAATCCAACTTCCACTGAGAATATGCAGTTCTAGCACCAGGACAAAGCTACCATGTCCAAGAACATTGGGTCTAGTGTTTGGAATATTTTTTTCTCATGATAGAATAACAAAATAAGTATATCTAGAAAAGCCATAGCCAATAAGCAAAAAGTGACTACAGAACTCATTGTTTAGGTGAAAATAGTAGTCACTACCTTGTTTATAAGAGAATTCCCCAGTCCCTCAGTATTTATGATGTATGTCAGAGTTCACTAATAAAACTTTACATTTCATAAATTTTGAACAGTATTTTCACTGGCCACAATATTACACAATTATAACTTTCACAAATAACATAATCATTTAATTCTTCAAATTGCTTTTGCTTTTCTTTTCTGTAGGGAATGCTGATAAATGCACTCAGAAATCAACCTATCTAGGCTTCACTTTTTTTGTTTTTTAATATTATTCAGGAAATATTTTTTTCTGGACAGTACAAAGGATTTGTGTAGGCTAAACAAACAATGCCAGTGAAGTTATCAGAAGGCATTCTTCTCACCCCAATACGAACAGCTTCTGGTGCATTCAACTCACATTCCATTGCATCTCCTTCATTTGCAATATGGTGATAGAGAAAGGGAATTAATTTCATATCACTTCAAGCCTTTGCTGTCGCTAAGCAATCGGTAATGTTTGATGCCCTTCTCCTTGAGTGGTTAAGTTTTACTGGCAGTAGTAAAATGTTATTATCTTCATTCTGCTGTAGTTCTAGGCTATACCTGCTCTCCCAAACATACCAATAGCATAAAAACTACTTACCGAAGAAATTTCAAACACATATATACATTAAAATTATTTATTAGATTCAGCAATTCTTTTTCCCCTACAGCAACAAATATGGCCTTTAGAAACTAGTATTTTATGAAGAATAAGCTAT
Organism: Certhia americana; assembly: GCA_018697195.1. Lineage (NCBI taxonomy): Eukaryota > Metazoa > Chordata > Aves > Passeriformes > Certhiidae > Certhia > Certhia americana. The sequence goes on from CM031857.1 coordinate 100,132,786, forward strand.
CCATTCAAATAGAAAGAATTCCTTTGCCCAATTATATTTTTTGCCCATTTGAAATCCATTTTCAGGCTTTATTATCCAATAAATACCAGGTCACTATTTATTTGTTCAGGCAGAGTACTACATCAGCATTCCTGGACCTCTGTCTCACTATTGAACCCTGCTTATATAAGATGAGCATTTTTCTTTAGACACAGATGTCAACCTAAATTGATGAGATTCTCTCACTCCTAATAATTGGTATGAAATTTCTCAACAGTTCCTGCACAGAAATTCACAGCCTATGCTGTAATGAGCCATTCAGCTTCACATGAAAAGCTAGCAAGAAAATCACCTTCTCCAAAACTAAAGTGCCATATTAACATCTGCAAAACATGGTATTGTATCAAAGAGAATGAGAATATTTTCTAAGGCACTGAGCACAGAAGCCCATACACAACCCTGTGTGTGCAGCCCTTTGCCTCTTCTCTGGAATGACATGAAAAGCAGCATTTAAAGTTGCTTATTAAACATTTTAACAGAAGAACAAGTCAAAACTGTTCAAGATTGCACAGGGTCTATACACAGCCCTGGAGTTGAGATCTTGGTTCATTTTTTCCTCAGAGTATCATTGTCTTCAATTTGGTTTTCCTATTTTGCTTTGCTATTGTAATGTATTGTGCTGCTCTCTTGGGAAACTGCTTGTCAATACTGCTATGATCAGCTGGGGAGGATATCACCTGCAAAACAGAAATTCAAGAGGCTGTATGGTCCCTGTTCACACTGATAAAGAATCAACATTGTCAGATCAGTCAGCATTGTCCAGTCACTTCTTGAAATTTTCTGATGAGACGTACGCCATAGTCTCCCATGTCTCTGTCACTATATACCTACAGATTCGATTTTTTTTTTCTAAAATCAGACTTGCATCTTCTTTTGTGTAATTAAACTGAACACTTCTTGCCATCTGTGGAAAACAACTGAACATGGAAAGCAATTAGTTGCTATGCTTTTTTTATGTTACATTTCGAAATGTGTATTAGAAATCTGTTTTGATGTTCACCACATTTATCCTCCCTGCCTAAGACTAATCAAAGACAGCACCTTCAACATATCCCTCAGCAGTAACATCTTCAAGTCATCCCTCTTATTAATGCCACCTTTCAGCTTTTGTCATGTTCTGGCTCACCCACACCTTTCAAAGGGATTGAAAAGTCCAGGTGGGAAAAGGCCAAACGCCAGAGAATCAAACAGAAGCTTCCTGTTTGGTTGCTAATTTTTTTTTCAGAAAGGCTCCCCTTCAAGGCAGTGGGCACAGTTCAGTCACCAGCACAGAGGTATCTACTATCATTTGAACTTTCTTACAGATCTCCCCAGGTGACAGATGCTGCTCCACAGGACACAACTCTACATTGGCTGTGTATTCCCTTATCCCAGGAAGATTCCTTGGGGCATCAAAAGCAGCAAAAGTGACCCCATGCTCAGGTAACTCAATTGATTTCTCTCTGTCTGCTTACAGAGCTGGACAAAAAGTGATCTTCCACAATACAAGTCAGCATCAGTTTACTTCATTCATTTTAGAAATCCTTGTGCCTTTGTAGACCAGACAGATTTCTACTGCCTCATGTAATGAAGGTTTATGCTTCCTGAGGATCTGTGGGTGCAAGAAGTATGATTGCCTGCTCTTCTCCAATAATCAGTGAGTTCACTTTTAAGTTAATTTATATTTTTATTTTTATGACTTACTCTCTGCCTAACTGCTTTGTTGTTGTATGACTCATTCCACAGGCTCTAAATATTGTTAATAGTACCAAAGAGTGGTATCCACCCCCAAAACAGACTTCCATGTAAGTTTTACTGTAGGAACTGGGTGTAAAAATGAGACTTTGCTCTTCATTTGACTGATCCTCTGTTCTTCCAATTATGCTTATACCATGTTCCTTGCAATCTATGTAGCTATACAAGGATATATATATGGCCTTCCTAATCTCCTTTTGCAGTTAACAAAAGAAGACAGACCGTCCAGACTCTAGGATTGTCAATGCAGAAAATGCAAAGGGCCAGGAAGGAATTTTATACACTGAACCTTTGAGCATTTATAATTTTCTTTATCCCTTGATATGCTTTTATTGTTGCAATTAATTCACTTAATTATGCCTAGTCCAGATAATAGCAGAATCCCTCCCTTAAACAGTTGTTGCACTTCAGGACACAGATCTTTTACCTCACTATAGAAACATGACTCAGATGATCTAAAACACAGCCCTCCAACTGTCTTATGCACAGAAACTGAAACAACACATGAAACAGTAACCCCAGCTGTGGAGCAGAGGAGCATCCACATGGGTCGAGCATAAACCCAGGGCAAAGTGCTGTGCAGGTCAGGTAGGACTAACCTGCACGAACAGTGGGAACATTGCAGATATGAGCCAGGGAAATCCTTTACCTAACCTCATAAATGAAAATTTATCAACTTCCCCAATAGAGGCGTCTTAGGACAACAATGGGTTTATTTTAGGAGTCACTGTGTACCCAAAAAAAGCCAGCTGAAAGCCATGTATTGCTGGATGATAGTGGCTGGAGCACAGACTTATGAATCCCTTCCAAAGAAGTTACAGGGAAATTACTAACCACATGGATTTTTTCTTTTCTTCTCCTATCCCCAGTAAATCACAGGGGATTTCTGCAGGTAGTTCAACGGTGAGGACTGACTAACCGTTTGGGATATCTCAGTGTAAATTTTAAAGGGAACAGGGACAAGCTCCAGCTTTCTTACCATCTTCATGGCCTCCTGACAACAGTTCCATGTCATTTTTTTGGGAGCTCTGGAGCTGAATTTATTAATATGTAGAAATTGCAATATATAAAATTACAGTTTTAATTGAAAACTAGCACTGGTGCAAGTATATTGTTGAGAAGGGAAATATGCATTTTGATCCTGGCAGTGCTGAACTCCATAGTGGGCTGTTATTTGCTAATGTTTTTTATACATACAAAGCACACACTATTAGCAAGCCACTTCACTAAATAAGCAGGGTACAAATGTAGTTAACAATTATTGCAACTGAGAGAGTGGTGAATACAGGCTTTTCTCATGTGCACTTAGGCATACAGACAGCTTATGCTTATGTGTGAAAAAAGGAGTTATCTTTATTTACATGATTTGCCTTTCTCCATTATCTGTAGAATACAAAAATAGCAGCAGGGACAAAACCCTCCAGCACAACTCAGAGAGCTAAGAAAAGCTACAAGCCCCCCTGTTAATGTGATGAAAATTCACATGCAGAGCTGCTGACTGCTTTGTGCAAAAATCCTGATGCATCTCTGCTCACTGCCTTCAGATCATCACTTCTGTACAGCCATGGCACAGAAAGGGTCACCTCACTGACTATTATGCTGTTATGCTGTTCCTGGTGAGTCAAACAGGGAGCAGAGTTTGCCTCAGGTCCTGCAGTCAGTATGCCTGTGTAAAATCACATCTTAACTGCAGATCTGTGCACAGCGTAGGACATTTGCACTTTGGCTTACCCTGAAGCAAACCCCAGGCAAGTCAGTGTGTCAAAAATTGACAGAGTTTTGATACATCTCAAGTCCATGGCTGAGGAATGAGGAATGAAGATCATGGCCCCACCATGCTGCTGTGATCCATGAACAACCCATCTTACCCTGCTGCAGCCCAGCCTTTGACCAGATGTGCTGTTCTGGTAGGCACAGGATCCCCCAGTGTCAGCTCACCTTGTAACCCTATTTAGTGCTAGACCCATCTGTAAGGGAAAAGCAAAATCATATTTATTGTCACAGAAGACAGGAGTAACATGCTTTATTTATGGAACTGGAAATAAAGCTACAAAAAAATGAAACACAAAAGGAAAAAAGAAAAAAAACCCTAATTATTAAAGCCACCTAAAATATTTCTCTGTCCTCATCTGCTCTTTCAGTTGTTTGCAGATGTTGCTATTATTGATAAATACTCACAAGCAAATACCCATCAGAATGTTATTTTGCAGATCCCACCTCTTCCTCTGCTCACACTTCCCTGTTTAGATGTTTTCTTAAAGGAAAAATCTCTAAATATTTATGAACCTTCAAAATCTGTTCCATCTCTCGAGTATTCCCCTTTTCAGCTATCATTGTGACAGTTTGTATCATGTTTCTCTCCTGCCAGTCAGTGCAGGCAGGTCCCTCAAGGCCGGGTTTTTTGTGTCACTAGTGCTGTACCTGCTGCCCAGAGCAGCTGGCTTGGTCTCAGTTGATGTTTAACCACTGAGGTAAATGCAGCAAAGTAGGCAATTTTACTGAACTTTCATATTTCTGCTATGCATTTCCACCACCAGTTCAGCCAGAGTTGTGATGTATCACAAAATTTCAAACATTTCATCTTTACTGTTCCTTCAAATCTAGTAGCATTACACTAACACCCAGTTCAGAAAACAATATCTAAAATGCTGTGTAACAGAGACAGGAAGTAGAGAGGAGCCTGCTGGGTGCAATCCACCCTAGGTAAGCCCTGGACTCAGGGTGAGGCTGAACAGGTTCACAGCAGTGGAAAAAAGACCAGAAAAAAAGAACAGGACATCCATGTTCACTCACATTCCTTGCCAGGGATGCCTGCACCCTGCAGACTCCCACCTGCCTGCTGCAAACTCCAGACCTGAAAATGGGGAGATGCTAATCCACACTTCCTGGTGTCCTGTGTGAAGTCTTGGTTTTGAGCACCCAGTGGGACAGCGGGAGGCCACGCTGCCCCTCCATGCCTAAGGAAAAAGCACCAACATTCTGATTCAGCAGCTGTGCAGGATGCTATGCAGCCCAGCCATGCAGCAGTTCTGAATGTCCTTCCTTCTGTACCAACTCACTGTGTGAAAACACAACCCATCACCGAGCAGGAAAACAAAGCACCTCAAAAGCCAACCCTTTCTGCAGGGACTGTGTGTTTATCTAATTAGGACACCTTCCCAATATCTTTGTCTTTAAGTGCTATGGCAACAGGCAGTATGAACATTAACAAACCAAATGGAACGGGAGGGCAGGCTTTCAAATATAAAGAAAGTCCACATTACAGGAGTGGACTGTGCAAAATGACACAAAAGCCAGCAAGTATAGAATAGATTTAAAAGATGGTATGAAACAGGTTCAAATTTTTGGAGCTAGTAAATAGGGTAGGAGTGGTAAAGTCTTGTCAGATGAGTCCTGGTAAGTTGTTTTACACCTAATTATCTTGGCATCTGGAATTGCTGATGTGATGCTTGAAGTAGCCAGCATTTTAAAATAATACACTAGAACAATATGCTTAAGGCATGATGTTTATTATTCTTCTTACTTCTCATTTCTAGATGGAAACCCAATTTACTTTTATCCCTCCTTACAGGCAGGTCCCTGTTTTTGCACTGTGTTGGGACTGCCACAAAATACATGTAAATTATATTTTATGAAGGCACAAACCTAGTAATTTCTTCCCTTGCCCCACTGACTGCAGAACCATTATTCTTACTTTCTTATAAATGTCCACTAAATTCACATACATACAGAACGTGATGCAACCAAATCAAGAAAAGGCAAAGTCACCAAGAAAATAAACACAGAGTAAATAAATACTACTGTGAATTCTCCAATGCTGGTGTGCTGCTCTCTGTAGCTATTGATAGTTACATGAATATAGCTAACTGGTTACACTAGTTACTTGGGAGTCATAAAAACAGGCACCTTCTCAACTGGTATCAAACCCTATCAGTCTGTCTGTCCATCAAGAAATCTTCTAGGAAAACCTTCAGGGTCAAACCACATTTATTTTTCAATAGGTGACGTTTCTGCCTCATAAACCTCAAAAAGAAAATACAAACTATCAAGGTCTCTGGCACAGGGCTGTGTGTTCCTGAAGTTGCACAGCACCTACCACAGCTGAGCTCAGTCCTGAGGGAGGTTGCAGACACAAACAGTCAATTAAAAGCTACTGCACCTTAATTTAAGAAATTCCAAAAAGAAAGAGGGAAAAAAAAACATGTTCATTTTGAAGCTAAACTGAGCCTGCACATCTGCCCAACAGTGTCAGAGACTGCTAGGTGCTCACCTGCCCCTGCAGAGTCACAGGACTGTGGCTAGAAACAAGTCACCTTCTCCATGGCAGCACAGCCACCCTGAGTGTGTCCATCAGCTGCCCATGTCCTCTGTCTGCTGACCAGAGCTCCACCAACTCCTGCCAATGCACAACCTTTGTATCAGGAAATTAGTTGGTTCTTCAAGCTACTTATCATCACTTTGCTGGAAATAAGAACTGAGCTGCCATTTTGCTAGCAATGTTTTCTGCCCTATACAGCAACACAGTAAGAATTTAAATGTTCACAAAATGAAGTTCTCCATGGTCGACTTCATTGGTTTCAACAATGAAACTTAATCTCCCCCAGAAGACATGATAGTCTGTGATTCTGTGATTCTGTAAGTCCTCACAGTGCTTAATGAATTAGTATTTGGTGTACAGATCAGAAAAAGAGTTTTGCTCTTTACAGGTTTAAATTTATATAGCATGTCTATGAAAGAAAAGGATTGAATGCCTATGGATCATGGAAAAAGTTAAGTTTTCTTTTCCGAGTATATGGGTCTTATGCTCAAGCAGTTTGCTATACATGAAGTTTTCAAAATCCCTTTTAATAGATATAAATAACATTATTTTTAGTTCACAGTGTTCCAAGTTTTATCAGCAGAATACTATGTCTCATGTACTCTTCCAAAGTCCAAACACAAATATATGACAAAAATAACCTCTGCTACTTTGCTGTCTCTGCTTACTGGGATGTACTTGCCTGCTTTTTAAACTCAAGCTATTGCTGCATATTTATGGATTTGAATACAAATAGCATAAAAAGGAAGGCAAGGGAGTTTTCTAAGTGCCTTCTGTAAAGACACTCGGAAACAAATCTCTGGGAAAGGCTGACCTTCTTGCAGGTTTGCCTGTTCATCTATCACAGTTGCACAGTGAAAATATTTTTTCAGGGTGGAAAAGAGATACTGAACAAGGGGTGATGGTTTTGAGGAGTTTACTTTCGTTCTGGGTGGAGTTATTCAACTGCTCTGTTATGTATTATCTTGATTCCCCTCCAAGTCTCAGGACTGCTTGCAGCAAAAATGCTGAGGAGTGATGACAAACAAAACAGCACATAACCAGTAAGAAAATATTTGTGATCATTCCCATATCAACTTTCAAATCTGAAGATGAGTCTTAATGTAAAAAGATTAGACTTTTTTCAAAATTGGAACAGGCTGCCCAGGGAAGTGGCTGAGTCACCATCCCTGGAGGTATTTAAAAGATGTATATATGTGGTGCTGAGGGACATGGTTTAGTGGTGGACTTGGCAGTGCTGGGTTAATGGTTACACAAGATGATCTCAGCAGATTTTTCCAGCCAAGGAGTCTATGATTCTATGTGCTATGCAGGACTGCAAAGGTGAGTAATCCCCAGGGAGGGTTGCTCATGCACTTTGAGAAGAACTGTTGTGAAAGGGGACCAGCTTTTGAGGTAAAAACATGCTGAGCGGTGATATTACCAGCCAGCTGAGCCCTTGTCTCTGCTGCAGTACAGGCTGTCCCAGTACTATTTCCCCTCTGGACCAGAAAGGTTTTCCCAGTTTGCTACTACCATTAGCTACCTGGACCAGAGGCACAATATGTGCTGAGGTCTGCTTTCCTGCCAAGACTGCTCTGGAGTTACTGAGGCACTTTATCAAATGAGTTCAGTGTGAGAAGTAATAGTGCTTCCATCAAGCTGTAGCTGCCTGAATAGCTCTCCCCACCAAACCAGCATAACCCTTGCTGCTGATTCTTGACCTGCTCCTCCAAATCCCACAGTCACAGATCCTCCATTAGAGGAGCAAGGGGAAGTTGCCCTTCTTGCAAAGGTTTTGAGCCAAAATTGAGCTAGAAATTACACAGGTTTCCAGGCTTTCTCCTCCATGCTTCCCACTTCGGGCTAAATTTCCCATTTATCACTCCTCAGTCTCTGTTCCTCTGAAACAACCCATTTTCCCAGGCAGAGGCTGGATGAACTGGCAAAGACAACCCCATGCTTGCTCTCCTGCTGAGGTCCACAGGCAATCAATCTCTTGAGTGTCTGCTTGTTGCTGACAGACGGATAAGTGCCTCCTCTTTTCTATTTTCAAATTCTTTCAAGCAACAAAAACAGATACCCAAAACCAATCTCTGAATGCTACTTGAGCAGCAGAGCCAGGTCCTCCAGACAGTGGAAGAGCAGCCTCTGAGCTGGTGATGTGGGGAGAGATGGGCTTGGGGCAACCTCACTGAAATGTGATGCTGCATCAGCAAGGATGAACAGGAAGCCCCAGCTGAGGAATCTGGGTCAGAAAAATCGCTTAGCTGTTTTATGAAGACTTGACCATAGGAAAGAGAGTATTACTTTATACTCGACAAACCTGTGGGGAGAAAGAGAAGCATCCTGTGGGGAAGGACTATCCACAGCTCTGGGGTGCAGAGGGAGAGGAGAAGTGCAGCAACAAAAACATCTGAGATCCAATGGGTTTGCTAACACACCTTCCAGATATGAAAAATCTTAATGATAACAGGAATCATCTTGATAAAAGAGCCATGCTCTGGAAAAGTTTGAAGGTCTTTCACTGGAAAGAAGCTAAAAGGGGCCTAGGGAAGGTTTTTTTATACTTTATTAAATTCTGTAGGCTTTATTCTAGTTTTTGTTGAACTTTATGTTCCCTGTAGTTTTAAAACATAAGCCCCAGAATTCTATAGTTACAGTTTGTCTTTCTTCTAAAGAGAAAAATTACTTCAAAGATTCTTTTCAAATATTCTAATTTTATTTAAAGATTATTGAGTGACAACCTGAAAAATTAATATGGACAGAAATGTGAATTGCATAAACAGCAGATATGGATATTTTACAGGTGTGAATCCAAGTGTAATAACTGAATTATACAGGCTTCCCAGGTCAAGCAATCCATTGGAGTGAATAAAGAAGTTATTTTCTCTACCAAATGCTTTTTTAAAATTTCTTTTGACAAATAAAAAGTAAGCATATTAATACATGTAATTTGTTCTAAATATATGTAGAAATCTACTTATTTTCTACATCTTCAAGATACCATTCATTAGTGTCAGCTCCTGCCACCTCATACCAATTAATTTATTCATTTTTAAGAAACCTAAGGGAATGGATTTAGATGATACCTTGATAAATAATTGATGAGCTCTGTATTACACATGCTTTTGAGTTAAATAGCTGAAGCAGCCTGACTGGAGTGTTTTTTAGTGAAATGTCACAAGAATATGTGCTGAGCTATTGCCTGTCCTTATTGGACCTGAGGCAGCAGGTCAGGCAGGGATGCTTAGAGTTGCCAGCATGCTTGGCTTCACATGAAGAAAGAAGTTCAAGGACTTGTCTAGGGATGATTGCAGTCAAAAATTCTCCATCCTTCCCATCTCTGAGAGTAGGAAGAGAGAACTGAGTGATCTGAGACATTACCAATGCCACTGGCCAAAACTATAAAGGAAAGTATTTTTCAACTGGCAATTCTGGTCTGGATTTGCTTTTATGTAGCATGGCAGAGCAGGATAGCCTAGAAAAGAAAATAAGGTGAAATTTCACAGAACCACAGAATATTCTGTGTTAGAAGCGACCCACAAGGATCATCAAGTCCAAATCTGAAGTGAATGGCCTTTGCAGGGATCAAACCCACAGCCCAGTTGGTGTTATCAGCACCACACTATGACCAACTGTACTGCAAGGTATCTCCTGTGGAAATCAAGGCCACGACTGTGGATTCAAATTTCATTGAATAGACCTTTAGATAGTATATTAGAAACATTTTCCTAACATCATCAACCCCCTTTTCAATTTCTCTGTCAGTTCCTCTCCTAGGGAGACTGAAATTTAGATGCTACAGGGCAACACAGATATTGTCCCTCACAAATCAGAATTTGTATTTGTTTGTACTTCTGCACTATCATCAATAGTCATACAGGGGAAAAGACACATTTTCTTTTCCATGCACAAGGGTCAGGAACAGTCCTTCCATGGAGAAACAGATTCAAATTGAATCAAATGGGGTGAGGGAAAGTCAAGTAAGAAACTCCACACCACTTAAGAGTTGGTCACTTTTCTGGGTTCAGGCACAGAGGATATCAAGGGCATGAGAAAGCTCTACCTTACCCGTCTTGTCTCAGTTTGGTCTGACCAGTGTAACTTAAAGAAATTGCTTTGTATTAGCCAAGGAAAAATCCATTAAGGTCACAGGGAAGTGGTGATTTCACAGTGCCATGGATCAGATCCACATTCATTAACCTTCAGTGGTCTCCACCTGATCTTTCCTAGCAGTGTTTGCTCTCACCCTGGCCCCTAACAGATAAAGTTGGTAGAAAGCTTCCTTTCATTATCCTTTTCTAAGATCATGTTGCATTTTTCTCATTCCCACTGGCAGAATTAAAGATCTGGGCATTTTTTGCACTAGTAGCAGAATGAAAAATGTGCATAAAGTTTTTCAAACTCATAGGAACAAACTCCAACAATGACTTGGCCTCTTGTTCCCTGGATCCTCCTTCTGGCCCTTCTTGTAGATGGGTGTCACATCTGCCAGCCCCCAGTCTACTGGAGCCTCCCCAGTTAGCCAGGACTGCTGATACGTGACTGAAAGTAGCTTGGTGAACTCTTCCAGCACAGGGAACTGTGCTGGCATTACACAAGAACAGGCACTGGTACTGTAAATAGTGTAGAAAGAAACTCACTCCCCTTGTAGGAGCAGACAGGGACATGATTTTTCTTTCTGTGTGATATCTGCCTCATTTTAGGATCCTATACATTCAATTCGCTTGGAGCTATTTTATTCCAGCAGTGGGTGTCACACAACTTGCCTCACAGCTGTTGTCAATTAATAACAACGGGATATTATAGTAAAATGAACAGCTTATTAGTTCACATCCTGGTTTATTTTCACGCCTCTCTCTTGAGAAAACCAACAGACAGCTGCACTGTGACTCTGAACTGGTCTCTATTCATTTCCTACTGGGGTGTGCTTGGACACCAAAATGTATTATGCATGCACACCAGCTCAAAGGAGCCTCATTCCTGCTTCAAGCCTGTGGAAATAATACATTGGATCTGATGGTTATACAAATAGTAGTAATTATGCAGAAATCAGCCCATGTTCCCTTGGTAATGGCACCTCATTAATTTTGCTGAAACCTCCCTAAATTATAGCAAAGAATTCTACTGTCAGGTTTGGGTTTGGTTTTTTTTTTTGTTTTTTTTTGTTTGTTTGTTTTTCCCTTTCATAAGCAAATTGTGCCATAGAAAAGTAAGAAGGGGACATTTCTGCTGGGTTGCAACGGATAAATTTCCCATCAGATAAAACAGCAGTGGTGAGAATAAGAGTTGTGATGTCTAGTACACACTAAAACTGTGCTTGCTAACTGCTGTAGAGAAAGTATTACTTTGACAAAAAAAATTCAAGAATTATTTCCAGAAGTGGCAGAGCCCAGTTTCCAATGGGTTTCTGCAGGCAGTTGAATTGCATGAAGGTTGCATGAACTCACCACGTCAGTAAACATGACAGAGCACTGCAGGGAAAAAGTAAAAAACATTAATTTTGATGAAAATTGCTATTAACCAGTTGGAAGTCTTATATCAGTAGTAGTTAATGCCAGATAATCTCCTTAGGAGAACAACCTTTGACAAAGGAGAGGACTCTTCACTTGACCCTGTGCATTGTGCAGCTGAAAGTCAGCCATGAAACAACAACAAGAGGCCTTGAAGACAGACAGAGCATCCTTTGGCTCTTCACATGGATCCTCTGGCACACAGTACAATGTGAGCTCAAGTTGGAACAAGAAAATCAGTGGAAATGCAGTGTCCTTGAGATCTTCAGGAATCTGGCAGATCTGTTTAAAACTAAACACCGAGTTAGAAAATTATTGATAGGGGAGCTGATGGTGGACATATCTCTGCAGCAAAAGAGATTGAACTTAGTTCCTTCAGGAACCAGGCTAATTAAGAGATGCACTTTCATTATTGTCACCTTCCACATCAAGATTTCTTCACATTTTGTCACCCTGTTCTGTTGATGGAGTGGGCTGGTGGGCACCTGGCAGCCAGCCAAGGTAAGCCCAACACATTCATTTTTATGTTTATTCTTTTTCAAAATTCCTTCTCTGACTATTTACTCTGATAGTCTCCATATCCAATCCATCTCCATATCCTTATTCTTTCTCTTCCGCTGAGGTGTTTCTTATGTAAATACATGATCACCCATGTTTTTATTAAGATTTTGGGTTTTTTATTTGCTTCCTTTTAATTCACCAGTTGTGCTACTTAACTTTATTTTGCTTTGCCTTTCAAAGTCCACATTCAGTATTTACAAGTGCAACACATTATTAATTTAATTCTTGAGGTACACAAAGTACTTCCAACAAATGCAACAATAATCTTTCCTCTAACAAGCTTGCAGCTCAAATGATACATGATAGAAGAAGCCTGAGCTGGGGGCAATCATAGAATGATAAGACTTTTACAGAATACTCTTGAGAATTAATTGACCACAGGATGTATACAGATCATCACATCCTTGATGGCATGTAACTGTGTAATCAGTGTCTGATAATGGCTTCAAGACATCAAAGCAATGAGGTTTTAAAACAACCTTCTTGTTAGAATTGTGAGAGCAACAAGGTAAGTCATCCTTAAGCTGGAACCTGGTGTCTTTCTGAAAAGGACTGTGAGATGATTCTGCCTGTAGCAGTGGAAGAATGGATTTTTTTAAAATTTTACTGTTTTTCCACAGTATTTTTTGTATTTGCTTGTTGTGAACAGAAAGGGAAGGGGGCTTTTTACAATGTAAGTTTACAGAAGGTGAATGTCAAAGCCACATGCTTTGAGACAGCAGTCAAGGCACAGCACCTTGGGAATGGTGAAAAAGCACCAGCAGAAGATCTAGCAATAAAGCAGGGTCATTAAATGCCTTTCCACTGCCTTGCCCACTTGCACCTGTGGTAGCTCCTGTCCATGCCTACGAAGTGAAAGTATTTATTGCACAAGAGATGACATTGTGCATCAGACTGATCCCAGCAGATCATAGACTAACCCAGTGACAGCTGTCAATCTGCCTTCAGAGCAGACAGCACCTGGCACTGCCAACTTGCCAAACTACATTAAAATAAAGCATAAAGTATTTTCCAGATAAGCAGCTGTTCTAGCTTTTAGAGGGCAAATAAAAACAGGGAGGAGAAGGAAGGTGGTCTGCAGGTCTGGAGAAAGAGAAGCGGGGGCGCATGGCCAGAAAATGATCTCACAATTGACTGTGATCTGCCTTTGAAAAATAGTTTCTACTCCATCTGTACCAGTATATTTGATAATAAATGATACTGCTGGTAGAGTGGCTAGACATCTTAAGAGAAAATTAAAGGGTTTATTTGATTATATGGGGATAAAGAATTTGTGCAGGCAAAGCATAATTAAATACCACACTCTCTACAGCCCTCAGAATGTTGCTGCAAGGTTAAGATATTTTCCTTTTCCCTCCCTTGTGCACTGATTGCTTTTTGCCTACACACATGCATGCGCACGCACACACACACACACACACACACACACACACAAACACACACACACACACAGAGTCTGTCAGCTTCCTGGATTTGCCACTTTTCTCCTGATTTGAAATAGTCCTTTCTTGCTGGAAAAAATACTTTAGTATCACTGCTGATAGCTTCCCAAATAATGGCAGTATTCAGGGAACAATGACAGGGAATGGCTTATTCATCCTGTGCATTTCTGTCACTGATCATACCTAGAGACTGCATCCTGCTTGAAATACAAATGTTTCCTGACTGTTTGCCTAGAAAAACAGACATCTGAATGACAAAGGCTGAAAGAAAACCTGTGGTATAACTGTAGTCTTTAAATTTTTTATTGGATTTTAAGTAGGAAAAGATTTTCTGCAGCGCCACACGGCAGGGAAGTCCAGGAGTTTCTGCCCAGCACCTGCCTGATGGCTTTGGAGCCCCAGATCCCAGGAGCCAGACCATATGGAGTCTGCTTTCTCCCTGTTTTCTGTCATACCTGACCTAACACAACTGAATGTTTCATCGTCTGTCACAGCACAGAAGCCAGGCAACAGTGTTTTTTGTTGGAGTTTTTAAAGCACCTCTAAGTGCTTTGGCACATAATTATTTCTACAAAAGCCCTCCTCAGCTTCTCCATTCTATGCCTGCTTCAGTGTCCTCTTCAAGTCACCTTTTGCAGCATGGCTGCTGAAACTTTGACATGGAAAAGGGCACCTGCTGTTTCTGCAATCACTGTCTACCACCCCATCCATGCCTACCTAGGGAAGCTTGTCAGCTTATTATACTGTCCAGAGGGGGGCAAGGATGGCCTTTGGCCAGCACCCAGCATGCAGGGATCTTTCTCTGAGCAAGCACTTCTGAGCACAACAGCAGCACAAGCATATTGACAAAACAGTATTTTAAATAGTAACAGGATCCTGCCACAAACACTCTCAAGAGATCCTCTCCCCTCTCTGTTGTTGTGAGGAGTTTGATTTCTGTGCACCACCTTCACCAAATTGGTGTGCTTTTCACAGCACACGCAGGGGTTCTCAGTAATTTCAAGAGTTTCAAGTGTGTTTCTCCTATGTTTTGAATGCAGACATAATAGTAACAACTCCTCCTTGATTTTCTTGAAGAGTTTTGTTAATGCATTTCATAGTGATTTGACTTGCTCTCTATTTCATATTTTTAGGTGTCTTTCTGTCAATAAAGATGCATTTTCCCTCATGAGAGAATGGAGAGTGTTTTCTCCTCAGCTCTTTAGATCTGCTTCACCTTACTCCATCTCTTTCATGATAAGCCACTGATATCAGGGTTGGGGAAATATAGCACTTTAAACTTTCTAAAACAAGGCAGGAAGAAAAAAAACCTGGGGTGTGGTGGTTCTAGCATGGGGGTGACACAACACTTGTGCCATGTTTTGATGATGGACAGAAGGATTTAGCAGTCATCACTGCTGAGGCCCTCGAAGACGCTTCTCACTCAAATCTGGAGTTGGCATCCACAACCTGTTTCCCAGAAAACCACTGGTGTTTAAATGCATAGCAAACTATAGCATATGTCTCTTAATTCATGAGAAAAAGTACTCAAAACCCCTTATGTAGGGATATAACAATCCAAATTCCCTGAAGGGAGGGAGAAATGGGGTAAAAATCAGCATGGATGAGGAAGCAAGAGGACCAGAGGGGACAGCCCCCCTGCCAGCAAGACGTGTGATCAGTGAAAGGGTGTCCAGAACAATGGTGCAACACCATTGACCTGGGCATCAAACAACACCTTGCTGTTGAGCAGGTACCTTGGCAGCCAATCCAGTGGGGAGGTTTTGTCTCCAAAACTGCTTACTCATTGCTTCATATCTGGAAAAAAAGCAGAGAGCCTGAGGGAAATTTCATCCTCATGGGTTCAAAGGCCTTGACATAAAACATGACTGGAGGTGCCATCAAACAAAGTTCTTTTTGTCCAGCCTTTGTCTGGTGATCCAGCTTCCCTCTTGCCACTCCACAGTCCATTTCAGTCACCTAGATTAGGTAATGCATTATTCCTTCATGTTCATGTACAGATAATGGCCCAGAAGGAGTAGTCACTATAATAGCTTAGATTTGGTTCCAGCTCAGCTTTGTCTCAAAAATAATTATGGTTTCAGATCAAACCAAACTTAGCTTTTGTCCCAAGTATGGACTTCAGACCAACCCAAGTTACAGGTAAGTTCTTTGTAAGACTGGTTTTGAACTTTCCAATAAGCAAAAGACCTCTTTGGATACAGCCCCATGTCACTTTATCTGCCTTGATTTGAACTGTAATAATCACTAATCTCTTGAATCTAAACCATATTTTTGCTTCTTAAACTTAAAAAGAGTCTGTTGATAGCTGCTGTTAGGCAAGAAGAGATCAAAATGTCCTAAAATAGAGTTTCTTTAGCAGTCTGCCAGAGCCTTCAAAATTTTTTTCACCTAGTAAAAATTTGGGATAGTAGCAAAGACTGAATCACACTGTTACTCTAGGCAATTAAGGAGTTTTTATAATGTTTTGCCACTTTTTGGCAGTATCTTAAGTCATATGCAATTCACTGTAGTTCTAACATCTGTCATTTCCTTGGGAATGTTTTGCTTGTCAGAAATTAAAATGCATTACTACTAATGAGATATTCTGATTTCAGATTGTCATTTCCAATTCTAAATATAAAAGTAATTAGCAGCACACATGACCCCCCACAACTGAACAATTTTATCATCATTCCCAGAAGTAATATCAGTAAATTTTTGTTTTTTCTTGTAAAAGAAAAGCCTTTACCATAATGACACCCTTATAGTCAAGTGGAAGACATTACATAGATACAAAGGAATTAAATAATTGCATCATTGATTTCACAGTATTTTCTACAAAAAAGAGAAAAAATAAATACAAATGATCAGTTATTTAAGTTCTTATGTACAGTCATATAAGGCAGCCTTTTGGGTTTGTTTCCAAATGCATGGAAAAAAATACCTAAAAGCAGAATCTCTGAGAACTGAGTCTCAGCTTAGTCTATGAAAATTGCAAAAACAGCAGCCAATGTTTGTGCTACTTGTAAATCTCAATAAATTAAATGTTGTTTCTTTTCTTTGTACCAATATCTCACTTTGCAAACTACACAGCTATTTATGAGACACCTTTTAAATACAAGCAGCAGATTCATAAACATGCTGTATTTCAGGGATAATTTTGCCATATGCAAACCTCATATCTGTCTCCTACAGCATTTTCCTTTTTCAGCAGACCCCTTGCAGTAGGCAAAAGTTTCTGTTGGCATCATCATCCATCTTACTATTTGGCTCTATCAACCTTGTGTGCTCTCTGTTGGATATCCTGTATTTGATATAGACTATAAGATGTCTCAGAAGGGAGACAGCAAGTAAGCAGACATTTATAGATGCTCCCTTTATGTAGCACATAATTCCACGTAGTTGGGATTATCTAAATAATTTCTGCATTTGTACAATCTGTTCCTATTCCGTAATTTAATTCCTCTGCACTTGTCTATACATTATAATACTCATCTGTATAGCCCCTTCAATGTTGTACAAGTTGTTTTTAGATGAGTAGTAAGTGTATTGATAATGATGATTAAATAAGTAAGAATATTTCTTCACTACTTACTTCTTGCAACTGAGAAAATGTATTTTGAACAAACTGCTCTGGTTTATTCTAAAAGGAAAATATTTCAGAATAAAGCACTCTACTGGATATCTGATTAGATCAGTGTTCAGACAGACACTAACTATGTCCCCTTTTCCCGTTTCATGCCCATTTGAAAGACAAAGAGTTGGTGGATTTTTGCCCAAATTCTTCTCCTTTTCCGATGATAAGACCATGTGAGGAGATTAAGAGAAAAAGGATTTTCTTAGATTATCAGATCTAGTTTTCTGTTATCTCTGTTAGCCATATCACACACATTTTTCCATAAAGAGACAAGTATCTAAGTTTATTTTTCACTCATATCAGTGATCATCTACTGGTTAGGAACACTGGGCTCATTTCCACTTGGAAATTATTCTTGTCCTTGGTTATTTCCAGTTTCTCTTGTATCAGCATTTAGGTCAGTTAAATGCAGTGAGGTCCTTTGGTTAGCTGCCAGAAAATGGGATTTCCTTTCTCCTCTCCTTACCCTTGTTCTTACCCCTCTTAAGGAAGGACAGATCACCACAACCATGCTGTGTTTTGGGTGGGACCTTACCAGTGGTTCACAGAGGGTAAAGAAGACTTTTCCAGTGTCTGCTGAAAGTACTCTGCCTGATCCAGCCACAGGCCCCATGTTGGCCTTCCCAAGTTGCATCTCAACCTGCTTGCCCTGCAGCTGCTTAGAATAACAAAGTCTTGTTCCTTCCTTCCTTTGTTTCCAGCTGATGGAACTCCAGCTCACAGAGAGTTTTAGCTATTTAGCGACCTTGTAATTTTTGATTTTTATAAGGTCATTATTTCTTCATTATGTCAAGATTTCAAGTCATCCTTTTGTTCCTGTAATGTTCCTCCCTCCCAGCTGTTACCACCAAGAACTCTGTTTGTTTCTGCTTTTTCTGCCAAACTCTAAGATATTTCTCCATCCCATATCCAGTGTCCAAGGAATTCAGTTCTTTTTTCTACTTCTGATTAGTTCCCCTCGCCCCTTGGATTTTGCTTATCAGACATTTCCTCAGTTATCATATACAAATTAACACACAAAACTCCAGCCCTACTAATCATTTCCAGTGAGGAAATGTTTAACCTAAGCCCAGGCAGATTGAAGCTATTTCACTCCCCTTTTATCAAAAACTAATTGAATCATGAGGGATAAGTATTAAGTCAGACTGACACAATCTACTGTCAGGAGAAGGCAAATCTACGTTTTATTTTATACCATTCCCCATCTAGTTCCTTGCCTTTAATTATACTTCTGGAATTATGGGTTGAATATTGCCTACGTTTCTAGTTTGGCTGCATTTAGCATTTTGAATTCAAAATTTTTTTATGGGAATTAGCATATTTTATCATCAATTACTGGGTTCACTTGAAAACACAATGTTTAATTATTTGTAAGGCTTTCTGTGATGGAATATGTCTATTTGAGCACCTATTCTGCTGAATAAACTTATTTGCTTTAAAGTATATTACAAAGTCTAAATGAGTGCCATTTTTCCATCATCATAATCTTCTTGCTTTTCAAATCGGTTTTTTTTTGTTGATCTGCTCTTTCATTTTTATCTGATCAATCTAAAGAATGCCTGCTTCTCTATGGAGAGCAATATACAGAGAAAATCCAGGAAAATTGTGCCTCACTGTTTTTTCCATGGTTCTTCATTCTACATCTGAGAACGAGTTTCTTCATTCATATTTCAATTCTTAAAATGTTTATAACTTATAGAAGTACTGAAATATTAATCTACTCAAATGCATTCACACAAGCAAGCACAGATATTAACACTAGGGGAAAAAAAAACACCCAAAGATGTGTGTGAATTAATTGTGAATCACACAGTACAACAGTACATTTGTTTTTTTAAAAACTAGCACAAAAAGCCTTTCCCACTGCCATTCTTACAAGTGTCTCTATAATCACCTAGAGCGTTTAGCTTCACTCATCAGAGAACTAGAGGATTTGACCTAGTTGCTAGATTTAAAGGAAAGAAGGCATACAAAGGAAAAGGCTGGAGGTTTTCATGACAAGATGTTACCAGGGTTACAGGAATTTGCTCATGCAATCCTCTCCACTACACTAGAACTATTCCAAAACTGCTTCATGTCCCTACACACTGAAATAAGTGCATACACCAAAGTCTTGAGTGTCATTTCTAGATGAGGAGAAACACAGGATGCTGCGTTCAACACTGTTTTCAGCTCATTTTGTTCCCTATTCTTTATCAAACCAAATATTCTATGTTAAAAAAAAAGAAAAGAAAATGTTAAAAAACAAAAAGAAAAAAGAACCCCAAAAAAACCAACCAAACAAAAAAACCCAAACGAGCTGATCTTGGTTTGAGGGAACTATTCAGGTTATCAAGACATTTTGGTGCTATTTCCAGAATGACATCATTTGAGTAGTCTTACTATTTCATACTTCATGGTAGTACTGAAGCATTGCAGAAAAGCAAACCTACTTTTTAAGTGTGTATTCATTCATATCTCACCTTATTTATATCCAATCAAAATAAAATATTTTTTATAAAAGAGTACACTGTACACTGAAAACTCCTTTAGAGTAAGACAAATGTTAGGATTTGAACCATGTGGATCTTCCCTGGCCCTGCCGGAGCTTACACCACAGGTCCCCTGTAGCATCCCTTGCCACTCAGCATCCTGGTCATTGTCACATCCCAGTCCTGCCTACCCCTGCACCTTGTGTGAACCTCAAATTCACCCTGCAGCAATTTCTCTGCTGCTGCCACCTTGACTCACTACCTTGCTTCCTCTGGGCCTGTTGGTGGATCCTGCCACTGTTGTCAATCCACCCCTACTCAGACCCTGTGGGACAGTGCCCATTGCAGAGGGCAAACTAAACCTGAGCTCCAAAGGCACTGCAGGATAGCAACTCTGCAAAGAAAGCTCAAGTCCTGTCAGAGCTGTGATGAGAATTAGTCTTCCCCTCTCTTTTGTAGGCACACAGTTTGTGGTGATTTGGAATGGGGCTGTGGCTGAGCCTCATCCCTAGTGGGCTACAGCTGTGTGAGACAGGTGAGCAGTGCTGAAGGTAAAGAGACCTGGAATGCTGAGGGCTATGAACCAATCACAGAAGGGTGGAGGAGTCACAGAGGTGTAATGTATGTAGGATGAGCGGTGTAAAAGGCTGTTCAGAAGAACAAGAAGTTAGTGGTGCTTGGAACCGTTCATGAGGTCAACTGGATGTTTTCCTTCATCTGGTGACTAAGATGTGATGAGAAGCTATAATGCAAGAATGAAGCCAGGAAGGGAAGAGCCTGTAGAATGAGATGCTGATGTCATGTAGAACACAGCCAGGAGAAGTACCTGTAGAATAGAGACAGGAAAAAAAAGCCTGGAGAATAGAGCTAGGTGGACCAAGAGTTTGCATCACCAGACAACTTCTAGATAGATAAGCCATCCCTCAAGTGACTGCCTAGAAGCTTAGAGGTTCAAATATCAGCAGAAGAAGAGTCCATACTGGACATCCTCCTGTGCATATTGCAAAGAGAAGGTATTAAATGTGAGGAGCTGGCACTATGCATTTTGTTTGTTTGGTGCGGATGAAACAGTGTGAGAATGAATACACAGACTGCCTTCTTTGTTGAACCACGGGAAGAAGCAGGGACACACCAACACTAAGAAACAAGATAGCTGCAGGGCTGCTTAATGGTATATTAAATGCCAAACTGCAAGACCTTGAAGCTGTTCATAATAGTTCAGTGGCAGAGCTAAACCAAGTATTGCAGGAACTTAAAGATTGTAAGAAAGAATTAGAACATAACCAGGTTAAGTTAAGCAGTAGAGAAGCTGTGTTTAAAGATTCAATGAACAAAAAAGAGGATATGAAGTGTGATCTTGAGAAAATGGGCAAGGAAAAAGAGAATCTGAAAAAGAAGCTTCAAGCAGCATTGATAGTAAGAAGAGATCTAATGCAAAAAGTTGGGAATTTAGAAGAGTGGACAGGAAGAAACAGAAAAAAGCAGAGGAGCTGCTGAAGCAAGTTAATGAGTTAGCAGAAAAACTGAAACTAACTGAAAGACAAAGTAATGATTTTGAGTCTCATCTTGGAAATTTGAAACAACAACTTGTAGAAAAAGATGCCAAGATAAGGGATCTGACCAAAACCTTATTTTCAAGAGCATTTTATTTAGAGGATCTTCAGCACAATACTGCAGAACTGAATGATGTCATAGCTGAAAAACAAAATGTTTGTGAGCAGAACCTAAAATCTTTAGGAGAGAAGGAATGTATACTTGCTCATCTGCAATCTGTGCTTGATAAAAGAGCAAGGGCATATCAAGAGGAATGTTCTCAGTTGCTCTCAACTCTTGGAGAGGTAAAGTCTGAACTTGAAGGAAAAATTGTTGAAAAATTCCAGTTTAGAAGAGCCTAGTTGAAGTGCTGGAGGCAGGAATGATTGTCTGAATCCCACAATTATGTTAATGCCATAAATCAATTACAAAAAGATAAAGAGGATTTACAGAGGGAGTTTTTGGTCATGAAAGAAGATATGAAAAAAATCAAGCAAGAAAGTGAAGAACACATAAAACTGTCAACAGATCTTGATGAACCAAAAAACCCACCTTGAGCAAGTCAAGCAAGAACAAGAAACAAGATTCAGGCTACATCCTTGAGTCAGAAAACGTGATCTCTTCAGTGCTAAGTGAAGACACCGAGCTAAAAGAACTAGAAGTAATTATGCAGAACTTCAGGAGGAAACAGATGTTAAGGAAAGAGTTGAGAAAAATATTAATCAAATTCAGTGATGATAAAGAAGGAACAATCATTATAAAGTCTTTGAGACAAGAGGAGCAATGTCAAAGCAGCTTGTTAGAAGACACAAACCATCTACAGAAAAAGCTAAAAGCACATCAGACTAAAACTGTAGAACTCAAGGCAGTGCTTGAACATGTGAATAATGAGAAAAAAACACTTATTAAAAAAGGTGAAGAGGATTACAAAGTGAGCCAAGAGGAACTACAGAGGTCAAGAATTGAAGCTAAGCAAGAGGTTGCAAAAAAGAATGAAGAAATAGAAACACTGAGATGCTCACTTAGGGATTTAAAAGAGAAACTTGGTCTGGAAAAAGAATTATTAAACAAAGCCATAAAGGAGGGCCTGGAAGAAACCCACCATTACAAAACAGCATTTGAAGACATGAAGAGTGAAAAAGAGGAACTTCTCAGCTCTTTGGGAAAGTCCAATTTGGAACTAATTAAGTTGTAAAAGGAGGTAGAACACTTCAATGAAGAAATCAAAAATCTTCTGGCAGAGCTGCGTATGCTGCATGAGAAGGCTGAGATGAGTAAACCTGTGATGTTGGGCAAAGAGCTTAAGGAAGAAAATGATACTGAAAAGGAATTGGGAGAGGTTGGTTCAGATACAAGGGAATTTCAAAGGGAAAGTCACTGCTTTTCAACTATCAGAGACTGATTAGGAAAACTAAACTGAGAGAAGCAACAGAATGTGAAATCCAGAAACAAATTAAAACACTAGAAGAGCCGCTAGCAAAACCTGCAAATCTAAATTATTCCAAATCCCAAAAAGCAAAGAGCTGTAAAGAAATCCAGAAAGCTCCTCCAAAGGAAATTGCAGACAGCTTTAGTATTGCATGAAAAAGCCTTGAGGAAAAAATAAATGTCTAAAAAAACAGGTTTATTAGCTAATGTTAGAAAGCGAAGAACAAGAACAGACTCAGGTTAAACAAGATCAAGTGCTTAAAGCCAAATCAGAAAAAATCAACAGCCTAACTCTGGGACTAGTGGCATAGAAGCAGAACTATTGAGAGCTAAATAACCAGTACAATATGTTTCTTTCTTAATAAAACCTATGTGTTGTATGTATTTCTACCTATTAGTCCTATGTGAAATATTATCATAATATCTAAACACAGCTTTATAGAAATGCTGCAATTTTATAATTTAAAAAGAGGGAGTTGTAGGATAATCCCATATGTATAAATATAAAAATCATGATATGTAATACAGGTTTAGAGAATGAATAAAGGTCAGTACACAAATGCATTCCAGAGCTAGAGGAATCTACATAAAATAATACTAGTACCATATTTACTAGTTCTTCTGCAAGGGCCCTGTAGCAGGATGGTAGACATGGTAGTTATTTAAAAAGGAAAAAAAGGAGAATTGTAGTCACACAGTTTGTGGTGATTTGGAATGGGGCTGTGGCTGAGCCTCATCCCTAATGGGCTACAGCTGTGTGAGACAGGTGAGCAGTGCTGAAGGTAAAGAGACCTGGAATGCTGAGGGCTATGAACCAATCACAGAAGGGTGGAGGAGTCACAGAGGTGTAATGTATGTAGGATGAGTGGTGTAAAAGGATATTCAGGAGAACAAGAACTCAGTGGTGCTTGGAACCATTCATGAGGTTGGTTGTAGGTTCTCCTTCACTCTTTCATTCTTCTAGACAGCTCTGGCTCTCCAGGTTGGGGATCTGTCCAATTCAGCACAGTCTGTTGGGAGCCTGACACCTTTTCTGTTGGACTATCCATTGAGCAAGAAAGTTTATGGGAGCATATGCAGTACTTAGCCCTGCAAGCCATTGGAGAGGTTTATTCTGCCTGGGAAGGTGCTTCTCTTGCCACATGACAGCCACCACACCCTGGCAGCTACCAATTATGCCTCTGAGCTTCCCTGGGCATCTATGGGGCCCAGGAGAAGCCAGCAGTATGTGAAGCTTGATTTCATCTCAGAAACATCCGAGTAGATCTCTGGATGCTGGTGACTACAGATCTTAGCGCTCCACGGGGTGTAAGAAACTAACCTCAGTTTCCATGGGTGTCCCATAAAGCCCCCCTTTCCTCAGAATGTGCTTCTAGTTCTAGTCTTTGCTTTGTTTTTCATAGCCAGTCACTAATTATCCTATTGATTGATGCAGAAAGCTGTGAGGATAGGTTGCCTTTGGCATCAAACAAAATTTTCATTAATGAAAGCCAGAGCTGTGGTTTGTCTGAGGCCCATGTGGACAGATCCAAAAGTCCTGTTAGACTCACTAGTAAGGGTGGGACCAGAACGATCTCATGTGCTGTATTTTCATTAGGAAAATGCACCTCAGCAAAGGGTTAACATTGCTTGAGCATGTTTTACCTGGGTTTTTGTGAGAACTCTTAGTGCACTTCCCAGCACACCTTAAGTTTTGAAGGGCTCAGAAAGGGGGCAGAAGTGGGTTCAGCCTGCTACATGCACTCTGCCATTGTGACTGTACTGTGGTGTGACAAATGCAGTGCCAACAGTCCCAGTGCTGTTCAGGCATGTACATCCAGATGAAATGCAGGGCTCAGAACAGAGGCATTACTTGCCTTGCATCATGGCATACAGCCCAGCCCAGCTGCCTTTTGTACAGCCTGGCCCCAGAGCCTCTGGATTCCTGACTCCACAAACAACTCCTAGTGCTCAGCAGCAGAGCGGAAGGGCAGAACAGGAGCTGTGCATTCACCACCTGCCCCTAAAGGCAGCTCTCCTGGTTCCCAGCCCTGCCTTATTGCAGAGCAGGGTTCCTGTAGGGCATAGAGGAGAGTTTCTAGATCCCAGGAGGAGGAGATGATGTCAAAGATAATGCTGGAGTGAAAAGCTGGGGCAGGAGAACTCATTGTATGACCTTGAATTGCAGCGTTCACTGTGGAGACACATCACAGGCTCGTCACCTCTCCTTTGTTCCTGTTCCAGCTGAGCACTCAATGTTCCAATTCTCTCCTAATCAGCATCACCCTTTGTGAGCAACACGGAAAGTTTCCCATTTTCTAGATACATCAAAATAATGTCTTGCTTTAATCTCCTTCCTGTAGAGAAACAGAGGGAGAAAGACCTTCTTCCGTCTCTGTCCCTATACTAAGAGCTATTTAATGCAGCCTTATTGACAATACTCAGAAAAAAATCTAACTCACTGCCTTCAGAACTGAAAAACAGGACAATCAGGAATAGCATAAAATCTATGCTGTTACCTCTTTAAAAGTCCTTTAACAGACAGCTCTTAAACCCAGCATCAGAAGAGAGGCATATCCAGACAGAAACTGACTTAAGATGGAGTGTGACAAGGTTACAAAACCTAGGCCATTCCATCTCATTTGTTCTGAAATTTATCTCCATAATCTTGGACTCACAAAGTAACTGCAAACACTCACTGAAGAGAGATTGTCTTCTTGAAATGAGGGTCTAGTACTGTGTGACACTCAGCACTAGTAGAACCATAGCTAAAATACTCCAGTTGGATAGAGATAATGTATGTCTGCTAGACAATGAATATATTTTTGCAAGCATATCCTATTGTAAGTCTTGGAAATCATGCAGTATGGGTAAAATGCTTGGCCTAGCTATTGAAAAGAGACAACTTCAGATATAAAAAGACAGTATCAGTTTGTGGGAACTTTATTCCATGATCTGATGGTCTTTGGGGCAGCATAAAAGAACATGTGCACGAAACAAGAAAACAGGCAAGTAAGCAGTGATCCTTAAAAATGGCATAGCCACTGATTCTAATTAACTAAATTTAATTACTGAAGTCAGACAAACTGTCTTTCTACAACCAGCCAACAAAATCAATACCAAGGATTAGTCATAGCAAATTTAGTAGTGCTGCCTGTTAGGAAAGTGGCTGGACATTCCTTATTAGAACACCTGCTTTTGAGCTAAATATTTCTTGCACAACTTCATCTGTCTGAACTGAAATTTTCCATATGTGATATGTAATTTTGACTAATGTTTCCAGAGAATTTTGGCAAAAATAGTATAACCATTTCCAAGCATCAAAGCAGTGAACAGGATACTGCTTAGCCATATAACTTTCCAGGACAATAATTTCCACCTTCTTACCCTTTGTTGCAGAGGGGGTACTTAAAATGCAGTAGAAAGAGGAAGCTAGCATCTGGAACTGGAACTGTGCTTCCCATAGGGTCTAGCTAAACTCAGCTAAGCTTCACAGTCCTCAGACTCTCCACAGATGCTCTGAAGTGTTTGACAGCTGAAATGCCCAGAGGTGCAGCCCTCCCTGAGGACAGTGCACCCACTTCCCTCACTGACGCAATCCAGAAAACCTCTCAACGTGCAGGAGCACTGGGAAACTCCCCTGAACAGCTGCTGTGAGTCATTTGGGACCTACCTGGGATAAACAAAGAATTTGTGCTTAATTGTACCTTAGGTGACACTCAAACAACCCGAGGGAGGGACCAGCTTTTTATGAATAAGGGATGCAAATCAAAATAACAAGAAATAAAAAGACTGGTTGGGTACAGCAGATTCAGACCTAGGTCTGGGACAGGAAGAAGAGGAGGCTGGAGCAGAGGATACAAAGGACCAAAAATTCAAGAACTGGGCCCATGGGAACCTCAGAAGATTAAACAGGGCCAAGTGCAAGATGTTGCACTTGGCAATCACCAGTATCCAAAGAAAAACTGGACATAAGTTGGCAAAGTGCACTTTTAGCCCAGAAAGCCACATGTAGCCCTGGCTGCATCAAAAACAGTGTGGCCAGCAGGGCCAGGGAGAGGCTCCTGGCCCTCTACTCTGTGCTCATGAGCCCTTACCTACAACACTGCATCCAGCTCTGGGGGCCCTGGCATAGGACATCAGCTTGCCAGAGTGAGTCCAGATGAGGCCATGAAAATGATCAGAGGGCAGCAGCACCTCTCCCATGAAGACAGGTTGAGAGAGCTGGAGATGTTCAGCCTGGAGAGAAGGCTCTGGGGCGACATAGCATCTTCCTAAAAGGGAAGGTACCTATAGGGGGTCACAAGACAGCTGGGGAGGAACTTTTTACAAGGATGTGTAGTGACAGGACAAGGAGTAATGGCTTTAAGCTGAATGACAGTAGCTTTTTATTAGATATTAGGAAGGAATTCTTCCTTCCTAATATCTAATATTAAGGAAGGTGGATGTGGTGAGGCAGTGGAGCAGGTTGGCTAGAGAGAAGGTGGATGCCCCATCCCTGGAAACATTCAAGGTCAGGCTGGACAGGGCTCTGAGCATCATGGTTTAGTTGAAGATGTCCTTGCTTACTGCAGAGGGTTTTGGTCTAGATGACCTTTAAAGATCCCTCTTAACTCAAACCACTCTATGATTTTATCTTGAGACAAGCACCCAGATGGTGGCTCTAGTCCATGTTCTGTGGAGGCTCTCGCACATATCAGTGTCCTCTCCAAGGTGGTTTCCATGTGGAAAAAAATCCCTCAGTGAAAGCCAGACAAACTTCAATGCAGTCCAAGAGGTTCCTCAGTGCAGTGATGGACTCCAGGACAAGGGGAAGAACAGGGACTGGAAAGAAGCGGAGGTTATGGCATATCATTAGTCAGGAGAAAATACTCAGTGACAGAAAAAAGATTAATATTTCTTATAAAAGCAGAATTCTAATCAATACATATTAAAATGTCAGTAAGGCAAAATAAACTCATTAATTTTATTAATCTTCTCTTCTAGCATGTGTGCTGACTATTCCTGGCCCACAACAGAAGAGGCAACCAAGTTTTATCCCACCAGGCAACGAAGCCATCACTAACCCTGTCACCACTATGCCTAAGGGAATTCTCTCCTAACCCATTTAAGTCCCAGCGAGCTAAGGAGTAGCTGTCAGAGCAGATCTTGATGATCTTTCTAATAATCTTTTCAGGCCACTGGGGAAGAAATAAAATTGAACATTTTATTATCTGACTTGCTAGGGTTTGGGCTGGGGTTTTTTTTCATTTCTTATTTGAGAAATCCAGCCTTTCAAGGACTGTCTTAAAAATCTTTCTGCTCATTTCCCTGGCTGGGGCCTTCAGAGGGAAATATAACCATGAGCATACATGTCAACAGAAGACTGTTGAACCATTTTTTATCACTTCCCTGCTGGAGAGGAACACTTCTCCATCCCAATGAGGAGAACTAATCGGAGTTCTTCTAAGCTGTTATGTTGATTTAATATTCACCAGAAGATAACCTGCTCTGGTTTACTTTACCCAGAGGTGGACAAAAAGACTTTATATTTGCTCCACCTGGGGGAGTAGTCACCTCTGAAATCATCACAGGTGTTACAGCAGGAGTGATCTGTCTTCAGTGTCATATTGTGCAAATTCTAAGCACAAGTTTGTGTCCCAGAGCATCTGTTTGCTGCCAAAATTTAGTCCTAGTAATAATAAATTTAAAAAAAAAAAAAAAAAAAGAGAGAGAGAAAAATTAGGAGAACACAACATGTTCTGCTGCATTTCAGTAGTTGTCAAGCATTTGGGCTGGAAATGTTGGGTGGCATACAAACACTGAGAGATGAACAAAGCAATCTCTAGTCTTTATTCATACTAGGGTTCCCTGCAAAATCTGTCTGTTATGGGAGAAGGCCAGTTTATTTTCTGTGTCTCCTCTCCTGTGAATCTGAATTCTGAAAATGCGTGAAAAAGCCCCAGCAAAAGCAATTCAAACATGAATTAAGTCATGCTTTTTAAAAAAAGTGACATAAATTTGCATGGACAAAAAGGCCAGACACAGGGAAAGCATTAGAATGCAGCAAACAGACAAGCAACTCCCTCTCCTAGTTTCATCTCAGAATAATTTCGCTTTAGTGATCTTAAAAAGCAGGTATCATTGTACAATACTGAATCAGACATGCAGAGCTGTGACTGATGAGAAGTTCAGTCAGCAGTCCAACCTGGCATTCCTGCTATTTTGCTTCATCAGACAGAGCCCCTGATGTGTCTGCTCCTTGTCTGTCACAGATGTGAAGACAGGCATTGTCAGTACTACACCATCTCCCTTCAGCTTTCCTTTCTGCACTGGTGGGAAAGGAGCCAAGAAACAAGACACACAATCCTTAGAATCTCAATTCTTTCTTCACAAAATAAGCTGAAAACCTGAAATCTTGTTACAGTCTATGCTAGCTATCAGATAACTTGATTTTTTTCAGGGCAGGTTTTTAGTTGACACATCTTGGGGAAAAGCCACGGTGAAAGGACCATTACACAGCCACCTTTAGATAACTGCTGCTGTGGTTTCAGATATAGCAAAGGACTAATCCCATTTCAGACAAGTATAAGGAGAGGGAGGAGAGATCAGAAACCCACTTTCCTCTCTTCATCTCATATTTCATCTCAGAATTTAATGGCATCAGTAGTGCAGTGATCAAGTCTATCTGACAGTTCCTCATGTAAGTTGTTCCATGGCAAAGAAGGAAACTCAGGAGATAAAAGCCCAGGCAGGCATTACACCTGTGATTCTCTTCCCTTGACAGGCACATCTGGCTTTAGGGAGTCTAAGGGTCACCCTAAGGAAACTACAGCAAGCAGCGTGAATAACTTTCCCTACACTAGTTCGTTTTAGATTTCCTGCTCATTTTTTTATTTGGAGCATTATTATAACACTTTGATATAAGAAAATAATCACTGATGGGAGCTAGTAATTATCTGTTACAGAGATCACAAGAAGAAAAGAAAGAAATGATAAAACATCGGCTGTGGCACAGCCCATTAACTTGATGCCTTCAAATTCTCCTCAGCTTTCATCTCTTTTTATTTTAGTTACTGCTATTCATGTGTGTGTGGCCTCCTGTGATTCCTGGTCCCTTCCATCCAAAAGGCATATATTAAACCTTAGAACAGTGTTGGGCTTTTCCCAATGAACAATTGTCAAAAAAAAAAAAAAAAAAAAAACAAAAAAAACAAAACTGAAAAATATGAAAAATTGCCAACTCTTTAAAGTCACTGCATAACCTTACCCTCTGGCTTATCTTACTTCCAGCTCCAAACATCTCCTATTCATGTAAGAAATAGGGAATATTTTTGTTTTCGCACAATGTGTCTTCCTGGCCTTATTCCAACATGCATTTGTTGTCATCCTTGTAGAAATAAAAAATGCAGCAGTTCATTATAAGAACATGAAGCTTTAACAGAAAAAAGCCTCACGGGGCTCTTATGTCTCTGTTCCCTCTAGTCCTAGTCTCTTCATCCTTGGACTGAGAATACAGACAATATGGCTGTTTGAAGGACATTATAACCTTATCTTTTCCAACCCCAGGTGGCTAAAATGCTACCTGATTAATGCCATAAGGAGTCCTTCCTTGCAGCTGTCTCGATGCCTGACTCTCTCCATAGGACTGGTTTGCTGGTGATAGGACAGACCTGTGTGCTCTGTGCCCCACCCCTGAAAGTCATGAAATGAAACCAGAGCAAGGATTTGGATATTTAAGCAGCACATGCTCTCTAACTCTGAGCCCTCTGAATAATAATGAAGTTTAAATGCCAAAACTCTCATAGCCTCAAACTTTTGTCATCATGAGCTATTTCACTTTGATAAATTGCGTTAGTGTTTCTGTGTCTCTCATGGCCAAAGCCAGCCTTGATCTAAAGACCCACCAGTTTTGGTGACACTCATGCCCAGATTTTCACACTGTGCTAAAGTCTTTGTAATATTCCATTTATATCAGAGAGGAGATCTGGCCTCTTAATGGATGTATCATAGTGAGGCTAGAGAAAGTCTAATGAAATCCATGCTGGGATATTTCATTATCTTGCAGGCAATAAAGCCATCAAAACAAAGCCATTCATTATCTTTCCTATTAGAGAAGAAAACAAGTGATCTATATCATTTAGATTATCTCATTGTCCTCCCTGTTCAAAAATGATAGCAGAATAATGAACATTAAAAAAGGCAATGTATATTATTCACTTGTTTCTTTCCACAGTAAGAAAGCAGTGCCTTAGAAGGAAAAATAAGCTTGAGGGCTCAGCTGCATAAAAATTGCCTATTTTACAGCTCATTGCATTGTTAAGTAACATTATAGTGTAATTTGGCCTTTGGGATATAGTTTTACATAGGGTAGACTAGCACTTGCAAATTTTTTTTAATATTCTTTTCCCCCAAATATGTTACACATAACCAAATTCAATATTTGGATTTTCAAATCTGCACTAAGTGGAAATGACTATGACCATACATGACAGTAGGCTGCTTCTGGACTCCAAAACCATGATTGTTTCTAAAGTGATATATTAAACAGTTCAGAATTGCTCAACTCTAATGTCTATCTTTCTAAAAGAGATTATAGGGTCTTTATAATAAGAGCTCTGTCACATTGACATGCCATAAAGCTGTGACTGAAGTAAGAGATTTGGGATGTTAAAAAAATACAATTATTATAATAATTTTTGTCTTGTTTTCATAAGAAAATTATTTCTGTGACTGCAGCATTTTTCCCTGTCCCTTCCTCGGTTCTCACAACTTTCAGGAAATTTTTAAACTAGAGCAACAAAGAAACATGGGTGTCAGAAATGTTGACTTCCTCCAAACTTAGTGGAAATAGGCTAGAAATACCTAAGTAAAAGGCAGTTATTACTGCCAAAAGACACCAGAGGGTTGGGCAATTGGCCACACTGCTACCAAAGCAAGCCTTGGTAGGAGCACTTCTGGCTTGAAGTCACAGGGTGACTTCTGCGGCTCACCCCTCATCTCTGATGGCAATGAGAATGCTTTAAAAGGGCATTTGATGTGCTCCACAGCACACATCTTCCACAGCTGTCTAGAACACAGGGGACAGGTAAAAATAACACCTCAGCTGCAGAACCACCATTGGTAGCATGGGAAAGACACTCAGTATAGACACCGTGTTTAATGAAGATTACACGAGAAGTAGACCAAGGCAACTGTGGAGTAGGTTTAGCCAGTTTGAATTCAACAAGGCTAGGATTTTACATCTAGGGAATGCCTTTTCACAGTTTCCATGGCATTTTAATTTCAATTAAGCCTAAATGAGATTCTAGTCTCCTTGGCTGTGGGAAATAAGCTGAAGCCAAAATATGTTGCTTAGAGGCAGTGACTGAAATCAAATGGAAATTCAGAAGAAAGTGTCATTATATTGCCCATTTCTAGATGACTAAAGAAAATAGCATATAAAAGAGCAGAATCATATATTTTACTTTCAGACTGCATTCTTCTACAAACAAATAGCAAAATCCCCAGTATGATAGTAAGGACAACCAGACTGTATGAAAGCAAAAACATTCCAGGTTCCCCCTATCAAGAAATTGCCCAAAGAATATGACCAGCACACATCATTTCTTTAGAATGCTTATTTGTAATAAGATTATTTTACTTAGTAGAAGAAATGAAAACTAGGAAGCAAATAGTGGCATTTCATCTCAGAAAGGGAGGGGAAATTCTGGATTATGTTCTGGAATTCTATTGTTAATAAACAAATATTATTAAATAATTATTAATTCAATAAAATAGTTATCCTGTGGTAGCTCCTCAGTCCTGTGTTACAGATTCACTGCAATATACAAATCTTTAATTGTAAGTTGGCAGAAGAAGGTCCTTTGTGGTAATTTAGTTTTGAAGCAATTAAGTTCTTAATGCCAGTGTAGCATACATTTTTCCTACCATTTTCATCTTAACTGAAAGGAGAAGGCCAAATGTTGCCTTTGGGCACCTGAAGCTGGAAGTAAGGAATGGGGAACAAAACCTCTGCCTTGGATTTCTGGAGGGTTGACATTCTGTTCAGGACACCGGTTCAAAGAGTCCTTTGGGAAGGGGTCCATAGAGGCTGGAAAAGTATAAATAAGGAAGTCTTGATGACACAGGAGCAGTTCATACCTACGTGCCCAAAAGTAGGCCAGTGGGGAAAACCAGTCAGGCTAAACAGGAAGGTTTCCCTTGAACTTAGGGGGGGAAAAGAGAGTTTATGGTATTTGGAAGAAGGGGCAGGCAATTTAGGAAGAGTACAAGGATGTCATTAGGTCATGTAGAGAGAGAATTAGAAAGGCAAAAGCTCAGCTAGAACTCAATCTGGCCACTGCTGTGAAAGATAATTAAAAAGTGGTTTTATAAATACGTTAACAACAAAAGGAGGGCTAAGGAAAATCTGCATCTTTTGTTAGATGTGGAGGCAAACATTGTAACCAAGGGTGAGAAAAAGGCTGAGATGGAAAGGCTGGAAAACACCTTCTTTGCCTCAGTCTTCAACAGAAAGACAGGTTATCCTCCGGCCTGTGAGCTGGTAGACAAGGATGGGGAGCAGAATAGACACCCTGCAATCCAGAAGAAGTAGTTAGTGACCTGCTGTGCCACTTAGATGCTCACAGGTCTATGGGGACAGATGGGATCTGGGGAACTGCAGGCCTTGGCACTAGGAAAGGTCATGGAGCTGCTCATCTTGAGTGCATCATGTGGCACATACAGGTCACCCAGGGGATCAGGCACAGCCAGCACAGCCAGTCAGCACATTTAGGAAAGGCAAGTCCTGCTCAACCAACCTGACCTGCTTTTATGGAGGTGACCTGCCTAGTGGTTGAGGGAAAGTCTGTGGATGTGTCTACCTGGACCTCAGTAAACAATTTGATACATCTCTCCCAGCATTTTTCTGGAGAAGCTGGCAGCCCATGGTTGGGATGGGTGGACTCCTCGCTGATTTAAGAACTGGCTGATGGCTGGGCCCAGGCAGGGGTGGTGAATGGAGAAAGATCCAGCTGGTGGCTGGTTACCAATGGGGTCTCTCAAGGCTCATTATTAGGGCCAGTCCTATTTAATACCCTTATCAATGCTCTAGATGAGGAAATCAAGTGCACCCTCAGACAGTTTGCAGATGATACCAAGTTGCACAGGAGGGAGGGTTGATCTGCTGGAATATAGGAAGGCTCTGCAGAGGGATATGGATTTTTGGGGTGAAGTAGTGTTTTTATAAGATCAAGATATATTGCTGGGAAAAAAAAAGTAAATTTCAAGTACACAAGTTCTCCTTCAGATGACCCCAAAAGTACGTCAAAACACTTGTAAATAAGTATTTCCATTTCAGGAAGACAGTTACATCTGCCATCAAGTTACTTCTCCTCTAACTTCACAGTCAAAGTGGTAATCCATGTGCAAAAAGTTAGCAAAGCAGAGGGTATTAGTTCAGACAGCAGCAGGCACTCATTCTTTTATCAAGTTCATGTTCCTGAACACTACAGAAAATATTACCAGAAATTTTAAGCCTGTACAGTAGAAACAAAAATTACATAAACTAGGGAGCCTTTTAAATTAAGGCTCCTTATGTTAAAGAACAAAACAAACATACTGGGAAACGGTCTTTTATCTTTTTCACACTCATATATTCTTCTCCCACAATGAGATGACCAACAGATGTTGAACAAATCATCTTGGAAAAATCAGTTTCAGAGGACTGCTACTGGCATGTTTTAATTTGTACCTAGATTTTTACTTTATACAATCATATTTTAAGCTATGATCTTGGTTGAACTTTTACATTTGCAGCACTGCAACAATACAAAAAGCACACAAACATGGCCTTTGTGTGATTCCTCTGACCTGCCCTAGTAAACTTTCTGTCAAACATCTCAAATAAAACAATCCCAGGAGTTCTTCTACACACTTCTCAAATTAACAAACAATTGTGTTTGTTCCCCAGAGAAGTCAGAGCTGCACTACCCTGAGTAAAGAGCAGATCATTACATGTTATGTCTCATCTCTAATTCACTTAGTTATGTGAGTAGCAAATCTCCTAGTCCATGTCCCTCAGGAGGTCTGATTCTCTCCTGCTCACAATAATACACTGCTGTCTAACTCTGTGTAGCCAGGAGAGCTCTATCTTCAGTGAGTTGGAAAGAAATCCTTGTTGGTCCAAACCCTTTTTTCTTAAAGCTTGTGTAAAACTGAAAGGAGATATTCTCAAGAGTGATACCCCTGTAAGTTTGTAAACAAAAGTCTGGCAGTAAGATAACATACACAGAAAAATCTTTAAATCGTTAACATGCTTCAATCTCAACTATACACTAGCACTGTCCAAACTTTGTAACATTATGCTCCCAAGACTAAATGCACTGGAAGAATATTAGCCAGCCACAAGCCTTAGAAGTTTTGACTGTTCAAAATTTTGGATGCCTTTTCAATTTCTCAAACCTAAAGACTTAACCAAGGCATATTATTAGACAGGTATGTTAAAAAGAGTTCAAGCTCTTCCAGGCATTGGAACTATGCTGAGAACAGTTTTCTTTTATGAGTACAGGCTTCCTTCTATTCCTTTTTGGGATAAACTAAATTAAAATCCTGGGTAGGACAGATGATGAGTAGCATATCCAGCAGAGGAAAAGATAATAAGCTAGTGCCTGGGGCTGGCACTAGCAGAAGCACAAACTAGCACAGGCTCTTATAAGCCAGCAGGGACAATAACTGGATGGACAAAGCAATGATGCAGCAAATTCCATCCATAGGAGAGAAAAAAGATGGGAGGTGCTGTCACTCCTTCCTATTCAGTCTGTGTCACCCCAGAGAAAAGGCTTCAAGACTTACTTGCCCAAAACCAGAAAGCCTCTTTTTATGGCACTGGTTTAACAAATGGGAGTCCTTGGCTCTGGCTTCTTTTCCAATGACAGTTTCTGTCTTTTGTTCAATATCTATTAAAAATTCATACACAGTCTAAAGACATGGACTCAGGAGCTCTCCCTCCCTCCTTCCCAAGGAACCTCTTGTTGCCTCACCCACAGAATAATTTCTTTGCTGTTTTTCCAAAACAGGACCAGTGGGGATTTTGGCAGAGGGCCCTGATATGAGAGCCATGAGCATTGGTACTGAGAACTGGCTTTAACCTTGAGGAGCAGGCCAGAGGAGAGGGGACCTGGCTGCTTCTGAAACTCAGGAGGAAATTTGCCATGTCTCCCACATCCTGGGGGGATGCTCTGGGGAATGGACTGTTACCTTTCCAGGGAGGGAGGCACTACATGATAACTCAAGATGACAGATTCTGCTGCTGCTGCTGTGTCTTGTGCAGAGCTGGTCCTACCAAGGGCAGTCAGAGATATGTTTACCCACACTGGGGACACACAGGGACAGGCCCCTGGCTGGGCTTCAACACAAAGGGTTGTTAATTCAAGGGTTTGACTAGCACGAAAAAAAGGGCTTGAGGCCCAAGAGAAGAATGAATTTTGTATTCTGGGGAAGTTCAGGCTGTCCAGGGGTGAGACTTCTCAACTGAGACCCCAAAACCAAGGGAGCCAGTTACATCTAGCTGATTAGTAGACTGCACTATTTCTATATAAACTGCACTATTTCTCCAAATTGCAAATCTATATTTAGGCAATGAGGACCACGTTCCAAAGGTAGCAAAAGTGATATTCAAACAAAAAGACACCTGAGGTCATATTTTATTGCTCACATTGACTCAGTTAATTGCTCAGATTGACTCTGAGTGAAATCAGGATGTACTGAAGCTGTTACTGGATGAGGATATATTATGCAGAAGCTCAGAGCAGACTATCCTAACTATTCATTTAAATATATGGAATCTTGGATTATGCTTTAATCCAAGATTTGGGTTGGTCCTTAGGTTATCCAAATGATGTTACTGTGAACTTCTCTAGCATCTTCCAACTTTTAAGTTTCTTAAATTAATAACCAAGGGTCCACAAAAGTAGAAAAGATAGCCTCACCTTTCAGGAGCACTCCTGAAACACAGAATGTTGTCCACATTTCAGGAAAAGCTGGTTTTCTAGGCTCTGATGCAAATTTGTGAGAACATGTTGCCAGAAGTCCAATAAGGCCACCAATTTCTTCAAATGAATTAGGATGTTACAAGCAGGGAAAATATTCCATATACAAACAAATCATCAAAGTCTAAAGATTAAAGTACACAATTTTACAAGATGAAAGACATTTTAATAGACTTTATTCCAGCAGTAGGTCAGCTAGGTCACAGCAGGATGTTAAGTCCTGCAATCCATATGAGGTATTGTAAAGAGCAAGAAACCAGACAGTACTCAAGATGACTTACTTTTACATGAATAAAGAACAACAGAACTGATCCACTTCTGTATTCCATGAAAAGTTAATTCACATTAAAAAAAAGTTTAAAAATATTTACCGATAAAATGAAGACAACCAACCAGAGACTGGAAAATCAGCATTTTTTGAATTGTTGTT
Source organism: Certhia americana (assembly GCA_018697195.1). Lineage (NCBI taxonomy): Eukaryota > Metazoa > Chordata > Aves > Passeriformes > Certhiidae > Certhia > Certhia americana. The sequence goes on from CM031857.1 coordinate 100,169,844, forward strand.
CAGAGGGAATTTCCAGCTGGGGCAACATAGACATTTTCTTTGGACAGCTAATAGATACTGATGTAAATATTCTGAGCCATTTTTTGGGTAGCTATACAAATATGAGCCTGTTGCATAGTAGAACATATGCAGGCTCTTTTCATGTAATTATTTTAGATGAGCTCTCAATTAATTTCACTCTGTTGGCACATGGTAGTTACCAATTCAGACACAACTGAATACCTGAAAAATCTAGACAGTGCCCAATAAAGGGAGAAATATCTGAGATACTAAGTTCATTGTCATTAAAAATACAAAGGCTAAGAAAATGTGAGAAATCCTTGAACAAAGTACCAACCATGTCAACGGGATTAAGTGATAAGAGGAAGAGTTTGTCTGGAAGTTATCACAGAGGTAACACCTAGCAATTCACTTTGCTAGCAGGGGCACTCTATGGGATAAAATGCTGAGGCACAGAAACACACGACTGCCTTGCAGATGTCCCAGGGAAGAAGCCTCCTCCTACTTGTGTGCAAGGATGAGGTGTTATTCAGTCCTAGGTACAGAAACAACTGCATTATTTATTTACCTCCCCATCATGCTGAGAGTGAGTTTTGCAGAATGCTGGAAGAGGGCATGGGCTCTCCCAAGGGTAATGTTATTCTGATTGCCCCTTGCTCCACCTCGCTCCCTTTCTCAGCAGATTTTGGTCACCTCACATATACAAACAGCAAAGTTGTGGGAAATGAGTTTCAGCCAGACCCACTTAGGTTTCCACAGCCCCTGCTCACTTGTGCTGATCTGGCTTCACTGCCAGCTCAGAAGTCCTCTAGGCTGTAATCACACTCCTGACTGTCATTGATACACAAAGAGTTTGGGGAGAAACTCATTTGCATTGCCATGGCAGCTGTAACACAGCTCTCATGAGGAGGTTAGCTCAGGTTGGCAAGCCATTTGTTGCTTCCACACTTGACTCTCCCTTATTTCTTCCACATCATTTTGGGCAGCAAGCCCCTGCTCTTGTGATTACTGACAATCTGCCTTTTCTTTCCTGAAAACTTCCTTTAGCTTCGGGGTGCAATTCTGCTTACACAGGTTCTTGCAGAGAACTCAACCTCTACTTTTAAGGTATTGCTCAAAACTTCCAGTGTCTTCCTGGCAAGCCAGGGCTTAAATGCCTCTAGAGGATTTCAGAAGTATACCAGAGTCCCATGAATCTCAGATCACAGTAAGCTCAGTAAGCTTTTTTTTGTACTGAATCAAGAGTCACACTCTGTCTGACATTAACATCGCTTCAGAAAAACAGCCACCTAATGCAGCATCTGGCCCACCCTCCCACAAGAACTCCCTGATGAGGAACAGTCTGTTTAGCCAAGCAAATCCTCCTTAATAGATCCAGCTTCTGCAGGTGTTACTAGCACATGAAGGTTATGTCTCCAAGCAGTTAAATAAGGGGAAGAAACCTCAGCTTCAGGATAGTACACATTAAGTATGTTAGGCTGGTGCTAAAGGACCTCACCTGTAAAGCTGACAGTGAAACAGGAACCCATGCTGCAGAACGCAATACTTGACTGTAGACTGCTCAGTCTACAGAACCAGGTAAGTGCAATACCTGCCCTGCAGTCCCATCCAAACTTGGATGCTGCTCCCCTTCTTTACAAACAAGCACAATTTCTGGTCCAACTCAAGCAAGCTACTAAACGTTCTGTGGCCCTACACTGCACTCCCTCCAGCTGGACCATGTCTCCTGTACTGGGCAGTGTAGAATTGGACACAGCACTCTGTGTGTGACCCCACCAGGACTAAACAGGAGGGAAGGATTGCCTTCCTTGGTGTGCTGGCAACACTCAAAAGGCAGCCCAGGATCTGGCTGGAAAAGTTGTGTTTGCCTTCTTCCATTTCAGCGTGCTGCTGCTACTGTCAGCTCAGGTACGAGATGGATTCCTTGTGGCAGAACACTGCTTTTATGTGGAAGAGCACTGGCAAGGGTGCTCCTCCAGCTACACTCCAGGTTGGATGTATTTGACCCCTCTTTTGTTTTGATATATCACAGTTTCTCACAGAAATACAACTGGGTCATGATTAAATGATGAATTCTTTCCTTAACTCCACAGTTCACAATTAGCGCTATGATTTTTTAGTCGATACATAAACACTTGCAAATAACACCATTTATTGAAAATGTTTTGAAAATACATTTGCATATTACAGACAATCTTAAGAAATTCTTCACTCTTCACAAAGCAGTGGCCAGTGTCTCTCATTGGGGACGACATACAGCGACACCAATTTTGCTGCCAGTATTTCTAAGGCACATATTCACAGACTACTTTAGGAAAGAGCAGCCATAAAAATACATTTTATGTTTCATTACCATTAAAGCTTCTTTTAGTGAAGAGACAAATTTGCTGTGTAACCTGAGATTTTCTAGAGCAATGCACAGCTCTCAAACTTGCTGTTTTACAAAGCAGTTATAAGGAACATGGTGCTTCTTATTTTTGTGCAGATACTGACTTTCAATGAATTAAAGAAGACTCTTTGCCCAAAACTAAAATGAAACACAATGCTCAAAATTCAGAATTTTTCTTTATAGGAAAGTGTGTTCCAAGCATCTGGAGCCCATCAGTTGCATAGCTCAGGTTCAGCTTCTGTGACAGGTTTGATGATGCCCCACTGCTAATGGGATCCTTACACCCAAATTCTGCCTTACACCCAGAACAGCACCTCTCACCTTCCTCTTCCGTCCCAGTGGTTCAGGCTTCAGCTCCAGCTTTGCAGAGCTGTCTGCAGTTGTGATGCAGTGGAATAACTTGTGATTTCTAAATTAAAACACATCATTCCATTCTATTTGGGAGTAAGCGCTACGATGATGGAGTGGTAACGGGATGCAGGAAAACAAGGATGAACCTTACTTCATACTTATTTACAGCAATTAACTGAGTGTGGCACAGCTGGAGCCCAGGTAACACCCCAGGTTTATGAATGGTTTTTCTACAACTTTCACACAAGTGTTAAAACTGGAGTTTAATATATGAACATATTACTTTCTCTCTTACAAAATACAAATATGAAACCACCGTCTAATATCACTTCTGTAATTTTGTAGTTCAGAATTATGTTCAGTATTGTCAGACTTCCAGGAGAAATAAAGCAAGTGAGTTTATGTGAAATCAAATCACTTATAAAAGTGAAGTGAAAACACTTGTATCTAACATTAATTACTATAATCACATAGAGCTGAGATACAGCAACCATTTTTCATTTGTACATATTGAACAGAAAAAAAAAAAAAAAATTTTAAAAAAATTATATATACAAGCTTAATAGGGAGAAAACCTGAAATGGTTTTCTACTGCCCAAGAGTAAAACAATTTTCCCTTAAATGTTTTAGTGCATTTCTCACTTCATTCCCAAGAACTAAGGTGTTTTTTCTTCCTGTTACAAAGCAAACTGAATACATTCAAATCTTCCTTCAAATCAAAAAAGCTGTGAAGTAGTGAATTGATACATATTCACCTGAGATCACTCTGAAATTTAGGACAACATAATGATGATTAACAGCTAAGGTGCCGCCAAACGTTTGGTAACTTTTGAAGAGAAACAGTATTTACACAGAACAGTTTTTGCTACAGAACAGTAAAACTGTCATCTGTAATGACAATTATTGAACATAGTAGAGGGAGAAACAGTATGAGAACTGCAAGCAGCTTACTCTTCTACTTTCTTCTATTCAATCTTGTCCTGTTCCCAAGTTTCTGTAACATAAAAAGAGGGAGAGGAAGGAAGAATAAATGTTAAAAAAAATTATTATTAAAAATATTTCATCTGTAACTCAGTTTATTTCATGCTTGTGTAATTTTCATTCAAATTTGTTGACTCATTTCAATGTGTAAATTCCACAAGTAGATTCATTTTATCTGCATCAAACAGCCTAAAATAAAACCACAAAGCTAAATATAGTCTACAATTGTATCCAGCTCTGATTAACAGGTAGAATTAACCATGAGATAAAAATGAATAAGCCAATGCTTTTTCCATTCTTTTACATCTGGATTTAGTTATTTAATCTTTTCTACAGTAATTCTGTTGAATAACAATTGGTATCCACTAGTGACACGTTCAAACAAAATCTGCCTGGCTACTGATAATCACGTAAAAACATCACAAAAGTACATTCATCCAAGCACTGAACAAGTCATGCTGCAACAGTAAACGGAGAACTACCATTCATAAATTCCATCCAGGAAAGCAAGGGCTTTTCCAGAGGGACTGTCCTGCACCTTGTGTTGCTCTCAAGAAACAGAACCATTGTGAATGTTTGGAGGCAGGAAGGATCCAGGCAAGAGTCAAAAGGAACATTTTGTCTACTTATGTTTTGGTTATTTTAGGACAGGCATCAGTACTGTATGTCATGTACCAGGACATTAAATCACTTAACATCCTGTTCTTCTCTCTCATGATTTGGGGATGGGTCATTATCTTTAACATGTGGTACAGGAGAGCAAAAAAGAATTCAATTGAAAATCACAGAAGAAACACACGCATCTAAGGACTGAACTCCAATTTCTAGTATCTCATGCCACTCCTTTGATCAGGAGACCATCAGGCAGAAATGCATCCTTCATGCAGAGCCTTAATTGTCTGCTTGGCCCAGTTGTTTAGTGTCAACACCATGGGAGACATAATCAGAGGGGAAAGTTGTGCCCTTTTTACAGAAGTGCTCAGAAATACTGAGAAGCTGAATTAGTGTCATACCAGCCCCAGCTCTGATGAATCTGCATAGGAAAAATAAAGTAAGACCAAGTTTCAAGCCCAGATCCTGCAGAGATCAGGTGTCTCACAGGAAATACAACCTCCAAACTAAAAGGAAATCTATGACTACCATGTTTACAGGGGAATAAACAGCCAATCCAATACCACTCTGGCAAAGCCTATGGCAAGCAAAGCTACAATTTTATAAAACCTGTTTGTATCTCCATCACTCTGCAGATTAAATACAAATACTTATGTTGGGATGTCTTTGTTGTATCAATGCATCAGGTGTAATTACAGGTGAATATTAAAGCAAAATAAAAAGTAATGGTTATACAGTGTAGTTGAAGAGAAGTTCCAAATTGTAAACTGAATACACAAAAAAATAAAATGTAATTTTAAAATGTATTTTAAATGTATCCTCAAACACTAACACAACTTGGTCTTGTACAGCATCCTACATAAAAGATGTACCCAAAGTACTTCGCAGACTTTAACATCTCAATTTCAGAGTTAAGCAGAAGAGGAAAACATTAAATGCTACGGACAAGAAAGAAGACATAAGCTCTCAGATGGGACTTGAAACAAATGGGAGAATAAAGATAAAGTTATCTCCATTTCAGCTTACCTCAATAGCATCATCCGTTTCTGTGCCCTTATATAATAACTTCAGCTTGTGTCAGCATAAGGAAACTCTTTTTCTGGAGAGCTGTCATCACTTAGGTCACTATAGCTGTCACTGTTGGAACCAATAAGAATTCAGAAAAATCTAAACCAAATACTTTATTTCAAGCCCTCCAACCCATGATGCATAAGATCAACACTTTCCTCAAATGCAACCCATTTCCAGAAAACTTCTTTAGTCTCATGCTAACAACATGGTATTTTAGAACACCTTCCTCTAAAGGAAGGGCTGAAGTTTGGAGTTTAAAGCCTGATGCAAAATAATACTCTACCTGAAAAATAATATGTTCAATTTCTTTTTGCTTGACTCATGTACATTCATTCTGCATTTTGCTGGTGCTGCATGTCTATGATCATGGTTAACAAGATAGACAAACAGGTATTCAGAGCTAAAACAAAAGTAACTTCTCCCTTATGGTAAAGAAAATCATTGCTTTAACAAAAAATAAGTTAAGACAACTTTATTAGCTCACAATTCTTCAATTTACACTTAGATTACAATTCTTGCACTTCTAGTTAAAACACAATTAATTTTCATTGCACCAAGCAATATCCTGACAGTTTTTCTAGAGGTTTTATCCCCTTCTACTGTGTCCTGAGAGAAGCAGGCTAGTTTTCTGAGACCAAACTACCATGCAAGTGATTGTTTTATAAGTGGCAAGAACCAGGAAATAGTGAAAAACAGAAATCACCACAGTGACTGAGAGAAAGAAGTGCCCACAAACCACATTTTCAGTCAGTGTGATGTCTATTGGGTGTCCACGTTTATCTTAAATCTAAGTGCACATCAGAAGTGCATCCAGCCTCAACCCCTCCCTGCTATACTTCACTTCTACAGTCTGTTTTCCAGATATCTTAATTTCCCCAGATGAGAAGCCAGCAAGGGAGCCCAGGGAACTGATAAGTACATTTGAGCAGCAGTAATTCTGGTCAATCCTGTGACCCTTCAGAGCACAGGCCATGGTTCTTAGCACAGTACAGGTGGGGATATCAGACCTCATTTGTGTGGAAACATCATGACAGCCTTGGGTACCAATTCTATGCCAGCCACTGACTACACAGCCATCTTGTCACATTTCCCCTTTACCACACACCCCTTCATCCTCCAGAAAACAGGACCCCCGCTCATGTTGTGCTCCCCACCCATGGGCATGACCTCCTACTGAGACATCAAGCACATGACCCACCCAGACAGAGCCTTATCAGAGGATGCCCGTGATTGCCTGCTGGGTAATGCTTCAAGGGAGTCATGCAGCCCCACACCTGGAGATGTTTGATGGGACTGCACTGTGGAACAGTGAGCAAACTGCACTCAGCTACTCCAGTGCTTGTTACTGAGCACTGCTGTGCAGCCTGACTTTCACCCTCTCTTCTTTGAGAAAAGGAAAACCAAAGAAAGAATAGGTAAAAAACCAGACACTTAAACAGAGTGGGACAGGAGGAATAGCACCAACAGTCAGGTCATTTAATTTCTACCTCTGTTAGAAGTCTCCCACAGTCACAGCAAGTCACTGTACCAAATTCGTGTAAAACAACATAAATATTCTGGCTGTCCCAACACTAAGACTTTGTCTACAGCATTCTGCCCTTTCTTTGTGTCACACACATACTGCTGATGTGGTTCTTATAAAGGGTGTGTCATATCAGGCTAGTGTGAAATGCTCAATTTGATCATTTCTTCAGCTGATCAATTACACAATTCAAGTGAGGAAAGTGTTGTTAACAGTATGATCACGCATGCCATATGCACACAGACAAACACAACATCACCAACATTGTACTTACTTTTTTCTGAAAGTACCCATGGAAACATGGAACAAAAATTCAGTATTATTAGAAGTTTTGCATTTTCACATCACAGCAAAATAGCAAATACTGTCCACAGAAAAGAGAGTAAAACTGATTGTAGAGAACTGCATAATCTTATGACAGCCCTGATTTAAGACCCAAACTCTTCAGAGAACTTTTTTTTTTTAATTAGCTCTGCTGCCCAGTGGCAATCACAGCCCAAAACCATGCCAGAGCTCTGTAAACAAAACAGTATGGGAGTCAGATGCTTAAGTAGAAGTGCTCACCGACCAGTGAGGTGAGTGGAGAACTGCCCAGCTTCATCTCTTGGAAGCAGTCAGGTGCTGATCCCCACCCAACACTCTCATCATAGGTCCTCCCCCACTCAATGACACAGGTTCAGAGGGATTTGCCCACAGAAGTAGTCACACAGAGTGCTTCTGTCATTTCACTGACTTACCACCCAAAGTTCTTAAGCCTGTTTTCACTTTGCTGAAGCTTGGCCACTAGCACAGAGGCTAAAACACTTCCTTAGCTGATGACAATTTTGTTCTTGTTCCCACACTACCCAATTTCAGCACAAGATTGGACACCACATCCCAGAGAAGGGCTGTCATCATCACATTCTTGACTTCTACAGCAGCACCGCACAGTCTCCCCTGCTTTAGGGGTGTTCTCTGGGGTGTAAGTCAGTTTTATGTCTCACAAGCAGGCCACAGAGCAAGAAAGGCAGGAATTTACACTCAGGTAAGGATTGGCCCTTGGGATTGACTCAGGTAGTTGTCAGTCTGTCAGTTTCAGCTGAGAAGTCCAAGTACACCCAGAACCTGTGGCATCATCTTAAAAATAACAACCCAAGGAAACCTCAGCTTCAAGAGTTAGGCTGCCAGTGGACTTGAAAGCAAACAGGGACTCGTGAAACTTGGCATATCTACACCTGTGGGCTACAGCTCGAAACCAGGACTGGTGTCAGGTTTCTGAGATTTACTCCGATGTCAAACGTATTAGTATCATGTGTAATCTGAAGGAAAGCTTTAGGTGGCATTAACCATAAGCAAGCCATCTTTTCTCTTTGGAATAGATGTATACTTTGTTCCAAATTACAATGAGTTCTGCACAGATATTAAACATAAACCCCAAATGGATGCTTCATGCCCACAGTTGGCAATATTAAGAAACGTTACTTAAATCTACTGGCTGTGAAAGTGGTGGTGATGAGAAATCAAATAAACCCAGCTTTCCTTAATGAAATTCTTTTTCACACTGAGCCTACCACTGAAAAATATGCTTACATTTGCTTCAGCAAGTTTTCTCTCAGTTTGTGTTCAAATTAATTAGTAATTATCTTGGGCAGGAGCCTGACACCCACTTCATCTTATTTGTAACAACTCTTACAACAGTGGACTCACAAAAAGGAGCTACTGAGCAGACCTGAGGCCACCAGTATGAAGACCTAACCCCAACAGGGGGTTTATTTTGGTGGGATCTTGAGTATGATGTGGCAGCCAAGGGAAAAAAAACTAACAAAACTCTATGCAGCATCACTGCATCTAGTCATTCACTTTAGTTGTTACAATAAAGAATTTCGGTCACTTCACTCCTGTAAAATGGGTACTCTGTGAATATTCTGTTTTTCACTTGGAAAATCCAGATCAATATTCTTTAGAAACAAAGTACTTAGCAGTTTCAGGGGAGCATTTCTTTCATTCATTTTTAATGTACAATTGACAAAAAAACTCCTTGTCCAGAAATGTAAGGAATTAAAACAGTTACTACAGTAATGCTATACCCTGCAAGAAGCCAAGCTAAGTGCATTTCTTCCTCAGTGCAAATTAAAGATACATGAAGTACAGACAAATTTATTATAGGCTGCAGTTGTTTAAGTTGTTTAGCTTTTCAGGACTCCACAAAAGGAAATCTGCAAATTATTATAATTTATTCCCCCCCCCCCCAAAAAAGGCTGAATTATTAAAATTATTATGTCATTAAAACATTATTTTGAATAAATGCATATCTGATTGTGCAATGTTTATAACTGCAGTCACCCATATTCTTGGTATGTATTTTTATGATCATTATATGGTCATAAAAATCATAGATATCATTTAAGGTCATAAAAATTTTATCTATCATTTAAAACAATGGTCATCATGATACAATCATATGCTTCCTTAAAACATGATTTCATTTGGGAATCCCTCAGCACAAACCCAAAACTCCCCAGTTCTGATGTGCCAGCTACCCGCACTCACATAACTGCACTTAGGATATCTTCATCTGGGATAGGCACCAGCAGCTCCCTACAGTCACTGGAGAGAAAAAAGCTCTGGCAGCATGTAATGCAAAATCGACCCACAGAACAGTTTTAATGAGCTCTTTGGCTCCTTAAAGTGTATTTTCACTTAACAACTACAGAAAAAGACTTGAGGTGATGAGCTCAGAAGGGTCTTCACTGTGAACATCTAACATTTAAATGACAAAGTTAACTGACATAACTAGCCATTTTTAAGTACCAGCATGGCTAAGAAAGGATTGCCTTTAAAACTTCTCCATAGTTTTCTGTAAGAGCTCTGGGGGTAGCAGGGTCTTTGCTGCCCCAACCATCCCCACCTGGAACTTGCATGACTGGAGGGTCACTGGAGCCAGAGCACTTGCCTTCTGTGGCGACTGTGGTACTGACTCCTGCTGGTGAGGACACCCTCCCAACCAGGACAGCTCCCATCCCTGGCTCCTGGAGCATCATCTTTCATTGAGCAGCCCCTCTCCTGCTGCTCTCCTGACAATTTTCAAATCACATTTCCTTCAAATCATGTCTGGATTCGGCCAATGGCAGAAGTGTAATGCTGTGCCAAAACTGTTCTTGACTGGGGACAATGCAGAGGGGACATCAGGCACCAGAACGTGTCACACAGGTTGTTTTCTGTACTGTTCATAGCTGCTTTCCTCCACAGCTGATCTGACAGATAGCTGGACCATGCTAACGCAGTAAGCACCACATGGGCAAATTTTCTGAGTTTTTTGTGTTTTATTTAATGCACCATTCCTTCTGTTCTCTGCAACTTTTGTTCCTTGTCTCTGAACACAGCTCGTATGTCATCTTTCACTAATAATTTGCCCAGAACTCAAAAGAGTTCTGTGACTAGATAGCATTGGATTGGTGCCTCATATTAGCATATTCACTAATGCTTTGCAAAAGTTATGTTTGGCAGTAGTCATACACCTACACTTACTCACCTAGGAACATTTCTCAACTCCTGCATTTCCTCCTTTACACTGGATATTTGTGTTTAAATTATTTATCTTTAGCTTCTTATCCACTTCCTCCAAAGATGTCATTATACTCAGCAGAGATTACTAAATTCCCTACATATTTTTTGTTACTTCTTTTTTCTGAATAGCGCTTTCAGCTCTTATCCAAATGACATTATTTGCAAATATAATTAATGCACTCGGGCTTACTCTTGCAGGCCATTAATAAAGGTGCTGGTTGTAGAAAAAGAAGAGATAAAGCCTGCTGATGTTGAAATGGATAAGGGAAAAAAAACAAAACAAAACAAAACAAGCAACATAGCTTTATTGTACACCAGAGGTTTTGCAACCCATATTATACTGTTCCCAAAGACAAGCCAGTTTTTATTAATTTTTCCAAATGAAACTACATAAGTCTCAGTAAAAGTCAACAACATTACATGTGAAGTTCCCCTCTTCATCCACTATTTCCTATTAATACCCTTTGTTTTCTCTTTTAAAGCAGTGTATTTGTGGGTATTGCACACTTCTGAGTCTCATGTAGTTTTGGTTTTCTTTGTCCTTGAAAATGAAAATGTAAACTCCCACCACATTCCTCACTTCTCTATGAAATGGTGACTGCAGTATTTCCATGGAAAGGTTTGGAAAAGGTCATGATCTAAAACCATTTACATGGAAATGAAGCACAGGGCTTTGATGGTTGGGCACTTATGCCATAAAGCCCAAGAGGCTGAAACCACAAAGGCAACTTGGGTGCCCAACTAGTACTTCAGGTAAATAAGCAACAATTAATCACCGAGTTACTCTGATCCTTTGGTCACTTTTTGACTGTCTCTTGGTGTATGCACCAAAGTTTCTAGGAACTAAATCTCCCCCAGAGGATGCATTCCAGTCTCAAACTAGGTATGCTCATGCCTACGTGGGCCTGTGTCTGTACCAGACTAGGCCTCACAAAAATTTAAGAGACAGTTTATTCACTTTCATTTATTTATGGCACTCTCACAGAAGTTGTAACGCATCCTTTAAGTTATTATTAGCTTTGCTTACAAGCTAGGGTTTCTGTCCAGCTGTCAAATATTCTAAAATTTCACCGTAATTATGGCGCTGTTAAATGTTCTGGAGTAATGGTTTCCTGTTAAGACTCTCATGCTGAAATACATATTTCCTTTTCTCTCAGGACTTCATCATTCACTCTCTTTTTAGTGTTTATGGTAGCCTTGCACAGGTAATCTGCACAGCTTGCTGGTCTCCACAAATTCTCTTGCAGCTTACTTTGCTCTACTCAACAGCATGACTGCAACTCAGTGGGTGGTGCTGGATGAGGTGTGCAGAAAATCCGCTCCTCAGATTTCTTTCAGCCTTGCTAGGACGTGCCTTAGCTTCACAACTCAATGAAATCACCCCAGTATTCTGGGGTTTAAAGGTTTACATTGGAAATCTTTCAGCAGGTGGGTATGTTAATATGAGTGTGTCTGCTGTAATTCACACTGCAAATCCCTCCTGAACATTCTTCTGTACAAAAGCTTTCTCTTTTAGCCTCAAAATGCCTTCCTATTCCAGTGCTCTTTCTAAAGACACAGGGGTATTGCTTGATTGCTGTGTAACTAGGTAAATAGCAAAATCTGCAATTTTATATATTAACTTATTATTATTTTATATATTAAGTTTTGGGGTGTGAATTTTTGTCTTTGCTAATGTTTAAGATTTGGTAGGAGTTTATTCTATGAACATGAAGAAAATGAGTTGGGTATACATTTTGAATGATTAGTTCAAGTAAGTCTAAGTGGGGCAAATTCAGTAATGGCTGAAACTTTAGGTCAGGGTGAGATAGCATAGTTGTTACAACACTAAGGAATGTAAATTAGCAGGACACATGCAGATCGTTCATTAAAAAAAAAAAGTAAATTGTATTTATCTCAGAGAAATAAACAGGGTAACTTATGGGATGAAGCAGTGTAAGAAAGGATATTGGGGCCTGTGAAGCGAGATGAAGTGTGAGTCAGAGTGCCCACAAGACCGAAGATCACCGTGATGGAAGACTCCGCCTTGCCAAGCACCACAAAAAATTGATCTATGTATTGCACCAGCACACCTTTTCAAATGTAGTTAACATTATGATCCACTTCTAACAGTAACAGACTAAGGTAATAGGAGTGTTTCAATCAAGCTGTAGTTTGCAGATCAGAAACTCATTCTCTTTGTATGTACATCATTGCACAGCTGGGCAGAGTGAACAACTGATACCCATAAAGGAGCAGGGAACCAAAACAGATTGGTCTGGTCTGGCTTGGCTGTTTTCCCATTACTACTCAAATCTGCATAAAATTTCTATTTCTCTCTTAAAAAACAGACCTTATTTTAATAGAACACAAGACTCAGGAAAACAAAAAAAAAAAAGCCCAACCGACAAAAGTAATAAGTTTGGTGTCTTGTTTAGAGGAAAAACCAATATGCCAGAGTTCAATGTTATTATTCAGTCATTTTATGATTTTTTTTTTGTTATTGTGCCCAAGGCTTCCCTCTGACTTCTTTATTATTATTATGATAATGAAATTTAACTGTTATTAATATCATTGAAATAAACACAAATTAGTTAACCCTGGCTAAAAAAACACTGATACACTCAATAAACCAAAGGCTCTGTGACTAAGAAACCAAGGACAGAGTTTTGGCTGAACCATCCAGTTCTGACCTAGATCCAAACCCTTCTGTAAGTCTAAAAGTATCCCACCTGTTTTATTTCAGGCCATTCTCTGAAAGACAGTATTTATTATTTAGTTACTGCAAAATAAAATCAGTGCTTTCTTTGTTGTTGCTATCACTATACAAGTACAACTAGGTATGAATTTCACTTCATTGCTTGATCCTCTAGCAAATCTCTCTCCCTATGAAGCTACTGTCAATGGAAGCTAACACAGGAGGCTGCTCTCTTCATTTGAATTTATTAACGATTTTTTACTTTTTTTCTGATTGTAATGTGAGGTTCTGGCTTTACCCCTAATAGCCTCTGAAAAGGAAGAAGTGAGGAGCTGTGCTTCCTGCTTACAGATTATTTTACACCCAGGTATATGGCAGGCACACACAGCCACAAGTTAATCAATACATGAAGAACTCCTTTTCCTCTTCTGGGCTTCTGAATTGAAGGACAGGATAGTCCCTCCAAAAACGTGACTGTCAAACTGCAGGCAAGCAACAAAGAAAGATTACCTTGGAGACAATTTACATCCACGCTGCAGGTATGCATTCAGTGTCCCAGTTGCTGCTAGCAACAGTCCAAGGTATGGAGGTGAAGGTTTCATAGGTCTTGAGGAAAATTCTGGATGGAACTGAACTCCCACAAAATATGGGTGATCTACAAGATAGACATCAAAGAAAATTACACGTTGTAGAAAGAAGATAGTAGAAAAACTTGTAGGAAAAAACCTTTTTGAAGATTTCAGACTAGTCTCCAGAAGCCAGAGCAGCACATGTGAATTTAAGGGTGAGGCAGAAGAAAACGGCTTCCCAGAAAAAGTAACTCACAAGAGAGGCAGAAGGTTAGTAGAGTACACTAAGGAAAAATCATCCTATGATTCATAAAAACTGAATAATAAACCTGTAAAAATAAGTAAGGGTGGGGGAAGAGGGGCACAATTGGAAAAGTCATAAAGTTTATATTTATCATGTTATTTTCATAGTATTTTGATTTCCATTTATTTATGCATGTCTGTTCAGAACAATATGCTCAAAGCAATGACAAACTCAAATCAGGCTGCTACAGCTTTGTCTAGTCAAGTTTGGAAGGTCTATGCTGCAAGGGTGAAGATTTCACAGACTCTCTAGTACTCCAGTAATGTCATATACTTTGGCTATACTGGATGTATACACATTTTATATACTCAAGCCAAATGAACACATACTGGGACCTGACCAAGAATATTTGAAGGTGTCTAGGGAGCAAGGCAATGTCACTGTGAAACTGACACATAGATAAAAAAATCTATAAAATGCCAGGGGTTCCTGATGACTAGAAAAAGGCAGTCACCATGCCCTTCTCCAAGACAAAAAGAAGGGCCCAAGGAACCACAGAACATTCCTGACCTTCAGAACATGGAGGTCAGGAAGACTGGCATAACAAGTCTGAGAAGAATCTGTCTTTGGATGCAGGGAAAGCACTGGCTTTTCTTAATTCTGACTTTAGCACAGCTTTTCATATGGTTTCCTACCTTTTAAGTTGGAAGCTGTGGACTGTGGGTAGACCACAGAGTGTGATAAAAAATGGCCAGACTTCTGGGTTCAAAGAACAGTGGTGAGTGGTTTAAAGCCCAAGCAACTAAGCATACTTGGAGATACTCAAAACATGTCTGATACAACTCTGGAGGTGCTGACCTATATTTGAAGGTAACCCTGTGCTGAAGCAGAAGGTTGGACTATATGACTTCCTAAATCACTTGATGATTCTACATAGCCAAATACCCCATAGCTAGATTTAGGAACTTTTGGAAAAGGAGCACATTTGTCCCACATAATCAACTGTCTTTGCAAAGTCTAAGACTTTTTCTAACCTACTCTGAATTTTCACACATTGTAATACACAGGTGGAGTTAGCAGTATCCCCCAAAATGATCTTGGCTATTATGACAGCTAAATATTGTGCCTACATGTCATTCAACAACCTATAGTTTATACAGTTTTAATAGATGCAATAAGTATTACAAACAAGACACTCACTCTCCAGTTCAATAATTTCCATCCTATTCCCTTCTGTATCATGGCCAACAAATTTCAAACCTTTCTCTTCAAAGCAGTGAGTCAATTCTGGGTTCACCTGAAACATTGAAAGCAATAATTGCAGTTCTGTTTATTTTTTGATTTAACAGTCGCAGTTAATTGTAATGGTTTTTACATGCATATAAGAATGAAGAGAATCGGGCAAGGGTTGGGAACTTTTGCTTTCTTGTTTTAACAACTCTGGCATAAATTCGTAAAAGTGGACATGTTTATTAAATAGAGAGATGAATCAGTAATTTTAAAAGTTACTATGCAACATTCAAAAATTAAAGCCAGGGTCCCTCCTTCTTGCTACCCTCCTGAATCTAAGCAGCCTGCATTCCCCCTTTCTTAAATGGTCCACTAGATGTAGACTGACCTCCCCTTTGAACACTGCATTTCAGTGGTTATGACCTGTGATGCAGCTCTTCCTTCAAACTGAGGAGCTCTGCAGTGAGCTGTCTCATTTCCTTGATGATGTTTTAACCACTCAGTTAATACCCAAACTTGGAGCAGGTTTACCATCATCACGTTTAAGGAAGGTTAATACTGTCTGAATCAGTTACAGCATGCACATACCTGAAAGGTGAGGCCCCTTTAGGGACACTGATGGAGTCAGATCTCTTTTGAACTACCTCAGAGATAACTCCAGGAGTCCACCTCATGTGTGTCTCCTTGAATGACAGTATTTTGGAAGTATTCAAAATACCCAGATTATCTCAGATGTTTGCACACAGAGGAGCGAATCCATACAAAGATTAGTGCTTACCTCGTATCGATGCCTGTGTCGCTCCTCCACAAACATTTCATCACCATAAAGCTTCCCTGAATATGCAACAAAAGAGAAATTAAAGCCCATGTGTTGCTACAATTATTCCTTGTAATTTAAACCTCAAAAAAGTCACATTTAACACGTGTTAAACATAACAAGACATTATTCATCCCACTGTGTTTTTTTATTCTTCCTGACTGATGACTAGTTTCTTTTAATTTACTGTTACCTGAGTTTATTCCGGATTCATATTCAACATTCCTTGACTAGAAATAGCTTACGCAGACTAGAATCTAAACACGCTTTAACTAATTTAAATTGTAAAGCTAAAAAAAAAAAAAAAAAAAGTCTGAGTGAACCAGCAATGTAAAATCCCTTCAGGGTTTTACAACAGTTGCACACAAAAGATGCAGGGAAGGAAGCCTTTTAGTAGCATCTGTTCCATTTTAATAGATTTTGCATGGCACCTGGCATAGTACCTCCAAAGAACAAACAGAGAATATTGCTTTTCTGTTTTCCTGATCTCATTACCCAAATGACTCCTGCAGTCTACTGTGCATAATCTTGAACACTCCACATTTCACAGCAACAAGGAGCAAGTTAGAGGTATGCAGTGAACCAGATTTTAATCATATCTCTTACTAACAATCATGGTTCAAACTTTGCTCTCAATTTACACTAAGGTCATGAGAATTCCTGTCTTGTTAGGGGGTTGGTAAATTAACTAAACTGGCAAGAACATCTTCAAAAATTGTAGAATAACAGTACATCCATTTTGCAAAAAATGGTGCATGTCTTAATTTTAAGGGACTATCTTTTCAAAACTATTATTTCCATCCAAGTTGTAAAGCATAAGAAAAAGAAATGGGATTTCCTGATTAAATACCATAGCTTTTTATGATTCTTTTTAAAGATCTAAACAGATCTAAATAACTCTTAATGTCGATCAAGAGTTACAACACATAAAAAGTTAATTTTATTAACTTTTTCAAGAAGTTTTTAGGTCACACAACAACTTGTACATTGTGATATGCATATCTGTATCACACATAGGCAAAGTATCACCCAGGCTAGCTAGATCACTAGTATGGGCATCTCCAGAATTGCAGATTCTTCATTAAATGAAATGTATGGTATTACACTTTGGTCTCCTGCTGAAGTAGATGTAATTGTTAAATACTCAGAAGGATACATTCGTTAATTTTATCATAGCTAAATAGAGAATACCTCAGATCAATATTAGGGGCAGGGCAATATAAGAAATACACATATATGTAGTCAATGGATGAGAAACTACACCTTTAGATCATCTTTATTACTACTGTATAATGGGCTGATTAATGGGAGACAAGTATTACTTCAATTTTAAAACACACATAGATCAAATTAAATAATTTTTTTCTATATTCTGGTTGCTTTTATTTTGTTATCTGAAGCATCCTGTTACAGCAACTAATTTTCCTTTCCTGCAACAGGTACTTTGGTTTCTCAAAAAAAGACTGCTTCCGGAGCCAGGCTAGAAAATAGGAAGAAAGCACGATGACCTTCCCAAGAACATAATGAATTAAAACTGCCATGAAATGAATTTCTGATTTCTCAACATCTTACTCATTGTTTTTAAAAAAGCATTGGACCCTCAGTGACAGTTTCAGTGGGAGTTATGGACATCTCCATTTCTTTTTTACAGTCCAATTCTCAGAAAATGTAAATAACAGGATCAGAGTGAATGAGCTTAGGGAAGCTGCCACCTAACTGTTTGTTTAAGATTATACCATTTTTCATCTTCCATCTTACAAAGCTCCTATCCAAAATGCAGTCATAAGAGCAGAAAAATAACTTACTTAAAACAGAATTTTCAGTTTTAAAAACAGTCCTCCTCTTCCCCAGTCTCATTGTTCCTCCCATATCTCCAGGATTGTGTTCTGGCATGTCAATAACCTGTAGAGAAAAGTTGTTCAGACACTGCTTCAATCAACAAATAAAAAAATCCTAAAACAAACAATTGCCGAGCAAGTTGCTTGGCAACTTAACATATTTTACCTCCAACCATTCCCAATCATTATTTCTCTTTTGTTTTTCTAATGTTGCTAATACTGCATTGTAATAGACTGACAAAGTTAACTAGTTCATGACAAATGTTTTCATCTCATTCATCTAATGTTAAGATTAACAAAAGCAACTTACTAATTTCTTATTTTAATTTTTTGGGGTGGAAAAACACACCTTTCTTTTAAAAATTATACCAAAATGTTACCAATAAGACAACTCTGCCCAAAGCTATTCTTTGCACTAGGACAGTACACAGATTTTTAAAAATTCAAATTCATAGACCGAAAAAGTCCACAAAGTGATAAAGACACCATCTCAGGAAAAACAAAGTCCCTGAATCTCACAGAGGCTGAAAGATTATCTTGGGTAAATATTCCTGAACACTAGGCCATTTCTTATATTGCCCTTTCTTATGCTAAGAGGCAGAAACAGCTGTGTTGCCAAGTGAGAAAACAACCTCTTGCTTGGGAAGTAGGAAGAGGGGTAAAACTAGTTTACCCCAGGAAATGGAAAGCTATTCTCCCCCCTTCATCTCTACTAAAGGGTTTCTCAGATTGCTCAAGAGTTCACAAAATACTGGGTTGCCTTGCATAAAGAACATGCTATTAAACATAAAATTTAAAGACAAGGATATACAAATACTGGGTTTGAGGAATGAAGCAGGTGGGTCAAATGGCTTCTACAAATGAAACCCAGGATGGTGGGATTCAGGGCATGTGAGAAACCACAACTTAGTGGAAGGAGTGCACTCAGTTTTTCTGTTTGAAAAATTCTGCAGGGTGCCATAATCCCATTTAGAAGAAATCTGTCTAAGAGAGGTAAAACAGTTCAAAATTGAAGAAACATGAGCTGAAGCTTTGACCAACGTACTTGTATTCACATAAACACAGTCATTGAGGAATGCAATTGACACAGAAAAGTTTCAAAAATACAAATACTCACATATATGGGTAATCTTGAATGGATTTTTATTAACCTTAATTTGCCCTCTGAGAGTAATGAAAACCATATCTGATGATACACTTCATAAAGTGAAGTTATTCAATTTAGGAGGGATAGTGGAAAGTGCTTAACCTTTGGCCTTGTGCCAATGCATTTCAGCCATGTAATTATCTCTGTACAACATTATACCTTCAAAATGTTATTTATAAGCTATATATTCATTATAAAATATCATGAGCAGGAGTTGTGATCAAACCAATGGGATATTACAGATCCTTCAATTACCTCTCAAATCACAAAGGCGAGGACTGCACAAGACATTGAGCTAAGCCCTCCTCCACAAATAAAAAAAAAACCAACAAAAAAAAAAGCATTAATTGAATCCTTACTATTTTAAAAGCATGAAATTTACTGAATTAGTTTTATTTCCTTTCATTTAATTTCACTTTTTTCCTGAAGTAGTGGCCACAGAAAAAAGAGGGCTTTAGAAGCAGAACATCTGCTCTGCTGAAGGCTTCTGTCATCCTCTGGATCAGACCCCCCATGGTACTGCAAGCCCTACAAAAATTAGGCTGGAGAAATAGTCTCATAGGGAAGGCTCACGTGAATTTCAACACCAAGGGTGTGTATGTGTGTTTTCAGCTTTCCATCTTTCCCAATATCGAAATACTTATAGTAAGAAATGTTTTGATATATTAACTTTTGTCATCAGGTGACAAAAGGAGTTACTTATGAATTAATAGCTTGGAACTGCTTTGGCACTGTGACTCGGACGAACTCTAGCAAATACATAAGCACAGCCCTCAATATTACTTGTTTATATATTACTTGAGTTTGTCTGCAACATCTGTACAAGAAGCTTTTGAAACCAAAGTGGCTCTGCTGCACTACAGCCCAAAGCAAGTAACGAGAATCAGAAAAGCAACTCTATTAATGAAATATTTTGCCCTATTATACAGAATTTATCTGATCAGAAAAAGATGAGCTTTCAAATAGTGGTCATTTTGAAAAACTGTACAACTGAATAGATTCTTCAAAGAACTTATGGTTTCTGGCACAGAATAAATCAGCTCTTCCTATGCATTGGTTCTTTGAAAGGCAGAGAACAGCACAGAACAGGCACCACAAGCAAAAAAAAGGGAGGATGCAAGAATAGATCAATTAGGTCTTTCTTACCCAAATCTCTGAAAACTGCCAACACTGGGGATTTTATAGAGAACATGTATTACACCAGACAACCAACATGAAATGAAGAATGAATCACTGTAACACAGCACAAAGCACATTCTAGATATAAAGCAGTTTGATCACTATTTAATCATGGTACTAATGAATAGTGACTTCAACTATCCATGAACAGAAATCTTCGTTCAGATATTTACTGCTTGGATTGTTTCATTGTTGATAGAAAACATTTAAAAGCTAATGAGAAAACCTTTCAAGCCCTGACACTCAACATAGAGCAGCCAAGGCCTTGCAAGCCCCACACCTATCATTTCTGTAATCACGCCAGGACCATTACATTTTATCTTTGTTTTGCCTCATGTTCTGCAATACCATTTTGAGAAATTCATCTGCTCTGGTTGCCTTGAGGAACCGGAGGGAGTGCTGGGTTTTGTTTGCAGGCTCGGTCTTTGAGGAGTTGGGGAGGGAGATGAGCATTACTTGATTTGAACAACTGATTGCTAAGCAGCTTTGGCAGCATGTTTTTTCAAGTTTGGGGTCTAGAGTTTTTGTCTTTTTACTCTGACCTTGACTGCTGAGCAAAAGATTTAACAATGCTGAAATAAATTACTACACGTGTAAGTGCTGATCAAAGCATCAGGAGATGCCATGGCCCTGGAGATTACTTGAACACTGAAAAGAGGCTCTAAACACAGCACACAAGAGATCTGTAGAGGGAAAGTTCACAGAAGCAGGGAATGCAGTGGCAGGTACTGATGAGTACTAATCCCTGCTGAACACAGCTATGAAAAAAAATCCAGCAGCACAAACTGAGAAGGACTCAACCCAAACTTAAGGAACTCATCCTGTTATGGACTCATCCATCATTTCTCTGCAGGATTAGTCAGTACTTGCTAGATTTGATCTGAACAATCAATCACAAGTTCATCAGTAAACAAACCCAGACACCTACAAATGGGATGTTTATACTAACATCTATTCTGTTTATAATCAAACTTAGTACAATATTTTAAAGAAAAAGTAGACAACTGCAACACTACCAGGGGCACTGAGAGTTTCCAACTTGGCAAGGAAACCAAAATGACAGACTTTCCCTGTTCATTAAAAAAGAGAGTTATATTTTCAGTTACTGAAAGAATGTGCAAATATGACATCTGCCTGAATCCCTTGCTCTCTTTTCCCCCAGAGATATCCTAGTTCCAAGCAAACCCCATCACTGCCCACCCATCTAAATCACTCAGTGCCCTAGGACTGAATTAACTGCCAATAAAGCCACTTGCAGATTTCAGACTACTCAGAGCTCCATTACTCTAACTGAAGTAATGTAGTTTTTAAAAGGATGTCCACCATTATGTGTAAGATCACAGCAGAAATTATCAATAGCTGATTCATGCAATTACATACTGATATGAGTAACCAGCTTGAAAAATCCTGTCCTCTACTCTCTTCAATAAACTACAACACAGTATCCAAACATTCCAACAAACAAAAATTTAAATTTCTTAAAACTCTTAAAATCCCATATAATACTACTGTCAACTATTTTCCAGTTTGGGTGGCCCTATTCTCCACAGATTTGTTGCTTTTTGTATTTTAGAATTAAGTAACTGCAATGGAGCATTTATTTATTGAAGTCCAAAAGCTCTCTAAGGATTCTGTCTAAGCAGAAATTCTGCTACAGAATGTTTTATAACATTTTCTCTAGAAGAATTCATAAAGGGTGTGGCTTCTTTTCAAACAGTGCTTACTCACTCGTAAGCTGAGTGCAATGAACTGAGGAAGTTAATGGAGATGTTGCTATGCAAAGCCCATAAAAATATTGCTTAACAGCATTTTGAGAAATTTTTCAAATTATTCCAAACACGTGTCCCAGAGTCAGCTTAAAGACTTAATCAAGCAGAAAGTTTCAGACTGTTAGCATTAGTGAAAGGCACAGAGTCGCACAATGCTGGCTATAGAAACACACTGGAGTGTCAGTCACACCATGCCACAAAGGGCAGGATTTGCCACAGACTTGAATAACTAAAAAGGATGTGGAAGACTTCAGACTGGACCATCTCACATTATAATTAATGATTAAATACTAATTTAATTTCAGAAAGATCAGCAAATCTGTAGCTAGGAGAAATCCTTCATCCTATCATATTCATCTTTAAAAAAATCTGACAGAACTCTGTCACTGCCTTTGAAGAGGACTTCTCCAGCTGCAATTCCTAGTAGGTGAAATTCTGCCTTTATCAAATGCCCTTAAATCTACATCAGCTGTATCATAAAGAGGAAGGCATGCAGCAAGTCTGTCTCTCAGAATCCTAAAGCAGAGGGAAGAAAGAACCTAGAAAGTGAGATAGAGCCTGGTGCTCTTTTCATCAAACACCCCATCCACAATGGTGGGACAGGAACAATCAAATACAGCCTGAGACTGTTTGAACAGTAGTGTGCTTGGGTGGTCTCTGACTTAGAATTATTTTATCCTGCAGGCAACTGTCACGGAAGGCTGAGCCACAGACAAGCCCCATTATCTAAACTACACAAAGTAGCCATGGAAATATGAGATTGTCCCTGGTAGAAACAAAGCACAGATGTTTTACCCTCAAAACTGTCCAGTGTTCTAGACTTACTCTTCCCTGAGTTATCATACCTGAACAACATCCATACCAGTTGTTTCTCATTCATTAACAGACCTGTGCTAGTCAAATCAGTTCATTATCAGTTATCTCTGCCTTCAGCAAGACAGAAGGAAAATGCCTTACTTCAAGGAGAGTAAGCAGGAAAACTGATTATTTCAAGTGGTCACTACTCCAGACCTTCATTGAGAATTACTGATACCAGCTTACAGGCAACAGTGCCATGACCTACACTACCCTAGTCCTTCTTGAAGAAATTCTGTTCATCTGCCATAAAAACCAATATCCTCACAGAGAAGATGAGGAGAACTAGCAACTGCTTTTCATCCCATTTCCCTAAAGTAATCAGAGCAGCATCACACTTGTAAGAGAGACTGCCTGGATTCCAACCACTGATCCTTCTCAAAGAATGGTGTTACCACCCCTTCTGATGTTCTGTCCACCTTCCAAATCTGCTCAGTGATGAATTGGTACTTGATAAGCAGGGACACAGAAACTGAGGCATTTCATTTAGAAAGGAAATGAATGAGCAGCAAGTAGAAAAATACAGATGGACATATTTTAATTATTTTTCTAGTTGGAAAGTATTTTTGGCGTAGTGTAAAGCTTCCCAGCTAAATGTAGAGCTGAGAAGAAATCCCTGGAAGGGGTCCTGGATCAGCTGAAAGACACCTTTGGACTATTTATTTTATTTACTGGATATGGAAAAAACATCCTATTGAAAGGATAGCTATTTGAATAGAAAAAAAAGACAATGTACCTTAGTTGAAAAGTTGTAAAAGAGACTGAAAGTTTTCAAGTAAGAACTCTACTCACAGAGAAAGAAAGAAGTGCAAATGCTATCTATAGCAGGAAATCCATGTCAGTTTTAAGAACACAAACCTGAAGACCTTTATTTTTTGTGATTTGCTTCTTTTTTAAGAAAAATTACTTTATTCTCTTTCTGATTCAGCCCGATAACTCACTTTTACATTATCTGACAATACACACTTGACTGAAGCTTAAACAACTTCTAGCAGCTAAGATGATTTCACCAACTAGGTTTAGTTGAATCTGAATAATATATCAGTAAATTGAGGTTTTAAACTGAAGGACAAAAATATACAATCACACTGGTTGATACTGACACAAAAAAATTCCTTACTTGAAATTTGGAGTAAATGAATGAAACAGAAAGAAAGGATTCTAGCTCCATAAGGATTTCTCTGCTACAGATATATAGGAAGCAGCCCAGTACCACTCCTTCTAGTTAGGGTATTATGCTTCATATTATGCCTAAAGATCAGTGGTTGACCATCACTTTAATGACTGATTGATCACCTTTTGAAAGAGACACCAGAATTCAAAATCTGACATTTCTACATCAAAAAGAATTTTCTGCTAATTGGGCTAAATTTGTACCTCTGAGAGATAAACATTCTATGAAAATCAGCTGAATAGAAGGAAAAACAATGCACTTACTCAGAATAAAAAATGCTAATGTTTAATAATTCTTCAAAGAACAAAAACGCCTTAGTACAATTCAATATCCCAAGGAAAAGCAAAGTAGTGAGAAAATAACTTGAAATGTGTTAAAGACACTGCTGAGCAGGAATGTTAAACTGCTACAAGGTATTTTGCAAGCTGTATGTCTTTGGAAAAAACTCCCGCTAAACAGACAGTTAACTGCAGACAGTTTGAAAGTAAATCTTGAACTGTACTCAGTGCCAAAATCTTGTGCCAATCTGATTCCTTTAACAAGCAGCTCAGCTGAGTCCACTCTGGAAAACCACACAAAGCAGCCAGCTCATGCCAACCACTGAAACTTTTAATTGAAGCAATTTGTTCTCATGCACAAATCCATTTTCTTCTCAACTGTTCTTTTACTTCTAAGCTGCAACTCTGTAGAAAGTAAAATAGATGTAGATAATGAAGAGTAGCTCTCATAGTCATGCTTCTTCCTACCTTCCACTCCATTCTCTTCTTCGTTTACATTTCTACATTTTGAAACAGCATCTCACAAAGGATCACAACCAGGAAGAACACTGTGCAAGCTAAAGTAACTGGTGTTGGGAGGCATGCAGGATCACTTTTACTGTTTAAACCGATTCATATCTACCATGTAGATATCTTGAAATATTTTCCATGCATCTTTGTAACGCCCTCCTTCTCTCTTCCTCTTTGAAAGCTTCTGGTTTAACTCTGGTTTAAATGTCATGCCAGTTCCCCAACCTCTACTACCTAAACCCCATAATAAAGCATACAAAATGAAAGGCTCTCTAGAACTGAAGCTGAGTACTTCATTACTTAGCGGTCCTCCCACTTAATTTACTAATTTGAGAAATTCTAGTAATGTTAATCTTATGCATTAACAGCAGAACAGACATAACAGGGATTATCTAGGCAGAAAGCCTCTGGCTCAATCACTCTGATTTTAAATACTACTCTTGTCTTCCATTGCATGCCCAGAACAATAAATATACTTTGACCTATCTGGTCTTTCAAGTCTATAACTTTTCCTAAATTATAGAGAGCACGAATGCTGGGTATCTTGTTAGGCATACAGTATTGGCATCTATTCTTCTCTCCAGCAACAAGCAATGGGATTTTCTTTCCCCCATGCATTCAACAGCAGATTACTTCCACGAATCCTTATCCTCCCTCCCACACATACATCATAATGCTTCTCTTCTCATTCTGGAAATCTAAAGCAAGGGCTGGATATCACATAGTGGTCATCAAGGTACCGACTGGTAATTCTAGGATTATCTAAATCCTATAGTTTCCTATTGTAAACTAAATTAGAAAAAAAGATAGCATAGGGAGATAATTACAACAACACAACTTTAAACAGATTATCTTATAAGTACTTTGGTATTTTCATTACTGTCTATCCAACAATAGTAAACATCTTTTCAGCTTCAGAACACCAAAAGGAATGATATATATTAATACCATAGCAGAGATTAATTACCTTGATTACCTCCGCCAGGCATTTCAGGGATGCTTTGAGACACATAGTCTACATTTCATTTAATAGCTTCCTGATTCCACTTCAGAAAAGCTTCAGGTGGCCAAAGAAGGCGCTTTATTCTGATAAAATACTCATGACCTACAATACTATTCATTTCAAGGAGAAACCTTGAAATGTCAGTCTTCCTTCTGAACAGGATCCCTCATGTCTCATTTTGTCTGTCCTACTTCCTCCAAAAACCCAATAAACATCACTGTTCAGATCATAATTTAATTCAGCATTTCTTGTGATCTTCTCCCCTGGCATGTTAACGCTATCCCCTTCAACATGAAATGACAAGAATTCTTTGGAATTTGCTTTCCTTAAGTGTGTTTATGAGGTGTAATCAGGGGGTCAAGTTCAGGCACCATTCAAAAGGACAAGTGGCTCGACCAGTTTCACCCACGCCACGTACATTAAACACTAATCACTTCCCCTCCCAAAAGAGCACCAGTCAGCACCACTGGGATTCCTGAATTCATGTAACAAGGTCCACAGTCAATGTGACAATACAGACATGCCTGTGCAGTTCTTGCTTGCTAACAGATCATAAAACCAGAATTGCAAACCTTCATATTCGATTTTAGGGATGGACATGGTACACGCTTTTAAAATATAAACCAACAGAGAGAGCTGTTGTATCCTCACACACCTGTGAGGATGTAAGAAGAGAGAAGCAGAGAGGATGAGTGCATAAGAAGAATCACTAGCAAAAACATCAGAGAGGAGGAGAAATGAATCTTCAGATCGCTTATTTAGTAACAAATGGTGAAAGCCTACAGGAAAAAAATTACCAATATTGTTTCTAAGAAATTAATATTTACAGAATCAACTTTATACTAGTGCAGATCAAGCAGGTATTTAATTAGCATGACATCAGCTGAACACACCCAGCAGAATTCCAGACACCCTCTGTGAAAAGTGTGGGTGGCCAGGTATAGATTAATTCAACAGATAATGCAATGATCTACTCAAATGCTACAAATGTTTACTGAGCAACCAAAAGACATTGCCACATAGCCAAAGTTCCAGGCTGTGTCACCAGAGCAGCATACAAGAGGTGCCTAGTACAGCCAACCTCACAAAGGCAAGGTTTCCCTGTGGTGCATATATAAAAATCATTTTTATCTTTCACCTGCACCTCTGATAGCCTCCAACAGTGGAATGAAGAGACAGAGCACAAGAAAAAACTTCTAGTTTAAAAGCACAGATCCACAGTGCATCACTGTCAAGCCCATTGCAAATGCAGTTCTGTTGTTCAGTGCCTAACCCCCCAGTATGGAACACTGTATTATCACAATGAAGGATGTGAAGCAAATAAATACAGAACTAAGGAAACAGAAAACCTCATTAATAAGAAGGTCTTCCTTTTGGGGAACTTTTATAATTTTCTTATACGTCACATTGGTTTTCGTCTATTAATTTGGAGGGGGGGCCCATCAGGGGGCAGAGTACTTATTAAAACTAAAACTTTACCTAATATCTTTTAATTTTTAATTAAAATTAAACATTTCACAACATATTGAACAGTCCACTAACATCTAATAAAATACACCCTCCAATACAACCATTCAACTGATTTGAATCCCTTATTTTTCATTGCCCATGAACTTCTAGGCGCATGTTCAATTCCAGTTCTCACTCCCAGGTGTCTAAAAAGCTATTAGGAAAAGGGTGGAAGTCCTCAGCTGCTGCACAGACCTTTCTCTGCAGGTATCAAGCCACTTCACAAAGGGAAATGTGTTTCATTATCTCCACTTGGTATGGGAAAAATAAGGAAGATTAAACGATTTTTTTAACCTAGCAGAACCAGGACTTCTGTGATATCTAATCTTGTTCCTACACTTTAGAAACAAGGCGGCTAAGGATACAGAAACCACACATTCCCAGGTGACCTTCTAACAAAGCCAGTGCCCTAATGTGTCATTTGTTCCCTTATCTGAGTAGGAGAAATGTCTACAGAAATGGCATTCATAATATTGGAGATTTCATGCATAACTTCTGAATAAATAATTTAAGGGAACCACCCGAGTGCCTCTCTCTGTAGGGATGACAACACAGACGGGGCCAATTCATTCCAGCTGGAGAACCTCACCAGAACAGCAGCTTGAAAAGCTCATCTAAGCCTTGAGGTAAGCAGTGCTGTTCTGCCCTAACATGCACTACACAACTGCACAAAAACAGTTTTGTGAATGTCCCTCCAACACCCATTCTTTGTCAACACTCTGTACACCACCCCAGAGCATCCCCAGTTCTTTCTGAAGTAACACACAATATATTGCAGCAGTACCAATGCAGACTCAGGCATACAGTTCTCCATTAAATAAAATGTTCTCTGCTTATTAAATCAAACACTGACAGACACTCACCTACATCCACTTCACCCAGGAAAATGTTTTGTACACAGCATGAATTTCCCCATTTGATTTACAATTAGTTACACATAATTCCTTTTGTAAGTACTGGAAAGGGGAAAGCTTTTTTGATAATCCAACATGCATTTCTACTTAGAAAAATGCTTTTCTATGAAGAAAATTTTAAGAAAGGAAAAAGGTGGGAGGTTATCAACAGCAAGAAGGCATTCTTCACAGAATCTAAATGTCCAAATGAAGAAACACAAATACTTTAAAGTTTATATATATAAATACTAAATCATTAATGCCATTCCCCAAATATTTAAGAAGAAACTTGTAAAAGCATCAATAACTGAGAGTCAATTATTTTTATTCATTTTCATTTAAGGAGAAAAATGGCATTGTGAAGTTCATCAATCATCAGGACTAAAAGATAAAATAAAACTCATACTCAGAATTATGACCAGGGCAGGAAAAGCATGAGCACTGCTTCTGTGCAGTATCAAGGAGTTGAAAGACATTGCCAAGCTAAAATCCATCATCAGGAGAAACTCTGATGTGCCCATCTCAAATTGATGTGTTAAAAGAAGTGGTTACAAAACAGACAAAATAGACAGTAAAAAAATCACTGGAAACAGATGGCACTCATTTAATTTTGAAGCAACTGAAGGGTGAAACAGCTGACCAGTACCTGTGGTGAATAACTGCCCATCAGCCTTGGCACCCAGGGCTGCCCAAGTGGCAAATGCCTCAGGGGAGATACAGAAACCCAGAGTGTGAACCACCTGATGGCTATGCCAGGCAATGTAGCTGATGTTTTAACAAAAATGTAGGGCACCTGGGTAGCCATAACAGGTTGGGACACTACCAACAAAGGTTTTGTAAATAGAGAGACAGGTCAAGTCTGGCCAAGCGGGCCTTTGGTCTAGATAGTGCTGTGTTCTGACCCAGCGTGCACCTCTTGAAGTAAAGGTGATACCGTAATATGCACTGTAGAACACCACACACACTGCCTTCCTGTGAAATAATTACAGGTGTGCTTAGTTCACAAATGCGTTTCATCAGCTGAATCTGGGTTCTAAATGGAAAGCAGGTTCTCTCCCTTCAATTCCTTATCTTAAATAAAGGTCCTCTCAATGCTATTTGTCACTTGACCTTCAAGTTTTGCTAAGTTTGCAAGCATGTGGTGGGATGAAGAAAATAAGTTCACTGAAAAAAATATTTTTAGAAACTTTTTCAGTTGTTTGCTTAAGTAAACAACTTTGTTTGCTCTCTATTTTCTCCAAGAAGACAGATGTTATTAAATGTCTCATTATTTAAGTTTCAGCTCAGAAAATGCAGGTAAAAATGATTCAAGTTGGGTGAGAAGGTGATAATATAAATATATTCACCACATAATGATGTTAATGATACTAAATCTCAAAAATGGTAATTTACTTTGTATTAGTTAATTCATACCATTTCTTTATAGTCTTACTTACAATTCCACATTCACAGTGAGAGAAACAGCAAGACAACACAAACCTTGCAAGAACTCTTTTTATCGCTACTTAAAATGGATTATTCTGAGAAAGATTAGAATATTTCTTTGCCACAAAAAAGTTGTACACAAAGTCAAGCTGTGTAAGAAAGTACTGTTGCTGATCTGTGTCGTTTGCAGACGCAGCATGTCTGCTGTGATTTGTCAAAACTAATTTTTCATTTTACAGTTTGAGCAATACTGAGGTTTTGGTGTTTTTCCCAGGCTCTTGGGCAACTGCAGGGCCTTCCTTCTCCTCAGAGAAGAAAAAGTTAACAGCTTCATGGCAAGTTACATCTCTGATGCTTCTCCCTAATTAGCCAGGCCAAATGATAATGTCAATGGAAGGCACAGCTGATAAATCTGTATTATCTTTCAGCTGCAATGCAATAATCATCGAGTGTTTTTAGACATATATTTTCATTATTTTCACATTTATAATTCCAGATTCTTCACAGCTAGATATTAAGGCTTTTAAATACTAGGATCTATGGGAAATAGAAAGTTGCTGTGCAGAGGTGCTGGGAAAAATGGACTTTAGTAATGTCTCAGAGGAAACGTTTCTCCTTTTTTGACGTTTCAGCATAGCATGCACAGGTATCTTGGGGTTACACAGGTCTGTTGCAAACTGGTGCCAGCCTTAAGGCTGGGCTCCATGTGGTATCTGATGCACAGCATCACAAGCTAAAGACACAGAACTTACTTAATAAATTCCCTCTATTCTTGATTCTGAATCCTAAGAAATTACATATAGCTACATTTTGTTACAGCTTAGCTGTGAACTCCCGTTTATTGCAGGAAGAAAAAAATAAAAAAAGCGAAATCTTTTTGTGTTGAAGGGTAGACTAGTCACTAACCTAAAATAAACGAAATGGACTTTAAGGTAAATTCAACTTAATTGATAGTTGGTTTCCTCACTAGCACAGCTGAGAACTGAATTATGGCTGAGGTGGATAATTTCTTAATTTCAGTTTACAACAAAATGCAAATCTACTTCTTTAAAGTTCTGGTTTACAGATATTTAAATTGCTCATTTGATGCACTTGTGTAAACTGAGAAACTACTACTCCTGTTACTTATTGAACCTAGATTAATTTGGTTTTGATTTAATAATCAAATTAGATAATTAGAAAATCTAAAATTAAGATAGGTATACAAGCACTAACCTTTCTTAACTACAATTTCTGTAAGTAGTAACAGCTTAATTTCTTTCAATAGGCCATAATCATGTACAAAATAGTTAAAAAACTGACTGCTCTATAATGTTAGTTAGACAACTGCTACTCTTCTCACTGGCCTCATTAGTCCCTCTAAGTTCCTAAATTTTCTCTCATATCCCACTCTTACTTGGTCAAAATAGACGATGGGGGAAATTTTCTAGAAGCTTCTTGCTTCAGTTGTCCTAAATTCCCATTAAGAAAGAGATCTCAAAGTTATTAATGGTAATTTTGACAGTTTTTCTTTGGAAATAATTTAGTATACGTCTATTGTATCTAGATACTAATACAACAAGATGAGGGATTTCTATGCCAAAGGTAAAGCCATTACTTTGTAGCATCATTTTTGTTATGCTTCCCCTCGGTAATGAAACGTACCCCAGAATACGGCTGATATCTAATTTTACACAGCATGGCTTACTTGCAGACTTCTGACAGAGAATTAGCAAATTCTAGAGCTCTACTGGTGCACATAAGCACCCCTTTCTCCAAATCAAAATGAGAGCTCCAAAGTTCTTACCACTGTACTATTTATTTCTCTGCCTCTGCAATTTGTACTGCTGAGTCTGATTGGGCCAGCAAGGCTGACCATTCAGATACACAGTGCTGAAGGTGAAGAAATTGATGAGATTCAGACATTTCTACCAAAAAATTACCTCCATTTTTTTTCTGCCTAAGGGCACCTCTCAAGGTTGCTGCTGTGTACCCCAAACTTACCTTTTCCTGGGGGAATGTAGGTGGTCATTTTGTAGCACAAGCACTTTCAGCTCAGTATTGTGGCACTATCTCAATAAATCCCTTCTACATCAGCAGCAAAGTCAGCACAGCTCCAGGAGGGTCACTGGGACCTAAAGGGTCACTGCAGCACAATTCTGATAGAAGACCTCAACCAGTGATTTCTAGGGGCTTGAACATGGTTAACTGTGCTGAGAGCCCCCTGTCCCTACCCAGTGCACATGCACAGAAGAGAGCACGCCAGTCTGTGGGATCAAAACACCAATACTCATTCTCCCAGCTTCTACTGTTCAACAGAAAAGCCAAAACTGTTTTTAAAAAACCCAAAACTCAGGATTCCCCATCTTTCCCACAAGCACACAAAGCAAATCAAGAGGATCCCATCATGTCACCATACCATCATCTCAAGCTGAAGGCTTTATAACAAAGCTACACAAACTCATATGGTATCAGACTCCTGTCTGTCAAATAATTTTAAATAAATTCTAAGAATACAAAATGGATTACACCCTTCCAGGATCAAGACAAGCAGATATGACATTCCTGACTCACCAGCAGGATTATTACATTGACAGACATTAGTCCTGGACTCACATGAAAACAGATTATAACAATTTCTAGCTAAAAAATATGCTGGGCAAGGGAGTTTCTTAGTGGTACATTTCCCCTTTTGAGATCAGGCATCTCAGTGTCATGTAATTCCTAAATTATGTGCTCATGCCTATTCTGACTTCCAGACCTCTTTTGAACAGTCCATCAGGTTTGCATTGTTAAGAGCAAAACAATGCTCTGAATTACAAACTTGGTTCCAACTCTCCTCATCGATTTTTTCTTCAGGATGAAGAAAGGTTTTTAGATACAGCTGTGACATCTAAAGACTCCAAGCATTTCTAGTGACAAAGGACAGCTGAGAAAAGACCTAATCACACTAGAGAAATAAATTCACTAGTGCCTCTTGTACAGCACTATTGTACTTATACTTCCTTTGCCCTACCTGATACTCAACCAAAGCCACTCCTCCAGAAAACCATATATGCTTTGCTGGAATGGAGATTTACATTTTTGATCACTCTAAAGAATTTCGAAAAACAAATCTGAGTTTAGTGTGGAACAAAAAGGTTCAGGGTATTAGCAACTACATAACTGTAAATTTCAGCTGTGGCAGTAACAACCATATTGTGCTGCTGTACGAGTCAAGGTTCACAAAACAGAAGGATAAAACCTCTTACTGAAACACATTCTCCCTTAAAACTATCTTGTGCACTATAGAACATCTACATCACAGGGAGTTTCAGCAATGAATTAGTCTGCCAGATGTGTACATATGGCAGCAACAGCTGACACATATAGTTACAATGAATAACACATCAGCAATTTAAAGCTGACTACAAACAATGCATCTTATTAAATAATTCATCCCTGTAGCAGTCGCACCCAGTCCTGTTTAGGGAGACACCTTCAACATCTCATTAGGTGTAAGTCACAAGGGAGGGCCGCAAGAGGCTCCTGTCAGGATAACTCATATAGCTCAAGTTTAATTTGTAAGATGAGACAACCCTTTTACACATCACCACTACAGGTTTTACAAACAATGACAATTTCAACATAGGGAATGCATCACCTGTGACACATAAAGGATTTTACAACTCATCCACAACTTCCATCTAACAGTTCCATCCCTCAAAGCAATGCCATGTTCTCTACAATGGCTGTAGTGCAGTTTGCTGAACTTCTCACCAGTAATTATTTGATCTTTTTCAGAAAGTTTGTTCTCTGGATGTTCCTTTTCTCTCAATCCTTTGTCTCCTCCTAGCCTAACAGTAAGAACCAACTGACAACACTGAAATGTTCTATCACAACCCCCTATTTGCACTACAGAGCTAGTTCCCACATCTGCCAGCCACCACACATCCTGGAAAAATTACCCATGGGTTAGATTAGCTCTCATTATCCCAACTTTAAAGCATGGTTTTTGTAGACAGGTCAGGAATGCTTGAAGATGACTGCCTAGAGTTGTGGGACTGATTCTCTACAAAACTCACCAAAGCCCTCAGAGCTGAAATAAACACAGAGCATGGTAGCAGCAAACATCTGCATCTCCATGGCTTTCATTATTTGCAAATTATCTACAGTACAACGTATCCCATACTTATCTTCAGATGCAGCATGGGGACTGGTAACTTACACCGACACGTGTACATTTTTTATACTAGCAGAAGTTCTGTACAAATTCAGTTCTGGTTTTTACTCAATAAGAAATTAAACTTGACACCTGTGCAAGATTTCTTTGCAAATCAGATAGGATTCATATGTTCCACAGAGTCCCTAGTCCAGCCCAATTTACTTCAATTGTCCTGTCATCTTTCTCCCACATCTCCCATCTTTCTCTACTACAAAAAATAAGCTAACAAAGGGCCTTGATCGAGCAATGGATGTCTGTAAGCTTGAGATGATGCACAAGCCCTCTGTAAGTAGAAATAAGTGAACACTAAGCACAAAGCCATTTTTGGCTCTTTCTTTTTGAGTGCTCAACATCCACAAAGGTATGTTCTTCATTACAGCAAACTTCACTTTGATAGTAGACATTTCAATACTGTGGCTAGGCTGTAAAACAAGCCTCACAGAGATTCCTGAAATTGCTTTAAAGTAGCTGGGCTTACATACAAGTGAGCCTGGTGCTGCTACAATACAATACACCAAAGAAGGTGGAAAAATACTGGAGGGTTAGGGCGTTAACCCATCACCAGGGGATTAAACAGGATGATTTGAGATAGTCACTGCCCTCAGGTGACAGCCCCACCCCTATGAAGGGTGCCCTGTCCCTTCCAACAGTGTCAATGAATGGCATAGAAATCCACTTCAAGACCAACCCAATTGGGCCAGCACGTTAAGGTAAACAAGAAGCACAGATTGACATAACATTCAGCCAGCAATGGTGGCAGGAAGGATGTGCCAAGGGCGAAAGAGACAGCAGCTGGGTTACCATCCCATTTAATCCACTATTAAACACACATTACTGTGATGCCATAAACTTCAGCCCTCCTTCCACTAGTGGTGGTGCCCAAACTTCAGTGTATCCCTGCAGCTTGCAGTTCCTTTACTCTTCAATTCCTTACTGGAACTGCTTGCTCCAAATATGCCAACAAACCAGTTTACTAGGGAAATATTCACCAATAGCCAGTTTTGAGTGAATACTGAATCTGTACACACCATCACTGAAAGAAAACGACACACAACCATCACAGGGAGATGCGATGTGCATCCCTAAACAAACTTACAAGACATCACCAACTTCGTCCTCTTTTTGCCAATGGCTTTGATTCTAAGCTAAACTAAAAATGTCAATTCCAAAAGGATACTGTGCTTGTTATGACTTCTCTAGACCAGGGAAAACCCAACTGAATTATGTCATAAACTGCAGGAATTATGTATTTTCATACATGCAAGAGCAGCAAGACACTGGAATCAAAGTTGGATTGCTGCTTCTGCACTGGAAGTCAGCTTGCACTGACGTCAAAGCTCCAAGTGCTGTTCTTTGGCACAGATAAACGCTGCTGTCTGCTAGTCACACATCATCTAAGGGTAGCAACAGAAACATATTAGCTTGCCCTAGTCTTGTTCAAATTCTTAGAGAGCAACCAGAATTCCTTACACCTGAATACCATTGCTGGGCTGTGCTGGATAAGATGGATGTATTTCAGAATAGCACTTAAGTCCCACAAAGAGGCTTTCTGGAAAAGACAATGCACTGGGGCCTGTCAAACTGAGTTCTGTGGCTGATTCCAATACAGAGTTCAGAGATGCCACACAAACCAGTGAAGGAGGGCACTGCAGGCTAAATGAGAATGAAGAGGACAAAGAGTCAGGAGATCAAACTCCAAATTCCAGTTCCACCAGTCTCTCATTCAAACGGCCTTGTAGATAACATTGCCTTGTGAACAGAGCTGATCTGAGGACACTGGATTCATCCCCAGATTTGGCACACAACTCACAAGGAAATCACCCAAATTTCCAGAGGTTGGTCTCTCACTTTCCTGGGAAGATGTTTCAGTAAAAGTGTTTATGCTATTTTGTAATTAGGTGGTGTTCTTTAATGAACCCTTAGCAAATTAACAAGGTTAATGTGCTGAATTCCGAGTTGTGATCCCTCGAAATGCAGCTTTTCCATACCGCATCTTACTACTAAGTTGTATACTCAGGGAGGTGCCTTAGGTACAAAGAGAAGTCTTTTGAATACGTAAAACAAATCTGGGGTAGAAAGGTAGATAAATTACAAAAGAAAGGCCTCATAAAATCAGGCCTTGCTCTGCTAAATTAATAGCTAGCTTGTACCTTCTATGTGCAGCTACATAGCTTGCAAGTTCTCATGTGAAAACAGTCTTGGGAATGAGAGTTTGTTAACACAACAAACTATTCCTGGGTGAAAAGCAACTGCACCTGCAATAAACAAGAGATTTGTCTCATGCAAATCAGGGAACAAAATATGTAAACTAACCAAGAACAGAGAGATTTGATGGAGAAGCAAAGTATTTTTTACTAATGAATGAGTGAAGTGCACACCTTTGGTGAAAGGAATGTGTAAAAGGGAAAACACGGTTGAAATAAAAGATTTTTTTTCTGCCTCGAAACTTTTGGTAGTTATTGTGTTGTGAGTGCCTCTACAGTGGCACAAATCTTGCAAATACTGTAATGTCAACAATACAGATCAGGCACACCAGCTTCCTGGCATTACTTCCAAAAGGGATAAAGCATAAGGATGGAGAGGCTACCAGACAGGAGGTGCAGGGAGGAATCAGGAGGTGGGGAACAGAAGCCTTAGCAGATCACCCAGTCACATAGTACTACTAAAATTTGACCGCCTGCCAAAGGTGGAAAAGTGGATGAAAAGAGAAGGAGACAGATATTTCTTTTTCATTTTGTTGGCAGAAAGAAAAAGAAGATGAAAGGACTTATGATTATCTTATTGTCATGAAAGACCACAGAGTTCCTGCCCTGGTTTGGTGTATTGGACTCACCCTAATCCATACAATGCATTGCAGGCCACAAGCCCCATGCTTGCTTGCACTGCTGCTCCCATATCCCATAGCAGCAGGAGAGGTTCTATTAGTATAGACAGCAGCAACTCCTGAATTTCTGTAGAGGCAAAAAGCAAACAGTGGAGAAAGTGCATTTTCAGCTGTGTCCCTCAGCTGGACTGGATAGATACTGGGGGATGCCTTGCCCCAGTTCTGTGAATGCCAAGCCAATACCAAGCCTTTGCAGTAAATTTTAAATCAGGATATTTGTCCTCTCCACAGTCTTGAAATTAAGTGTCAAGAAACTTGACAAAGTCTTACACAGTTAAAAACCTGTAGCTGGACACCTCCCTGTAAATAAAAGAGACTGTCCTCATCAACTAAATGCCTCTGGAACTGTTTAAATCTGTAACACAATGAGCACCCAGAGAGATGAACAAGTGGCACAACTTTGTGCATTCTGCATTTCAAGCAGAATGGGAAACAACTGAAGAAAGTCAAGAAGAAATTACAAGATCTAAGTAGTAGGACTCACAAAGGAAAACTAAACAAGCAAGGATTTCAGAAACCAAAAAAAGGAAAGGAGGACAGGGAATTTTGCTGATGTCAAAGGTCATTTTAAGAAGGAAGATGTCTGTTCTGCCTGTCTGCAGGGACAGGAGAGTCAAAGGGTTTAAGTGCAGCAAGGCTTGTGGACACAGTTATACACTTGAACAAAGCCCACAAGGAATAGATGAGATAAGGAGGCTGTGGATTCCCCGTTATTTAAGGCACTTAAGAATAAGTTCAGCAGACATCCAGCATAAATATTGATGACCCCATTCCAGGGAAAAGGAAATAATTAATGATATGATCTCTAGGGACTCTTCTAATACTCTTCTGCCACTTGGAAGTGAGTGCAAGCACATTCAAATGGGCTGCTAATGCAAGATATATATCTACATAATTCATCTACCAAAGTTTGCCTAGTTCTCCCAGGAAACCTCTGACTTACCTGTTATGGAATCCTACATCCATTCATCCGCAGTTCCAAAAACATCTCTTCTGCCCCATCCATTTCCTACAGACCCACAAAGCTCTTGGTTTAGAGTTACAAACTAATTCTGAAGAGGTAATGGACAGGGTGAAAAATCTAGTCA
Source organism: Certhia americana (assembly GCA_018697195.1). Taxonomy (NCBI): domain Eukaryota; kingdom Metazoa; phylum Chordata; class Aves; order Passeriformes; family Certhiidae; genus Certhia; species Certhia americana. Next base: position 100,207,588 of record CM031857.1, read on the forward strand.
GTGGGCCTGGAGTCAGTGGGCCTGGAGCCAAGCCCCAAAAAAATGACAACAGACAGCAGGCAGATTAGAAACCACAAGCAGAGACCACAGCCAGAGCCAGCAGCTCAGCAGTTGCAAAACTGATGTGACCCAGTGTTGGGTCATGAAGCATCAACCACAGGCTGATTATCATCTCCAGGATGTCCCACAGACCATCCATGGAACATGATAAAACCATTGGAACATTCAGAATGGAACATTCAGAACCCACAGAATACAATACTCAATTATAAAGGTGTTCCCGAGAAGGGACTGTTTTTCAGAACCACACATTCAACTTTCTCATTTAGAATGCTTGAGGGTTTTTCTTTATTCACGTCAAGGAATGTTTTGATTCTTAACACTAGCAACCAGAGTTTTATTCCAGAGGAACTTCATCTCTTTGCCGTGCTAAGAAATAGCACAAAATGTGGAGAAGTGTGATTAACTACTCACACAAAGAGCGAGTAGCTTCTTAATATTTTATTTACATATTTGGATATTTTTAAAAAAAACCTTATATTTGCCATTTTCCAAAATGCCCCTATAACAACAAATAATATACATATCACCATAGGAGTCTTTCACACTTTACTAAGTGTAGTTCATCTTGAAGTGAAGCAAACACAAATTCAAGCAAGAAAAACCTCTCCAGTATCACTTATAAATACCAAGTAAATATACATCAAGTGCAGTGGAGGATGATGACACATTTCAGAGATAAAAAAAAATTACTCATTTCTACTGCTAAAGTATCCTATTCCTTTGACTACTGAAAACACAGTAACTAGTGCACTGACTCAATGGCACATGCTAGTTTCATAATTAGGGTGGAGCATGCAAGCAGCTATAAAGGTTGCCCCAATCTGAGACTCTCACTGCTGGATGCATCTGAAAGCTCTGGGTTCTGAGTGAGGTAAGCATAACCTATATATATTGGATCTTTCAAATCCTTAAATCTAACTTAGATAACTTCCTTTCTTGTGAAAGTTGATCAATTTTACAGGGAAAAAAACCCCAACTCTTTTCATCTAGGTTAAGTATTACTCATTAAATGGTTAATTTAACAATGAAGAGAGTGTCAGACATATTTCAAATTGTGATGATTATTGTCTGTTTTATCTGCAGTTATTCTTCAAGACAACATCTAAGAAACATGGAACATTTACTCAATGAAAACCTTCTGAAGTATTTTACCCAGTATGCTTTACAGGAAGGCAGCACCAGTGCACTGTCCATTGGTGGGCTGAAGAATCTCCTTCAGAATCAATTTGCACAGTACTTGAAGGTAAGTTTCATTCTCATTGTATTCACTGTGCTTCCATGGAATGAACAAGAAAAAGGAAATACAGGCAACGATGTTCAGGGCTTTCACAGATTACTGTGCCCAAATGGTTTCATTAAATCCATAATTCTTAAATAAGGTTTGGCTTATAAAACTTCATTTCCATTGATAAACAGTAGCTCCAAACAGATATTTGAGCACTGAGGTAATAACAATGTCATATGAAATCGAATGCAAAAAAAATCTAAGAGCTGTTCTGTTTGGGCTTGGTTTTTTGTTCTGTTTTGGTTTTTGTTTTTTTTAATGTGAGCCAAATTTCACCTGAAGTACTGTAATTGAATCTTACAAAATATTTTTCATTTCAATCTAAATAGTTAATCTTGAATCTATAAAATATACAGAAAAGAATCCGTAAACCAAGTAAAACAGTAGAACACATTTAAAAGCAAGAATTTCAGTGAATTTCTATCCAGGTTAAATTACCACCATCACAAAACAAAAGAAGTTTTGCCATTCCAGAATGGTAACAACTGAAGAAAAGAGATGCCATCAAGCTAGAGAGAGAAATACCTATTTCCTGTAGCTAGAAAAAAAATCTGTGTTTTGATTATATATATATTCTCTGCCAAATCTTTTCTGAACTGCATTAGGACTCAGTTTAGGTTCTTCTGCTAGACAAATCTTTAAATATTGTGTTTTGGATATCTTACAGAAGCAATTTTTGCTAAAGATATGAAATAAGTGGCACTCCCATAGAAAAATACAGTATTTTGAGAACTACAGTAATCCAGTTTAGTCATTTCAATTAACATGCAATGGCTTATTAACAACAGACTCCCCAAAAGACCCTAATAAAACACAAAGGGTTTTTTCTTTCCCTTAAAAGACAGCTTAAAAATTGAATGCAAAAATTAATATAAATGTGATGGCAAATTCAGAAATATAATGCTTTTTCTAACACTGAAGACAATACAGCCTCCTACCCATTTTCCCAGATATGTGGAAATGGAACTGTTCAGAAAAAGCACTACTGTTTTCTGGCTGGACCTCAGACATATTCAAGCAACAAGTCTGTTTGTAGACATTTATGGCACCATAATAAATCAACATCAAAGCATAACAGTTGTTATAAAACATGCAGAGATAGATAGTATGAACAAAAGAAAACATTTTACGAAATTTAAATTATAATTCCAAATTTAGTTTATATTATTTAATTAGCCTGATCAGGGTTGTTATCAGAATATTTACTACATCAGGATGTTACATGCACTCTTACCAGACACGACAAATAGAAGAAGCTAATAATCTAAACTAAATTTAAAACATTAGCAAGAAGTTTTTAGCAGTGCGTACAGTATTCCTGCTAAAGATGGGGAAAATGGAGGGAAAGAGACCCTCAGATCCTGGCCCAAAGCATAAAGTAGCAACATGTATTCAAAACCTGCATAAGGGCCCAATTTAGTGTCCAATAAAGGAGTATGTTGTATGCATATTAATTTTTACTGGTGATCATGTACCTGCTGCAACTATTTCACCTGTTCCATTTCCCAGATTCCAAATTTACCCAGAAGACTCAAGTAACCCATCTGAGTAATTCTTCATGTTTCTCAAGTGGTTATATATCTTTGTTAACATTTTTGGCAGGCAATAGCAGACACTGTCCTACTAGTTTTACCAGTCAAACCAGTAAACACAACATCAGTAGTAACACTTTCAAGTAACACTGATTGTTATCGACTGCATCATTTCTTGGCAACATTCTTCATAGAAAAATGCTTATGGTGATCTAATTATTTAATTCTTTTTTTTTCTTTTTTTTCTTTAATTCTTGTCCTATAAAAACAGGATCAATTCTCACTTGATAACATAATTAAATCGTTGGACAAAAATAAGGATGGATCTGTCAGCTTTGATGAGTTTATGATGATTGTAAAAAAGATAACTAGTACAGGACAGTGAGGCATCTGCAAGAACGATTATCACTGCTTTGAAGAAGAGCCTGGCATTTGTTTACGTTACACGTACATCTAAACCCACAGATTTGTTATTATTTTAAAGCATATGGAATAAAGATTTAACAAACAAGAAAATATGTTTGTATTGTGTTCCATCCACAGTCACCAGCCACACATTGCAGCTAAAATGCCTTCCAATTAGCTCAGAACTACTGTTTCTATTTCACGCTACATTTGAGGTGTTACTTAACAAATCCTGCTTTACCTGGGCTATTATTTCGACCTCTACTGAAATTCAAATCACACAGTTTCTAAAACATACAAAAAGAAAGGTACAGTATTCCATCTGAAAAGTGTTTCCTAGAATATACTATCCAATACTCCTCACAGTTCAGTTTCACCATTCACAAAAGATGACACTTCATAAAATAAGCAGTTCAAATTTTTAGAAAATGAAGTACTTATTTTCAATAGCAATGTAACAATGTCAAGTATGATAACTGCAAAATTAGATGCTCATTTTAAATTGTATTTATTAAGTATTTTTTTGTTATGACTCTGTGAATGGGAACATGTAAGTACATATATAAACTGAGTGACTACTGTTGCAGCTGAGTTCATTAGTTTTATTTGGTGCAGTCTTAACCTTTTCACTGCATGATTCCTGTAAAGATGTGTTTTCATGGGCATTATTATTTACTTCAAGAAGAAATTAGTGAAAGAGAAATATGAAGAACAGACATTCTGAAGACAAGTAATCAGTGGATTAAGCACTAATCCTACTAGAGAACTTGGAATTTTGGACTGAATTTTAACACCAACATCATCCATTATCTTGATAAATCACTTAAATCTCAGAGTTACTTAAGGACTTATAGACTCAGCTTAACTGCAAAGCCTGTGAAGTGCATTCAAGATCCCATAACACTGTGGTTCCTATCCCTGAATTTTCCCTCCATGAAATGAAGAATAAAATATTCCACACCAGTGATGCATTAAAAGAAACCTTAAAAAATATGATGTTTAAAAATTATATGATTGTCCTAACATGCTCCCAGGCCATTATTTTATAACACCCCTTTAGTTGTTGAAATGTGTTATTTCTTGGAAGAAAGAAAAACATATGTATTACTTTTTTCCTGGTTTACAAAAATATTCTAAATTAACAATATGCTTTGATTTCAAAAGTGAATACACTACATGCACATTATGCTAAGCTCCACTAGCAACTTTACAGACACACCTAAGTACAATCACAGAATTTTGGAACATGCTTTTGTATGTGCGAGACATACATTCCTTTTCATCTCTTAGACAACCTTAGAAATTTTGGAATTCAACCAGGTTACTGACATCCTGAATAGGAAACATGAGCACCAGGAAACTAATACGTTTTAAGAGTGTCACCTACTGGCAAAATACACTTCTGCACAATTTCTAACTGCATAGAAAATGAAGTTATTTTACCCAGTGCAGTAAGTTCAGGTTCATGATCCTAACTGTAACTGTTAGTAGGTGTAACTGTACATGAAGAACAAAGATCACAATTAAAATTATTTTTTTTAAATCAAAGGAAAAAAAAAAAAAAAAAAAAAAAGTTATTTCTAGAAAGTCTTTCTTTCTTTTTCTTCCAGAATAGTATTAGATGCAGTTGTAATAAAACTGACAAAGAACATAATTAAAAAGATAATTTTAAAAAATCCAAGTTTAATAGTAGAGGAAGATGAGGGAAATGGAACAAAACAAATAACTCTTAATCTATCAAGTGAATCCAGCTCACTAGCAGTTCAGACCATAGTTTCCCTTTAAAGGAGTTATTTTCGAAATTACCATTTGCATGAGAAAATTCATACCAAGCTCTACACTCAAGCAAATGTGTTACCTTTCTGAACAGCCATCCTCCTGCAAAGAATACTAAAAACTTACCTATCATTATTTTTCAAAAAGGCTAGGAAGTAAAGGAGAAAGCTTCAAAGTATATAATGGGAACATCACCTGCAAATAATCAACGAAAATGAGACCAAGAATTTAGACTGTGCTCAGAAATCATGTACCTCCCTCATCTTCCCTACTGAACTAGGGCAATGCTCCAGACCTGGGGAAGAGTGGCTGGAAAGCTGCCCTGGGGAAAAGGGCATTGAGGTGCTGGAGTATGTCCAGAGAACAGCAACAGACCTGTTGAAGGGTCTGGAGCACAAGTCTGACATGGAGCTGCTGAGGAAGCTGGGGTTTAGCCTGGAGAAAAGGAGGTTTAGCCAGATGGGGATTGGGCTATTCTCTCAGGCAGCCAGAAACAGGATGAGAGGAGATGGCCTCAAGTTGTGCCATGGGAGGTTCAGGCTGGAAATCATGACTGATTTCTTCTCTGAAAAGGCTGTTAAGCATTGGCATGGGCTGCCCAGGGATGTGGTGAGGTCATCATCTCTAGAGAAGTTCCAGACATAAATGTATGTGGTATTTAGGGCCATGGTCCAGTTGACGGGGTTGTATTTGGTTTTAAGGTTGGACTTAATGATTTTGGAGGTCTCTTCCAACCTAAATGATTCTGTGTAATACTGAGTTACAAGAGTACTTGATAACTGTAGTTTTTATTTGCAGCAAAAAGGCTCAAATTTCCATAGATGTAGACAACAAAGAGAAACAAAAGAGACCAAAATATTTTCTATTTAGATGGAACTATCAACCTCAGTAGTATAGTTCTGAGTACCTGAATGCTTAGAAAATTAAGAAGCAATGTAAGTAGCTGCATATTTACTGAGGGGAACTGCATGATGCCCCTCAGTTCCCCTGCCAAACCCCCTGTCAAGTTTTATGTCTTTTTAAAAAAAATTAAAGGAAATGTAACTACTGCCTCACCAGTACCATTCTTCTCCCTCTCCAGTTTTAAAGGAAGGGAAACCAAAAGAAAAGCACACTGCTTCAGTCCCAAGTTAGTGCACAGTGGCATCACAAGATATTATCAGTGCTGATATAATCAATTAACTTTCTTGGATAATGAAACATCTACATCAGTTTGATAGTTCAAAAGCTTCAGTAATCTGCTTCTCTTCCAATTGTTTTTATTGATTATACAGAATACCTAAACAGCTTTCAGCACAAGATGGACTCTGCTACGGCAGATTATTTAGCAGCTGTAATTATTGGCAGTGCAAATCTCCCACTTGGAATGATTTACATCTGTTTCTTATCCAGAATTGTGGTGTCAAAGATCAGATTAAGATGCTGAAATACGACTGTCAATAACCAATTTTGGAACCTTAATACAGCTCAGAAAAACAGAATATCTGTTATACATACTGCAACGATAACACTTCCATTGTAAACAATGTATTAATCTTCTATAGCACATACATTCACTCCATTATTTTCTTAACTTTATGTCCATATAATTTTCTCTTTAACATATCTGCCTTACTTGCCCTTGAATGTAAACTGCAAATCACTCAGTTAAATACCATTAAATAAAACTGGCACTCAAAAAGCTTTAGAAATAAGGATGCCCCAGAATCAGTCTTCTGTGCTCTACCTTCTTGCAACCTAAAATTTTATTGTAAGCTTTCAACCTCTTCCGCGTTTTACAACATATTGCTACTATGAAATTGACCCCTGCAGTGAAAGAGTACATCTTTGCACATACTCAAGGAGAAAAGAAGAGACCTCTAACTATGGCAAGGCCGCAAATTTGATGCCAAAAGCTAAGTTCACCTTCACCCACCTGAGGATTTCTCCAAACACCACCAAGTTCTAGCAGCAAGTCTCACCCTGAAACTCTGAAGATCTTTAATTTACCTTCAAAAGTTCAGACTAGAATCTTTCCTATGCAAACAAGCAACTTTGACAAACTGAGCAAATGCTCTAAAAATTCTCTTATTTGCACATTTCAGACTAAGTGGACATGAAAAATAGTACATTTTACTTGCAAATCCCAACAAAATTCTTTTGAAGGAAATTCATACAGAAACAGTAGGTCACTGTGAGCAGCCCACCTAATTTGTCACTAGAGTAAATCTTTACATCTCAGACCAAGGTACTGCTTTATTTCTCATTTCTATTCTTTTCCATTTTCTTAAAAACCCTCTTTCTCTGATCACTTTAAAGTTTTACTACATTAATAATGTGATGAAATTCACTCTAAAATCCTATCACCAGCATACGATGCAGAAAGCCCTGCCATACCTGGGGCATTGACATTTTTGTCAAAAGGAGCACCATAAGAGGCATGGGGAGAACAGGTGTGTCATGGTTTAGTCCTGATTGGACAATTCTGTAATATTGACACCTGATTAAACCAACGAAAAGGGTGGATACGCCTCTAGTGAATACACATTTTGAGTACGACAGGGTGTAATGGTAATTTATACAAGATATATAAAGTAAATATATGAATTTTTCAACCCATTTCAATTTAATCTTTGTCTTGTCATATAAAATTTTATTTTGGTAATAGCTTGTGCTATACCTTTCAGCTCCCTTTTATATTTTATTCCCTAGTAAAGCTAACTTAATCACTATTATCTACTCCCAGCATGAGTTTACACACAAGGAAACTATAGAAAAATTACAAAAATAAAGCTAAGGCAATTCACAGAGGCAAATATGCAATGGCAAGAGACTATCAAAAGAAAATACCTTTTTAAACTATACTGAATAAGGACAGCTGGTGTTCTACCACTTAATAACCAACACAGAGGTAACTCCCTTTTTAAGAAAGATGTATGTTCACAAAACACATGCAGGGAAAAAACAGTACTTACAACTGGTTTTTTTGTGTCTGGGTCAAATTCTGTAGAATTTGCATCTGGAACAGAAGTTCAAAGTAAACACAGTACATTTGCTCTGCACACACAACAAACTCATAACAGCTGTGGCATTTCAGAGCTTGTCTACATTTATGTTAGCATCTCACATGTTGAAACACATCCTGCACTGCTTTTGAAGCACTCACAGGAAGCATATGACCTCAGACACATAAATTCCCTTTCCTTCTTTCCAAAACATTTTCCTCTCAGCTCTCAGTACTAGAAATTACTTGGTAAGTTAAATATCTTCCTACTACTACTGCAATAGCCCTTGTTTAGCCACTCTGGCTAATGAAGGCAAGTGAGAAAATCACTTCTCAGATTTACTCACCACCTGCACACTTCAGAAAGAGACAACAGAGGTGGACTCTAAGCACACTTTCTTCTATACTCTTTATATCAAAAAGCAGGTTTCAAACAATCTGCATAACAAAGTATAACAAATCTTACTTGCTTGCACAGAAAGGTAGCACAGGGTACTCAGCTGAAAATGACCTTGCTGCAAGAGCAGCAAGTACCTAATAATCACAGGATCTGTAAACAGTTCAAATAATAGACATACATTTCACAGAGAGAATAAAAATTCCCCTAAACAAATCATATTCACACCAGCATACTGAGCTCACCTTCCCAATTCAAACAGTTTCTTGCAAATTCCACAACTGCTAACTGCATTCCCAGGCAAACTCCTAGAAGAGAAAACAAAAACTCCAGAATTTCCAGAACAATGAGTAGGACTAACTAAGTATTTGCTGTTCTGTCTTAAACTTAACTGCTTTGAAATCTTGGTATTCATTGCATGTACAGACTGAAAAAAAGCTACACCAAAAGTGGCTGCTCAGTGCAAAACTCACACTTCAAACTTGGCACACTATAAACGTACGTGACACAATTATGTGCTTTAAACCCTTACAAAGATATTTTATTTCTCTCATCTATTTTACCAATAATTACTGCAAAGACAAATAGAAGCTGAAAGCCTGGGTATATCCATATTCAAACTTTGCTTTGGCAACTACTCAGACACTTAAAAAAAGTAAGAAATGTGGAGTAAGAAGCAAAACCTCAGAGGCACTTACATAAACAGCATTTAGTTTATAGGCCAGATGACGTATTTTGATTTTACCATAATAACATATACCAGCAAATCAAAAAAAAAAAAAAAAAAATATAGCAAAAGTGATCCAAAGACACCTATGTTTTCTGCACATTGTTTAATAAAGAGAATTATACTGATATAATTGCAATGAGAAGCAAAGACTCTCCATTTTTATACATGCAAATTAAAGCTTTGCAGAAGGGATTGTGTTTTTTCCACTCCTCATACAGCAGATGTGGTACAGGACTATGTTCCTGGGGATTCTTTACATGGCAGATAGTCACAACATCACACATACTTCCCTACGACAGGATCCTCCCCTAATGTGGGGGTTTGGGGTTTTTTTTAATCAAATCAATTCAATTGCTATACATTTCCTAAACACATTAATTTCTCACTCTAGTGATCTTACCAAGAAAAGGTTTTTTCTTTGTTCTTGCCCAGGAGATAGCTTGGAGTTTGCCTTCTGTTCCCCTAATTCCAAAACCTCCCGGGACCAGAATGCCACTATAATGACAGCCATATACAAAAGAATTAACATGTAGAATCAAGCCAGCAGAGGAATCCACACAACTTGAAGACTCTTGAGGTTATAACTAAGCAAACAGAATTCATGAAAGGCATGTTGTATATGACCACTCAGAATACAAAGAAAATAACTCTAAATTTGGAGATCTGTTTCATCTACCCACCCCAATTCCCATCTGACCAGTATCCACAGTGAAATTCTCACTGCTTAAATATTGTTCAAATAAACTACATATTCACTACTTAAAATCCTAACACCCTAAGTTTAGATCTTCTAATACTAAAAAAAACTAAACATCCCTTTAAAAATATAAATTGAAATCCTAGCAATGATTCTTAACAGACATTTGCAGTGTGCATTTAAGAGCACCTTTAACTATGTTGCATGTTGACAACAAAAAACCTTTGACAACTGATCTGCACTGTAAACAAAGTCCAGATATCCAAAAAAGCAAAACAACAACAAAAAAATCAAAACCCTAAACCAACAACCAAAAAACTGCAGTTTGTCTTAAGAGATTAAGCAGACTTTGAGGATATATGTTGATACTTCAATTTGCTGCAGCTTTTCACCACCCATGCAATTTATCCTTTCACATATGTAACAGAAGTCTGGATGCATTGAGAAATTATTTGATTTACTGAATCATTTTTCACCACATAAAATAAATATCACGGTCTGCATTTGGGATACAGAATGCCCAATGTCACTTACTCTGCTTTGCACAGTTTGTGCCATGCCTGGTGATATTTCACTGAGTTCTCTGCTTCCATAGAACGTTCAAGTTCTGTTGAATCTATGTACTAATAAAGAAATATATGCAATGAAATGGTCTCTTCTTCCACAGAAAGAGCAGCAGACAGTATATAATCAAGTGCTAAGAGAAATTATTGAGAGTTTCAAGTGAATTTGCCAATAAACCTGTAACAACTTCACTGAAGACCTAGTATTTGCTTTGAAGAGCGAGTGTTTGCTCTAATTGCAGCAATCTGTGCCCTTTTCTTTGCACACAGCTCAGGAGCTGTGTCTGCCTACAGCCTACAGCCCTGTTTGGCACGCTCCAGGTAAGCAGACTAACCAGAATGGTTTGTAACTCTGAACCCAGGCTACCCTCCTGTGGCAACCAGGGCCAAACAAAGAGTGGTACTGACCTTATCCTGTAATCCCAATGGGATGTAGCCAGGATGTTTATTTTCCTGGCTTTTGGGTGCCACAGCTTGTCCAATCTTATATTATAAGACTGGAAAAATCTGCATTGTCTCTGAGAAAGGTGTTCCTGGAGAGTCTTGGTAGAAAGGGAGAAAAACTCATTATCTATGCCCTACTAGAAATACTGCATTAAAATTTCTAGTGTCATTAAAAACCACAGCTCCTGATGTGAAGAGTGAAGTGAGTGGGACACAAAAGATTAGAGTTTGGGGTTTTGTCATTTTTTTTTCCTCAGATTAACATAATTAACCACATTCTGATATAACCTTCATCCTCCATAAAAATGAGATCATCTGAAATGGTAGAAGTCACCCGTGTGCAGAGAAAGTCAGCTGACAAGGAGATTGCTGAAAGTTTCCTAGACAAGAATGCTTTCTAGCAAATTTTCCAGTTCTTCCACATTCCAGGAGGCATCAAAAATACAACAGAAAAAAACCTACTTTTGAATGTCATTTTTGTATGGTATTTTTGAATACCTATTTTTGAATGCTATTCTGTACTAGAAGAATATTACACAATCAACTAAAAAGACACTATGATATGCGAGGTTGGAAAGAGAAACTAATGACAGCTAAAGTTATTTGTATTTTCCTTGTCAAATATATTTGAGAAAGAACATTTATCAGTTAAAGAAACATCAACATTTTGTCATTCAGATTAAGCAGTTCCTTTAGAGCCTGAGATTATACTGAGAGCCTTTAGGCATAAACACTAAAAAGAGGTTTGGACATGCAGTGCAGTATAGTGGGAGTTGTGTCTGTTAACATTTCATCACTGCACTACAGCTCAGCAACCATCAGTTTTCATGCTTGTTAATGCAAAAGCCCCACCAAAATTAAGACCAGCTGCACATGAAGCTTGCTGTGGATCTGCAGACAGGGCACCTTTCACCTTCTTGCTAAAAGCAAAGCTGTTTTTCATACCATAAAAATTTCCCACTCTGCAGCTGTCAGTACGAAACACTACAGTGACACAATCACGTACGTCAGAAAGGACATTGGGAAGTCTCAAGCCTCACTCCCTACTCAGAGCAAGTCAAATTAGAGCAGGCTGCTTAGGATCATTTCCAGTCAGGATCTAAAAATCTCCAGGGATCAATTCTGGCTGTTCCCACTTTTTTGTTTCTTCATGCACACAGAAACAAGTTTTTATAGTATTAGCTAATAATCTTCCTGAGGAACAAGAAAAGGCTGACCACCTGACATTTCCCCAAATTCTATTTTTTGCCTTTTCTTTTCTTTTTAATACTGGTACATTTGCCCTTTTCTAGTCATAGAATAATGAGGTTGTAAAGGATCTCTAAGATCATTGATTCCAACCCATGACTACCAAGTTCACCATAAAAGTATGTGTCAGGAGAACAAGGGAAGTCTAATTATGATAGTAAATATAAATTTGCTGATAAAGTCTGCTTTTTCATCAGATCCAGTTTTGGGTAACTTCAGTGTTCTTTTCAGATAAGTTTAGTTCCAAATAAAATAATTAAATCTAGAAACATTTCCTATAAAAAATGAGGTCCTTGGCCAGTCTGTATTTATCTGCATGATTCATTTTCTAATTTTCACATGAATTAAAACTGCCTCACATGATGGGAACTAATAGGTTACCACAGAATGATACAATAGCAGAATCAAAGTATTCCTGAAAGCAAAAGCCAGAAATATTCTCACCATTAAATCCAGTTTGTAATTAATTGCCAGTGCAGAGTGTTCCAGAGCTTTGAAAACAGATGCATAGCAGTCACTCAGTTTTGTGTACTTGCCGACGAGAGCTATGGAACACACCTTCAGCAACCTTTCGTATCTGACAAAAACAAGTTCTTCAGTTACTACACCAAATTTCACAAAAAAACCCCCACCATTGTAACAGTGTTTGCTTTTTCTTTAACTTCACAAAATATCTCCTAACATTTCCAAACTGCCAATGGTTTTAAACCCAGACCATTCATAGGTGTCAATCAGCACTACACCCAGCCAGTCCAGTTTGGTGACTTCACAGCAGCTAAAAGTTAACTTGAATTACAGCAGTTCTAGAGAAAGCATCAGGGACATGGGATACCTGCAAGCCATTTTCTTCCACTTCATTAGAAGATCACTTGGCTGGTCATCAATAGGTAAATTTAGCCTCTGTTTAAAATACTTAATGATGCCTTGTTCCTCCAATAGGATTGGAACGCGATAGGTAGAAGAAACATCATGAATAAATATCACCTAACAGAAAGGCAGAACATAAAAAACATGGAAATTTTTCATAGGAAACATTCATTTTCCTTTTGTATAATACAAGCTTTTTTTATTCTACACACATTCTGGTTTTTAAATACCTTCCTTTTGAAAGAGCAGGACAGTACAGCTAATATTTAAGGTTTCATTAAATCTACAATAAAAAAGTCACTCAGAAAGTAAAAATGTGTTTTACTTTTCCTTCACACCACCATACAGGCTTGTCGATGCATCAGCCTATCAATGCATCAGTTTAATGCAAGTATCTGGCCCCACAAGCACTCATCCTTGCTAGCACTTCCTTCCTCCTCTCTCACAAACTTGAAGAGTATTAACCATGAAAGCAAGAAAACAAATTAAACCTAACAAAACAGACCCAATTTGGTTGTGACAGTTTCCTAAAGGTATTTTGTTAGTAAACTAGGCTGTGTAATTACTGAGTACAGTCCATTTAAAGACCTTTTTGTTAAGAACACATTTATAAACTGCATCAAAGCTGCCAGCAATTGAGCTGACTGTGATTGGTTTACCTGAGATCACAGAATCCTGAGCACAAGTGTTCTTCCCTGAAGACATGAACAGTAAAGAATACTCTCTTTGTTACCCATGAGCTGCTTCTGTTCATCACAAACTTTGCATAAGTGTGTGCTGCCCCTTGCCTCTCTATGTGCCCATTCAATCTGAAATGCCACATAACCACTTGCATCTGTTGTACCTTCAATATTATCCATTGCATTGAAGAGTAAAATGCTTTCACTTGCAAAAATATTAAAGAGCAGTCAACTAATCAAAAATAATATTTGAATAGCAATTAATTGCAAACTATTAAGGGAAAAACCACACATGAATAGCAGAAGAATATATAACTACACAGTAGATGCATGCTAAAGGGTATAAACAGCCTATTACATATTATCACAGTAAGAGTGTTCATGTGACTGTGACCATTTGTGGAACTAAGTAAATCACCTAGCCTTAATCATTATTATAATCACCTGAGATGATTTATGGATAATAAATACATAATAATAAATAAGGAATAAAACCAGCCATAGTTGTGAAAACTGTACAGTTTCATGCTCTGTATATCAACTAACCATGCAGTCAAAATCTACTTTTTTATTAGGTTTTATACAACATGCATTTAAATTATTAATGACTGTCTGATATAAGACTTACCATATATACTCCTGATATTTTGAAAATGAAATAGCATCCATAACAGCAAGATAAAAAATTATAAAAACAATTACATATGAATGAAGCAGTCAGAATTTGGAAACAGAAGTGCATAGAAATATTTGTATACTTTCCCCACATTATATATATATTGAAGTACAGACCTGCTCAGGCTCCACATGACAAAACATGGAAATCTTCTCCTTCACGGCCATCTCTATAGGTTTTGCACTTCTGCAGACTATCTGCAAAACAGAAGAAAAAACTTCAAATATTTAATTTCAGTAACTTCAAATATAGGCAAACCATTAAAAGATCCTCAATATTTCATAGAGAAATATTAGAAATTAAAAATTCATCTCCTTTGTAAGCAGAGCACAAACAAATGTGCCTTTTTTTACTCTTTCCCCTCTTTTGGAGTTCTATGATATATCATAGTTCATAAATATCTGCTAGCAAGGCAGAAGTAAATCATTCACCTGCCCATACTGACCAATTTTATTCATATTTCACTGGCATTCTCTGTAACACTGCTTCCCCATATTCTTCTTTCTTGCAGCTACTATTGTAATACTCTCTGCCTCAAGTCTAGCAGCTCTGTAAGTATGAATATGATGAATCAAAAGGAATATTGCAATCTTATCAGTAAGATCAGATTTAAATTGAGAGCAATAATACTTAGCTTACATACATGAGTATTTGAGTATTTCAGCATCTTTTTAATTCACACACCATGACAAAAAGGAGGCCGAAGAAGAGAAAACTAATTAATAATTGTATGGAGTTTTTAATGGTGCTAGTATTTTGCTGATACATTTAAACCCCAGTAATTTTAGAAAATACTGATAATTTTTAACCAATGAAGAAAATAATTTTACGCTTTGGTGTTTGTTGGAAGGGCTCTCTTTTTTGCATTATATAACTCCAGGAACTGGATCAAAATGCAGAACTGCTCTAGTAAAGTACCTACTGATTATTCAGTCTACTCCCTTAAGTTATTTTGAAATCTGAAAGTATAACAAAAAGTTGGATGATCCTGTTACAAGATTAGTTCCTTACTTTCCCCATATTTCTAGCAAATCCAACTACTTAATTTATCAAGCCCTTTTGCTCACAAACTTGTAGCTGCCCTTTGATCACCTTACTAATGCAGCTTAGCTACACTGATACTGATAGAGTCTAATTAATTTACCCTACACTTAGAAGTAATTCTAGAAACAGAAAAAAAAAAATGCCAAGTTTAAGGGAAAATTAATGCACTTTTAAATCAAAATGCAATTAGGAAACAATTTGTACATTCTATTCACTTAAGCACAATTCATATGTAAAATCTGGTAGTTTGAAGCTGAAGGTATAATTCATAAACCTTGATAGTACGAGCACATAAGCAAACCCAATTTGAAATCTATCGTCCATCTTGCAGAGACAAATTTACAGTTAAAGCAGACACAGAAATCAAAAACATCAGAATCAGCACAAAAATCACAAAACTACAATAAAAATGGCAGAGAGGGACCACAAAGGAACATAACACACAGAAGATGAGGACCAATTGAATCCACCAAGGCAGCTCCAAGTGTGTACTCCAAGTGCTGCATCAGAGTGCAGGATCTCTGCAGCCACAGCGTGTTCATTTGGCACTCAGAACACCCTGGGGAGAACAGAGAGGCTCGGGCACTCAGAGCTGAGCAGCCACCCCAGGGATGCCCAGGAGCAGGCAGGGAGGCAGCAGGGATTCAGAACCGGATGAGCTAGCCTGGCAGCACAGCTCATGGAGGAAGCTTTCCTGGCTGCTGCTGTAGGAACTGCCCCATGTGCTGGTCTGGCCAAGACAGCAACCCTTCAAATATTGTCCTGAAGCAGCACTCAAGGAACTTTATAAGGTCACCAAGAGGCTGCACCTCGAGTGAGATCTGTCCTGCTTCAGGTGTCACCAGGAGCAGTTAAAAAACAAAAATGATAATGTGCTCCAGGCAGTGCCAGAACTGCCCCAGGCAAGAACCCACTGTGACTATGTTTGTCTGTTCTCCCTTTATCACACACATACACTTAACAGGCTTCTTAAAGAAATTTATTTTTTGGAGGGGAGGGAGAAGTCAGGCCCTGGCAATTGCCCTAAAGGCCTTCAAAAGGCAACTTTCCCTATGCAATTAGCACTTCAAGAGGGATTTTGGAGATTAGGCCCTGAAACTTGGAACACAGTACAGCATTACATTAATGAAAGTCTTTCTTTCCACAAGCTGGTTACGATTACCATGTCACAACCATTTGACACCAAACACATCTTTCACATATCCTATTTCCAAATTCATTGGTTTTATAGTTAAAAACACATTTTAACAACATAAATGTAAAATGAAAGAACTCAAAAAAAAAAAAAAACCAAACCCAGAAAGAAGCACAACACAAAATTTAGTAGTGTGATTATCTTCTTAAGAATAATTTTTCTTTTATGAGGATATACACATTGCCTCTTAATAATGCATAAAAAATTTCTAAATACTACAAGACCAGAAACATTTTAGGTCTTCCTACAAAGTGAATTGAGATTTCAATTATTTTTAGCAGCGAGGAATTATTTTTGTAAAAGAGATGCCTTTAGAAGAACATAGCTACAGTCCCAAGACGTTGCAAGAAGTCAGCTGAATCAAGTTAGCTTAGAGTGATTCTGAGTAATTTGATTCCCTGTGGCTTTAATGGAGCTATGCAGCACAGATTTTGCATTTCTTCTAAAATTCTCATCTCTTCTGAGAGACTATGGCTTAGTCTTTGAACACAGGTTATGCAAGGACATTTCTAGATGACCTATAAATAAAATTTGTATTTATTGACTCACCAAATCTGGAGACAAGCCTAGACCCCTCAGTGCTCGAACACTGTTCTGTGTTGGTTTTGTCTTCTGTTCACCAGTAGCATTAGGCTGGAAAGGCACATTTTGAAAGCTCAAACAGCAACTAACATCTACTAACAAAGCAGGTACAGATTAAAAGAGAAAATTCATTGCAAGTAATAATATTTGCAGGAAATAAACATATCCAAAGAGAGCCATAATATGCCAGAAATGGAGATGGCACCACTTTTATTACTTCTATATGAAATACTGTGAAGAAACCATAGGGTTCCAATTCAAGTCAAGTTTATTTTGTTGTTTTTGTTTTCAGAGAAAAATTTCCATATAATTGGCTCAGGCAGAAGAAGAAGAATATTCCAAAAGTCGGATTTGGCTAAAAAATGGAGAATGTCCAACACAGCAGAAAGCCTTCAGTGACTGTTCATGGAATATTCATATGCAGTAAATAATTCTGTTATCACATACAGAGAATTAATCCTACCAATTGCTGTTCAATCCTCTAATCCACAGCTGTAGTTGGTAATTATCTTTTTGTCTGCAGAAGGTGAAATCTATGATCATTACAAATCTTTGCTTATCTAAATATCCCCAGCCAGTAGTGAAGCAAATTTAGAGTTCAAATGAAAAAATACTTTTAGTCCCTTACAAGAAGTTATGGTGGTCTTGACTTGACTCCAGGATGAAAGGGTTAATGAGACAAGTAAACAAATATAAAGCCAATACCGAGTAAAATTTATTTTATTAATTCTAATAACTTACCTGTGGTACTAGGCTAACATGGATATTACAGAAGTTCTCTCTTTTTGCTTTGAACTGAAACTGTCTAAATGCTTCAACAAATGGCATTCCTTCAATATCTCCAATGGTTCCACCCAGCTGAAAAAGAAATGGATATGTCAGAGTGGCAGAAAACAAAAACAACAAAAAAGTCTCTTATATATTTCAAGATGTTTTCTGAAACTTGTATTTCAAAAAAAACCCCGAACAACTAAAATTTGCAAAGATACTCTACAAAGTGTTTTCATCTACTCTGCACAGTTTGTTTCTTGTGGAAAACATTAAATAATTTTCCAGTTTTGTTATGTTCACTTTCTACCAAATACATAAGCTTTCCACAGGAAGATGTGTGGTGCTGCTGAATAATAAATGCTTCACACTGCCTTCAAAGTCGTGAACTAGTAATTAATAGCTTGGCTGATTTGAAGATTTTCCTATAGAAAAACTTTTTTTACTGTCAGATTAACAAATATTTGTGATTAACTAGAGACAGACATTTCTCAGTATTATCATGGCTTTCCAAACTAAAATGCAAGACTTAGTCCATGCTGAAATCTATTTATTAAGACAGAAATCAGATGCCCTTCAAGGACACAGGGAGCTATAGCAGACTAAGCACTGAAAAAAGCAGCTTTGCACACGCATCTGATAAAATAGTTGTATTTCAGAATGAGCTTTTTGTGCCACCAAGTGGTTTTTGACAGAATTACATATTTCTGTTCATCAGTACCAGAAAGACTGGCAACTACATTTCTACATCACACAAATTCAGCCTAGCTCCTTTAGGATTTTACAATGGAAAATGTTACAATTATTTTTAGAGAACTGAAGAAATACAATTTTATCAGGCTGGAGGTATAAGTGTGCAACAAAAAAAAAAAAAACCCTAAAACAACAAAAACACCAAAAAATACAACCATCGGTTATTAAGATTTTTGTGCAGCTTTGGTATCTACTTTTTCATATTTTTTTTAAGTGCAATATTTGACTCCCACTGGGAACATCATTAAAAGATCTATAGCTATACTGGTAAGTGTATTTCAATCAAGGCAGATTCTTCTGCATAAGAAACACTGAGTAATTCTACTGCTGGGTTACAAAGATTATGGCACTCTTGATTACAGTGGTCACTTCTGGCATTAAATCTGTGACATCTTCTGTCAAATTCTCAAGTATAATCTTTCTTCATTATTTTCTGCTGTAATAGTATTACTAGTAATTACTGGCTTTCATCCAGTTGTCTCAATGCCCTTCTAAGGGTGGGTAAAACTCATTGTTTCCATTGAGCAGAACATCAGCAGGTTAAGTAACTAACAAAATTGCCTCCCAAGTTTGTAAAGATAACATCAGAAAGTGGGAAACTAACTTATACATTGTTTTAACACATTCCTTTAAACATGACCACAAGCAACATGATGAACATTTGAAGTTCTATGGAAAGCTAGAATGCTAAAGGATCTCCCACTGACCATAGGAGATTTCAGGTATTACACAAGTTTGCTTAATATTATTAACAGTACAAAGCTTCAGTCAAACATCTGGATCTTGGAATAGACAGTTCACATTACAGTAACTGCTTTACTTCTCTAAGTTAATAAACTCTTAAGATGCTCAATTTCAGCCGTATTCTAGAGTAGATTCAGTCAAGTAAACAAGCTGTAGAGATAAGACCATGCCTATCCCTTTCAGAACAAACCAAAGAATATAGAATGAGTCTTTGAATTTCTGCTCTCTGTAAGACTTCAGTCTGACCTTTTTACAATAAGGAGCAAAGAGAAAGCAAATGAGCTCATTGTATTATTCACTGTAGATATACAACCTAAAAGGTTCCATACTTACCTCAATCACACAGATTTGTGGCTCTTTTTTGTCATCATCCACTGGAACTTTTGCCTGATTCATTACCCATTCCTGAACTGCATCAGTAATGTGTGGAACAACTACAAAACATAACCAAAGAAGGAAAGCACAGCTTACTTTTGGTTCATACACTAATTTTTGCATGCAAAAGGGGTAAAATGAACAGAAGGCCAAGAAGAAACTATCAGGTTCTTTCTCTAGTTCTCCTTTCCTTAAGCCCAGAAGCCAAACATGATAGGAATATGCCCACATCTTTTGGAAGGGAGAAAGGAGTGAAGTGGTGCAGCAAGAAGCAGCCTGTTCTAGCTGATCCCTTCTTTTGTGAAGACTGAATGGACTAGTATCCCACAAAATTAAAAATATTACCTTGAACGGTTTTTCCCAGATAATCACCATGTCTTTCTTTATTAATGACGTGCTGATATATCTTTCCAGTGGTGATATTGTTATCTTTATAGAGATTGATGTCCAAAAATCTCTCATAATTTCCCAAATCTAAGTCAACTTCTCCACCATCATTCAATACAAAAACTTCACCTGAAAAAAGAAAGAGAAAACAGACAGAAAAACAATAAAATAATAAGAAATAATTAAACACACAGCAGAAATACCAGAGATATCTTAAAACAGAAGAAAAAAATTAAATTATATGTGACAGCAACATATCAATAAAGCCATACTGCAACTCAATCTGTATTGTCATTCTGTATGATTTAATAACCAAGTCATTAGTTTTACATCTAATGTCCATCCCTCAGACACATACAGTTTTTCAAATGAAATATAAGTTATATTGCCAAAATATTTAAGCAATGTGAATATTTAACCAGCATTTCAATAGCAGAAAAATCCTTCATTGGAAGAAAACAATCTCTAGGAATCATAAGTCAGCAACAAATAAAATACTCATTTACTTGCAGGAGAGAAAACCCATGCTTTTATAAGCATGAATTATACATGCTCAAAGTGTTTCACTACAAATTCTTGCTGTTTGGATCTATTTTAACAATTGAGGCTTGGATCAGGAGTAAAGTCATCATGAACAAAAATGCTTCTTCAAACATGATCACTGTTTCTGAGTCAGTTGTTTCATCCAGTATATTTGGTTCACCGTGTCCACAGCAAGGGTGATTTCTGACCCTGAAAAATCCACCTAAAATATTCTTCAGGTTCACACTTGTCTTAGCCCTCTGAAGAGTCTCTAAATTCTGAGTCTAGTCAACTTTTGACAGAACTCAAGTTGCTAGATCTTGAGGTAAGGCTGGAAAGCTCTTCTGAAAAACTGTAAATATTTTGCCATGACCCAATAAATCAATGACAAAACAAGTTATGTGACTAATGCACAAAAAAAATATGGACTACATATAGTAGTATACATATATATACAGAAATGTATATCTCACCAAACTACAACATTCCACTTCAATGAACTGCCTAATAAATGTGTACACTCCAATGTGTACAACAGAGTGGAAGAATTATGCCTGGTTATGTGAGGTACTTAATACATCCTCTATGCTAAATCATTATTTCTGTCAAGAAGCAGAGTGAAATCAACATTTCTCTTAAGCAGGCCTTGGAAGAGAAGAATTAAAAAAAATATTATTAAAAATCCTCTACAGTTTACTGGAAATCACTAAATTAATCATATCAATCATATTTCTGTCAAAATGTTAATGAGGGAGGCTCGCTATTCCAGCTCCAGTAACTTCCATGTACTACACAGCAAGCCAGTGTTTCTTCACAAGCAGTAAGAAAATTCTGAGTGAAAAAAATAATTACATGCCATAATGTTCCCCCTCCCCTGTACCTGGCCCAGGGAAGGAATATATCTTCACAATCTCAAGTCAGAGTCATATGACTATACTCAACTGCTAAAGTAGCAGCACAGGTGCTCCTTAAAGTGCAGTAAATTTTGCTTTTTGTGGTCTGATGTGCTCTACTCTTCCTCGACTTAAAAATCATAGTAGTGTTTTTTCACTTAAGAAGATACACGCATTTATATTCAGTTCCAAAAATTTTGGTGTGGACTAAATGTAAGCAAATAAAATCCAAAACATAAAAATAATTAGAAATGTCTACTGACTGCAGGCACTTTGAAAACCATTGATTTTAATAAATGCACAAGTAACAAGCCACACAGCTTGAAGAAGCATTCAACTTTATCCATAAAATGTCTTGCAACTCATTAGCAGCAGTCAATACAACCAATGTGGTTTAGAGAACCAACCACTCAAATTATGCATCTACTTTAAAATCATATCATTAGCAGGTTCTTTAAGCTTCACTAATGTTTTTGACTAGTTTTGGTTTTTTTACTAAAATGAAAACTAAGCTAACTCTTATGAAGGCACTTATATTAGAAGGCACTGACACCCAGAGAACAGCATTCTCAAGTAGCTGTTCAGGACTTAAGTTTCAAGTAAGTTTCATAGCACTGTTTAAAAGGGGAGTTTAATCAAGTTGAACTGAAAATAGCATTAACTGAGCAATTCTTACAGCTAGGATTTTCCCAGTAAAGGTATTTTAGAGAAAGGAAGCATCTGCCCTTACCAGTATGTTCAAAACAACAGGCTTCTGTTCCTTAACTTAGAACAGACAGTGTCCTTGAGAACACAGAGTAAGCAACAAACTTCAAAAATCATGATAAAACAACTTGCAAACAGCATACTACTGTTTCTTTTAAAAATAAAAACAGAACACATTATTAAATGCTTATGTGAAAGGGAACAGCACTAATCTTCATACCATGTTCATAGGGTGAAAAGGTTCCAGCATCTATGTTTATGTAAGGATCAATTTTGATTGCAGTGACACGTAGACCACATGATTTCAGAATGGTGCCGATGCTGCTTGCAATGATCCCTTTGCCAATGCCTGAGATGACACCACCAGTTACCAGGATGTACTTCATTGGAAAATCAGCACACATGCACAGACCTTCAGCTGGAAATCTAAACCAACAAAGATGTACATCTGATGAACGTAAATTCACGTCTGGGAAGATCACAGACTCAATCTGCAAAAAATCTAGATTAAAATGACCTTCAGCAACATACAGTAAAAATGACCATACTGGAATCTGGAAGCAGGATTCACCTCTCCCAGGTTATACACCAATATGTAAGATAAACACCTATCTTGTCCCTAAACAAGTTCTGATGAGGCTGATTGACACATAGAGCCAAGGTATTAATTTACAGTTCTGCACAGAAAGGGGTGCTGGGTGGTAAATTCACAAAAGAACTACAAAACCATTTTACTATTGATATATTTTAGCAAAGGGACCAGTGTTCATCAGCTACAAGCTCCATTTTTCCACCATTTCTGATGACATATATCTCACCTATAAATGAATTCACATTCCATTCACGTGGCTGTGAAGGCTAATCACTGAATAATTTCTGAAGAGTGACAGCATGGCTCACCATAGAGCAAGAACTATATGGCCAAGGAAATCTTTCCTTACTTAAGTACCCAATTCACCCAAAACAACATGCAACCATATGTGATCTAAAGGCCCCCAGTATAAATCAAAGCAGTGTGGTTCTTCAGCTGCTGGTATAAGGCAATAGGTAATCAATGAACATTTTAATTCTTCCTTTTATTATACTAAAATAACATAAATAAGGCCTGGATCTTCAGGAGGTTGAGTTCAGGAATGTAACGATGCTTATTATCAACACTCTTACATTTCTGGTAATAGGAACTAATAAATTATTTGCTTTGTCAATATGATCAAAAAGATGACCATAACTATTAAACATATTTAACTCAGGAGAAAATGGAACATTAGGGACTAACTTTTCCCTGCCATTAAATATGTAACTTTTTTAATAACAAAGATTTTAAGACTTGGACCCTACTATCTTTGTTTCAGGCTATTCCTTTAGAACTCAGCCAACTTAGCTTTCAAAATCAACATCATAAACATCTAAGCCTGTTTCAAAGCTCTTTTCAGGAAAACAGGGGGGATAATTTCAACAACGGAATAAATCTTGAGTACATGCCACTTCAGAACTCTTAAACCTTGCTTACAGAAACCAAACCGAAAATTTTGCTGTGATTTCAGCAAAAATAGCGATATCCCAGCAGCTTTAGGAAACGCGTTAACTTGAAATAGGTACAGAGAACTGCAGGTGGGACTGGGACGTCACTTATAAAAGATGAAGGAAGTAAGAGTTAGGGGAATGAGAGCTGAAAGCGCCTAGTGGAGGAAATCATTTTGCTGGGAAGTGGCGCACGAGTGACTCCGTCCTGCCTTATCTACAGGAGCTGCCGCCTCCAGCAGGGATCTGTGGGCGCTGCACCCCAAACGTGCCGCACCGCGGGAGCAGAGCAGGGAGAGGCCTCTGACTTACGCAGGTGTTAAAGGCGGCTGCTCCGAGCCGAGCCGAACCGAGCCGAACCGAGCCGAGCCGAACCGAGCCGAACCGAGCCGAGCCGAGCCGAACCGAACCGAGCCGAGCCGAGCCGAACCGAACCGAGCCGAGCCGAGCCGAACCGAGCCGAGCCGAACCGAGCCGAGCCGAACCGAGCCGAGCCGAGCCGAGCCGAGCCGAGCCGAGCCGAGCCGAGCCGAGCCGAGCGCACCAGCCCGGGGCGGGGGGCACAGCCCCTGCAGTACCGCGCCTCCGAGCGCAGCCCCGGCAGCGGGGACAGACAGCCCGGCTGGGGACACACCAGGCGCCACAGGTGCCGCGCGGCACGCCCCTCCCCGCAGGGGTTCGGCCCTGCCCTTCCCTTCCCTTCCCTTCCCTTCCCTTCCCTTCCCTTCCCTTCCCTTCCCTCCCCTTCCTTCCTTGCCCTTCCCTCCCCTTCAATTTCCTTCCCTTCCCTTGGCCCTGCCGGAGGAAGTGGCGCACACGGAAGCGGCCGGCCCGGTTCCGCAGCAGCGCCGGCACGGCCCGAGCGCGGCCGCCGCCCCTGAGCCATGTTGCGCGGCCTGGGCAGCTGGCTGGGGCTGGAGCGGGCTGGAGAGGAGCAGCTGCTGCCCGCCGGCAAGAGGAGCGGCCCCGCCGAGCAAGAGCCGGACCAGCAGGAGGAGGAGGAGGCAGGGCCGGCCGGGCAAGAGCAGGGCGAGCTGCAGGGCGACTCGGAGGCGCTGCTCAGCCAGGCCAAGGGATTCGGCAGTGAGTGTCCCGGGGCTGCCGGCTTTCAAATACGAGCTGAGGAAACAAGGCTGGAAATCTTTCGGTTATCGCCTCTTTCAGAGCTGTTTCGAAAGGAGCAGCGTTTCCTAAGTATCTGTTCTGTTGGCACTGTGGGAGGAGGTCTGTGTGTAGGGAGAATAGATCTGTCTGCGTAGAATAATGTACTTCATTGCTGCGGGCGTTGTGATTTTTTCATAGGGAAATAGTGGGGTTTGATGATTTTGTTGAACATGTCTGCAGTCTTAGAATCACGGAATCGTTTGGGTTGGAAAGGACCTTGAAGATAACATCATTCTAACCCCCCTGCCATGGGCAGGGCCAGCTTTTGCTAGACCAGGCTTAAAGCCGCATCCAGCCTGGCCTTGAAGGCTGCAAGGGGTGGGGCAAAGCTGTAATTTGCTGTAAGTAAAATTCCTACTTTACTGTAGTGAATTCTTGGATAAAATTAATCCAAAGTACAGAACTATACTCTTAATTAAAGGGTTTTTAAACTGCACCAGTTTAGTCTGTGTAGTTCTGTCAAATACCTGTCTAGTTGTGGTAAATTGATTCTAATCTTCTGTTTGCTCTGGTTGTTCTAATCTGCAAATTGCTCTGATTGGTCAGGAAGGAAAAAGGACTTTGAGTTTCAGAGGAAGAATATGTATTGACTGTTATTTATATAAAGATCCATCCCATAACCTGCTCTGGAAGAGAAAATTTGGTTTAGTGGTCAATGTGTCCATTATCTGTGACACCAGAGTAGGTTGTGGTGGAAAGGCATTCTTGCTGTTTTAACACATAATCCTAGAAACCTCTGCATGGCCAACAACCTGGGTAGTTATGTAAAAAGAATCCCCTGGCAGATAAAGTATTTTATTGATAAAACCGAAGTCTTATGGACATTATTTTTTGGTTCATTATCATGCTATTACAAAAATTATGAGCATTTTGCCAATGTGAACTAATAATAGAAATATTGCTAGGTACATAATATTAACACAGGCATAAACTTGTAAGATGGAAGATTAGTTTCTTAGTCATTTGAAAGTGTTATTTTCCACCACTAATCCTGTTTTTCTAAGGCAAGTACCACCCCTTCCACAGTCTTATAAGTACCTTAGTTTAACAGAATATTTGTCCTTATTGGAAATAAAAAGCATTTTGCTCATCAGTGTGGTTCCAGGACTGGCCAAAACCACTTTGTGCAGTAATGCCAGAATGTCACCAGACAGCAAATGTGTCTGCACATTTTGCATCTAAAACAATTGCATATGGGGGAGTTTCCAGTGATGCATGAAACAGTCAATAAAAGCTGGTAGGGAGTAAGCAGTCCAGGTGGTTGCTGCTTCCTCTACTCTCAGAAGGGGAATAATGTATGTGTCTATATCTAAAATGTAGAACTTGACTTTTTTTTTATACCTGAATCATGTGATGGGTTATGAAGCCTGATAACAGATATAAGAGATGCTAGGAAGTACTTGAAGGATGTTTGGTTGCCACCATTCTGTGACTTGTAAGCAGAAGTTACATGTAAAGAATTGTCTTAAGGCTTGGCTAGACCTCTGCATATTTTGGTATTGATTTGGTAATATCATAAAAAGAGAACATTTTATCCACTACAGAGAATAATCAGCTTTCCAAAAGCTGACATTGGTGTTCCAAAGTAACTCATTCTGCCAGTGGCTAACAACCATGTGTTAAAGGAACTTCTAAAATATTTTTTCTTTGTATTATAAGATTATTTTTTACATTTCTAACCCATAGGGAAACTGGATTTTTTTGAGAGTTCTTGAGAAGGAAGGTGGTCTTTTGTTTGAAACAGAAGTGCTGAGTTTTGGTGGGGTTGGGTTGGTTGGTTGGTTGGTTTTGGGGTTTTGTTGATTGGTTGTTTTTTTTTGACAACCCCCTGTATAAAAGTCAAAGGTGATTTTCTGTAATAACTGAAATATGTGACTCCTTTTGAGGTGGCCACCAAGCAGCACCCCCAGATCCCTTTTTGCAGGACTGCTCTCCAGACATTCCTCTCCAATTTATATTCATCCCATGTGCAGAATCCAGCACTTATTCCTGCTAAATCTCATGCCATTGATGTTTGCCCAAATGTTTCAATCTATCTAGATCCCTCTGCAATTATTTTATTTACTATGGCACTGACACAATGTTTGTTCTGGAACTGAGGTACTGCAGTCGTAATACAGCTGTTCAGATATAATAATTAAGTGCTTGTGACATCATGCCATCTGAGAAATAGGACCAGTGTTTTAAAATCACTTGTCTATAAGCTGGTACTTGATGCTTCTGAGGTTTTCTGAGGTACAGATCTTGCTTCTTGCAAGTTTGTTCTCATTAATTAAATAGAATAATAAAGTGCAAATGGCCGTGCTATGTGTATGTAGTTCTTTCTCTGCCCCCTCTCTTCACTTCAGCACTGCTAATACAAAGAATGTGCATCTTTGAGACTATTCATTGCTGTTCTGACATTGAATATTTTCAGAAAATATGGCTCAGAAAAATGAGCCAGCAGAGCCACAGTGCTTCTGATGGAGCTGAAGAGAGGAAGACAATGCAAAATAGATAAGGGCAAATATCAAGAGCAAGCTTTTTGCTAAGACTTTTGAAGGGGTTACCTGCCTGAAATTTTTCATGGATTTGCTGCCTCAGTTTACAGGACTTCATTGTGCATGTTGATTTTCTTTAAAAAAAAAAAAATCTGTTTTAATACTGTGGCTAAGTTACTTTATGGCTTAATGTCTCCAAAATACTTCC
Source organism: Certhia americana (assembly GCA_018697195.1). Taxonomy (NCBI): domain Eukaryota; kingdom Metazoa; phylum Chordata; class Aves; order Passeriformes; family Certhiidae; genus Certhia; species Certhia americana. The sequence continues at coordinate 100,235,275 of CM031857.1, forward strand.
ATGAAATCAAAAAGAACATATTGCTTCAGAAAACTCATTGGAAAGGAGTAGTTCAAGGACCATTTGCAATGTTTGATTTAATAAACAAGGTTCTTATATAAATAATTGATTTACAGAAAGTTGTGATCATCATCATCATTAAAGAATATAAACTAGAAAAGGATAAATAGAATTATAATGTTTTTGTAGGCCAGAAGCCAGGTTAAGTTATATTGAAAGAAACTTTTAAGAAGGTATCCAAATGTCTAAAGAAAAATATATGTAGAAAGAATCTGGATGTAAAGAAATCTATTTTCAGGTCTTTCCTTTTTTTGTCTGTGAAAGGTTACCTCTTCAATTTTGCCTCTGCTGCTACAAAGAAGATATCTGAGTCTGTTGCTGAAACAGCACAAACAATAAAGAAGTCTGTAGAAGAAGGAAAAATTGACAGTATCATCGATAAGGTAATTTATCTCTAGACTTGATCTAAAAAATATGTTTGCTTGCCATTGTTACAGCATGTGGCAAATCTGGCATTTGATAACATTTCTTTAAGCTGTCTTTAGATATTATGGCTTTCAAGAGATACTATGCATCTCTTGTCACAATGAATGATGTGACTGAAATGTTTATTCATGGTAGAATTGCTAAAAAATGGTCACCCTGCTTTTTCTCAGTGCTGCAGCTGTGTTTGTTCAGTTCCCTCAAGGATTTTGATATGCTGGAGAAAGATCAGAAGAAAATATGAAAAAGGCTGATGTGGGTGGAAGGGCTGGAAGAATTTGAGACAGGCAGTTGAAGAATGTCTGTCCTAAGATGTGTGGACTGGTATCTTTTTGCCCCGCAGCTTATTTAGTTGGAAAAGGGAATGAGGTAGCTTTCATCTTAAAGGCACCTCTGTGCAAAAGTCAGAATTAGCTTGGTATTGTGCATTTCCCCTGTAGGACCCTAGGGGTAAACAGGTACAGTTTCATAAGAACCAGTGAGATATGAAACACCTTGTTACTGTCCTGTTCTTTTCCCCACCCTGACCCTGCCACATAGTTCTTCCCCTCTCTGTTCCTGTCTGTCAGCTCCAGTTGCTTAACTTGTGCCAGCAAATGTTCTTCCAGTGCTTTAAGCTACAAACTTGGCAGAATGTCATGGTTTGAATGACAGGTGTCTGCTAAGGAAGGCAGGAGCCTCCCTTGGAATGGAGAATTTCCGAATTATTATAACCCACTCCCTCCGAATTATTATAACTTCAAATTTAAGGGGCTCTCAGGCAAAGATATGGGAATAGGAATACCAGTTCTTTATTAGAGGAACTAAAATAAACAATAAAACAAAAACACATGCAGTATTACAATGGAGAAAAAGAAAGAAACAAACAAAACCCACTGACAGAGTCAGGATCCAGCCTGATACCCTGTGGGTCAGGGTGTTGGTGGCAGTCCCATTCCATGGTGGCTGCAGTCCCAGTGGCAGATGTGGCTCTGTTGAAGTGATGCTCCTGTAGAAAGAGTGGAGTTCTTTCACTGAAGGTCCAGTGGTGATAGATGGGCCTGGTCTTCCTCTGGGAATCCAGTGGAAAAGGCTGCTTGGTGTTCCAGCTCCCAGATTTTTATCCAGGTAGGAATACTTGGCTCCTCCTCCTGGCGGGAGCATTTCCCAGTGGGATGATGGAATTCTATCAGTGAGACTCAATGGCCCATGAGCAGAAGATCTCTCCCTGGAGGGAGGCTGGGTTGAGGAAGAGATAAGACAAAATGCCCCAGCAGGTTTCTTGGCAATTGGCCATTGACAGACAATTACACCACCCCACACCCCAGTTTCAACAGCTGGTGATAGAATACACAGATTTGGTTACATTTTGAACTGCAACCCATGACACAGAAGGAAAAGAAAAAAAAAAAGGCAGCAATAAGTGCCATGAAGTGCTCTGTTTGCTGTTAAGAGTAGCTTGGAAGGGAAGGGAAAGGGAACTGGTAAAAACCATTCCAGCTGTAGTAGGACTGTGCATCCAGGAGTGTCTGACACAGGCAAACCCTTTTTCCTGCTCCTATCTCTCAGACAGCCCTTCTGGGGAACTACAGCATTGCCTGTTATTTTTTTTAATATAATAGAATTCTACTTCTTGCTACAATTAGTGTTCATGTTGTCTTCCAAATGAATTATCAAGTGACATCAAATTAATTTCTATTATGATCCCATTTTACATTTTGTTTTCAGATTTCATTGACAGTTGTCTATATAATAATAGCAGAGATCTGTTTCCTTCTACAGTATTATCAGTCTAATGTAATTTTGATCTACATCAAAGAGAAAAAATCAAGTAACAAGGTTATTTGTTAATTTAATACACTAATTATTAATATTAATAATAATGCTCCTAAGAAACTGTAGCTAAGTATCTACAGCATATTTTATGCCTTAAATACCATTTTCTTTTTTCTGTAAATGTCTTAGAGTAATATGAATTCCCTGTTTCGTGTAATCAGTATTACTTACAGGAGAAACAAGATTATACCTGTATCATCATAAAGTTTTTTTTCTTACACCATATAAATTATTTTATTCCATAAGTAGAAAAAAATTAACATAACTTTAAACCAGAAGGAACCACAATAATCTTTTTGTATAACTGACACTACTGTACTTCTCTCACTCATAGTAATCTTAAACTGAAACACTAGGTCACTGAGGAGAAAAAATAGTATAGGAATTTGTCAGGATTTAGCTTGAAGACTTCTCTGCATTTTAGCAACTTGTTAATCCATAGACCTCACCACAAAGAAGTTGTATTTTGTGAGTGGTTTAAGTATTCATTTCTAGCCTCATCTACTTTGCCTCTGCTTTCAACCACAGAATATTTGCATTCTCACTTATAGATTATGGCATTCCGAATTCTGAGACTATTCTCCATTTTTTTTTAGTTCTAAATTCAATACAGAATATTTCTAAATGTGATTTTTTAAATGAAAATTTGTCTACAACCTAAGTGGAGAAGTTACTTTGTTTCAGCTAAGCAGGAGTTCTGAAATCCAACTTTACAGTTTTGAAAGTCCAGTTTCTTGCAATGGATATATTTATTAGGCAACTCTTGAAACTTCTGTGAGGGTATCTCTATCTGTTAGTGCATTAAAATCATGTTTAAATAAGTCTAAACCACCTGTGTTGTCCATATTTGATACAGTGAGACAGTAAGTGGATATGCATACTATGCCAATGTTCAAATTATCTGCTAAGATTTTCCATCTTTTTTCCTTGTCCCCTGCCCTGGACTTGATAAAACTGGAAATACAATTTTGAAAGCATACTAATAGTTTTAAATGCAGATTCAAATGTTTCAGTAAAAAGAAGGGTATGATTGACATGAAACACCTTTAACTTTTAGGAAGGGCCACCACAGGTATAAGAGCATGCACTGTATTTGAAAGCACTTTCTGACTGAACATAAAACAAGAAGAGTGATTTTTTTTTTTTTTTTTTTTAATTGTGGTTCCCTAACTTTTATTTTAGACAATTATTGGAGATTTTCAGAAGGAACAGAAGAAATTTGTCCAAGAGCAGCAAACCAAAAAATCAGGTAATGTATGCTTTTTTTGATGATGCCTAACATCACATAAATGAAACCTTGCTGAAAGCTGGATAATTGAGCTATATCTGAAACTATTCTATCAAACAATATTGAATGAAATACATTATTGCAGAACTTAATGTATACATTGGAAAAGGAAGGTAATATTTTTAAGTGAGGTCAGCATTATATTATCTACTTGGTTTAGATTTGCTTTTATAACCAAATTCTGCTTTATGAAGTAAACTCAAAGGTCACCAAGCTAGCAAAGTTGTTTCCTCACATTGTGTTTCATCATTGACTTTTATCTTTTAATGTGTTACCTGAATGCAATAATTTCTGACAGTTTGAGTATGTAGTGATTCTGTTAATCTTGAAATCTTTGTTAATCTTGAGCTGGTTTTAAATGGCTTTGATAAAATTTTTCACAGTGTTTGTAGTTAGTATTTTAGTTCTGATTTCTTCTTGCAAGATTGCTTATGGGATTGTGTTGTCTGTATTTGTCTTTTTGTCTGTTAGTAAACTTGGGCTACTCTTAATATATTTCTAAAAGCTTCATGAAAATAGGTAGCTAGATTGGCCAAAGGAGGAGTGACAGATGGCCGGACTGAAAGAAGCATCACCATCTGATGTGGATCCGTGTGGGTGAAAGATCTTGCTGATATCAGCTGCACAGGCAAATACATGTTGTTAGTTAAAGGGTACAAGAATTATTTATCTGCTATAGATGCATCATATTGTCTCTGTAGGCTAAATTTGCGTGGACAGTGAAGAGATTGATAAATATCTATGCATCTACAATAGTTCATTTTCCTCTCTGTACATCCCAAAGAATTATTTTGAAAGTGTCTTCAAAATGATATAAACCAGCTGAACTGGAGTAGGCTTACTCAGCATATAACGACTGTAATTCATAACAAATTTGTAACGTTTTTCTCCATTGTTAAAGAATTGGTGTCTCCTGGGTGTAAGTTAGTTTGTAAACTTCGTTTAGACAAAGTTTATGTATTTAAAGTGGATCTGGAAATACTATTTGCTGGCAACTTAACCAGTTATACAGCACTACTTCAGTAGCTGAACTAAGAGGCACCTAATTCTGACTGGTGCATGCTGCAAAGAAATCCCCACAGGTTTGTTTTTACTATAACAGAGATCAGCAACTATTTAGTTATTATTTTTTACTTCTGATAAGCAAAGATCCATTCCTAGGGTTTCTCTCTTATGCCATGGACTTAGCTTAGAAAAAAGACACAATGATTTGGCCTACTGGTGTAACTCTGCTTATTTCAATACTAGAAGCAGCAGTGCCTCCCTGGGTAGACAGCAATGAAGAAGAGACAATTCAACAACAAATACTGGCCTTATCAGCAGTAAGTGTTTCATTTCCTGTCAGATCTGAAGTTTTCTCTTGCAGAAATTAAAACGACTGGGATTTTTAAGTGAGTTTATTAAACTTATGTGTTCCGAAGATACTTTTAATGTGTCTGTCACCACACCAATCGTGCAAGAGTAAATAGTTGTATCAGTTTCAACTTGAACCAAAGCAGATCCTCAATATGGTTTTTACTTTTATAAAGTCTTTATAGATTGCTTTGCTGCTCTTGTGTGTGCAATATGGTGTCCTTTTTCTGATATCATTTAATGACCATAAATATTATCCTTCTTCAAAGGATAAACGGAATTTTCTGCGGGATCCTCCAGCAGGTGTGCAGTTTCATTTTGACTTTGATCAAATGTACCCTGTTGCTCTGGTGATGTTACAGGAAGATGAGCTTCTCAATAGGATGAGGTTTGACCTTGTTCCCAAACAGTAAGTAATTTCTGCTGGTAACTGTATCATCATGCTGTTAGAATGTCTGTAAATACTCATAAATTACTCCTTGTTCCTTTCTCTTCCTTCAATGCCCTTCAGATGCTTACATATATTTTTATGTGCTAATGTCTAACACATGGAGTATTGCATATGCATTACAGTTTAGCAGTTGGAGGTAAGAAAAAAAGTATATCTGTGAGACAGAACTAGTAAGGGCCTGTTGACTTAAGTGTGGGAGAGGCCTTCAGTATTTCCACGTCCAGTGTGCTAAACTAAATGATTTTTTTTTTATCCAAAGAAAGGTAAAGGTAATAATAAAAATGTTGAGGTCGGTTGGTGTAACTGACATCCCAAAAAGGTGATTACAGATAGAGACCGCCCCTGGAGAAATAGTAACAGAATGTGTCACAAAAAAGCACCAATGCAAGCAAAAAAACCTCAATTTGGATAGGAAATGGGAAAAGCTCTGTGTTGCAGAGCTTTATTCCAGAGCTGTTGTTCCTTGTCCCGTCCCAGACTCTATTCCTAACACTTGTTTCTCGGCTCAGCTTTCTATTTAAGTGTGAGTTCCCAACATTAGTCTCCTTGCCTAAGGATGAAAACGGAAAGAAAATCTTTCCTTGTGACATTTTCTGTCTTAAATCTCCTTTTATAAACCTTCCCAGCTTCTCATTCTGTTCTTCTCTGTTGTCAGTTCTGAAAATATGACCATATTCTCTGATGCTCTATCTTCAGACTCTGGTCATGCTATCCTTGCCTTTTCTGCCACATTGCTTAATACTGTTTTTTGCCTGTTATTAGTCTCAGTGATCACTGTTTGCCTGAATAGGTGTGAAAGTCAATTCATTCTTTCTTCACCTACACAAGTTCCTCCCAACAGATCTTGCTATTTCTGCCTTCTGTTGCCTGTGGGTTAAAGTTGGGTCTTTTCTTTCTTGCTGGAGGGAATTTCAGAGGGAAATTTTGCCTGAGGTAGGGGATAGTCTCCCACTTACCAGAGCTGGCCAGTTCCAAGATCGCAATTCTTGGTTACTAGAGATTCTGTGGATGTGCTCAAAGATGTGTAGATAGTGCTGCTGCAATCTAGGAATGGCTTCTGCCACCACAGATGTTTTAGGCCACCTGATGTCTAAGGGAAGATGTCAAACTATAATTGTCTACAATAATAGAGTTTTTGGCTTAGAGAGGAAGAGAACAGGGTTGTTTGGTTTGTAGGATTTGTTTAGATAATATGTTAGGAGAGATGGAACAGCATATTTTTCCATACCATGTATTGCTGTGTGCTGTTAAGCTTTTTCTAGAGTTCTAACATTACTATTGTAGGTTCAACTCAATTGCAAATGTCTTGTGAGAGATCAAGAACTTCTAAAATGAATGACTTTTTAGAATGTGTTAATGTCACAATTTTATTTTTTAAGTTTTTACTTAAATATCAGCTATGTCTCATCTTCCTCTCTGCATATTTAATTTTATTTCACTGCTAGATGGTAAAAGGAACCATATTCCAAATGTAATAATCAAAATCTGTTTGTTCTCTCTAGTGTAAAGGAGGAGGTATTCTGGAGAAATTATTTCTACAGGGTGTCCCTAATTAAACAGTCTGCACAACTCACCGCACTTGCAGCTCAACAGCAAGCAGCAGGAAAGGAAGAGAGCAAAGGCAGAGAAGAGGATAGTGAACTGAAAGGTATGGGAAACACTTGTTTTAGCACAGTTCATTAACTTAGTGTCACACTTTTGTCTAAAATCGGAAGAAAACTTTTTCAAACAATATTAAAATTGGTACTATAAAGAGCAGTCTTTTAATGAAAGCTTTCAGTTGCATATATAATTCCAATATGCATGTGCAGCATTAAATTTTCACAATTTTCATAAGTTTAATTAATTAGCATGTCTAGCAAGTACATCCAAGAGGAGAGCAGTTGCCTTGGATCTGTCCCATTGGAGCCCCTCCAAGGATTCTTAGCCCTGTATCTTGTTGTCTCTATAAAGTATCTTATTATTTTAGCCTAGGTGCTAGTGCAAAACCAGGTGCTCTTGTTAGAAACTCCTCTTCTTGAAAATAAGACCAAACAGAATTTCAAGAATGTGGCATAAATATGTGAGAAAGGGTAACTACTGTTCCAAGGTGTGAGAAAGTGCTAGAAACTATACAGCTATATATTAAAAGTATAAAAAGCTACAAATAAATTTAAAAAGCTAAAAATCTTTAAGCATCAACAAATGCTTACTGTATATATTAGGTGCCATCACATTTTTATCCTGGATTGCCTATTAAATCAGGGCTTCTCTCACCATACTTGGTGTCTTTGTGTAGATCGGGGAAGAGGAGGCACCTGGTGCTTTTAAGCTGTTTTCCAGTTTCAGTCAACTTTGTCAGAAGAGTGGAAATCTCAAGAGGAGAAATGTAACATCTAACAGTTCATGACCATTAGTGGTCACAGGTGTGATTTTTGACTTGTCAGAAAGAAGTAGAAGATACCTTTGGCTGACTTGATCAGGCAGCGGGTACTAGCCAACCCAGCCAGCTGGCATATGGTTTGCTCTTGGCTTCTGTTCATCTCTCATGCCAAATAGAAGTTAGTGAGTGATACAGAGGTAGAACTACTGTGATGGTGGAGTGCAGGGTGTGGAAAGGCCCATAATAAGCCTGGGATTCAGCCTTGAGATGAAAAAGTTGCTTCAGCAAAGATGTCTTCAGTTACATTGATCAGTTTCTACAGGTGATTCTTACCTGACTGTCTTACAAACCACTGGACCTCTTTTCATGTTAACAGATTCTGCAAGCAGAATATCTGTGGCTTAAAAAGTATAAAGCAGTTAGTTACTGGCAGAAACACAAAAGATAACCAGTAGCTCCTTAAATCTTAGCTTAACCTAGGTACACACACTCACTACCCCTGGTAAGACACCTAAAGGCTCTTGGCAGGTTGGATGGGCCGAAGGAGAAAGCCTTTGCTGCACCTTGGAATGGTTCTCATATCCCCACTATCAATGAACTGCCATCCATGAAATCCACTAGGACTTACGTGCTATTGACACTGCTGGCCTGACTGACAGTCAGCTGATCACTGCCAAGTTAACTTCTTTGTCCTCCCTTTCGAATATAATATCTTTCCATATAGGTATTTTTCCTCTTGAGTTACCTTTCTTATTCCTTTTACAGACTTTTTCACAGGTCTTTTGCACAGCTTAGTAATCTTCTGCACAGTCTGAGCAGAAGTTACTCAGCTGGGCTTTGCTCCTTGGATGGGCAGCTGAATTTTGTGATGAAAGGGAGGCTACAGATGGAATTACAAAGCTGGGCTTCCTTCCACGTTGCATATGTGCCTTTGTTGTCAGTTTGTCTCGTGCTTCTCACAGGTTTTGTTGGGAGTGTGCCTGTGTCAGCCTGGGCAAGGTCCCCATCTAGGGTAGAAAAAGTAGTTTTCTCTGGCTAGATTCTGTAGTAGCCCGTCCTGTCAGCATGCTGACAGGACAGGCTACTCCAGAATATACTGTAGACTAAGAGACACTGATTCCCAGTACTTTTATTCAGGAGACAGTGGTTTACTGTCCCAAAACTATGGCTGTTTTAACATCCAAGAGAGATGGCATCTGATCCTATTGAACAATAAAAACGTTATGTTTGAGTCATCAAAACCATTGGAAAGTACTATTCAGTCAAAGTGAAAGTTGCTGGATTCTAGTAAAATTCCCACTCTGACTAAAGCCGAGCATGTCTTCATTTTTAAAACCAAAAAAACTCCAGTCTTTTGGGCTGTTGCAGTTCTTCTACAGTTCAAACCACCAATGTGGGATATGCAGATAGATTTACTAGCACCTGCATGTTCTGTAATGACGAAGATACATGTGCCAGACTACAGTAATGCATGTTTTGTTTCACTCAGAAATGCATAGATTTGGTAAGCTCTGAATAATAAGTGTTATTTTTGGTTTAAGTAGCCTTTTTGAAAGTTGGGTTCCCTAATTTGAGGCTAAAACTGGAAGTAATTGCCTGTTGGTAAATCTTCAGAATGTTCAAGGTTTCTTCTTAAAGCTGAGTGTCTATAAAATAGAATTATTAGCCTTCCATTTCTCTGTCTCCTCCTTAGCTGCTCTTTTCAGAAATTTAAATGAGCGTGGTTGATGTGAAAGGAAAAGAGAAGAGACAATGGAAGACATTCCACATTCTAGTGTAAAGGCTATATAAGATCTATAACAAAATGCCAGGTTCTAGCCCTTGTCTAGGTATTAGTGGCTCTGCAGATAAGATCTAAGTCACCCTGGGATGAGAGCACACCACAGTGGAGGAGATGAGCAGGTCCAGAGTGATGCTAATGGTATGTCAGTCACACCTGACTGGGGCATGGCCCAGTGCAGATCAGCTGTGTCCCATCTGCACGAGAGCTGCAGGTGGGACCTGAGGCACCTCTCTTGAACAGCAGTTACTGCCGTGTTCTACAGCTTCCCCAAGCAGGGAATGCTGGAACCTCTTCAGCTGCAGTATGTTGGGTGCAGTGTTGGGTGCCGTGAGATATTCTCTGAAGATAGGAAAGTGGAAGGAAGAAAGAAGATGGGACAGAGCAGTGGGCATAAAGTAGATGAGCTATAAAAGCAGTGACAGCTACCAATTAGACAATGATTTTAATTAAAACTGACCTTAATTTTAAAAATTAAACACAAAAAAAATCAGAAATTGCTGAGTTAGCAGGAAGGATTCACCTGGGCACCCTGTAGGAAGCAGAGCTGCAAGCTCAGAGCTGCTTTGCATGTTTAAGCAAAGAGAACTGCTAAGCAAGCACTCCACCACTACCACAGCCTCCCCTGTATGTTAATTGCTCTTCCAGCCACCTGGCTCTTCATTGTAACTCCTCTCCCTGAGAGCTGCACAAGGAAGAAAGCTGGGATGTTCCTTTACCTGACAGGGAAAAGCTCTAACCTTGCTTGTAAACAATTGTTGTCTTCCTAGCACCATGCTTTAAATACAGAATGCACAGCGAGTTTTCTTAGGAAATTGAGGCCAGCTTCGTGGGTTTGTTTCTCAGTGACTTCCTTTAGCTGTGTGAAAGGTAAGGCTGCAGAGCACTGTTCTCATGTGCCCTTAGGGGTTTGCAGAGTACATGTGCAGTCTGGTCTGCCCAAGAGCTAACTGCACCCATGCCAGCAGTAGTACCCAGCCAGGGGAGTTTGAGAACTTCCATAGTAGACAGTGACTGCATTTCACTACCAAATCTATGCATTTGTAGCTTTAAAGATCTTGGGATGTCATTTTGAGGGTCAGAGGGATCCTGTCTATTAAGTTTGGAGCCATAATGAGGAAATTGCTTGCTAAATTTGTCTTAATTAAGAATAGAAAATTATTTCTCTTTATTTTTGAAAATGGTTCACCTGTGGCTAAATTCAGCCTTTAACCACAAGGAATCCCTAAAATACAGTATTTCCTTGTATATTAAATAGCCATGCCAATTAAAGGAGATTTTTATATATTTAAATGTTATCTATCTTTTTTTCTCCCTTGATAGAAACAGTCCGGCCAAAAACACCGCCTGTTACAATAAAGCCTCAAATAAAATCACAAGAGGTAAAAATGCTGTTATGTTTTCTCTGGGATTTAGTATGTGAAGCTGTTCCTTAATAATTAATTATGTATCTTTTTGACTAAGTTCTGCTGTGAAACCATAGTAATATAGTATCTGACAGTCCTAATCTGCTGCTGTTTTGCTGTGATACTAATTTTTAGCATATAATGTTGGAACTCATTTTCAGTAGCAGAAGCAGTAGTTTATCTGGAGAATGTTTTCCTTAGTATCCTGCCCATTATGATGTGATTTTACCATCATCAGTGAAAGTACCAAAACGTTTGGAGTAGAAGGTTAGTATTGTACTGAGACACGAGCAGTATACCTTCATAAAAATATATTTGTGTGCCATGTTCTGTCCAACTCTTCAAGCAGTAGTCAGGTGAAGTATCAGAAATCTAAATGATGCATTGCAATAGCAACAGTTTTGCTTCACTTTTGCTAGGTACTGCAAAAACCTTTACCTTAGACACATAATGACCCTTGTTCATTTCTGGATTGTAAAATTGGCACCAGAGAACACTCTTGGCAGAAGCAGAGCTGTGCATTCACTTGCCAATAATATGCAGTGGGCAAAGATTTCTAAAGAACAGTCCTCTTAATCTTACTTTGGTGTAGAAAGCTGTTACTGAATTGTGGTCAAATTTTTAATATTTAGGTCCTGTTCTAAACTACTCAAGAGTTTATTATTGTTTCTGAAGATTACAAAATCAGAATTAAAGTTGTTACGGGAACACAAAAAGACAGTCTAAAATGTAAACCAGATCATTTTCAGTAGACTTATCTCAAATTTTTGTTTGTACAAAAATACTTATAAGGAAAATTAGCCTGTAAAGAAAAATAGATTAGTGACTTTTTTTACCCTGTCTGGATCAGTTTATACTAATGTGTCTTGTTGCAGGATGAGGAAGAGATTTCCACAAGTCCAGGTGTATCAGAATTTGTGAGTGATGCTTTTGATACCTGTAATCTGAATCAGGAAGATTTAAGAAAAGAAATGGAACAACTAGTGCTAGACAAAAAGAAAGAAGAGACTTCAGTAGTAGAAGGTAAAGCTACTATTACCTCTGGTTTTTACATAGAGCAATTCTAACGTTGATTTAAAAGAAAAAAAAGAAAAGTTGTAGATCTGTGACCCTTTTTTTCCCCAAGTGTATGAAACAACCTTCAATGAGATATTGCCGAAATTAATGATAATTTTTGCCGTGGTCAAACCACATCTTACACCGTGAGTGGTTTACATCCAAAAAACCTAAGAGTTTTAGGTCACTCTTTTATGAAAGTGAATGTGGGGTATACTTTTTATCTCCTTCTTTCTCTTTCATAGGTTCTTCTGCATATTAATTTTTTTTCTTTAATTGACATCCTTGTAGGTAAAGTATTTGAAAGTCAGGCTTTGTTTTCTTCTTTTGGCACCAGGCAAAAAAAGGCAACATTTGCACCAGACTATGAGCTTGAAGAGGCCTCTGCCTATAAAGGTTTACAGGCATTTGGAACATTTAACATATAGTTCTGAGAATGATGATAAGAAATTAAGTGGAGCTTCTTAATTAAAATAATTCAGAAGAACTAATATATGTGTAAAGAGCATAAAAACAGTCTGTGATGATGCGACACTGGCCACGCATAATTTACTATGACAACACTTGTATTCGTAGATGCTTATCACAAAGTTTGCAGAATTTTCTTAGAATGTGCTTTGGATTTTGCTGAATCATTGTTTTCTGATTTTTTTTTCTGTCCAATACATAGCCAAGCTTGAGGAATTGTAATAAGTAATATCAGTATCTTGCATCTAATTCTTTGATGAAGGTGTTTCAATAGGCCATTAATGTGTTATTTGTTTAGAGAAATCTCATCTGGCCAGACTGAGTTGGACTGTGGAATTGTGTACCTTCCTATCTAGGCTGAAGTACCAACCAACATGAAACACATCCAACACCCATCTCCTCCCCCACACTCTTGCCTATGATAGGTAGAACTAATTAAAACAGATTAACAACACAGGAATACCTTCTGACTAATTTTTTGCCCTGAAGTATGAAATATGATTACCTTTAACCCTGATTAAATGTAGCCTAGCTACAAATGTCAGTGAGGAGAGTACCTTCTTTGTTTTAAACTAGACACAGTATTTGATATTGATTTCTTTTTTCCGTAACAGTATATCCACACTTTTACAAATTTAATTTTTTATGGAAATTTAAAATCGCAGAGGGAGATTCAGTTGAAAGTAGACTGAAAGATGACTGCAGGAAATGATCTTGCAAAGGGCCACTTATAATCACTTAGCTCTAGTGTATTTGCTCTTTATATCTTCATTATAGTATGCATATAGGAATATAGCTTTGTATATTAACTAATTCCTACTTGTGATCAATAGGAAGGTGAAATTTCTGAAGTTCCTTTTATTTCTAAGGAGAATAGTTCATCAAGTTTAGGGGATATAAGAGAGATTCAGTGCAAATTCATCTAGTTTTATATAAATAAACAACATTCAGTATTAGCCATTAAATTCTTGCATTTGTCATTTGTCTCTTTTAGAAGAAACTGCTGATTGGGAAAAGGAATTACAACAAGAGCTTCAAGAGTATGAGGTGGTGACAGAATCAGAAAAGCGTGATGAAAACTGGGATAAAGAAATAGAAGAAATGCTGCAAGAAGAAAATTAAACATTTTCACAAAATCACTATAACCCAAAGCTCTTTCGGAGGACTGACATGGATTTTTTGCTTTCATATTTTGCTTACAAAAAGATTTTCAGAAGACATAAAGGAATCTAAAGTTGTTATAATTCCATATGGGAATACAACCAGTATTTCTGTTCTTTATATGAGCAGTTTCTTAACTTCTATATTCTTCAAAAGAAAAAAAAGAGGACGCGGATACTGCAGGTTATAATTAAAAGTGATAACATTAATACATGAAGCAGTGGTTCAGTTTGAGGCATTTTTAGGTGATCAAGAAGCTCTTCAAAGAGATTTCTAAATCTAAGAACCACAATTTTTTTTGTCTACAGCTTTCTGTTTGGGATGTAAAAATGGATGTTGTAAGTAACTTAGTCCTTGACAACAATTCTCTCTTGACATTTGCACTCTGATCTCTGTATAATCTGTAAATGTGTATTATTTTTAAGGTACTTGTAGTTGGTAGATTTCACAGGTATTTAACTTCCTTAATCTATGTAGCCAAAGAATTTATAGAAAACCCTATCAAATAACTTTCAAGGATTTGGTAAAACATACTAATGCAGAGTCCAAAAGAAGCTGATTATTTATCAGTCAGGCAGCAAACATTTAAACATTTAAATTAGGATAGAGTTAGTAACTGCTGGAATTAAATTTGGGTTTGTTAATCATATTGAGATACATGCCTTTCCCCACAGAGAGAAATGGTTTAATGCATTCTTTCTGCAGAAGGCTGTTAAGTTTCCATTTCATTTTACTGTCTGATCTGAGAGCAAATTAAATGCTTCTCCTTATTTTAAGTGCTGAAACATTTATGTAAAAACTCACTGGTTTGAACGTCTTTATTAAATACTGTAAATATGTATAAGATTGGCTCATTTATTTGGAGGGAGGGCAGTGAGGAGTAAATAAATATGCTTCAGACACAGATATTGAAAGTACACTTTTTCACAGTGCTTAAGACATAAAATTTAAATAAAATAGGGTTTTTTTCTCTAAAAGGGTTTTGATTCTTCATAGGCATCTGGATGTTTCCTATGGTTATATCATTAAGTCACTATCTTTATATATAGATAAATGAAAATTTTATGTTCAATTTGTCAACTACGTCATAAATTTCTATGACAAAGCATTCATGAAATTCCAAATGCAAAGGAAAATGGGTAAAATTAAGTAGGTCGAAGCCATTAAGCACAATTGAATTACAGGCATGTTATATACAGTAAGCTCTGTTTTAATGACATAATTCTGCAGAAAACTTTTGTAAAGAGACTGAAGAGATTATAGCTGTAATTACTCAGTCAATATTCATCCCGTGGGAAATGAAAAGAGCTAAGTCGTTTCCACTGCTTTTACTGTATGAAAGGACTATTTAAAATCGTCTCCATTAGCAACTTGGACAGAAAGTTCTCCTCTATTTCTCATTATGGAAAAGGAATTGTTTTAAACCTGCATACATTTGGCTTCTTAAATTAGTTTATTGCCGTACACTTTCTCAACTGCAAACCATTTTAAGCACAATTTGTATTTTTATAGGGTTTTTCACTTAGTTAACAGATGCAAGGTAAGTCATGGTAAATAAGAGATACTTAAGGAACTTTTATATCTGGGATTAATTAAAGAGAAAAGTTAAATCTGCTGCACTTATAAAAATAAATCTATTCACAGCTCAGTGGTTACTCTTGAAAAATAAAACTGCTGTAGATTTAAGCTGGAGATATCAGAATCTGTCTACTGTCCAGTTTGATGTGATACCTTCTAAAAAGATGGGTAGTTCAGTTCTGATAGTGGCAAATATTCCCTGGATGACTCCAGATGATTCCCTGAGAGCTCCAAAATCACTGCTCCAAAAGTCCTTAAAGTCCTTGTTTCTTAAAAACAAACCCGATCATTCCGAATGTTTTCAGGTATATGAGGGCCTTATTTGCATGGGGTTTGTACATCAAGCCTCATCTTTCTTTTCATGTAAACATAACCTATATAGTGATCCTAGATGTTAAATTCCATTTCTCATAAAAGATGGTTCCTACATGTAAAATTTTCATTTTTCCCTTTTTGTGAAAAGCAAGTATATCTATAAAATAAGTGAAACCAACCCACTGCTTAAATTTGCATTTAAAAAAGACAAAAATGTAGCAAGGCTGAATCTGACTTGAGCTCTGATATTTAAAGCCTCTTATCAAAAGTCATATTAATATTTTCAATCTGGATATCTGTTTTTTAGCTGGAAAACTGATGTAAATTCTCCACAATTCTGCGCTTTTCAAGCCTGGCCTATGCCTGTCATTTAGGTAGGTGCTACAAGTGCCTAGCAGTTCTTCTGGTGCATGGGAAGAGGAAAAGTTTCTGCACTCCACTTGCCATGAGGGGAGTACAGGTAGACCTCTTCACATTCATGGTGAATTTTGCATGCCTTTGTACCCAAATGTGTCAGAATAGTACATTACATAAGCACGTATGTTTTTTTCTTAACAACATTGTTCCAAGCACTGGGATGGTGCAGATGGTAAAATCCAGCAAAACAGTGCTGTGAAATCAGTGACAAAATGAAACCAAAAATGAATGTAAGTAATGTCATCCTGTGGATACAGTGTGATAGAAAGTACAGCTGTTCAAAACATTTAGAAGCAAACAACAAATCAAAAGATAGTTAAGAAATTTTTGTGGAAGATAAACTTGCCGATTTTTTAATGAACTTTTGGGAAACGGGACAAAGATCATCCAGGAATCATGTAGGTTAGCTTAGAATAGCTCTGAGATACCAACATCTCCATTTTTTCTGAAAAAATAAGAAAAAACATCTTCAGCTATTAGTTTATAATTCCAGTTGGTATTAGTTAATACCTGTATGGAGTTTTTTAAATTTAATAATCTTTCTGGAGGAAGAGGAAAGATTGAAAAATCTGGGAATTAGAAAAGTGTACTGAAAAGTTCCCCTACATTTTTATTTAATCATTTACAGATGATCTGTTACCAAAGTTAATCAAAGCTTTCAGTTTCATTAATTGTTCTAGTAAACTTTTAATTTTCTTAGTTTTTTGCCTCAGTATTTTTTTTTTCCCTTGCTGTTTGGTGATCTTGGTGGCGAGTGGGGTGATGTATGGAATGCTGAAGTGCAGAATGCCAATATTACCCTCATGTATTTAAAGAATAATCCTATGTGCAGGAGTCTGTTGCTGGACTGTGAGATGCATCCTTGAACTGTTGGCTACTTACATATTATTGACTTCTAATTCGCAATATCTATTGCATAGAAAGGAGCAAAGTGTGTCTGGTTACTTCTTTGTGCACTGCTGAGCAGTAGCAGCTGCATCGGGCTCTCAGTCCTGGGGTGGTGTCAAGAATGTGGTTGTACCATTGATGCCTTTTTCTCTGGTCCTAAAAATACGAGCCCGACACAGTTGGGGTGATAAAAAGGGGTACCTTTTATAAAGTTAGGGTGCTAGAAAAATACCTTTGTAATACTTTTATATAAGGATCCCCAGGTGCACAGCTCATTAGGTGGAAAACATCAAAGATGCATAACCTGTGTGATGTGTGTACAACGTTTATAGATTCTGCACGTTAGCATTTTTGACAAGAGTCCTCCATGTAGCAACTGACCTGGTGAAGTAATGTCCCCAGCTAATGCCTAGAGAGGCTGACCTGGAATAAAGACTAGACAGAGCAAAAGGATAAGGTAGGTATTTATTAAAAGACCTTAATGGGCACACTTGGGTAGCACAAGAGCCTGGCCAGAGCTACACCCAGGTTGAACCCCAAAATAGTCTCAAAATGGACACCCAGTCACAAGGTCCTACATTTACATAAGTTTTAGTCCATTAGCATATTTGGGTTAATTATCCAATTATAGGTTCATGTTATGAAGCGCCATCCTCCTTGTATTTCTCTCTTCAATTCACAGCTGTTAATACTTTTGGACCTGAAATTTGTATCGGTTGTCCTTGGTCCCAAGTCAGAAAAAGAATTGTTCTGTCTACTACTCTGTGAAGAGGGCTTACCAACACTTAATATGAAACCCAGAACTACACACTAAAACAGCACAGAATCAGAAAAATATACAAGCTAAAACTTAAGGCATCACAGTTCTAGCACCTTCTAAACTCTCCCTCCCTTCAGTGGGGATGGGCCCTGTTTACAAAAATAGGTCTCGAAAAGCTGATTTCAACCTTGGATTCTAAGGAGAACCAAGATAGCATGGAGGTCCTGGAATTTTTCATCTTCCTGCCTAGGAAAATGCTGAAGCTAAGCTTCAATAAGAAGCTACAGAGCTACAAATATATGTGTAAAGAATACAGACAATATATAAAAGAAAAAAAATGGTTAAACCCAAAACCGTTTACCACCCTGATTCAATTCAACAGAAGTCTACAAATTATATTCACTGGCCTGACACTCTTACGTCTCAGTAAGAGCTGAGTGATAGATCTGTAACAGCAGTACAGTAGCCTAGCCTTAAATAACATTACCCATGATTTTCCTTCCAAAATACTAATTTTCAATGCTTTTCTCCTTTGTTTTAAACATTTGGATTGTTTGTGTGTGTTAGATCATCATTCTAATTTTTTTTAACAAAATGGCAAGTAAGTAAATTAATTTCTTGCTATATTTTCTTTGTATATATTACAGTTAACTATGGGAGAAAACAACAATTTCTACCAAAAAAATCAGAAGTCATACATGGCTTTGTTTGATTCTTAGTATAGCCCAGTATTTGCTATAGATAGATAGATCAAGATCATACATTCATATGAATGCAAACCCACATCTATCAAGTGTCTAAATATATTAAAGAAATTATAATGTACTTTTCCGCTGTTACTTTTAACTAGATACCATCAAGAGACAAAGGGCAACAAAAATAATTAGCATTAGTTTGTCACCCTATCATTTGTATTGAGATGCGACTGTAGAAATTAAGAATTAAATCACTTGCTTTGTTTCCTAAAAGACTGGTTTTCATTATGGACAGGTTAGGGACATTTTCCTTTGCTAATTCAGGAATACATAAACCTATGAAAAACCTCTCCAAATAAACTTGGGAGGTATAATTAACTCAAAACTACACAGGCAAATAGGTTATTTTGTCTCAGTGTGATTCTGGCAAAGTAGGGAAAGACAAGAAAAATGTCTTGAGTTAAGGGCTTTATGTAAAATTAGAAGAATAAGTATTTGATGCCCTCTTTGATATATGATGCTCTAAAGAAAAGAATGCTTAGTGTTTTTTTGTTTGTTTTTTTTTTTACTTGTATACCTGCATAAAGCCTTAATTCTGCAGTTGCTTTTATTTATTTCTTCTCATGGCTATGGTTTCAATACACAAATGTGAAGGTTTAAGAGCCAGATAAAACTGCTGCTTTTCTGCATTTCCTCTCCTTCCCAATTAAACCCACAGTCAAATAATGGCCAGAGAATGCGTTGATGCACCCAGCTTCTTGTCCCACTTACTTCAGAAATGTTTTAATGCTGGCCTTGTGTCCTTTGATGCCAGCAATTTAAACATCAAACAGTTTTGGTTGTGCTGTATCATCAACCACCTTTCATCCTGTCTGATGTGTAACAAGATTTTCAAGCCCATCATGTGTTAGGTGGATGAAAGGTCCTGCTGTAAGGATGTTACTGAGATGGAGAGGAGCTTCCACAGATATTTGCTATGGGTGTGGAAACGATGATCTCCTGGTGGGATGTAGTGTCAAAAAATTAGTGGGCATGTACATGAAAGAGCAGGAACCATTGCCTAAGCAGGCAAAAATACTGGCACAAAGGAACTTTCAGGTGGAGGAATGTTGTTATCTGGGTTCCTCTGGCTGTGGATTTACTTGCTAGTCAGCTGACATGTCTGAGCACATGTTGAAAAACAGAATAGTTATAAGCAATTAGAAAGACCAATAATAATGTTTGCCCTGAGTCAGCTAGCAATCTCTCCATCATGGCGACTGCACTATTCCCACTGGAGCTGGCAAGAAACCCAGCTTTGGAGGCTATGTGCCAAGGCATACAGCAGGGAGTGGTGTGCAGCCCCTTGGTCTGGGGAAGCAAAAAAGAAAGAAGAAAACCATCAGCATATTTAAATCACAAGTGCAAGAGTAGCTTCTGGTTTGGGTGTCAGTCCTGGCTGCTGTAAGGCAGGAGAGGAGCAGTGTTAGAGTGAGCAGTGCCCCACACCAACCACCCGCCTTCTCACCAAGGCTCCCCTTCTACCCCAGTGGCTGACATCTGAAATCTATTGCAAAGCATGTTTGCACAAACATGCAACTGGACATTGTTCTTATTCGTAAAAAAGTACAGCTCTTTTTAAACTAATTCATTACTTCCCTGGTATTGTGGGGTAAGAATTTATTGATGTGTGAAGGTGGAAAATCTTTTTATTGGTTTTGAATTTACCTGAGCAATGTGTGACAGGAAAACAGAAGAACTTGACTTTGCCTTCTTTGTCCCACAAGTTACTTTCTAAAGCCAAGCAAGAAGTTTCAAACTTCACTCTTTCCAAAATTCAAATTTTCATGGGGGGAGTTTTCCATCTACTAAATAGCAGGTTTCTTCAAAACTCACCTTTGGTCATTTTCTGGAAATGAGGTGTGACATGCAACAAGCACATACGAGAAAGCACCACCCAGCTGACACATCCTGGTTTCATTTTCTGTATTTCTCCTCATCTCATTGTACATGTACCCCAACATCTTGTTTGTTTTTATCTATAGCTATATAGTATGTACAGCCAGTGCATGTTTGCGGTGTTGTCCACAATGGACCCCAAGCAACTTCTCTGGCTACCACTGAATTTTAGAATCCTATGAAGCACAATGATTTGGGTTGGGAATTTGATTTGTTTGTATTTTTCTGTTTCCATCCTGCCTTCATTTTAATTTTTGATTAGTTATTCTGTGAAAAGTAACATTGGAAGAATTACTGCTCAGTGACTCAGTGTCAGGGAGGGAAATGTTCCAAGAACAATTCTGATAATCCTGACCTTCTTTAAAGTTCCAATAGAAGCATTTATCATAATCATCACGAGGAAAGGACAAAATTAAATTGCTTCCTGACTGCATTGTATGTTGTAACAATGCTGTAAGGAAAGAAATAGTATCTTTTTTTTAGTTTCTCAATTGTCTTTGGTTAAAGATTTGAACGTCTTGTTCTAGTTGTCACCTTACTGATGTGTTTAAACAAAATGGAGGAACTAATTTTTCACCCAGTTGCCCAGGAGTGCCTCTGCAATGAGGGCAGTGAAGTACTTAAGACATGTGTCAACCTGGCTGGTGAGTGTAGAAGGTTCATGAAGTCAGACTACTCCTAAGCAGGGTGATAACCGCATAACTTGGCTGTAGTTCATAAAAACAAAAGTTGATGACTAAAGATTTCTACCAATGGATACTAAGTTATATCCTAAATAATAATTAAAAAGAATTAATTTCTCTAGAATTTCAGCTTCTTGCCTGTCAAAATTTGGGACCACTACACCTTCTTGGCAACGGCCAGTTGGGTGGAACAGCTACTTGGCTGTTCCTGGTGCGTAGGATTACACGAGCAATCTCCAGCAAGGTCATTTACAGGGCACAACTGAAAATATGTTCTCAGTACGTGTATTTACTTGCAGGAATGAAATATAAATTTTCCATACTGTTGACATGCACTTTATTGGTAAGTGCATTTTTGAGGGAAAGCATGTTCACAGGAACACAAGAAGAGACACAGGGAGAGAATGTTAAATGTAATTTAAAATACCAAAAGTAATTCTTTTAATTCAATTTCTCATTTTTATTCTCCAGAAGATAACAGCACAGCAGGCAAACACTGTACCAGAGATCTGAGTCCTGAAGCTGATGGCACCTCTTCCACTACACCTGCATCAGCTATCCTGAAAAAGCCCTAAACTTCTAGAAAACTGACTTACTAGGAAGAGTATTTTTCTTCACAAAACAATTATAATTGATCCGTGTCATGTTATCAGCAGAAAAAAACCCTCCAAAACAAACAAACAAACAGTTTAAGCATGAAAAGCATTGCTGTTGGAAATACATTCTCTAACATCTGGTAATTTTTGAAAAAAACTTTGTTCTCCTTGACAGAGCAGCCTTGTGCCTGCTGCTGCTGCACAGTGCATGCTAGCCTCCCTGGCACCCAAATTCACCAAAATAGGGCTCACAATTAATTTTATTACAGACAGCAAGAGCTCTGTGGTTCTTTGTTCTGTTCTCTCCAAGTAGCTCATATTTGCAATTAACCTCCCTTCCATTCAAAAAGTGTCTGAGAGGGGGATGGTGCAAAAGTAATTTATGTTTTGTAAATTATGTGGGTTTTTTATATATATATATATATATAAAAATAATACTTGGGAGAAATTGAAAATAATCTTAAGGCCCTATTTAAGGATTTCATGAGCTATCTAGGGATCAAATAGAACATGTTTGATGAATGGATCTCTTGCCACTCTCAAATGGAAGGGATGCATGGGAAAATACTAAACCAATGAAATTCTGCAGGGGAAGAGGAGTGGGCCTTCTTCCTTTTTCCAAGAATTTTTACCAGTATTATTCATGTTTGTAAAACAACAAGTGTTTTTGGGGACAAAATTTCAATCTAAAGAGCAGGATGGTACCAAAAAACGTAAAATTATTTTTCATCTTGAAACTAACAGTTGAATACTTCTGGTAAGTACAGATTTAAGATGTAAGGACAAGATATATTTAAAGGAGTTACTGCCCCACTGAAGCTGCTTTATTCAACACTGACACTTGACCTATTCTCTGAAGTACTAAGTGCTTAGGGAGGTTTAGAGTGATATTTTTACTCAGTAACTCCAAAGTTCCCGTCATGTACGGAGTGGGGAAGCAGTAACATATATATACGTATGTATTCTAGGATGTTTACTTCCACCAGTTTGAAGTTATCCCTGTGCAGCCTCCGACAGCCGAGGCACACGTGTGCACATGGCACGGGCGGTGATTCACGGCAGCGCAGGTGCGCCTCGGCAGCTTCCTTCCCCGCTCCCGGTGTCGAATCCCTGTTCCCACAGACACGACCCTCATCCCGGCTCCCCCCAGGCTGGAGCCCCTTGGCGGGGGCTCACACGGGCATCTCCAGAGAAAGCGCTGCCTGCAGCCCCGGCTGCGCCCCCAAAGCAATGCCTGCCACAACTTCTTGCGCAACTCGCTCTCCCCGCACGCAGTTTTCCTGAAGAAAATCCCAGTTTTCCTGAAGAAGCAGCAGCCGAGGATTACTGAGTATCTCCAGTGAGCCTCCTTGACTGGAGATATTCCAGAACCGCGTGGACGCCACCCTGTGCCCTGTGCTCGAGCAGGTTGGACCAGGTGCCCCACTGGGATCCCCTCCAACCTGACGCACTCTTAGATTCTGCTGACCCTGTTCGTCCCGCCCCTTGCCCCGTCACGGACACGCCGCTGAGCTGGCCCCGACTTCAAAGCCATGCCCAAGGCAGGAACAGAGACGAGGGAGGGGATGCAGCGTGGGCAGAGAGCAGACCGGCCGCCACTGACGCTGTCCGCCCGGGGCCATGCCGGGTCCCCGCTCCTCGACGGCAGGACTACATCTCCCGGCACACCCCGCGGCAGGGAGGGGCGCGGACCCCCCACGTGAGCCGTAGAGCTGCACGGCGATTGGCTGCGGCCGGGGGGGAGGCGGGCCCCCGGGGAGCACTTCCGGTGCCCCGCGCTCGGCACTTGTTTGGATGCTGCCGTCACATCATGGCGACGCGCGGGGGCGGCGGCGCGGCGGGACCGACCCGGCGGAGCCCGAGCTTCAGCGGCGGCGGGGACGAGGCGGCGGCAGCCCCGAGCGGCAGCCCGGAGGTGAGGAGGCGGCCCGGTCGGGCCCGGCGGGAGGGAGCTCCACCTTCCCCGCCCCGCCGGCTCGCGGCGCCGCGTTCCCCGCCTGCCCCGTCCCCACGCGGCCGCCCGGCCCGGGTGCAGGGGGCAGGGGCGGGCAGTGCCCGTGCAGCCTCCGGGCCGCGCCCGCCGCCCCCGGGAGCCTGAACTCGGGCTGTCCCCGAGGCCGGACCCGCAGAGGCACCCGGGGCGTGTGTCGGGGAGGTGCCGGTGTGGGCAGCGGGGAGCCGCGCTCGTCCCGCGGGGTCGGGAGCGGCCCCGCTGCGCTGCCCGGGGTGGCGGGGCGGTCCCTGCCGAGCGCGGGCCGCCGGGGCCGGCAGCACGTGGCGGGCCCGGTGAGCGGCGGGAGGGAGCTGCGGAGCGATGGGGGGGAGCTGCCGCCTCCCCGGGGCCCCCCCGGCCCCTTTCGGCACGGCCGAGCGGCGAGGCGGGAGCGGATGGAGGCTCTGCCCGCGGGGGTGGCAGGAGCGTTTTCTTAACCTCCGAAATAGTATAAAAAAACAAAAGGCCTGCTTTTTCTTTTTCCGTTTTCTACCGAAATCGCGCTGAAAGCTGGGCTGTTCCCGGTGATTTTACAATAATTTCTGGTTGCAGATCCGCGCAGGAAAAGCTTAAAATACCCGTGCTTGGTCACCCAACGGCGAAGACTTAAAACGTGTTGTAATTCAGCTGCTGTATGTAATATCACTAGCTCGGTGTTTTATGTGACAGCACTGCCTTGCTAATCTCATGTGCTTCTGAAGTATCTCATCCTGTGCCCTTACGTAAATTCAAGCGGCTTTTTAGTGGTAACTCTTTTCCATGGTACAAAGGACAACATCTCAGAAACGGTGGTGGTTTATTTTGGCTGTTGAAAAGGATAGGAAGCTATGGAGCTAAGTTTTCTTCACCGAAAAGCACTGTCCTCTGCAGTGAGTTTTTTTTAGTTCTTTACTAAGAAGTAACTTGTAAGTAAACTTAAGTGTCTATTATGAAAGCAGATGATGATGACGTTAAAAAAATAAACACCTGCATTCCATATTATTTCGAACACACTCAAAAAGCATTTTATTATTTTAAAGAGGTGAAATATGGCAGGCAATGTTAAGCAAATTCTACTTTGAACTTATATTTATGAATTAAAAATCGTTCAGCACTCTCTTGTAGATTTCCCTCCCCCCGCCTTGATATTATTTTTAGGTTCCTTGTGACCTGTTTGCATTGGGAATTCAGAACTTGTCTACCCTGCTTTTTCCAGAATCATACTGTGGATGACTACAAAACTATTAAGTTTATAGTAAAGAGGAAGTGAAACCTCATTGGTGGAAGTGATTCACGCTATATTAAATGTTTTCTTAATTAGCACCTGTCTCAGATGCTTATATTAAAAATGGTCTTGTTAGATGTGCAGCACTTTGTCCTGTGGGTAAATGCCCTAAAAACTTCATGTAAGCTTTGGTTTCCTGCAGTGATTTTTTTTCTAGAATTACAGGGGATGTTTGTCATGAATTTTTTAGGTTGCTTAAAGAACCACTGGCAAAAGCAGATTTTATATAAAAGCAACAGCATGACAGAGTAGCTTGGTGAAGTTCACTCAGCTACTTACTCTGTGGTTAAAGCATGCAGAGAAAAAAATGCAATAAAATCAGTCGATCTGAAACTAAAATCAATTAAAATGATCAGCGTGGAGGCCGGGGATGGGAAAAGGGTAAGGATGACAAGAAATAAGGGTGAGCCTCCTGTTGATTCACACCGTTCTGAGTGAACCCCCCCCTGCCAAACTTATCCCCAGGCTTGACTGATAGTTTAGGCACAAAGGTACTTGATCTTAGCAGCACTTATTCGATGCCTCCAGCTAACCAATTTAACAGAAGATTCTGTAGAATTCACTATCAGTATAGCAGTAACTCATTTACAGGCCTCACTCACAAATATAAAGCGCTTAGTAGAATTCACAGTACATTTGCTATAGCATGTTTACACTACACAGACTTGAAGCCTATGCACCAGGTTTAGATCTGTCAAAAATTCCCCTCAGATCCAGGGAAGTACTCACACGGGATGCCTTGCCATCTTCTCAAGGGTAATGAGTTGGGCCTTGAGGAGAGGTACCAGCCCAGGCTCCATCACTGGCATTTGGCAGTGGTCCTCCCTGAACACAAACCTGGGAGTCTGCTGGGTCTGAGAGCTGCCCCCCCAGAGGGAAATGCTGGGCACAGCCAGTCCAGGAGAACTCAGGGGATCTCACTTGAGACTGCTGTTTGTAGGGTTGCAAGAGAGAGGGCTTTAGTCATAATGATTTTTCGTCCTGGCTTCAATTTGGGTTGGCAACTTCCCTTGAAAATCCCATAACAAAAATGTTGTTCCACTTGAGTTGTTATTTATGGTAAAAACAAAAAAAAAAAAATTTTTCAAGGATGTTTGTGAAGAGCCATGAGCTTGTTCGACATCACTGTTTCCTGGGAGCAGACAATGTTTCTGATAAGCTTTGGATGAGTTTATTCCTGGGTGCTGTTTGCCAAGGCCTAAAGAGTAAGCCTTGAGATCATAGTGTGGCCTGGGGTGGGGCTGTGAGAGATGTATGACCACTGTTTAAATGTCTTAAGCTAAATGAGGTGTGCTTTCCCCTTTGTGTTTGAGATAAATTGTAAAGTTTTTCTTAAAAGCAATCATGTCATCTGTGTCATGAGGCCACTGAAAGAGCAAAAAAACCCAATGTGGTTAAGGGTAACAGGAAAAAGTAAGGGCGATAAGCAGGGGTCATGTGAGAATGTTTCTGAACCAGTATTGAAGACCAGGTCTTGAATTATAAGACCAGGAAACTTAACGGTGTAGTTCTGCTAACAAAGAGTCTGTCTTGGCTTTTCTGAAGGTAAAATACAAATTTAGGAAGTAGGTGTTCCTTGATAGTCATCCTGCTGTGCTGGAACATCTAACCTTGCAGTGCTTTGAAACCAGTGATTACTGATACTGCAGGTTCCTCAGTCCGTGTTTTGAAAGTAGGTAAATGAGTACATAGAACATTGTTTTTAATGTAATGACAGAACGTGGTGAAATGTTTGTTTGAAATGACTTTCTGATCTCACAGCTAAGATCCTTGTTTAGTGGGGAAGCCACATCAGAGGCCATTAGGTTTGAGAAAGGTATAATTAGACTGCATGATCATTCAGGTCAGTGAGCACAGTATAGAGAAGTATTGCATGGAGAAATAACCTTAATAAGCTAGTCTTGTGGTTAGAAGCATCTGAATAATTGTGTCTAGACCAGTGGATGAAGGTGCACCTGCTACAAAATTCAAACCCGAATTTTGTGACATCCTAAAATGGTGGTTTTCATGCAGAAGTTGTAAATAAAATTGCTACCAAAAATGGTAATAATTTTAACTTTATTTAACATAACTGTTGAAAAATTGATTTGAGGAAAAGTGTATTACATATATGTTTTCATAATGAATTTTTCGGTGTTAGCAGGAGAAAGTAAAATGCTGGGTTGCAGGAGGCTTAGTATTTGTATGAACCATATGCATTTGTGATAAATATAATCTATGCTTTTTGGCCACAATACTTTTTTTACTGCAGTGGGTTAGGATAAAGGGTATAAGGCTTTTGTGACCAGTTGCATGTGAAGTGAGTTTGAAAATGTAGTCAGCTGAACAGTGTTATTCAAATTATCTCTTTTGGAGTCTGATGTTGAGAAATTGATCATATATTTACTTATATAGTTAGGTTGTCTTTACAGTTGTGAGAATCTGGTTTATGTACGTATGTTTGTTTCAAAGCTTCCGGAATATTTCTTGAAAGTATTGGCAATTCCAAAAGCTAAGGATGGAAGAGTCTTTTCACAGCACAGTCCAACTGCTACTATGAGCTATGTAGGAGTTGTTTTCATAGATTAATGCTAGTGCTTATGTTTTTTAAGATAATTAGCTAATGTACAGGAGAAAATGGATTCTGGTGCAGCTACTAATTACGGTGTTTTTTATTAAAAGGTACAGAGAAATATTTTCAGGTGGTTTAGGGAAAGATTGCGTATGTGTATGTACAGGAGCATGGAATACAGATAAACATGGTACTTATAATTAGCACAGTATATTTTAGGTAGCATTCTGTGCTGTAGGCTTGTGTAGGTAGTAGAACAAAAAAATAAGTGGGTTTGTGTTGCATTTTGGCATGGTGGTAGGACAAGTTCTGTAGGACATGACTGTTCTGTCCTTACATGCAGTGCATGTTCCTGAAGCTGTACTGTTTGAAGGAGAGCTGGCTTAGGCTCTTGTGATCATAGCCATTTTCACATATGGAATATGTCTTGTATGCTGATCTTTTAGGTATGAAATAAGGGAGCGTTCTCTTGCTGTGCATCTTTTTTTGATCGAGGTATAGGTTGAAGGAACAGAGCAGAAGACTGAATGAAAAATTTTGGTATGAGCAGGAGCAGTGTTGCCAGTAATTTTCCTACAGTCATCTTCAAGTGGTATGTCCTGTAACTCTTAAGTAGCTTGAAGATGACATGCTTATTCAGAAATGTCAGCATCTTATAATAGCTGGTTTCACAGCTAGATAGGTCACACATATGTTTAGAGTTTTGATAAATTTCTGATCTTATGAATTTGCACATTACCTGTGCAACATACTTTTTGTTGCTTCTCTAAATCTTTCTAGGCATGTAATAGTCTGACTCTGGGCTGTCAGATCGTGAGCCACCTGTGGCTGAAGATGGCTGGAAGCTGAGAGAGCATGGTAGCAGCTAGAAAAGGTAGCAGCAGTTTCAGTAGAAGGTCTTTGCTGGGGTAGTTTTGTTTTGGTTTTATTCATTCAGTCAGTACTGAATCAGCACTATTATACAATGTGCTGTGGGAAGTGCTCTGTTCTGGCTGGAATGTTAAACTGAGAAGTTTACTAGTCTGATGAGCACACATTTGAAAAGATGAGAGGTAAGAGTTAGGGTTGTTCTCACCATTGCCTCAGTAAGGAAGGGAGCAAATTCAGTGATTGATATAGGTTAGTACTTAACATTCTCAATGTGTTGTTTATTATTTCTATACTCCAACTTGAAGCTTGATAGAGACCAAATCTGAAACTACCTGTAGTTGAAGTGTTTTAAGAATAGCATTGAGTATAAGAAGGCTATTAGGACTTCTGGCAGATGTTTTTTATATCTAAAGTTAGAGCTAATGTAGAAAATTCTTTGTTAGTCATAATCAGGAAATCATCTAGATATTTGTGTTTGTGGCCCCTGTCAGGCAATAGCAGACTTCTGGTTTTTAAAATGAAAACACTTTCTAATTTAGGTTAAATAAGTTAGAATTTTAATATGTCGTGCCACTACTGTCAGATTTGCTAGAACTTAAAGGCTACAACTTGACAGATAGAGTTTAACTAAGAAGGGGGAGGGGGTTGGGTTTTTTTTTGTTTGTGTATGCTGTCAGATTGTTCTAGCTGCTGGTAGAACCACTTTTTTGAACACAGTATTCTAGTCTGTAATTGTATTTAAGATAAGAAAACTGGATATATTTACAAAGCCTGTCTACTGCTACTCTGAGCTTTGGTTTTGCAGGGAGCATACTTGCTTGTCAGTAAGCTTGGATTTTTTCCATGTTCACTGGAAAAACAAAAGAAAGTTGACAAGTTCTGTGTATTTTCACCATCTTTATAATTTTCAAATGCATTGGAGACATACAGGACACTTGTACACATTTTTCTTCAATTCAGTACTCTCATAGGTTATTTCTGCCTTTTCTGTTAGAGTTTGAAGAATGAGTCTGAAATTCTAAAAGTCCCTGTGGCTTTTTTGACAAAGAATAGAGAATACTCAGTTTAGAAATTATTATTGTCAGTAAAAAATTGAACTGACACCTAATTTGACTTCAACAAAAAGCTCTGCTGAATTAATGAGGTGGTGGTGTTCACTTCGTGAAACTTCCAGTTGCTTTAGAATATGCATGTGAATTGCCAGCTCTGAATTGACGTTTAGGTTACTATGATGGTTTGCTCAAAAAGAGATCAGCATTTCATGACTTACTGGTCACATGTATGCATACCCTTCTAGCAGTTGTTCTTTTTTTCACTGGAAACTACAGAATTTTCTCAGATAAAAACCAGTGAAAATTTTTCAGTTGACTAGGTTTGAAGCAGTCAAACTCACACAAACTGCTCACAAACATGGTCTTGTTGACGTTCCAGTCCTTCAGTAGTCAGCATTAAGTGCGTACCTGTGGTGAGAATAAGGTATTGTGTGTTTAGTTCCTTGTGCTCTGACTGCAATTAGATTGACTTTTATTTTTTAGAGGCTCTCGTGCTTTGGCTTCTTTCCAGTCATCCTGCTTCCACTTTTGTTGGCAGGATTGCCTATTGCTGTGCAGTGAACTGGGTTGAGGAACTGATCTGGCTGTAAACTGCGTTAGAAAAAGTTGCACAAATAAATGTTAATGCTAGCCCAGAGAAGCTGGGGCACTGCTGCTGTTCAATCTGTGTCTGCAGCCAGTCAGCCCTTCTCAGCTCCTGTTGGAGCCGCTGGCAATTTTGTGCTCTGCTTTCAAAAAAACCCTCCAAAGTCTCTTTATGGATATCAGAGTCTGGAAATGCTTAATTCTCCTGGGTGCCAAACCTGAAAATTTGAGTTTAAAGCAGACTTTCTCCATGTTTTGTGAGACTACTCGGGTACAAGTATCTCAGTCAGAAGTTCATGTTCTATGCAAATAAAAAAACTGCAAGTTTCAGCTGTTCTTTTGGTACTGCAGGTACTCTTAGTATCGTGTTATGTTAGAATAATCTGACCTTGTCATCTTAACAGTGTCTTCAGCTTCTGTATGAATCCTGGGTTTTAGACAACAGCTAAACATCAGTGCCATGGTTTCAGCCATTACTGGTACAGGGAGGTGAAGTAAGCTGTGTTGTTTTCACATTTATTGTTCTTTTGTATTTATTTGGCTGACCCTAGAGGGGTAAGCCCTTCCTGGAAAACCCACAACTCAAGACAAGCCAAGGGGAAAAAAATGCACATTTTACAGATGACTTTTTAGAGGTGTAAAATGTTGTAATTGGTTATTTGTCCCAGCAGTTCAATTAGTGCATGACCTTTGTAGGCATTTATCAGTATGTTGTCTGACATGGCTGGAGAACAAAACTGAAGTGCATTTATATTTGTCCATAAAGCCATTTGCATCATTTCCACACTTGTAAAGAGCTGTGCAGTGTGAATCTTCTTGGCGAGTCCAAAGTTGCTTCTTAATGTCTGTAGAAATTATTTGCAGTTAAAAAGTTTATTGTCCTTTGAGAAAGACACTGTGTGAATTCCATCTCCTCAAGAATGAATCTACCTTGAGATAAGGTCTAAAGAAAGGGACTTGCTTTAAGAATAGAGAACGACAAAGCTGTTATGCATGAATATTGAAAAAAAAAGATGTATTTGTTTAATGGGTTTTAAATAACCTTTTCAAGCATGCTGAAGAAATTTGGAGTTGAAATACATCTCACAATATATTATTAGTGTTGGCTGCATTCCTTTGATGTTGGCTAATTCCTTTTGAAGAGGAAAACAGTCCTGTGCAGAATATAAAACCCAGTGCAAACCCCTGGCTTTAAGAATTAGCACATTTTTTAATACAAAAATGTAAGGTAATCTGAAATTAATTTGTGCTGAAACAGCATAACTGTGTATAAACAAGCTTTGGTTTTATAATTCCTTGTGATTTTAAGGAAATTTACCTTCAGTTCAATTACCTGAAAATAAATCAACAAGAATTTTACTTTGGCAGTGAGTTCAGCTTATTTAACTATTTTAAATATCCGTGCATGTTGTATAGTGGGATTGCAAATATACAGCAAAAAACACCAACCACCTTCAAGTATTGTCCTGGGTCCCAGTCTCTGCAGCATAACCAAATGAACAAAACAAAAACACCCCCAACCAAACACCTTTGCAATTCTCATCAGCCTGAAATACTTCTGGAAATCGAGAATGTTGTTCAGGTGATTGAGAGAGAAGTCTGGAGATGCTTAATATAACTACAGAGTATTGTATAGAAAACATTGGGCATTCTTCTCTAAATATGACCATGTCACAGCAGTGTTATAAAACAACTGGTGATGTTTAACTTTCTGGTTAAGTGATTAAACATTTAGCATTTTAGGAAATCTTTAGAGAAAATTTAATTGAGCAGAAAGAATGTATTCTTAAAAATCATAGGCCGTAGGAGTCCAAGCCAGTTAATATTCACTCTTTTTTTGATAATTTCATTGATGTGAATTTTGTCATTTCAAAAGTGTTCCTGGTCCTGTTTATAGTTCTCATTACAACAACCAGTCTTTGCCAGTTAAGAGCTGACAGTTGCATTTGGCCTTGTGATTGAAGTAGTTCAAACTCTTGCTGTGTGCCTTTGAAACAATGTATTTATGTAGATTTCCTTATACTTCTTGTCAGGGTTTCTTTTTTGCATTTTACCCCTATTTGTCCATGCAAGAGAAGGGTGGAAGTTGTCATTTTAAACACGTTTGCTGGATCATTTATGTGCACTTCCTGCTTTCCATTCTGAAGGTGGTTGGTGTTGCCATGGAGGAAGAAGCTGGATCTCAGGAGATGGGCATGGATACCCAGGACCAGCTGGTGAAGAGCAAGTGCACTGAGTTATCCGATGCTGCTTTGCAGTGTCCACAGTCCAACTGTTACAGCCTGGAGAACAGGGGCACCTTGGAAGAAGCCGAGTATATCACAAAGAACAGAAAGCACCCGGGGTCCACATGCTGCTCCCAGGAGTCCCATGAGGAGACTCCTGGGAGAGAAGAAGCCCGTACTGATCCACCTGATGGCCAACAAGATCCAGAGAGTGAAAAGCACAAAGAGAAAACTTTGGGTGTGTTCTCTTTAGCGTTTTGATTTTTAAATGGCTTCAATATTTTTGTAAAATAGCTATGGATTTGCTCTTTGTCTCAAATTTACTCTGTTGCCAAAAACTTGTCACCTGTAACAGGATATTTTGAGAAACTGTGTGTGCACTTCTACTTGGGAAAGTCAGATCTTAATGCATATGTAAGACTCCTTCAGCTGGCAATGCTATTTTTACATGAACTTTAATAATAATAATAACGTGGTAATTGCTAATCAACTTTTTTAACTTTCTGGTTTAAATCTGGGATTGCAGTGTTAAGTGCTGCCAAAGCACAGCTGATAATTAAATTCTAAATGCTTATTAAGAACATATCTGCCAATACTTAACCTTCTAGATGTCATTTTTTCAGATTTTTCTTTTTATCTATGCAATTATAAAACAAAAATGTTTGTGTTTTTATATTTAAGTAATTTTTGCTATCCTAGTTGTTGAATGGCACATAGAGCAAGACACATTTATTCCTGCTGATGACATCTTGTGATGACTTCCCATTTGTCATCTGTTAGGATTATGCAGCTGTCAAACCAGAGTACACCTTAAATAAGTCTAATTTCTCATGGATCTGTATTGTACTTCTAAAGACAGGCTGCTTTTCTGGTATATGGGTTTTCTTCCTCAGTATCATTGTCTATCATCCATTTCATAGGAAAAGAAGTGTTATTATTAATGCAAGCCCTGAATACACTTTCTACTCCAGAAGAAAAGCTGGCAGCTTTGTGCAAGAAGTATGCTGATCTGGTAAGTAATTTGTAAAGATAGCGGAAGTTATTCATGTGTTAATATTAACTGTGGAATGCAAGAACAACTAATGAAGGACAGTTAATGATTTTGAGTATTTTACAGTGTTGGTAAAAAAGCACTCAGGCTGACTGAATATTGCTTCAGCCAAACTTTCTTGTAGTCATTTCACTTCTACATGACTGCCCAAATCCAAAGAAAAAACAGGTTTTGATAACTTGATGTTGAAGCATAATACTAGGATTAACAGAAAAGTTAAGAGTTCTTTTAGGAGTAATTATTTTCCTAGTTCTTGATAATGCTTTTGTGCTAGTGTGTTATCATTGTGGATAAAGAGAAAGAAGATACTATCATACAGAGATTCGTGGGGGGAACATTCAATTACATTTAACTCTTTAGTGATTTTGGGGAAATGTGGGACATTGGAAAGATTTCGGTTTAATTTTGCTTTGTGCTTTCTGATCGTGTAAAGGAATGGAAAGAAAGGGTTGTATTTCTTCAGTAACAAACCAAAAAGAAGCAGTTCATAAAGTGAATTCCTGCCTCAAGTAGGCTAAATGGTAATTTATTCTCTAAAATAATTGATCACAAAATTGGGGGGTTAGAGGAGAGGTTTCATAAGTTTGCTTTCCAGAATGTTCTTGGAGATAACGTTTGACTCATTTTTCTTTAGACAGGGACAGAAAGGAATGGACAGACTGCAAGTCTTGTGTGTATATGTTTTCCCACCGTATTTGTAGTTATAAAATAATGCAAACTAAAGAGATTACAAAAGCATAAGTTTTCTCTCTGTAGCTGTCAAGTGTATCATAAGCAGGTATTTCTGAAAATGACATAATGGCTGCGCAACATGGCATAACTCTTCTGAAATAATTTTTTTTCCTTTGAGATTTATACTATCTCCAAAACTTTGAGGATGGTGATCTTTTTACTCACAGAGGTAATATCGATTACTTATGAACAGACTTAGATTAGCTCTGTTATGGAAATCCTGAGTTCTCTATGGAGGTCTGTTACGTTTTTGCTTTGTTTTCCTTGCTCTCTCTCATGTGTTCTTGGTTCATGTGAGTGCATTTCCTTTAAAACCAGCAGCTTATCTAAGAAGTTACTTTCATTTAAATAAGAAAAAATAATAGTTCTGAATTTTAACTCAATGATGGTGAACCCACCTGAAAGTGAGCTTCAATACTATGAGAGAAAAATACAGTAAGTTAGTTGTTCCTTATGAGCAATTGCTTGTGCATGTGATGCCTTTTCTATCTAAGCAGACAGTTCTCATGTCACCTCAGTGGTGATGAGGGCCTGCGTGAGGAGCTAGGCCAGTATGAATCCCTCAATTCTGCAGAAAGAAAACAGTCTGCCCTATTTCACTTTGAATTTTATTATTGATGGAAAGATCTCAAAACAGTTAGGGAGCAGCTAGACCAAATAAATAGTAATCTCCTTCAAGAAGCTTGGTAGTCAGAAGAGATGTGTCCTCATTAAGGTTTTTGCCTTCCCATGAGAGGATCAATAGGCTGTAGGCAGAGTAAGCATTCACAGTCACTATGCTAGAAAACCTTGCTTTCCTCAAGATGCTCAGAATGCCTGAGGAGCTGGGTGGGAGCTTGTCTGGGTGTAAGAATAGCTCTGTTTCAGCTAAATGAGTTTGAGGGATGCCTCTGTTCCACTTAGAATGTTTAGGTTGGGTCTGATTGTGTTCCTTTTAATATGCATTCTTTTCTTCATGATAGTGGTGGAGAACCACTGGCATAGGTGTCAGCTTAAATGGCAGCAGAGGTTTGAACTGTTTATGACAGTGCACCTACAATGCTTTTTTTCTTTTTTTAAAGATTCATCATCTTTAAAGCTCACTGTCAGGTTTTTCAGTGGTGTCTCATGAAAAGGACTGTACAATGAAGGTAGGAATGCCTCTCTCCTGGCAAAAGATCTTCCACAATTTTTTTTTCCGTAATTTGGAATCTTATCAGGAGATCAGCCTGTGATGCAGGAAGGTTTGCATCCTTGGTGATACGTCTCACACTGGCACACTTTTACAGGCCTGAAGTTTCATAGGTGTGCAGACAGCGCAACCACTTGAAGTGGTGTTTTCTGGCCATGCAAGAAAAGGGCTTTTTATATTTGGGTGTGAAAATACTCCCTTAATATTCCATTTCCCTAACTACATTAAATACACATTTAATTTACTGTTGTCGTGGAGGTCCTTGACTTTATTCTTTCTTTTGTGCTTCAGCATTATTTTGAGCTCTTTCAGAAAACCAGCATTGTATTATTCTTCTGTCACGGTGATATTCCTCATTGCCAGCCCTCTTTTCCTGTGGTGTTGCAAGGCTGAGGCAC
Organism: Certhia americana; assembly: GCA_018697195.1. Taxonomy (NCBI): domain Eukaryota; kingdom Metazoa; phylum Chordata; class Aves; order Passeriformes; family Certhiidae; genus Certhia; species Certhia americana. Next base: position 100,270,660 of record CM031857.1, read on the forward strand.
TATCTCATAAGGAGCAGTGTAACACTTAACATTGTTGCCTTCTTTGCAAAGAAACAGCCTCTAAATAATATGGTTTCTCAGGGAGCCCAAAAGTCATGTATAATGGAACATACTCTGAGATATTAATGCAAGAAACTTCTCTTCAGTGGATATTCATGGAATAGGTTTTTAAATATGTATACAGAGTTTAACTGTGTCATCTACCATGTAAGCTGCCTAAAGGAAGTAGAACAAAAAATTTGCTTCAAATGGTTGAGACTGCAGATCTCTTAAAGTCTGGACTATGTAGTTGTAATAGTAACTTATTTGATTTGTCAGGACTGCTAGTTTTGTCTGTTCTTTTCTGAAATACTGCAGCATTTTATAGACTTGTATCAATTACTGCTTCCCTTGGTAGGAGCTCCTGCTGACAGGGAGCTCTGTATGATTCTGTGGTTTTTCTTTCTGATAGTAAAAACAAGACCTGTTGGATAAACAGTTGCGTGTACTTTCAAGATAAGAGTAGGAAAAGTTGTGACTTGTTGAAAAGCCAGTCTCAGTTGGCTTTTAATTGTATCTGCCACATCTTCCTTTCAGAGGGCTACTCTTACCCCTGTAGATGAAGGCAGGCTGATAGCTCATAGTCAACGACAGGTACATGCTGCCTGTTCCTCAAAGGCAAATGTTAAGTTGAAATTTGTGTATTTTCATTTTCTGTCCTTAAACATTTAGAATTGTCTGGATGGATGATGGCAGTTTCTCTTTAAGATCACCTTGGGGTTTTAATGAAATTTTACTTCCTTGTTTTCATCCAAAATGTTCAAAAGTTTCTTCAGTGTGCTCATCTAGATGCATAAAGATGGTTTCACCTATGTTTATTTAACCAATTCGCTCTCTAACTGTAGTTGGAGGAGAGCCGGAATGTTCAAAAGCAAATGAAGATACTGCAGAAGAAGCAAGCACAAGTTGTGAAGGAGAAAGTCCACTTGCAGAGTGAGCATAGCAAGGCCATTTTGGCACGTAGCAAATTGGAATCTCTCTGTCGGGAGCTTCAGCGTCATAACAAAACTTTGAAGGTTAGTTTATTTACACAAGTTACAGTGCTGCTGGTGATGGAAATCTTACAGATCACTGCTTAAAATCAGGACTGCTGCTTTTTTCCATGTCACTTTGCCCATTACCTGTATATGTAGCAGATGAGTAGCATGTGGTGTAAGTGTAGCTGATTTTAAGGTAAGGAATACCAGGGATAGCTAACTTGCTGATCCCCCTTTTCCTCCTCAAACCAATTCATATTACTTGCAGTATTTGATCTTGTCATATTTGTTCCTGGGAGCAGTACTGATAACTGCTGGAAAAAATAGCACAAGTGAAATAATAGCAGCATGAAATGGCAGGGTAACCAATATGCTTAATTCTGTCAGAATATAATTGATGGGAGTGAAATGGAAGAGAGTCAAGATAAGAATCTGTGATTGCTGTAGAAAATTGCATTACAGTATCAGTGCTGGTTTTTACTTTTGGATAATGCTGACACTTGCAAAGGTTCTTATGTAGCATCTTAATACCAGCCTTTGAGAAATGTTGGTAGTGGTAAAGACAAAAGTTTCTAGAAGTTTTGCTATTTCTAGATTCTTTTTTCCGCACACTTCACAGGTAGTCAGCACAGCATAGTATGGTTGTGGCTTATGTTAGTTCTAGCATGCTAGAAATTGAAACTGTACAGAAGTGAATTACTGCCATTGTTTTTGACTCAAAAAGTGCATGTTTTGACCTGAACACTTTTAATATTTTATATTTAAATATTTTACAAATATTTATTCATAAAAGGAAGAAAACATGCAACAAGCACGTGAAGAAGAAGAAAGACGGAAAGAAGCAACTGCACACTTCCAGATCACACTGAATGAAATTCAGGCTCAACTGGAACAGCATGATATACATAATGCCAAGCTTCGTCAGGAGAATATTGAACTGGGGGAAAAACTGAAGAAACTCATTGAACAGTATGCATTGCGAGAAGAGGTGCTTACAGTACACTTTTGATGGGATTTTTTTGGTTCCTTTACTGTTAAGATCAGATAATTATTGAAAAGGGAGAAAACTCCTCATGTTTTACAGCCATTTTATATATAATTTTTTAAACTAGTCTTTTAACTTCACTACTGAGAGAAATTTAGTAGCTGTTTGGCTCACTGTTTGGCCTTCCTGACTGGTTTTGAATGTCTAAGTTCAAGATACATTGGAGAAGGTCTTTCACAATGAAAATAATCGAATAGAAGTAAGTTGTCCAGAGATTGTCAAACCACTGCCTTTAGACATCTTCAGAGCTCAGCTGGGCAAGACAACTTGATCAGGCTTTGAAGTTGACCCTAGTCTGAGTGGATTAAATGGCCTCCAAAGGTTACTTCCAACATAAATATGTATTAGTAGTTGAAGTTCATCAGAATTATAATTTCACATTATAGTGGGAGGGGATATAGGAGTTATTCTGTCATTTCTTCCATTTCATTGAGGTTGGGGTCTTTTGGGGAAGCTCTTTTGTGTACGTAGCTGCTCTTGTTGGCACAGAATTGAAGTAAGCTATCATGCTTTAAGAACATACTTGGCCTGGTGTCACGGAAATGTCTCTAGTCTAGGGCTAACTGAGCTGTCTTTAATTGGCACCAGGATGTGAGCTAGCTGCTCTAAGCTACAGTGATGGAAAACAGCCAATTCCCCTTGTCCAAGAAAGAACTGAACTGCATGGAGTTCTACAGCTAAGATTAGTTGGCTGGTTCTTAGTTGGCACAGGAGGTTTGGACTGTAATTTCTCAGCTGTTTCTAGAAGGGTGGTGGTTTTTTTTTTTTGTTTTCTTTTTAATTTGGATCAGTTGGATAGAAAGCTCTCTGTAAGGTAATTCCCTACCTTTTGCAATCATGGAATATTTGTCTCTACCTTGAGACTATATGGAGAAAAGATAGGAAATTGCCTTGTGCTACTTTAGGAATGGAAGTAAAACTGCAAAATGCAATGATTTGTGGGATTTCATGAGCTAAACAAAACTGTTGTTGCAAACTGCTCGTTCTGAACTTTTTTAATTATGGAGACTAAAACTTATAGAAGCAACACAATAAGGATTAGAGATAGATAAACCAACTTTAGAAGCAAGGATGCAGACTTCTTATTACAGGATTTTTGAAATGTCTGGTGTGAAGTGGCTGATGGTATTGTACCAACTTAATGAAACAGGCACCTGGCTTCCATGAAAGATAAAAAAAGGTAATTACAGCATATGGAGATAAAGGAGGGAAAAAAAGGTGTGTAAAACAGTCTTACCACTTTCTCTTTTGCATGAAACTTTTAACCAATGCATCTCCCCAAGCAGTACATAGCCTTCATTGACCAGCAGACTGTGTTTGACTGAAATGCTTTTCTTTTTCCCTTTAGCATATTGATCAAGTGTTCAAACATAAGGAACTGCAGCAGCAACTTGTGGATGCCAAACTTCAGCAAACTACCCAACTTATTAAAGAGGCAGAGGAAAAACATCAGCGAGAACGGGAGTTTGTAAGTGAAGTCTTATGTTAAGAGAAATAAAACCCACGAAACCAGACCTTGCCTGACTTAAAGCAAATACAGCAAATTGAGAGGACCATCTTTGGAAAGTTAGGGTATATTTCAACAAGGTGACTGAGATTTAATTTTTGTATATGATGCCTAGAATATTGATGACCGTGCTGACAGGCAAGTAATGTTACTTGTGTGCATTTTCTCAGCAAATGTGCTAAATATCATTTAAAATTCTCTTAGTCTGGGGAATATGCTGTGAAACACCAAAAGTACTTTCTGCAGTCAAGAGTTGTAACCTCTGGTTTTATGCTATAAGAAATAACAAATAGATCATGTGTTTTTCTGCACTGTTTGCACACCGTATTGTTTGTGACGTTGTATTTGTATGTTGATAATCAGCAATATCCTTTCAGTCTTCTGAGAAGTTTTCTTCCAATGAATCTTTAACTTCTAGACAAAAAACTTGTTTTTTCTGTATAATCTTAAAATTACCATCTATGTTGGATTCTTCTGGGTTTTGTGAATGTAATTACTGAGTCGTAAGCAGGTGAAAATCTCTTCAAACATGAACCTACAAAATTATGTCAATTTGAAATAAAATTGGTTTGAACTAGTCTGCAAAGATAATATGGTGACTGGAGAAATGAAAGTGGAAAATAAATTAGGCTACAAACCAGTTATAAATTACATACAGTTTGTTAATTAACTATGCATAATTTAGCAGTTCAAACTTGCTAGAGAAATAGAAATATTGACTCATGTTACCAGTTAGAGAAATGTCTCAATAAAACTGTCTGCATGCCATCACATGCTGTAAATTGTATATATGAAAATATAGTGTAGTATTAAAAAAAGCCTGTGTGAGAAAATGTGGTTGAATAGCCCTTAGGTGATGTTAATGTTTGTTCATTTTTAATTATAAATTGAGTTAAGCCATTTTTGGGAGTACTTTTTTTTCATTATATGGCTTTTTGCATTGTTTTTTAGCTGCTAAAAGAAGCTACAGAATCCAGACACAAATGTGAACAGATGAAGCAACAGGAAGCTCAGCTGAAGCAGCAGGTATCTTTTTTTAATGGAGATATATTCAGTAACAGTTCCAAAATGAAACTACCCAGAGATTTGTGACTCTAGTGAACATAAGGCAACATCTGAAAAAACTTAATATTCATCAGATGGTTGTGAAGAGTATTTGTTTTTTTTTTTTAATTTAGTCTTAAATTTAATTTCTGGTAGGTAACTCTTCCATAGTGAAACTTGAAACATAAATTGTAAGGAATTAATGTTTAGTACTTGCTGTTTAACACATCTGGTGAGTACTGTTACTAGGAGATGCTCAACATTGAATTTCTGGAGTTAGTGCTCTTCTAAATTAATAGTGTTAATACTACAAAGACTTAGAATATAGGAAAGCTTAAGAAGAAAAGCTTAGGAAAGCATGGCTTCTCTGAAAATACTGTTCTCTTGTGACTGTAAAGAATTGTGTGGGGACTTTTACTCAGGCAGATTTTAGAATCTGTTTCTTATTGTTTGCATCACCACCAGTTGTGGAGTATTGGGAGTAAGCAATATCTTTTATCCCTGTAGTTTTTCAGGTTTAGTAACCTGACTATCTCTGTCCACAGACCTTGCTGTCTTGTTGTAATGTAAATGCTGCAGCAAAATCCCCTCTGAGAGAGGAGAGATGGCCTCCAGTTTTTGTGCTTTTGTTCTGGATCACCTTCAGTCATTGACTGCACGTGAACTCAGCTTGAGGCACAGGGAAATGATAGTTTCAGCCAATACCAGAGCAGTGGGAAGCAGTAGCTGTTCTCTTCACTGTGTCTGTTACTACTTCATTTGAGGTTTTGTGTGAAGTCTCTGTCCTGGTTTCAGCTGGAATAGAGTAAATTTCTCTCTATTCTGAGTTTTGGATTCGCTGTAAGAATAACATTGATAGCACGCAGATGTTTTGGCTGTTGCTAAATTGTGATTCCTTTAAGTCAAGGGCTATTTTATGTCTCATGCTCTCTCTGGTAATGAAGAGGTACGCAAAAAACCAGGAGCACAGCTGGGACAGGTGACCCTGGCCAAAAGGATGTTCTAGACCAAAGAACATCATGCCCAGTATATAAACTGACTGGAGTAGTTACCCAGAAAGGGGGCTTAGGAATGGGATCTGGCATTGGGCAGTAGGTGGTGAGCAACTGTGTTGTGCATCACTTGTTTTTTCTTTTCTATTATCATCATCTATTATTATAGTGTTTTACTTTGTTTCAGTTACTAAACTGTTCTTACTTCAACCTACAATTTTGGTTCTCCTCCCCATCGCACTGGGGTGGGGAGTGGGCATGAGTGAGCAGCTGTGTGGTGCTTAGATGCCAGCTGGGCTTAAGCCATGGTAGTGTCTTTGAAAGCTGTTCCATGCCCTTTTTCCACACTCACTGTGCACAGTTTTCTAGGCTTTCCAGGAGTTAGGTTTGAAGCGTGTGTATGTGTGTAGTTAGATGCAAGTCACACACCCATTGGACATGAACACAGGAATATTCTGATAATTCCAGATAGTTTTTGACCATGCTTAGTCTTCCATGATTTTTTCCAGGTTGGTTACCCTTTATGTGAAATCTACCTCTCATGTTGTTTTTAATAGTTTCCATGGGTACAGTTAGTGGTTTCTTGTGGCCAACAGATTTTTTTTGTAGAATAAGATGAACTAGAAAGTTGAGTGGCTATAATGGCAGAGAGTCATGATATACTGCTGACAAGCTAGGCTAATTCCTGTTATGAAATTCCCTTTGCTAATAGAACAACCCACAATATTTTTATGTACTCTGAATTGTATTGTCCTGCAACCCCCAGTGTAAGAATTGAGAGAACCTGCTACTCTTCACTGGGAGTAAGAATTTACTGTGAAATGGTCATGTATTCTTAGAAGATCAAATCACACACTGATTAAAATCCCTTTTTTTTTTTTTTTTTTTTTTAACTATGTTATTAAACATACCTTGCAGGTCTTTCTTGGTGATTTACCTTGTGATGCAGGGCAAGAAAATTTTCTGTCTTTGAATGTTAATGCTTTTGACTTTTTAAAGGGTAATGCTTTTCACTGTTACGTGAATTTCTTTTCAATATTCACTTTCCATGGTTTTTGTTCACTGGGCAGGTTACATTGGTTGTGAATGTGTATTTTGATTTCTGAAATCAGTCCTGTTTATTTTGTCCCAGCCTTGGTTATTAGCTTTGGCTGGTTAAGGTGGAAAGGTAGGTAATTCCTAAGTTTTACTTTCACCAACCAGGTGCTGAATTTCCTGTATGTGTGTACGTCCACAGAGTATATTTTCCAGTGGGGAAGTAAAAATGAGGTAGTGATGAACTGTGATGTGTTCCAACATTTTATTAAACATAATATTCTTTTTACTTCAGAATATATTGCTGTTCTATAAACACAGACTCTACTTCACACATCACTTGAATAGCACATTTTCGAACAAGGTCTGCATGTTCCTCAAATGGAAATTGTAGCATAATTAAAAAAAAAAAAAGAAGTTCATGTTTTACTATTTCTAGTTTCATTTTGCCATGTACCTACATTCTTTTGTATTTGTATACGCTGTTCAGATTAATGTTCCTGCCTCTTTTCCAATAGCTTTCTCTGTACATGGATAAGTTTGAAGAATTCCAGACCACCATGGCAAAAAGTAATGAGCTCTTTACAACTTTCAGGCAAGAAATGGAGAAGGTATTTACCGGATTACCTAGTTTCTTAAAAAGCAATATAGAAATGCTAAAATAGTGGGTTGCATTTTAGATTTTATAAGCATTTGCCTTCTGAAAATATAAAGAGTATTTTGACAATTTAATTTGGATCATAAGGGTATTAGAATTATGGAAGAGAAATGTATTTTTTTTCAGGTTTTTTTTTTTACATACTTAAATAATACCCAAATTGTAATTTCAGGGTTTTACTAAATATTGCTTCTCGTTTTCTTTGGCTGTGCTTATGCTTTAAAACTTATTTTCCTGGAGCTTTTTGTTACTTGTACTTGGAAGTTGATAGTCTCTCTCTTGTAAGACTCAATATTGTTTTCTTTGAATGCAGAATCTGTATTTGTGGGGTTGGTTTTGTGCAGAAGCACTTTTCCAAAATAACTTGTTCAAACTGAACTTGGAAAGTAATGCTAAGAAGTCGAATTACTCACATAAAATCATCTAGGTTGCAATACAAGCCACAAAATTAAATCTTCTATTTATCTTTTGTAGATGACAAAGAAGATTAAGAAACTGGAAAAGGAAACCATTGTGTGGCGTACAAAATGGGAAAACAACAACAAGGCTCTTCTGCAAATGGCTGAAGAGGTAATTGTCTTCTAAGCAACAGTATAGGTCAGCTGGAGCCTGAGTCCTAGAGCACTTCATACAGTTTTTCAGTTTTAGAGAACTGGAAGTAATAAACTGTAGCCTCTTCTTGGACTGTCTGCATTACGTTTCCTTTTATGTAAGGTATTGTCCTCCTCAGGCATGGAAAACGGAAGGCTTCCTTGTAAATCTAAGCTGATGACACAAAAAAAAATTGAACCTCGTCTTTGCTTACTGTTTAATTGGTGGGATAATGTGTATGAAAGCATACAAGCTGAAGGAATTCACTATATTTCAATATGCTGAGCAAAGTTCAACCAGTGCAATAGAAATCTGTTTGAAATACACAAGACTGACATGAAGGAAGTAAACCCCTGTGAGGGAGATCGATTGCTTTCTTACACTGCTGCTGCTTTTGAGGTCACAAAATGCCATTACTTATTTGTAGTCTGGCAGGAGCTGTGCAGTGCAGCTGTGCCTGCACTGACCAGGGCCTGGTACAGGTATATGAGGTCTGGCCTTGGCAAACTGTGCTTGGTTGAGTAGGTTCTGCTATAGTGCTGCTTATCTTTCCCTCCCTTCTTATAAGTAGCTGGGTAGGAGTGCCATGAGTATGGTCATGGCCTGGATTCTGCTGGTGGATTGTGGATTTCTTACTTCTATGCCTTTCTCTTACCTATAGTTGCCATTATTTGGGCTGTAGTTGGCAGTGTTATGGGATTCCATGTTAGGGTCCTGGTTGATACCCAGCCCTTAACTTACAGTTAGCATTAAGTGGTTATGTAGTTCTCATTGCTTGTTTTCACAGGCATCCATTGCCACTCCAGCTCATGGCTAGGTGAAGTATTCTGGGGAAATTGGCTCTAGTTCAGCTGGAATTTGGCCTACTGTATTAATTAAGACTTCATATTCAAGATTTAAATAGTGGTGATTCTTTTCATTAATTTAGGGAGGGAAAATGGTTATATCACAGAGTTTTTATTTCCTTTGTCCTTCAGAAAACAGTAAGAGATAAAGAATACAAAGGCTTTCAAATAAAACTGGAGCGTTTGGAGAAGCTGTGCAGGGCCCTTCAGACGGAAAGGAACGAGCTGAATGAGAAGGTGGAAGTGCTCAAGGAGCAGGTTTCTCTTAGAGAAGCAGATGTGGATCTGGCTGTGCAGGTGTTGCAGTCCTGCACACTCAATTCCCATGAAGAGCTGGGAACTCCCATTGACACGGAACCAGGAATCCAACCCGATGCGGAATCACGTGCGGGAAATAGCTCAGAAAAGACTGTCTCAACAACTCCTGTTCCTGGCACTGAATCTGTAGACTAAAATGAAGTGTAAACACTGTATTGAGAGATATATTTTGTGTATAACTTTCTCTGTTGGTGGTAACTATTTGGTTTTGTGGTGAAAATTTTCTTACTTTTTCTACCATATCTGTATTTTCTTAGAACTACTGGACTTATGTGGTACAGGAAGCTGCATAGCAGCTTTAAATAGCTTAAACTATAAATTTTCCACAACTGTGTTGCACATCTGCCTCATTTTTTAAAAGAAAATATTTTTCCATAAAAGGATGCATGTGCGTTTCCTCCCCACAACACAGATCACTGTCATGGAAGACTGTGTACAGATCTAATATCGTTTGGGGAAAATGGTGACAACAGGTCACTCTTTCGTTTTAAAGAACAGCGCTCTGGTTTTGTTCATTGGTTTGCCACTCAGTTTACTAAAGATGATCAATTTTTCCAGTAAATTTATCTACATAAGGGTGTCTAATGGCCAGTAAAAAAGTCAGCTTTGCCCCATGTATGTTTTCATATATACAAATGAAAAAGTAAAGGTCCAGAATATAGTAAAAGATGTTTAAAGGGTTTTATGTACGTTGTGGTATGAAAAAACAGCTTTGAAAAACATTAATTTGCAGCTGGTGAAACAGGGTGTACAGCTTTTTGCAGATGTCTCAGGGTTGTGTTGTAAAGGTTAGTTTGGACTATTTGCCCTACCTGTGAACATGTTAAATATGAAATGTGTGGGAAAATGTACAGTGATGCTACCGAGTGGGATATTGGAGCTGTGGAGCCTATTGCATAGGTGTTGGTCACATTCTTCCCTCTTAGCTGCACCACATGTTTATCCTGACTAGAGCAATCCATTCATGTCTGAGCAAACCTCTGGATTATTTGAAGAGCTGGCAAATAAGACACTTCCTGCTGGAGGTGTGGAAGACAAGAGTCTGGCATATAGACTTCCTCTAATAGCCAGGTATGCAACATATTTAAGTGTTAGTTAAGGCTATACTGGTTATAATTGAACATTAAGTACAACGTGGAATTTCCTGCATGTTCAACCTCTCACAGTTGCACCAGTTGGCAGAGTGCCTTCCCAGTCAGGTTATCTGGTAAAGATGGTACTTCACATTCTTACACTAACATACCACAAGCAAAACCCCTTGTTAAACCATATTGTATTTTCCTAGAACATTTGATATCAAATTATGACTTCTTTCCTTGGAAGGAACTAGGACCAACATTTATTTCTTGGCAATGCAATGTGATCTAATTACAAGCTACCCCTAACTTTAGTTGCCATGCATTTACTATCTAGTTGATTGCTGTCGTTTTAAGAAATATGAATATGTGTAGCCTTTTCTGGTACTTAAAGTTTTTTGCACTTACTTGGGAGGGGATTTCTGAATCAAGCACATCTCAATGAGCTTCCCACCCCCATTGCCCTTGGCAGTTCAGTGGCTAAATTACTTGAATGTTCAGGCTGCACTGAGCTCCCAGTCCTTTTCCTGTAGTAATGTACATTTAAATAACTTAGCTGTCTTGGAGAGAAAGGTTATGTAAGGCCTAATACGTATGTTTTAGCTCATACCACTAGGAGGAACTGTGCAAAACTTACATTTCTGACATGGAGCAAATGGGAAGCCATCTTTCTCCTATATTGTGTGGGTTTGGTGTTTGTGGTCCAAGCACAAAGCAGGAATGAAAAGAAGGTAGCAATGAGCAATCAGTCAGGTTAGATTCAGAGCTTCGAAATGTTGATCATACAAACCATATAGCATAAAAATAACTGGAAAGAAATATTTCAGACTGGCTGTTCAAATTACTTGCTTTATAGAATCAAGCTTGAAAAAACAGGTGTTATGAGAACTGGTTTTCGGCTAACACTAAGTATGATGTAATTTTCTTGAGGAAAAGTGGAGAGCTTTGTATCTGGTGCATCATACCCTTGGCAAGGTAGGGCATGCAGTGTTCTGTTTTTACAATTTATTGTTTGGATATTTGTATTCTGAACAATTTTTTCTGTAGTGCTTGTTTTACATGGAGGCAAGACTGAGTTTTTGGACCCTGCTGCAAGAATAAATTAAAGGGCTTTTAGAGACAGAACAGATGTATAGATACAGCAATACAAGTATCTTTGTCACTGGCTAAATATGTAAATGAAGTGGAATGCCCCAAATGAAAGGCTTTTAGGATGGGGATATTTTCTTTATTTTCTACCCCCAACATACCCAACTTATCTGGCCAAGGCAAGCTGTATTTTGCTTCCTGAAACCAGTCGGTGATGTTTCATGCAATGATTACAAAGTGTTGTTTTAGAAAAAAAAATACAATCTGATGTTAGGGATAAGCTCAGCACTGTCACTGATCTGCCATACTGCAGACTATTGCACTGCCAGGCTGCAGCCAAAGGGGCTCCAGTAGGGTTTTTAAGTAAACTTGTATTACTGCCTTTCTCCCACTACTACAAACCATTTAACTTGGGATGTAAACTGATGTAGCCTGAGATGAGTGTGTCTAATTGTCAACACTGGGGCCTGATTGACAGTTTCACCATGATTAAGCTGCAAAAAGCTAAATTGTATGAGATTCAAGATCCAAATATGTGGATACATACACACGTAAGTTAGGGCTGTATCTGTATTGTTTTGTCCTTCCTTTCATTACACCTGGTTATGTTACAGTTCAATTCTCAGGTGTTGCAGAATATCTACCTCTTTGGACTGTAGATGGAAATAACTGTGAAAAAAGTGATGCAGAAATCTAGTTTGTGCTAAACACACTGCTTTATTTTTACAACCCATGTCTGCTTTCATGAGGAAAAGTGATAAATGAACAGGCAGTCTTTGTTTTGCTTTTCAAAAACATTTTGTAGAGATTTTTCACTAATGTGAATCTGAAATTTTATCTACTCAATTCTGTATAGATTAAGTAAATAAGTATGCTTAATATATTGGACTCTGAGTTTTTCTTTAACATCGTACTCATGTCTTCTGACTGAATCTTCTGAAACTGTATTTATTTGAAAAGTCAAGAGTGAAAATTAAAAGATGTGAAATGTGATTTCAGGTGTGTTGTTGGAGTGAGCTGCCCTGGGAGGGGGATGTTCTGGGGTTGTGGCCATGACTTGCACATTCCTGGTCATATCTGGTGAGAGCAGCAAGGGGTGAGTAGCTGCTGCACTCTGCTCACCTCACCTGGAGTCTCTTAAGGTGAGGGTCACTTGGACCATGAAGGGCAGGAGCTCTGCTGAACCTGCCCCTGCCTGTTTTGAATTCTGCTCATACCTTCTCCAAAAATTTTTCCATCATAGTTCAGCTGGGTGCACTCTAAGAAATGTGGGGATTTATGCTAAAAGATAAGGTTTCCTAGTAAGTTCAAGTGCTCCACATTCTGTCATAAGTCTATGGGGTCATTTGTTCCTAAAGTACACTCCCTCCCAGTTACCTAATACTGAAGATTGTTCTATTTGCCTTTTTTGGTATATATTCTTAACGTTTGTCATCTTCCCTAAGCTGGGTTTTGTTTTGGAACTGGTTTTGAGTTCAGTTTTCCTTTGTGTCTACTTTTTCTAGGTAGCATTTGGAACTGCTCTACAGCAACATATTCTGATGTGCTCTATGACTCTTTGAAGATAGTATTAATTTTTTTAATTTAAAAAAAATTGTTAGCTTTTTTGTAGATAGCTATTGTATAAAAAGTGAACACCAGGGGTCCTAGCCCTGAGCCGTTTCTACAGCTGTGCCAAGTATTTTGAAATGCAACTACACTGTCTGGTCTTAGTTGCTCTTCTTGTACTTCAGAGTATTCCTTTGTATCTCAGATTTGTCTCCTCAAAGATGCTTCCTCTGCTCCTGTGTAAACACTTTTTTCTCTCCTTTCTTCAAATGCATGCTGATACAAAGGTCAAATGTGTTATTATTTCCTTGGATCTTCCCAGTCTTCCTGAGTTCCTTATGAAAACCAGTCAGATTTGCAAGCTTTTCCCAGAGGGAAATTTGGTTGCAGTTAACGGCTGGGGATTTTTGCCTTTTTTCCTTTCTTTAATCAAGTGCTAAGTCTCTCCTAATGCACATACAAACATGTACACACATTTGAGCTGCACTTGTCTAGTGAAGAGTAGGTCTGAGGGGAGAACCTCTTTCACCAGCTGCATTCTGAGCCCTCAGGCATGTGTGTTTGATGTAGTCAGAGATACTTGGGTTTAGGCCTTTAGAAAGTTACTCCTCAGATACTTTTTTTTGTTCCTTTCTGGTTTGGTTTTGTTTGGTTGGGTTTTTTTTTAAGTTTTACATTTAAATTTTGATAATTCCACTTTTTCTTGTTAAGACATTTCTTCTCAAAGGAAGGTTGTATTTCATTCTAACAGCCTAACTCAGCTGCATGTAACTCTGCAAGCTTTTATAGACCTTGCTGACTCTAGCACCCATCGAGCCTGAACTTTTAAGTAATTTAAGAATACTGTGGTGCCCATGAAAACTACTTTAATTTCCTTTAAAACTGTTCGCTATTTTTTAGCTTTGGGATTGCATGTTGTTCTGGATTTCTTGTTGAAACAGGGATTTGGGCTGTGCTTGACTGGGACGCTTGAAGCAGGCTTTTGTGTAATTCCAGACTATGCCAAGAGCACTGCTCCTACAGCTATACTTCAAGAAAGTAACCTCTTAGAGCCTTTACAGATTTACATATCCTGTTACATCTCAAGATACTTCAAGCTAAGGAAATTAAGTCACTCATTTTTAAACTTAATCTGAATACAGCCATGTGACAGATACTACGTATTGATGTAGTCCACTCTCAATTCCACTAAATTTATGTCCTCGTGTACCTTAGTTCTGCCAAGTCTGTGATGATACTGGTATTTAATCTGTGTAATTTGTTGGAGTTGTTTGATTGATTTCTACCCTTTATGCCTATATTCATATAAAACCATTTGATCTTGGTCATGCTGCCTGTTTGATAAATCCTGCTCATCAAAGCTTTTGCTGGCTTTGTGCATCTGCAGTTTCCTGCTGGGTGGTTACTGACACTTCTCCTAACCCTTTTCTCCACAAGATGGATTTTATGTAGTGTTGATATTTTAAAAGAGTGATCCATTGCTTTTTAAGGGGGAAGAAGAGTTGAACTCTCAAAACATTCTGTTATCCATGTTTTACTCTGCTTGAACTGAGGGAAGCTTTGGGTTCGAAATTCACAGAACAGAAGCTGATGTTGAAAGAATTATGAAGAATCTACCCCACCAAACATCTCAGTGGCCATAAAGCAACAGATCAAACTGAGTGTTAGACTTAAATACTTGTTCCCTGTAGAGAGTTTACACAGCGTTGTTCAGCTGTTTCAGTGCTGAAGTGAAGAGGTATTGCATAGACATGGAAGACAAGTAGTATGAATAATGCCATAAACTGTGGCTACATAGCA
>CM031857.1:100285233-100307148 GCA_018697195.1 Certhia americana
ATTGATATCTTCATTTCCTGCTTTACAAGAGCTGTGTGTCAGAATGATTGTCAAAAGAATGTAGGGCTTTACCAGAAACCACCTCTGAATTTAGTGTTTAATGCTTATCATGTGCTGTCACTTGCACTTCCCCAGCAGGGCAGGGAAAGAACCGGAAGAAAATCTCCTGGGTACAGCTGGAGAAGTTTCAGAAGTGGGTGAGAGGGGAATGAAATACTTTCACCCCCCCGACACAGGTCAATACCAAGCAATGGCCACCACGAAAGGCCCTCTTCACCTTCCTCCACCCATTTTATTGCTGAGCATGGCCTAAGGTAAGGAATATCCCTTTGGCCAGGTGGGGTCAGTTGTCCTGAGACACTAATTTTGAAGATATTGCTGACTTAGCTGGGAAAAATAAGCTTTGCTGAAATCAGTTAAAATTCAGAGGATGGTTAAGAGAGAGACCGGATTTTAGATAAGCTATCCCGGATCTAATAACTCATTGCCTGCCAAGTTTATGTTTGTGTAAGCTGGGCTTGTAACGAAAAACAAGGGAATTGATCAATAGACCCCAAAAACACAAGATGATTGCAGACCCTCTATCTCTAGAAACAGTCTTGGGAACAGGAAACTCCAAGGAGTCATTTATCACATATCCGTCAAAGGTTGAAAGTTTAGAACGAGGAAGACTAGTTTTACTTCCTCCTTTTGGTGACCACTCCCCACATAAGACCCCCGACTCATTTCAGAAAACAAACTACGCATGCTCTATAGCCTTTTTGTCAATTAGCATACGAAGCGGAGAAGAGGAGGTGACAAGGGTATGAATATGCATTTGTATTTTGTGTATTCAACATTCTTGTGGATAAAAGGCTCTGTAATTACCTGTGATCTTTGCAGTGCGTATTGGAGAGCTATCCCACGAAGCTGCCCGGCCGTCAATAAACATACACTTTCTAACTTAACTGTTAGAGAGTCTTTTGTCCGTCACAGTTGGGTATCGATATTAGATCGATATTCATATTTTAATAAATCAGTCCCAGCTGTGCCTCCTCCCCAGCTCATGCCCCTTCCCCCCAGCCTACACAGTGTGCAAGCATTGCCCAGCAAGAACCAAAGCAGAGGTGCCTTATCAGCACCATTCCAGCCTTAAATCCAAACCACAGCCCCCAGCACCACATCACCGCTCAGATGGACATGCACTCCATCCCAGCCAGAGCCAGCACAGGCAGCTTCAGATATGCAGCTTGAGCCCAGTAGCGTACTAACTTCTTACAGTTCCAGTGGAGAGGAGAGCAAGGTATCACAGTTTCAGTATCAGTGACCACTCTCATCTTTTTTTTTTTTTTTTTTTTTCAGCTTGAGCAGAAAGATCAGGACAGGCAGCAATTAATTTAATTTAGGTCTTAGGTAGCTAAGAGCTATAAACTCCACTTAGACACTTAAGCTTTGTCTGACAACATAATCCATCACCTGTCTATAGCTCCATGACAAATAATAAGAAATTTTGCTTCTATACAGGCAAAATTCTTGAGCTTTTCAGTCAGTCTGAGGTTTAGAAGAAATCTGTGTGCTTCTCTATTATTTGCTCAGACACTAATGTATTTTAGACAACTGCCCAATTGCCCCACTTAAGAGAAAAATGCAACAGGAAGGCTCTAAACAAACAGAGGACACCAATTCACTGAGAGGGCACTAGCATCCCGGAACTTTAAATAATAGAGGACAGTGCTTTTACCACCACCCAAAAAAAAAAAAAAAAAAAACAACACAACACACACACATAAAACCCACCAAAACAAACAAAATCCAACCACTACCCACCCAAATGCAAAGAAGTTATTTGATTCTCCTGAAGATTTATACTTGAACTTTACAGAAGATGTACTGGCTCTCCCCATTAATTCCCTCAACCTCCTCCTATACCCATTCCCTTTGTGAAGAAATCAAGTTACCTATTCCAATTTTTTTTTTTTTTTGCATGAAGACAACTCTAATCTTCCCAAACCTTTAACTGAGGGCTAAGTTATAAACTAAAAAATACATAACTTTATCACCAGGCAGCAATTGCATTCTAGTCTATTACTGAGTGCAAGTAGGCACTCAGCTTATGCCAGTGGACATTAAACACACCAAGCTTTTTTAAAAACAGATTTTATTTATGCAAAAAACAATCCAAAAGTGGTGCGTAAAAGTGAAAAGCTCCTTACACATAAATAAAAAGGGTGTTTTTAATAAGTTTCTATGTCTGAAGTGTAAGGATTTGACCATTTTATTTACAGGAACACACTAAGTTTATTTAAAAATATGGACACTGGTATTAAGTCTTTCTTATTTTCTCTAAAGCTAATTGCTGTACAATATACAACAGCTCAAAGTGCCCACAGAACCAAGGGTATTCCATGAAAACTTGATTATACAAACTTTTTGCTTAATCCAATTAAAAATATTCTTGTTTTGATGTAATGCTTCTGCCCAGTGATTGTGGGTTTTTTAGGTCTGGTATTTTGTTTTGGGGTGTTTTTTCAGAGATTTATTTTAGGTATACAGTAGTCAAACTCTATTACTATGCCATTCCCAGTTGCTCCTTAAAGAAGGAAAGTTTCATTCCTTGAGCTTTCAGTTTGGCTGCTGTTGTATCTGGTTCTTCATCACTGTAAATGTTTTCTGCCTGAAGACACAAAACATTACATTACAAGTGATACACACAATTGTTTTTAAACGGTCTTCTGCATTTCATATAGAAAAAACCCTTGATAACACCAAGGTGGCACAGCCATCATCCCCTCCTTGAAGGGATCTTCTCCCTGCCCTTTCTTAGAGGGCTGCCAAATTTAGGAATGCGTTGACAGGGGCTAAATTTTGGCAGCTGCCTTCTTGCATTGCTCCATTTCAACAACAAAAGCAGTAGCCATTTGACCACTAGCCCTGCTATGAACATTTTATTTGGAATTATTTCAGCCTCAGTCTAAACACACAAAACAAGACCAGGTACTAAAAAAAGAAGTGTGACACACATTTAAGTCCATTAGGATTTTTTAACTCAATTTATTCCCAAATTACTTTATTCCCAAATTACTTTATTCCACATTTATATTACATTTATTCCACATAAGATAGCTGATCTGTTTCCTGTAATGTAAAGAAATATGAACTAACTGGGGATTTAAAACGCATCCTGCTTTTACGGAGGTGGAGGGGAAAGAGTAAGTCTTGGCTAATATTTGATATAAGTTTGCATCTGCTTTATTAAGGATAAATGTTAATATTAATTAGTACCTAGGACTTGGACTCAAGAATTAGCCAGCATTTGCTTTTATTCAAGTTGTTTTAGTCTTGGTTTTCTTTTTAAGATCTTACACTTTTTGATTAGATCAAGAAGTATATGGCAGAGACAACTTTTAGTCCTTGAAAGCATAAGCTGCCCTAAGAAAAAAGCCTCTTCAGTTTCAACAACAAGCTTCAGAGTAACTCAAGAGCTGTTGTGACACTCACCATCTGCCATATCTGCATTATGTTGTCCTCTGATGCAGAACAGATTACCCAAGGCTCATTAGGATTCCAACTGAAGTCTGAAATTTTGGCAGTGTGTCCTCCATGAATAAACTGTTAAAAAAACCCACAAGCTTCAGTAAGCCATTTCAACTCTATAGAAATCTGTTAAAACACAGGATTATTAAGTTAAATTCATCATGCTAATGGCTACCCAAAGACAAACTTGCTCCTAGTGATTCACAGCAGACATGAGGAAGGTTTGTGTTCAACTGATTCCCACGCGCTGCTTATGGACACAGATGCAGTTGCTGGGACAGCACTGAGGTAACAGTTCCTATTATTACGGCAACACCTGACATCCTCAAAATGTCTTCACAGAGCTGGGCTATGCAATCCAACCATATTTCACTCTGATCATCTCTAAGAGCACTTACAGAGAAACTTTCAGAACTGAAGAGAGGACACCTACTGCAAATTAGAGCAATGGACTGGAAACCAGTGAGGTGAAAAGATTTATGAACAGCTGCAGTTTTAGCAGCACACTGACATCTCATTGCCACACAGCATGTCAGCACACTGAAATCTGAACAAACAGGGACCAACCAGCAGCTCAGGAGGTCCATCTTCTGCATCCTCTGCAGACTGCTCTTCTCCAATTTTACTGTAAGAAAGTAGTTTATACTTTTTTATTAAAATGACAATTGCATTCTCTGTCAGCTTAACTGAACAGTTCCTGACCTTTGTTTCCCGTATTTGCAACTGGTGCTTCTCACTGTGAAATATCTATAAGCACCAGCTATAAAATATCAACTGTCTAGCACTGTCATTACTGAGATGGAATCTTAACTTGTGAAGCACATAGAGGCAAAAATCACTTATTGATATGACACCTAAAGATTTTTAGCCTTTTTCGCTTTTGTAGCTTTGTAGATTTTTAATATATAGTTCTGTGATTTCTATTACTTTTTCTGCCCTTGCTCACATTTTAGAATAATTAGCTAACCCTTTCTAACACATTGCTGAAATTCTGTTTAGCCCTATTATTAAGAACAGAATCTCTGTTTCCCACCAGAAGTTGAGACATAACAAAAAATAGGGCAAAGAAACCCCTGGACCAACTCTAAAGGGGCAGACCCAAGGGTGTTTTACTGGGACGTTTGATCTCCTATTGGATGTACCTGCTAGAAAACTAATTAATTAACCTTTTAAAAATTACAGAAATCCTTTGTCACATACACACATATAGCCATACTTGTGCACCTGAAAGCTTTCATTAAAGAACTGCTTTTTATCCTACCACTTTAACACTGTTGCAAGTTTTGTCTTTTGAATCTAGGCAACAAGTGGACAACAGAAAACAATGCTACTAGCAAGAAATCGTGATGGAGAAGTAACTTTAGATGTACTGTGCTGTTTCTATTTATACCCAAAAGACCAGGCAAGGAAAGCTAGAGAACAGCACAAATCAAACCTGCCAAATAATGCAGGGCTGCAGCCTTTTTTTAACCCTCTGTTCATATATACTAAGAGAAAGGAATTGCTCCTCACCTCAGATTCCATACGTGAAGGTGACGATCGGTACCACTTGAAGCAAGAATGGTTTCGTTATGAGGAGACCAGTGAACCTATAGCAAGAAAAAAACTTCAGTGGAGCTGATTTCTAGATCACATCCTGAATAACCAGTGCCACTAATTTTTAACTATACTCTGTAAATCAGTTTCTTCCAGCACAGGGGATATCCAACAGCTCAAACAAACTGCTTTTAGAGTACTCTTAAGATTTCTCATACTGAACAGACAATGTTATTTCACTATCACAGATTTAGCATATTTCACGAAATTTGTCTAGAAATCGCTGTTACTTGCACCTAATTAAATAGGCAGAGTTGACAAAATTAAGTTTGAATCAAATCCTCTCTACAGCACATTATTTTAGACAAACCTTCTATTTGTACTAAAGGTACTTGTGGACACCCAGTATCTTTTCAGCAGTAAGTTTTTAACTAGCTTCAACGTCAAATGGGGAATGGCAGAAATAAACTACATGGTACTGTCTGTAATTATCAAACTCAACATAGTGAATTTTGTTTCAGCAGATTTATTTGTGTTGCAGCTACACAAATTTACATGTTCTTGTCCCAGTCAGTACTCTTCTTGGGTTTTTTCTACAGGTTTTAAGTAGTTTACCCACCTGAAAAATCTCATCCTTGTGAGACTCAAAAGTATGGAGTTTCAGCTTTAAGTTCCGAAGATCCCACAGAGCCAGGGTCTGGGAGACACAAGCTACAAGAAATTTGTTTTACTATAATGGCTTTCATCTGCATTACTTAGGAATGTAAAAAAATACACAAGTGACCTTGTCAGCAGAGCCAGTTGCCAGAATGAACTTGCTGTTAGAATTGAAGGACAGACAATTGGCCTTGGCAGTGTGAGCACTTACTGACTGACTCGGCTTGGACATGGCATTAGATCTTGTGTCCCAACTGTGGCAGAGAAGGGTCTGGGGAAGGGTTGGGACAGGGAGGAAAGAGGGAAATCAAACAAACTTAAGATTTTTAAAGAAAGTTCTTTTTCACCATAGCTTTTACTACTAAACTCAACCCTGTAGCTACAGTTTTCATTCCAAAACCTTGTATTCTGTGTCTGTTGTACATGAACAGCTTGCACTAGGAAGCTGACATACATATTAGTTACATCTTCTTTTCGAGAGATGAGAACACATTAAATGGCACGTAGATTTCAGTGAGTCTGCACCATCACTCATTACCACAGATTGCCATAAAGAGCTACATGAAATCACTCCAAAATTCAGACCTTTTTTATCCAAGTGCCGTAGACCAGGTCCACTGACAGTGATGCTGTTTTGATTTTAGCCTTTTTTTTCCTTTTACATATTCTCTGTATTCTTTACACATACATTTGTAGCCTATTGTATTAGAGGTTAGTTTTCCTAGTAGTTTTCCATGCCCTTTCCCTAGGCAGAAAGACAAAACATATTCCAAGGGCTCCTATCCTATCTTGGTTCTCCCTGGCTACCAAGGTTGAACACAGCCCACCAAGACACGTTTTCATAAATGAAGTACAGCCAGTACCCAGGTGGGGGGGGGGCTCCAGAGAAGGGGCTTGACCTGGGGGGTAAACTGCATCAACACTTGTCCTCCTAATTGGTGCTTTTTTGTCAATATGCTAATTTACTAAACTAATAAAACTGTATGCACCCCCATGGGGGGGTGCGCTTTTGTGGACATTCTTCCTTATCTGCCCTGGAGGCCTCCAATAAAGATCCACTTTTATATTAGTTCCCATACTAATACCATCTCCGAAGCGTGTGCCATTTCATTTCTAGGTTGAAAAGAAGCATCAGCAGGCCCTACCCAAAAATCTCCTAACTTAGATCATAAGCTTCTCATCATCTGCCATGGATCCAAACAGAGACTCATGGAGCAGGTGCCATGCCACGTCTTCCACTACTGCAGAGTGCCTGGTAAAGATGGCTTTTGCATCAACAATCTTGCCCTCTTTGGGCAATTACATCCAGCAATTACATCCCATAAACACACCGTCTGTAAAAAAGCCACATTCTACTGAAATGCAGTCTGATTGTACCATGTTTCAAATAAATAATCAATCACACTCTTACATACAAAGAGACTACACTCCTGCAGCAGTTCTTTGCTTTTGAAGAAGGACGCTCATTATGCCATAAATGAGAACTAAGTTATCAATCGGTTTTGATCTGCGAGTTCAAGGCCCAAGGATTATTTAGAAGGTCACAAAAGCAATTTACACTTTTAAAGTTCACAAAGAAATTTATAAGCTATTAGTTATTGATCTTTGAGAGTCTTACTAATTTATGGTCTTGACCCAATCCAGTTTAATGGGATTTTATTGTCTTCCAGCAGATGACAATAAAAACATTCTGTTCTTACATCAAGAACCTTAAAAAGAACTCGTGGTTGATTACAGCCTAAAGCCAACTGACAGCCTTTAAAAATGTAATTACAATATGTGAGAGCTTCCCCACATAACAATACACAGCTGCACTAGGACAGACTTTCTCCAATTGTCTACTACAGCATACATGTACATCTTCTCTAAGAATCTTTTAAAAATCTTTTTCCCCAGAGGAAAAAATGTGGTTTTTACATGATCATCTGATGCCCTGAGGAGATGTCCACTCAAGTTTGAGTTCCATGATAAGCCATAGCCTTCCTTCCGGTGTCCTCTTAATCTAAGGTCAGGATTACACTCTCCAGCTGGGTCTGAAAGACAGAAAATTCCTTTCATTTACCAGCTCTTTGAACATCAATCCATAGGAACATCATTATCACCAAGAACTTTGTTTCTGTTGCAATAATTATATATATATTGAGTCTCTTCAGAGTGTGCCACTTCTACCTAAGATTCTTTTACAAGAGTGAACATAACCAGGCAGATTAAAGTCATTGAAGACATGGGCCTTCTCCTTAGAGTCCCAGAACCCAGAAACTCTCTCCCAATCACAGTTAAACACAAGTTTACCTCTCTTTGACACGAGGCATTTTGCTTAGCTCCAGGGAGTCTGACCCACCTGGTTTTGAAGGATGTTTAGTGTAGTCAGCACATCAGCAGAGGGTGTTTTTGTTGCAATGATGCAGGGATTCTGCGGCATGTAACGGGCACGGTTCCCTTCACCCTCATGGTTAATTTTAATCCCCATCTCAATTTTGCCAGTCACAGATCCTAAGCCACCAAATTCTACATTGTCAGAAAAATGTCAGTTTATCCCACCCATTACTTTAGACTACTGAAACAGCATTTCACAGCATCTTCCCTACTCCAAGAAACAGTGGTAGAACCTTATTAAACAAAACAAAGACCAAGAAAGACTCAGACCATGTAACACAACAGCATTAACACTTTTGATATTTGGAATCCTATTTCAGAGCTTCAGTCTTTATTTAAGGTAGATATGGAATTAACATGGACTGGTAAGTATATGTCCACTTTTATATTTAACAAAACAGTTAGAATATCATTATCAGAACAACTGAAAGCAGTAATGATACTACTCAAACAGAACCTCAGAATGCTGCATGCCCACCTCCTTTCTCACTGCCAGACTGCAAAGCATCAAACTGATAACTGTTGGGAATCTGGACTCTGGCAACAACCAGGTGGTTCTGTTCATCAGACGTGCGTGTTCCCAAAATCAGCCAGTGCAGAGCATAATCCTTTCCTTCTGGCCTGTTTAGAAAAATAGATGTTGGAATAAAATTATGTGCTCAGTTCCAGAAGTTCCATAGCTTGCATCCATAACCCTGAAGATCCAAACCTCTTCAGAGAGCTAGAAAAGAGACACTGCTTAAGAGATCCTCCCCTTTGTTGTAAAGACTTGTGCAATAAAACAAACTGGACTCTGCCACGGGCAAACCAAAGACACAACCAGCAAAGCTCAAGTGACAATACAAGGCAATAAACTGCCACTGTGACTTGAAAGGGACAGATACAGTTTGCACAGCAGTTAAAGGTGACACCAATACCTACTTTGGTCTAATTTCCTTAGAGTCTCACAGTATTGATTTAGGAAACAATCAATATTCCTTTCCACGAAACATAAATCTTGAGGGGACAAGTGGCAACCAATTTTAGTTACTTCTCTTAGAAGCTTTTACCAGTTATCTTAACTAGAATCAAATTTCCCTTCTGGTGGTTGAACGCAACATTTAGTTAAAAGCGAACAGCTGAAAAGATGGTGCCATTTATCTCTAAAAGGACAAATTTGAGCAGTAAAAACCAACCTCTGCATTCTTGAATGCAACAAAACTAATTATGTTGCCTGAATCCAAGCAATCCAGAATCATTTGGGCAATCATAAACTGTCACGAGTATTACTACACCACTTCCAAATACAGAAGGGGAAATATTACAAAACCCTGCATCAAGAACAGGTGTCCCATCATGTCAGATGCCATATAAAGAGGCAGTCCTTGTCTTAAATGGCTTACATATTTTGGCACTGGATAATTGGAAATACCAGGTTTTAAATTGAATATTAAGTCAATCTGCAAAATCTGAGGCAAGCAGAAGTGTTCCTCATAAGGGCTTCACACCTGGAAATCCCCACTTCATTTTCTCCATGCCATGACTAGTTAGCTCACATCTCCCCAAACATTCTGGTACTCCAAATGAAATGATCACCTAACCAACATGTAAAACATCCCATATGTAAAGGGGAATTCTGCAGAAGAAAGAGACCATCCTCTGATACCTGCATGAAGCTTACATGTAAAATAGCTTGAAATCCACCTAAATCCACATTATACCACTCCTTGTCCACTACCTCCGCAACCTGAGTTGTTACTGCAACAATTTAAGGTCTGTAGTAGTTGGCATATAAACAGATTCTATACCCATCTTCACGATTCTTTAAGAAATTAAACTGAGCCCACAATTTTTTCAGGGGGATGTGGAAGAATGGGAAATTTAAACATGGGAATTCAATGACGAACTAGGGACAAAACCAGGATGCAAAGAACCAGTTTTAGAATATTCTCTTAAATAGGTCCAAATTTAAAAGATATCAAGCTTATACTATACTACAGATACTATAGCTTGGTATATATAGTGCACGTGAAGAAAAGCAGTCTTTTAGAATAAGCTAATTTAGTAGACAGATTTCTTGATCAGAATTAACTATAGATGAGCACTAGATCTCTTATTTAGAAATAAATTGTGAAAGACTTCTGTGTCCACACTTCACAACACCTGCTAGGCTAATCTAGACTTCGGTGAATTATCAACTTATGACCTTCCTCCTGGATGCTTCTGCACGCCCGAAGGTGTAAGCAGAACAATGAGCTACAAGCTAACAAAGAGAAGTCTAACCCAAATTGTTCTCGTCTTTCATGGCTTTTATCCTCAAGTTACTCAGCACACACGGTTAGCAGTAAAGGAGCCGTGCACCTCGCCGGCACCTTCCCGTCCTCTCTTGCCGTCTCTCACCTGGTCACATCAGGCAGCCACCGCACCGTGAGGCTGGACCATCACCAGCTCGCACAAGAAGCGGGTGTTTTCCTTCCAGATCTTGTACTCCTCGCTGATGACACGCTCCTCCACCGTGTCCTCCAGCACTGCAGGAAGGCAAGGGACGAACCGAGGATGGAGGGGGTGAAGGGCGGCACAGCCCCGGCCGTGGCTCTACCGGGGAGGGGACGGGGCAGGAGCGGGGATCCCACAGGGCCCTCAGGAGCGGGACATGCAGCCGGCCATGCCCGCTCCCTCCCACCTCCCAGGAGAGCTCCTCGGGCAGGAATCCCCGGGCACAGGCACCCTCACAGCCCGGCCGCGGAGAGGGAGGGGGCTCCTGCCGTCCTTGCTCGCCATGTCGGGAGAGATGCTGCGCCGGGAGGGAGCGGAGGAGGAGGGAAGAAACGGAGGAGGCGGGAAAGGAGGAGGGAAGCACGAACAGGGAGCCCCTGGAAAGGCGGGCAGGAGGGAGGGACAAGGGCCGAGGGCACGCAGGCGGCCCCGGGCCCCAGACCTGCCCCGGCTCGGAGGAGCACCGGCCACGAAAACCCTCCCGGGCGAGAAGGGGCCGGGGGATGGCGGAGATGGGGCCGGGGGATGGCGAAGAGGGGCCGGGGGATGGCGGAGAGGGGCCGGGGGATGGTGAGGAGGGGCCGGGGGATGATGAGGAGGGGCCGGGGGATGGCGGAGATGGGGCCGGGGGATGGAGGAGGAGGGGCCGGGGGATGGCGGAGGAGGGGCCGGGGGATGGCGGAGGAGGGGCCGGGGGATGGCGGAGGAGGGGTCGGGGGATGGTGAGGAGGGGCCGGGGGATGGCGAGGAGGGGCCGGGGGATGGCGGAGGAGGGACCGGGGGATGGCGGAGATGGGGCCGGGGGATGGTGAGGAGGGGCCGGGGGATGGTGAGGAGGGACCGGGGGATGGCGGAGGTGAGTGTGCTGAGCTGCGCTGAGGCCGCGAGGTGGGGCTGTGGTAAAGCGTCGCCACCGAGGACGCTTCTATTAAGTGTGGCTTACCTGATGAGCCCTAAATCACATTAAAAACTTGGATATTAATCCCCCTTCGCGATTAGAAATGGTAGGTTCATTGAATCGTAGACTGGTTTGGGTTGGGAGGGACCTCAAAGATCAGCTCGTTCCAACTACCCTGTTGGGCAGGGATGCCTTCCACTAGACCAGGTAAGTAAATCTGTAAGTAAAAATGATTACAGTGACCACAGCTGAATAGTTCCTGTTTTTTTTCCAGCAATAATGCTGAATATTGCTTAATTTTCTGGAAGAAATGTATGTTTTAACTATATTTTAGTCGCAGTTTTGGCATGGAAGGCACTGAACTGCATTACTGAACTGTCAGACACACAGGATCAGTTCGGTGTAACCAGAGCTTAAAATTCTGTCGCTCTCTAATGGGGTCAGTGGTAGTGTCTCTTACCCTGGCAAGTGGCATGGCTTTCTTTGAGCAACCATGTATAAATCAAACATACAGCTCTACCACCATCCAAATCAAACATACAGCCTTACCACCATGCCTGCCCAGCCTTGATGATCTCTCCTTTCAGCTATCAGTAGACAAAAAATTGTTTAAGGCCAGCTGGATGGAGCTCTGAGCAACCTGGTCTAGTGGAAGGCATCCCTGCCTTCCCCCTGGTCAGGGGCATTGTGACTAGATGATCATAAAGCCAGCTCAAACCATTCTATGATTCTATGATTTAATTTAACTGCTTTCAATTCATCCTAAATGAACAGTGCTTGCCTCAGCCAGGGTAATAATTTGTGGCAGATAATAACACTTTCCAGAACAGTAAAAGAAACAGAGGTAGTTAAGAATCAGGTTAGATTCTCCCAAATGCCCTTAAAGATTCAAAGGAAATTTTTGTTTCCAAGTAGCATGTGTTTTCTTGCCATGTTGTGATTTACAGTCAATGAATGATGAATGAAGAAGATGAATCCTTGCTTCAGTGTTAAACTCACAGAGATGCATCCTGTATAACTAAGGCTCATATGCCTGGAGTCCCAGAAAGGAAGGAAATCAATTCTGAAGTGGATCACACTGTGCTCAGCTATAGATGGTAGAAGGAGAGAGAGGGAAACAGCCAAATAATAGCTGGCATTTAATTTGAATTTCCCCTCTGTGAGGATGCTCTTCATGGACTGAGCCTTCTAGGGTCTGGACACCAGTTTTTCAAACAAGGATTCCAGTTCTGGAAGATGTTTATGTCTAGCAAAGGCAGGAGACTCCGAGGCTTGTAACAACAGCCAAGGGTAGCATGGGAATCAGGGAATAAGATTGAGGAAGGCAGCCAGCTCCTTCAACTGGAAGCTTTCCCTAACAAACCATTGCTTTTCTGACCAGAGTGTTAAAAAACAGAATTCTTTTGGTGAAGTTAAATAAATATATATTAATCTTCCCCGTAACCTGCACAGATTGGAATTATACCTATGCATGGCTTACTTATTTAAAATGAGAATCCTGATAAATTGCATGGAAGCTATGCAGCAGTCAGCTCTATAGGAGTGCATGAGTTAACACAGACAGGGCCTTGTCCTGCCAGATGTGGCACCAGCTTCCCTTTGGCATTGCTTACTCAATGCTTTGGTGTTTGCTGCCAAGTATGTGTCTACTCCTACAAAGTGCTGAGGCCGTCCTAAAACGTTTTCAGAGTGAAGACTGAACCTTTCAGAGCCTGTGTGTTGTTACAGGGCGTTGATCCCTTAAATTTCAGATAATGGATAAAGGAAATCTCTGTCAGGCTTCCTGGCTTTAAGTGACCTCTGTTACCTGTCCCAGGAGGGTTGTTATGTGACCCCTTGAAAGATGAAGCATGTACAAGCATGTGGCTCTGATGCTCTTTGTGATTTTGCTGTAAACAGCAGAATTTATAGCCACAGCTTACCTGGAATATGAGAGGGAAAATGTGAATTAGTTTTGAAAAATAATGGACAAAATTGTTCTTCAATGATGTCATGTAGGGCTTGGCTGAACTATAAGTGAAGAATTGCTCCCCAACCCTCCACAAATTTTTGCAGACTCTGTTTAGGATCTGGAAATCAAATTGGATTGTAATAGGTTCCAAAATTATTACTAGCTTTGGTGACCAAAACCTGTTACATCTAGATGTCAAAATAGTTGGTAAGTGACCAGCACAGTTCTCTTCTCCTTGTTAGCAATTACACTTGCACACAACCATATTTTCTTTTCATTTAAATCTGTGCGCCAAAAATCCTGTTATTAAGTGCTCTTCTCCCACTGAGATTTATCATGGAAGAGACAATTTATAACACTACATCTATCAAAGACAGCACATCATCGACTCTTATGTTGGCTATTTGCAATTCATTGGTGTGGCCACACATGTTCATATCTGTGGCCACACATCTAAAACATTTCCTTTGATTCCCACACTTTGTAAGGAAAGCAATTACCCAAGGCTGTTGTTCATCATTTGCAGTATGTGTAAAATGCACCATAAATTAGTTCTGAAGCGAAAGAGTGACTTGAATCATAAGATTTATTTTTATTAAGCTATACTTCTTTCAAACCTAAGCATCAAATACTGCATCTTCATTTCAGTAAAAAGACACCATCTCCTGCATCCTCAATTGTATGTGCTGCATTGTGCTTCAAAGCAGATATATTTATGAAGAATTATATGCGCTTGTTAATTTTAGCTTGAACACATGTATGCTGATTTATTATTCTGCAAAGAATTAGCTGGCTTGCTGTTGCTTCTGTCTCTTATACATTATGCAGAGGTGATGGATGTTCATAGCATAACTCAGCAAGTAGGTGTAGGTATTCCTGTGAATGACCATCTCAGTCAGAAAATTGTGTAGGGTAAACCAAATTTGCACAAAACCTCAAAATTGCCTATTGGAAAAGTAAAACAGCAGCCTCAACAGTTATTATACTCTAATATATTGGCTGTCATTGCATGTCTCAGTAGCCTGTTTGGAATAAAGCATCATTTTCTTAAAACATGTAGATAAGAAAAGCACACTTCATTTTAATTGATGCAAACATTCACTCAGAATTTCTAGAAATGTGACCATGTTTATTTTCCCCACTGCTTATCCAAAATTTCTTTTTATTTATCCAGAAATTACCATCTCCCTGGTATCAAACACACCTAACCAATATCCTGTTGTCACAAAAAATCTTGGACATGTTCTCTGTGACATGCAGGTTGGGATTTGTCTAATGACAGCACATCTCCCATAGTTCACCTCTAAATAGCCATGACTGTGTTTTATCCTGATGTGCAACATCTGTGTGCTGCACAGCCATATGCAAATGGAAGCTTTTGCTTTGCATTGAATAAAGAGCATTTATGGGAATGTCAGTACTTAGGGGAAAGCATGACTCACTGGGATTATATCCAGCATTGTAGACAAATACTCCTCTTGTACCTTCTAGGTGGCATTGTTCTCACCACTGGGAGCTGCAGGGTTTGGATAACTAGCACTGCTTGTCACACTTTCAGCCAACTGCTGTTGATTGTATTGAATTTCAAGCTGCAAATGAGAAGAAATCCTACAGCAGTCCTGTGGATTCCTTCAGCACTCAGAAATATAGTGTTTTACCTTTGAAGTGGAATATGTTTATTTGTAAGGTACAAACCAAGCTTGTTCTCATATAACAAGTTCCTCCTTCACCTCCCAAAGCAGCATTGCACTGAGCTAAGACTAATCCAACCCTGCTGAACACTTTTTTTTGTTGCTTGCATGGACATGGCAATATCCCCTCCACAACTGGGCTTGCTGGGCTATTTCTGTGCTCTGTGATACTTGTTTAGTGTTTTCTATGCTTTTCAAAAAATAATTTTATGTAGAATAGCAGGTAGATTACTTGTGAAATAGATATCAACGTTTCTATGACTGGTGTGGTACACTTTTATTAATTTTGAACAGAGTACTGAAACTGATTGAGTTACAGAAGAACAGGGGAATATGTGAGTAGTTTTTAACAGGTTATCTTATGAAACAGTTCTGCCATATGTGCTGTTTTGCATGCTATATATTTTCAGTATGTGTTTTCATTGTACAGTCTGCTGTAGCTCTGCAGCCTCTGTCCTGGACAGGTTATTGCCCATATGAGGAGTTGCAGACCTGTAGGGATATTACAAGAAATGACAGAGAATATTTTGCTCAGCAGAAAATACTTTGGCTTTTTGATAGATGTAGCAAATACACAAATTTTTACAACAAACAATTGATTTCCCTAGAAGTGCAAATGCTTAAATTAATGCCAACAGGGAGATTTTCAATGAAATGGAAGGAGAATTCTGACTTCTGAAGCTTCCAGCACTTGGCTTGATAGAGTTCCTTGTTGCTTGTTGCCTTGGCCTCCCTCTTTGTGATCTTGGAGGAACTTGGGGAGCATAGTTCCAAGTCTGTGTCTGGATCACAGGAATCAGAGGAGACTGTGATCCAGACACTGCTGTTTTCAGTTATATGGAAAGGAGTTGAGGCAAACTGCTGCTCTCAATGATGTGCTGAAGCACAGGAAAGTCTCAGCCTTTCATGCCAAAGAAGGTGAAAGGGAGTTGTTTATTATAATCCATTTCCTCTTCAGCTTCCACTCTAGGGCTTAAAAGCCTCTGCAAGTCTTCAGTGAAGGAAAGTGATCCCTGCTCTTGCCTTCTAATCCTTGGAAATGTCTCTCCCCACCTGAGCTGCCTGGCCTTCTTTTTCAGAGACTTCTCTGAGGTCACCATATGGTTTCTCTCTGTATTCTTCACTCTTACTCTTTTGAGATTTAAAGCAATTAATAATGGTATTATCTTCAAGGTTGGGGATAGCTCAGAGGTGAATCCACTGAGACAGGAACCATGCCAAGATGTTTCAGCTCACTGATCCTGTTTTTATAATGAAGATTTTTGTTTATGCTCTTTGATTTACTCAGTCATTACAGCAGTACACCCTCACATGCAGTCTTGGAAGCTCCAGAGATCTTGATTTTTATATTGTCTTCTTTCCAAGGATTTAAAATACCAAGAACCACAGTCCTGCACAGAGAGTGCATTAATGGACAGGTGTCACGTCAGACATCTGTGCAGTTTTTTACTTTGTGGGGTGGAGGCTGGGGCCAGAGGAACTATGGATTCACATCATGAAAGGGAAGAAGAAACAGGCAGACAGATCTGCTGAGACCAGGTTGGTGCCTGTTTACATTTCTGCAGTCAGTACTAAAATTGGTGGGTACCCAAGCAAATAAACTTTGCTGCTGTTTCTGCTAGTTACTCCCAGTGGTGACTTAGCTGAAGTGGTATAGCCACATGCTCAGAAATGGGAGAAAAAGGGATAGTGGCATGGCCCTATTGTGCCAGTACTTAACACATTCTTATATTCCCTGTGCACCAGTTCAATGCTATTAATGCCATTTTGCTAAACTTTTCAGAGTATATTTTTATACAGTTTAAGCCAGTCTAAGACCATAGTAATAGGTTATAATAATAATAAGCTGTTCTCTTGTTCACCTCTTGTATGCTCTGCCCAGTGCTAGCATTAAAGGTCAGTGGGGGGCTGAATCAGATCCCCAGGGTAGCTGACTTTTGGTTTTTTTGCAGAGTTGATTTTCAGCCAGATGACCAGGCTGAGCATACTCATTGCATGTCTTCCTGGTTTTAAACCTAGCACCAAGGGGACTACGTGGCCATGGGCAAGAGCAGGGATGCTTCACTCAGGTTCCGGTTTCAGATTAGTGTGCACCAGTTGTGAGACTGCACCATGGACCATGCAAGTCAACAGTTGTAGCACTCGACTGCTGGTTCACTGCCAAGTCTGCAGTGTTCAGTTGTGTGAACCATCCAGCTCGGAGTATTGTCTCTCTGCCACTTGTCTGTCTTCTGCGGATGTAGAACCTGAGAAGGAAGGTGAAAACTCCATGGACATGCTTTCATTTGCTGACATGGGAGGAAAGCTTTAAAATTCTTACTTAGTTACTGGTATAAGCAGTATATATAATTAGGACTTCACTGGGAGACAATTGAGCTAAATACGAGTACAGGAACTCACATTGTCATGGGACACCATTGGGACCTTATTTGACTTATTTTTTGAATATTCTTCAAAGAGGCTTTTTTAAAAGAAAAGGGTTTAACAAAATTGCTACTTTGCTGAGAGGCAGCACAACTGGATCAAATTAAATAAAACCTGAATTTTAAAAGTATCTTGTGATTTGAGGTATTGAAGAGAGCCTCTTTAAAAGGTACCTGAGACTAAGCATCCATCAACTGAGGAAATCCCTAGCACTAGGGGCTTTAGAAAATCTAAGCTTTCATATTTGAACTATTTCTTCATACAGCTGGCAATCTAATGTAAACAGGGCCTAAGCAACTTGGCCAAAGTAATTTAGGAAATCAGAACTGCTGACTGCTAATACTAGCTCAAGTTTCTATCCCCATGCCCAGAATGCTAACGTTTGGCTTTATTGTTGTGCTTTTCTGTGATTCTCTGCTGTGAGGTGCAGCAGGAGAAGAGTAGAGCAGTGGTAACTGTTAACATAACACCTCTGCCCTGTTTCTCAGGAAGGACCTGTTTTTTGCTGAAACTTAGGGAGATGAGTAGACTACATGATAACATTTCTGTGTGAAAAGTCATTTTTTGCTCTTTCTTACTTTAAAACCATTGCACATGGGAGGTTGAGGAGGGTGTGAATAACCTCATTTCTTTGGAGGAGTGACACAGATGCAGTAGGTTGGATGTCAGAAGGGCTCTGTTATTAGTTCTGTGTTACTGTAACATCTTCATGGCACAGGCACAGGGCAGCACCTCATTCTGTCAGTGCTCTGCAGACACTGAAGGGAGATGGATGCCAGTTACTGACCTGAAGATCGGTCTTTCTTTTGGATTCTGAGAAGAAGACATCTTCCTTGGTTACAAGAAGATGGGGCAGTGCAAGGTGGCAATTATTGGTGAGCAAAATAAGCAGTTCTCATTGTTGCAACCTTCCTGGCAGCAAAGAAAATACAGAAAGAGAACTGAAATTTGAATTTGAAGGAGACACAATGTGGCTTTTTGAATACTTATGGGAGAGCTGTGTGCCTGGATGCAACAAGCAAGTAAGAAAAAG
This sequence comes from Certhia americana, assembly GCA_018697195.1. NCBI lineage: Eukaryota > Metazoa > Chordata > Aves > Passeriformes > Certhiidae > Certhia > Certhia americana. The sequence goes on from CM031857.1 coordinate 100,303,788, forward strand.
GGACAGATAACTTTCCAGATAAGACTGGGTTGTGGGGTTTTTTTTGGGTTTTTTTAGTTTTTAATTTGGTTACCTCTCAAAGGAGTTGTTTCAGAACCCTGATTGCAAGTCTTGTGGGGTTAATATTAACATTTTAGTTTGGACCAGGAATGAACTTTGAATCAAACCTTGTGATTGTTCCCGCTTAGTGCACTGGTCACAGAGCACTGGTCACTGAATCCTTGAGAGAAGCTAAATCAGAAGTATGTTCCACCTGCCAATGAGGGGTCAGATGAACAGAACTGGACAAAAGAGAATCTAAAATTATTAACATCCCCATCAAATATATTTAGCATGGAATCAAGGTCCTAAAAAAAATTGGTTTACACTACAGATCCACTTCTATTCCATGGGACTATTTGCTGGTGTTAGACATAAAGTACCTTGTTTCTTTGATATTTTTTGTTGAAAGGAATATAGCTTTTTGATAGACTTTCAAGTGCTCTTTGCTTATATTTCTTAAACATGTTGGTATCTGATCATCTGTAATGCCCCAGTAGCATTTGCTTAGGTAGCATTATGTGCTCTGCTTAGTATTTGCAGTAAAACTGCATCAATTTCATAACAATGTTTCTGGATTCACAGTAAGCATCTTGTAAGCTAAAATCATTGTCCTGAAGGTAAATCTCAAATGTCTACTCAGCATTTTGGCAGTGGCACATATGGAAACACACAGTTAAAGATAGTGAAGGTCAGAAATTCTGTCTCAGGGGATTTTGACTTGAAATGTGAGAGTTTTAAAAAATATGTTGCAGGTTTTAACAGAACATTTGGAAACACTTTTCTCTCTTTCCCATGTGTGGCCATGGAGTCATTCATCAGTCTCTTCTCTCCACTTACTTGGCTCAGCAGTGGAAATATCTAGGCGGAGTACACAGTTGATCTTGTATGTGTTTTATTAAGGGCTAGCATGCTTTCAGATTCCACAGAAGAGTTCAGAAGAGAAATATTCTGGTAACATGTGGAACACAAGAAGTTGAAGTGGGCTGAAATGTGGAAACACTCCCTGGTCTCCATACACTTAGAGAAAGGGAAGGGAAGAATTTACCACAGGTTGTTAAGGGGTAATGTAGCACATTCTCACAATCAACCACAGGGAAAAGGAGGGCCCCAGAGAAGTGAAAACTGGTTCTTCCCTCAGACTTTTCCTTGGACTGGTACAGCTACCCACAGCCTGTCCTGTAGTGATGCATGTGTGTCTCAAGCCTTATGTATGTAGGAGATGGTGGTCAGAGAGGGTGGTCACAGTAGAATACCAGTTTCATTGGGACTGAACTGCTACAAGAATGAAGGATAATAAATTTCCCCTCCTTTCACCACAAATCCCAGGCACATTTATTTAACAAAGCTTTTGTAATACAATACAAATAAGTAGCAACACGGGCATTTAGTAGCAAGGGGAAAAAAAAGTAATGCCAAAATAGAAAGCACAGAACTCACCTCCTAAGAAGTGATAAAAGAATACTAAACCCCATGTTACAAAAGTCAGGTCACACTTGTAATTCATTCTTAAGACTCAAAAGTGTGCCATGAAGGCGCTAAAGATATTTTAATAAAAAGGAATACTTGAAATACATTGTATTTAAGTAGCATTTTTCTAAGTAACTGATAATGGAATTTATGTGTTGTTTACATAATAAACAATGCAAAATCAAGTCTGTGTAATGACCTGTTCTGAGTGGGGTAGGGCAGCATGTAATAATATGCCATAATACGTGGGTTTTTTCCAGACATCAGCTTGCCCTTCTTTTTTCTGGGATAACAGCAGCTTACAGGAAGCCTGAAGAAGTGCCAAAGTAGCTACTGTCTCAGAGGAAAGTGAGAAATCAGCTGCCACTGAAATCTTGCAAGTGTTGGGCAACAGAGCTGGTTTGGGAGTTGGTGCCATACAGGAGGTCAGAGTTTTATTTAGGATTCTCATTTTTTTTTGTGTTTGGAATGCAGCAGGACCTTGATAATGCCTATGAGGTGATCTTTGAGCATAAGACACAGACTACCAATGGGTTTTGACACTTCTAATAGGATCATGTTTGACCACTTCAGAAATTCTTACTAGCAGAGGGAACTTGTGTTAAAAGATGACAAAAAACAAACCTTTTTTGGTACAGGTGTTGCTGCCAAGCAAAGAGAAAAGCAAAATTAGAGACTCCATGAAAATTAACAAATATACTGCATAGTAACTAATATTTGGCTTGTTGCATAGAGTAATGCTGAAATACGCAGAGGGCTTATAGCTCTCTGCAAACTAATTTTCTCATGGGAAAGTGAGGGCTAGAAGCACCATATCTGTGCAATCAGCTGGGTGAAGCCATGTCTAACTAAACTTTACACTAGCAAGTGCAGTGGAGTTCTGGGCAAGCGGGCTATTGGCTATATTTCTAGATTTTTTTGGAAGACAGAAAATATCTGGGTTTGTGTGCATGTGCACATTGCTTTCCACCAAAATTGTCCTTTTCTCCCCAAAACGAAGCAGATATGGAGAGAACAAACAAAGGAACATGGAAAAAACCCACATCTCTTGCAGCTAAAACATACTGTTTCTTGTGACGTCCTGTTTGTTAGCTGAAGGGTGAACTGTAAAATAATTTCTGTGCCATTTTGCTCTAAACAGCTGTATAATAATAACATCTGCACTGACCACACCAATTCAGGATATTGATTTGCAAGAGTTTAACAGAGTTACCAGGGCCAGCTCTTTCTCTGCATAAGTAATCATGCAATATATTTCCACCCAAACTTGTCTGATATCACTTTCAAAACCATTAAGTTTGACTTGCTGTATATATTGGAAAACTCCATTTGCCCACAATTACCCAAACCTGAAATTTCTGAAGGAAGCATTGTGAGAACAGAATCAGAATTTCTGATCCATTCAGCTCAAGACAAGAGCAAGCCCACAACAAAGTATTACATAACTTGAGATACATAGTCCTCACAGGTTGTTAGTGCAACAAAAGACAGTACAAGACCGTAGGCAGGCAGAACATGATTTTAATTTACAATTCCCTGAGTAAGTTGATTTTACCCACTCATGCTCTCATGCCCACATACTTGCAAGCACTAAGATGTGCATGCCTGACCAGTTTTGCCAGGATCACCTGTATGCCATGCAAGGCAGCAGCAAATAGCTTTCAGCAATAGCTCTCACTACATCACTTGGGTTCCTCTCTATGAGTGACAACAAACAGGTTTGGACAGGTTTTTTAACTCTCTAGGTATCAGCTGTTATTATGAGACAATATTTTTGCTGGACAACCTTGTTTATTTTATCCTCCATAAATATTCAGTAAGATTGCTGCCTGTTATGTTTACTTCTTCATTT
>CM031857.1:100307158-100322810 GCA_018697195.1 Certhia americana
ATAAATATTCAGTAAGATTGCTGCCTGTTATGTTTACTTCTTCATTTCACATATCTTTATGGCTATGGTCTGTCTCAATGCTGAGATAACAGGGAGGGCAATGGCTTTTCCACTGTGCTGCAGCTTTGCTGCTTAGTTCCATTTTTTTCTTCTGGTGCTGTTGTGGATTTCCACCCAGACCAATTCTAATATTTCTGTTATCTAGCTTCAAACATTGTAATGGCAAAAAAGTTTTTCCGCCTTTTGCTGTAAAGAAACTTGCTATACATCTGAGTGTACTTGGCTGAAGATCCAAAGCTATGGCCCCAGAAAACTGAGCTACATGCCAGATTTGCTCTCAAGTGTATTACCTCAAGGGACATCATTTGAGTGTAACTAATTATCACTGCAGTGAAGTCAACTGAACATCTTTTTACATGCCTGGATACCTGCCTTTGACCCAAGGCTACTACTCCTGCTTTCTAACCTGTATTCCTCCTCATATCCCAAAGAAGGTGGGTGAATGCCTCACAGCTTATATGAAAATACAAAGCTTATATGAAGAAATAATACTTTTTATTGTCAAAACTGAAACTCCCCCTCCCCTCAAACCAAGCACTCAATCTCAGTTCTTTCAGCAGGTCGCTCAGGGTACAAAAACATTCTAATGATGACTAATGTAAGCCTTGCAAATACATATTTCAAGCTGTTTCTTCTTGCTGCGTATATTCAGGGATGCAGATGTTCTGAGCTGAAGAATTAAATGGAACCTTTCATACATTTTCCCAAGTTCTCCATTTTTAGTGCACATGAAGAAATTTTTATAAAGACCTTTTAAAATCTATACTTCATTATTTTCTCCTAAGATTAGGCACACTATGGTTTGAAACTTTTTCAGTTATTACAGGTTATTGACCATTTCAAACTGACATTCATTGTCTCTGAAAATAAAGAGTATTCAGTTCAAATTGCAATAAATTTTAGTCACAAGACAGGAATTGCCAATATAAGAGATTTACCTCTGAAAGATGGCCTGAAGGAAAATGTTTTGTCATCTGGAATATGGGATTTGTTATCTTGGCTTGAATCAATCTAGTGGAGCTCTGTCTCAACTAATGCATCTAGCCAAGTAATGAGGACTGTGGAGCCAAAGGGAGTAGTTTTTCTTTTATGATTCTTAAAAAGGTTTGGTTGATTTGATTAAATTTATTTAAGTGGCTTGCAAGCAATTAGTAGTCATTAAAATTACACAGCAGTTCAAAAACGTTTGTGCAGTAACTAACTTGGTGATCAGCTGCAAAGTTTAACTCTGTATTTATTCCCTTTGGTTTTGCAGAATTGTAGCTTAGGTCTTGGAAACACATTCAGTAAAGAAATAGCTGCAACAATTTAAATTGTTATTGACCAACTCTTTGTTGCACTCTCACCAGAGGTGAACCACAGGCCTCCCTTTTGGAATCAGTAGAGCAAGATGGTCCTTCAGCCTATTTACTTTTACTTTTACTTACCTTTCATTTACTATGAAATCTAGTAGTTTAGTAACAGAATCTAAATTACTGTGAGAGGCAGTTGAACCTGAGCTGCTAGATTTCTTATGATATTGGCTTAGAATCACATAATTGTTACTTGTAAGATATTTGGAAAATGTAACAGGATGTGGCAGTGAGGAGAGTAAGGAATAGAGCATCTTAAATCACTGCAACTGTTTCTGAAATGATAAACCACACAAGCCTTGGAATTCTAATCTGCCATCACTGTAATTTCTGTACCACAGTTTTTGTCATCATTTACAAACCCTTTGGAAATGGTGATAAGAGTGTTCAGAGTAGATATGATGCTCACATACATCCGTTCCAGAAATATGGCCGTTTGTCATTCAGAAGATAGTTTAGGGAAAAGTTTCTCTTTTACACCATATGGAAAAGGAGATACTATTAGATTTTTGCCTTGAAATGCCGCTTTCAAAATACTGAATTAGGAAGTCTGTATGAAGAATGAAAGGCTAGAAGTTCACTGATTCTAAAATTTAACAGGTGTTACGTTTTTGTCCTATACATTGTCAGTTGTCCTCAATGAGAAGTAAAAGAATGTGTAAAGTTCTCCCTAGGATTTAATAAATTGCAATTGCTAGCATGCTAGGGCCATGATACATCTTCACAGAAATACAGCTAGGAGCAAAAAAGTTACCAGACCAAAGAAGCTTTTCGGTTCAGTGAAAAAATGAGGTGCTCTGTTTCCCATTTAGCACCGTATATGCACAGCATAAAAGCCACAGATAACTGAGGAGGAAAACTCTGAAAAGACTGGCAGTTATCTTCCACTGTATTTTTAGCACGGGATCATAGCCAGACAGCATCACTCAGCAGCCTCCCATGGTATTCCTTGGTTCAGCCAGACAATCTGAAAGCCCAAGGAATGACTTTGCACTTGTGCTTGTACCAAGCAAGCTGCAGGAGGTTTTCCATCCTAGCTTAGCACAGTCAGTGGTACTAAGAGCTGTATTTGTCAACAGCTTTGTATTGCTCTCGGTATCATGCCAGTTCTCCTTGCTCCTGAGGTTTCTGCTGGCAGCACTGTCCATGCTAATGCTGTTAACAGCACTGCGGCTGAATCACTGTGAGCAGAATTCTTCACAGTGCACCAAACTCAGGCTGGCTCAAAATAGCAGTGATGCACTATCATCAAAAAGTACCTGCAAGTAGAAGAGCTGTCATTAAAGCTGGTCAAAATCTTCCCAGTGGAATCAGCTCTGCTTCTTGTATCTAGCTGGGGTAGACAGTAAATTTATCTTTTTAGTACAGTATTTTGTCTAGAAGGCTGCAGCTATTTGCAATGTTCACAAGCACACACAGTTGAGGATGGAAATTAAAAAAATACTTAATGGGAGATTTTTAGTGATGCTATAGTCAGAGTATTCACGTTTCCTTCACCAGCTGTGGGATCATGGTCAGGTCACAGATCTCATGGCATCTCTTCCCTAAGGCAAAGACAGAAGTATAACCTAAGCAGATGTACTGAAGGTAGCTTGCGACTAGCTAAAGAGACTATAGGAGATGATACACATAGGTCAGTAAAGGCTGCAAAGGCCATTTAAAAATTCAGGCAAACATTCAGTGGACTGGCCACCCTGAGATGCTGCAGCATCTTTCTCCAGACCACCTGCCCATAAGTTCATACTGGAGAGTCTCTGCAGGCTGCAGTCACATACTGATTGCAGTATGGACACATCCTCAGTGCTTTTAGTGGTCAAGCTCTCTACATAGGGGTCACTGGAAATCAGAAAGTATTTGTTAACATGGATTTTACAACCTCTCCCCAAAGGACTCTATTGACACAAGATTATTCTCAAATAATGTGTGGAATGACAGTGCTTTTTCCTGCTGCCGTATATTCAGCTTTTCTAGTGAGTAATACACTAACATTAACAAACATTCCTAATTCCATAGTAGTAGTTGTGCACTCATGGAATTCCTCTGGAGAACTAGCCTGCAAATTCTCACACTGTTTTACTCCATCTTGTTTGCAGGTTCCCTGGTTGGAAGGAGGTATTTCACTGTTATTTCTAGAACAGCTTCACAAAACATTTTAAATACTTTGATATGGCTTTCTCTACATATCTCCCTCTTGAGAGACACTGACTGAAGGCCTGTGCCTTTTCTGCTGGTAATTCAGGACCTTCTTTGCTGTAAGCCCTGTCCCAGCTTTTCTGTCTGTGCAATTTATTAAATGCAATGTTTACTACCCAATTAAGACATTTTCCCACTCCCTCACACTCACCAACAGTAATTTTTATGTGCTGTGTGAGCTTTAGGGGCTTGCTTGAAAGCTGAGATGTTACTGGATCTGAGCAGACAGGTATTTTGGAGAAGACTTGCAGGCTCTAACCTTGCTTCAGATCCCTGAAGCCTTCTTTACCAACAGAGAAAGACTCCATGCTTCCATCCACATCCTGCAGTAGCCAGAGCCAAATTGACACTCCTGCTCTGCAGCAATTAACCAAAGTGGCATCTCCTACGGTGCTGCCTTGTGAGACAGCACAAGGATGTTAAGTGCCTGCAGTTGATGCTCTGCGTCGGGTGTGTGTGTAAGAATTCCAAGGACCTGGCTGGATCCTAACAAAACCATTCTCCAGCAGGTGCTGGCAACCCACCCCAGGATGCTGGCCCTGCTGAGCCAGCACTGAGGGGAACCGCAGACACCCCTCAGGAACACTCAGGAGGGTGTCCAGCACCACCTCATACTAAAAAATGGATAAAACACCTTGTATGCTGCAGTATGCAATTTTAGCCATACGTGTAAACAGGCAGGATCTGTTCTTTTTCACTGGCCACAAGCATTTGTAATCTATATACCTGCTGAATTTTTTTACTTTGCATTATTTTCCAGAGTACTGAACTCAAGTGATTTTTATACTGAAATTATTTAAAGGGTAATGATAAACAAAAAGTTTTAAAAAATTATACTGCCACTAAATTCCACCTTGTTGTCAACCATCATTCTCTGGGGTCTCAAATGAAAACATTGATTTCCTCCCAAAGCCCTCTTGCTGCCCTTGACAGGAGGCAATTTTATTTAATGAAGACACCCATACTTCAGTATAAAGGTGTCAAGTGAATTATTCATGAGCTCCTTTGTCACCAAAGCATTCCAGCTACTTCATCTCATTGTAAAATTATAAAAGAAAATTAAAGTTTTTTGTGAAAGTGCAGCTGCTGCTTTGAAAAGCATCTGTTTACCAACTATTACTGGGAGGCAGTAACATCCTCAGCTTTTGCTGTTAAGTAGCAGAAATGAAAGACCAACAGAATTGGGCAAACAGATACACTGGAGAGAAACAAGCGCAACTGATAACATCTGCACTGTGAGGAAATCAATATTCAGATATTTTTAGGTGCTTCATGTTCTGCAATTAATATCTTGAACAGTATTGAAAAAAAAGGAAGCAGCTGAGCTTTTCCCCCTTCTGTAATCCCTCTTCTCTTAACATATTACTGTGAGGAATTTTGTTACAGACCAGACTTGTCATTAGTGCAGTACATTGATAGGTATCTTTACTCCTGAGGAAACCAATACAGTCAGCATGGCCCATACATAAGCACAACAGTCTGCATTTCATCTAATTTGAGAGCTGAGATCCACATGGGCTAATTCAATTACAGAGCAGAATTCCCTCCAGCAACCATGGGCCTTAGTCTTGCCTCATTTGCTACATAGTTACTTAAATCTGCACAGATGTGTAAAAGTGTTGCAAAAGAAAAGATAATGTTTTTAGGTGAAATTTTAGTACTGTGGAAGTAGAAGCAAGCTGAATTTAGAAATATGGTTAAAAAATCACCATACCCTTGTAAGTCAGACAACACTGCATATATCTGTGCCTATGCATATTTGTACAGAGTAAGGCGACATCTACCACACTGCAGAAAATATGGTAAATGCCACCACTATTTAGCAAATACAGCTGAAAATTAAGGAACTTATTTTACCTTTCATTTTTCAGCCTCTGTGCCCATAAAAGGCTAGAAATAACAGTGTGTAGGCTTCTTGCTTGTAGTATTTCCTAATTGTGGGACACTTTATTTCTTAAACTCAATTTCTTTTTTGAGGATGTTTTATCTAGAATAATCCTAATAAAATGACATCTATCATCAGATATAATTTTCAGTTATCAAACCAAAGCAACATTTAAAAATGTGATCATAATCTTAAACCTTTAAACATAAAGATAAGAAAATATATATTCATTAAAAAAATTACTCTCTTCAGTGTGGAAGGACATTTCAATTACTCCTAATTAATTCTGGTTCTGCTGAGATTGGTATCTGGTTTAATATAGCTGCCTTGCCAACTGCATGCTACTTTCTTCCTCCCGAGCATGAAGATTTTTCTCGGTATTAATTTAACTGATAATATAGGGTTTGGCTAATAGCTGCGGTGGCAGCTATAGTGTTTTCTCTCACTGTAGCATAGAATATTGAATTTCACAGATGATCCAGAGAAGCTGTAAGCAAGTGCTTTCTGAATTTGAGCAATACACATCTGCCCAGGACAGAACTTCAGGAAAGGAAAGAAGGATCAACAAGTTGATTCTTTGCCATCAGTCACCACTGGACTGCAGAAAGCAAGGAAAAAAGCCCTGAAAATTATACGAAGAAAGAAGAAAATATTTCAATAATGTTATGAGATTGCCATGCACTAGCTTGAGTGATTGCTGCAAATAAAACCTAATGCCAACATCTTCAAGTCTTTAGAAGAGAAGAACCTTTTTTAACTAAAGCTTTCTGTCAATGTGAATGTAGAGACCAAAATTAGTGCTCCTACTGGGTAAAGTCTGGAGGCCCCCAAGTATCCAGAAAAGAGAGATATGTGGGAAAGCCACACTTCAGAAATTCTGCTTCTCATGGATTTTTTGGGAGTTGGTTGGTTGGTTGGTTTGGTTTGATTTACATTAGGAATGCTGATAACTAAATTACTTTCTATCTTCATATGTCTCCTGAGTTTTCTCAGGATAAGATAATTGAATTTTTCTCAATCTACAGGATCAAAGATTACTAGAGCTGACATTAAAAAAATACAGAAAGGAGAATCTGTCCTTCTTGCAGACTTCAGCATCTATAATATTTCTCACAACTACTCCAAGCACCAGACTCTCTGAACATCTGTTCACTGAATGTCCCAGAAGGACTGGTTTTCTATTGTGAATTCCAAGCATCTCTGATATTATTACCCTGCAATGCCATAATCTTTTCTCTCCTTGCTGAAATGTTTTTAATGGGGATATCTTAGAAGAAATATACTTATCTGAAAGCTGATAATTGCCTATATGTTTTTTTAATTCCTACACATTTTTAAAATATTGAAGGATTTTGTAGAACTCATACCCAGTCATCCTGCTTAACTATTCTTTTTAGCTTTCCCTTTTGTTTGTATTTAATTTTCTTTCCATGGCATTTCTTATAACTGGAAAAGTTGTTTGACTTTTTAGATGATGACTTTTCATTCAGATGGCTGCTCAGGATGCACTGTTCCATGAAAGCCTCAATGGTGATTCACTAAAATAGAAAACCATACTGAAATCAGGCCTCATTTGGCATGGTCATTTATTAGGAATCTATTACATATCTATCTTATAGTAAATTTTTAGAGCATTAACCAGCACAGGCTTAACTTAGCAGCTATGTGTAGCCCTCTGTAAATTCAGTATTCTTTCATGGATTTTAAAGGTAAACAAGTACAAAGTGATCTTGCCCTCAGGGTACAGGATTACCTGACTCTGTTTAAGTACCAAGAGTTAGCACAAGAAACACTCAACTGAATGTGCTACAAAGTGTGGTACAATTTCTCTCCACCCACAACCTCCCCCATCCCATACTCTGGTTTTGACTGTAGATATTCATACTTTATGAAACTATTCATATTTATTTATTCCAGTATTGCTAGTTAATAAATACAATAAGGACAGTATAAATATGACATTGACAGCTATTCTTTTCTACATATAAGTAGACTCTTATGTAACTGTATTAGAACATACAATTCATAATACTGTATCTTATTTACCGTGGGGAAAAAAAAAAAAAAAAAAACAAAAAAAACCAAAAAAACAACTTAGCAAAAATACCCCAACAACCCTCCTGCCAAAACCCCAACCACCAACCAACCAAAAACGAAACCCCCTCAAAAAACAAAACCAAAAAAACCCAAACAAGGATATATGAACAATTCTTACTCCTTCCAATTAACTACCCTTCATGTTCATCAAATTATAACCAACATATTGGAAATATTCCTCCCTTAAAATACACACAGTTTTAGAGAAGAGCAGTCTTGCCAAATGTTTATTATTTAAATTACGTGCAAAGTACAACAGTGTTGAGAAAGACAACTGTTCAAAAATGCTTGTCTGCTTGCTAAGAAAGAGGGTACATATTTACTACAAACCCAGGGATTCCAGGAGGAAGGGCTTTACTTTTGAACCATGCTAGTTTGAAATACTTCACCTGTGGCTTCAGCAGAACCCTTTGAGGTTTGAACAAGGCAGCAAGACATGGATATTTTTTAATAGCTTGATATGTAAAAGCAAATCTACCAGACATCTCTGGAAGTTTTAATGTAGAATGGCAATCTTTTGTACAACCTTTTGTCTCTAGCTGTGCTTTTTCAGGACAGAACTAATCCTGAGTTTCACAGTTCCTGCACTTGAACAGAAGGGATTGAAATATACCTTATGAGCAGAATTGGAATGGTATTGTAGGAAATAGTTGTAAACATCTAACTTACCAAGCACATGAGAGTAGCTACACATCCTGTGGCCCAATTCCAACTGCTTTGCTAATATTAGGGCCAGGAGCACTTGAGGTACCACACCCAGGGTAGTAAACAGGAAAGGCTGCATCAATTACTTTGTCCTGCAGTGCTTCATGACAAAGGGAGACACAGGATATGTCCAGGAGGATCCATGCAGGCAAGGGGAGACACAGGATACGTCCAGGCAGATCCATGTGTGCAAACCTGAGCTCTTCAGTGCTAATGCTCAGACAGGAGACAGGTTGCACCAGTGGAGAGAGCTTAAACTCTGCCTATGCAGAGATGTCTTTCCTTTTTTTCTATATTTTTTTCTTTTTATTTGGTCCCCTTCAGCCTTTCAGAACATCTCAATGCCCAGCAATCTCACAAGAGGTTGTCTGTATCTCCCAGGAGATTGTCTGTATCTCACAAGACTGCAGTATGATTGGAAAATGTTTTCTTTTACTACTACTAAAGAATGTCTGCAGGGTTGCACAGCAAATGTAGCAAAGGTAGGAGCAATACCACACTTTCCTGAGTATCCCTAAGATACACTCCTCAGTCATAAGACTAATTTATCTTTCTTTCACACACTTTTCTTCACCGTGATGAGATTTAATATCTCATCTCTGTACTGAATAATAATATGTCAGCTGTCAACTGCCTGGAATCCTTACACTGAAAAAATGGTGAATGTATGTAAATGACAAAGCAAATAGTACTCTAACAATATTTAGTCTTCACCAGTCAAAAACTGGCAATAAGAACACTTGTAACTAAAAATACGATTTTTATAAAAATTGACATGATATTGGCTCAATAACACCAAAAAAGTATATATGCACAGACTAGCCTTTATTTCAGATTTTACTTGATTCTATTCCTATTTTAAATTGTGACTTTAGATACCTCAATATCAAATCTATTAAAGACTTTAAACATACTGCAAAGAACAGAAGCTATTTCTTTTCTCACATTACTGCAAATTAAGAATACCTTCAGTGAAGCTGGTCCAGAGTGAGCAAACAAGCTGGCAGTACTCTGTGAAGAGTGGGTCAGCCACTCCTACTCCCTCCTAGAGTCTGCAAGCAGGAGATATAGTTTGAATGTTTGAAAGGAGTTGGGGAGACCATCTTACTCTATGCTGCAAGAGGCTCCCAGGTCAAGCTGTGTAATCCATGTGGGACCTCTTGTGTTCAACTCTGCAGCTCTGCCTTCCACATAGGAGAGAGGCACTGGATTACCTCTGTGGTACCTTCCCCTGCTTGCTGACTGCTGACCATGAACAGGCTGGTGATGTTTGGGCAGGAAGTGACATTGAGAGGCCACCTATGGTCTGTGTTATTTTTCCTGTGTCTCTCCTGTTTGTGGCCTCAGGGGCTCTGACTGTCCAAGGCTGTCCCTGCTATGTGAGGGCTTTACTAGAAAACAAGAAGACCTTCTTCTGTGCTGCTGAGAAAAAAAAAGCCTGATCCAAAATAACAACACCCAGGTCTCTCAGGTTTCTTATCTTTGAAAACAATATCCCAAGTATCTGTTGTGAACTTAGAGGGGTGGGAGAAGGGGAAAGGAGGTTCCTACATGAGGATGTCAGAATGGTTCTGCAGCCACAGGGCTGAGGCTGGCACATCTTGGAGCTGTTCCACCAGCCCGTCTGTGCTCCTGAGTCCTGCCCCACTGCCCTGCCCCAGGAACAGCTGCCCAGCTCTGACAAACCCCACTTCGTGAGAGGCTGTGAGGAGGTAGTGAGGCCAGGACATGGTTCTGTGGGTGAGGGAGATGCAGCCCTGGCTGCTGGGGAATATGAACCGGCTGTGGCTGTCTCTGTCTTTGCATGTGGGATTTGAGAGCCGGAGGTTGCTATCACATTGCAGGACTGGCTGCTGTTACAGCGCCTTTTGCATAAAGAGCCACGCAGTGACAGTACAGCCCCTCTCAGGCTGATGCTGAATGAAAAGCTTTGTCATGTGCGGGTTACAAGCATTACAGCACAGTGCACACTCCTGCTGAAGGTGCCTGCCACGATACTTTCTGCAGCTGCAATGGCGTTGCTGTAGCTGGTTTTAGTCTGGGAAAATGAGTCATAAATAGAACTCATTGCTGGTTTGTTTCCACTGTCCATGATAACAGCAGAAGTCAGTGTGAATTGCAGCTGATTTGTTTGTGGTTTATATTGAGTTCATGAATTAACTGAAGGACAAGGTGGACCACTTGCTATGTTAAAATGTAACCAGGAAAATGGCATAAGGGCATATACAATTTGCCCAAAAGAGAACTTATTTAGGTCAAAACTACATAGGAAACTTGAGACTGCAGTAGCAGCACTGAAAGTCCTTTATGACTGATAGGTTATCTCATAACTGAACAATTACTAGAATTTGTTTCCAAGTCTGAAAGCAAAATTTTGAGCAGCTGCAGGACATTAGCTGCAGGACACACAGATGAGTAAATGTACAGTGATTTTTTTGTTATTTCTACAAATGGAAAATATGCATTTTGCTTTGCATTAATGGCTTCATTGCAGTGATTTATGTCTCTGTGCCTTTCTGTGATTATTTTTCACTTAGGAGTGTGGTTACCAGTAATAGTTAAAAGAAACAAGCAGTAGTACATGAGCTTTCATGCAAAGCACTAAGAAGTTTTCTTTAATTATCATCTGTGCTCTTGTAATAGCCTCTTCTGCCTAACATGTCTATCACCTTGTCCATGAGAATAGTTAACTTTCAGAATATATTGCAAGTTCTACATTTTATCTTGTGTGTGGGAGAAGACATTATTAAGTCCCTCTTTTATTTTTTCTATTTACCTATTTTTTAATTTTTATTTTTTGTCCGTGGGACTTCCAGGATTACATAGATTTTCCCCTGGCAGCATTTCTTGGTCCAGAAATTCAAGCGTCTGATGATAGGACCTTTAGGAATGATCACCCTGCAAAGTAGGGTTTGGTGTGTTCTGGTTGAAACACGGTGTTTGAATAGTTGCTGAAGGCTTTGTGAATTTCCTAAGTTAAAGGATAAATGATAGAAGAACAACATGTTCTAGTGCTTGGTTTGTTGAGTGACCTTTTACTTCTGCAGAATACAAAAGTAAGTGGATATTTCAAAACTAAAACTAAAATTAAAACTAAAATTAAAAGAAAACCAAACATGCACCTAAATTGTTTTTCAATTTCACATTAAGCCATTATTTTAAAAGAAATAAACTGGAGGCACTGTGATGGAAATCAATGGAAATGTGGCTGTACTTTTATGGAAAGTTACCTAAGGAGCACTGTACTTCTTTTGTCCTTGCTCTTACAAAGATGTGTGCATGGGCACTAAAGCTCATAGTACATGCATAAATCTTCATAAAAGGACTTTATAAAAGGCTCTCCAAACACAACTAGTTGTGATGTTGTTTTAAGTTACAAAGCTTTCCTGGAACCAAGAAACTGTACATACCAGTAAATCAAAACAATTCAAGTATTTACTGTTTGCTAGAAAAAATAATGTCAGTTATGTAAACTGGATTGAAATTTGACTTATGGCTTAGATCTGTGTGTGGTCCTCTTTACCTCCTTCCCTCCTCTCCTTCCAACTAATTATATATGGATATTTGTCAAATATTTTGTGACACAAACTCTAATTCTTGATTATGTACTCAGTTGCTTACAGAAAACAACCAACCTGCCAGGAATTACATCTTACACAATGTTCAGTTTATGATGCCGTCTAATTTTTGAAAATAATTAATTGGTCAGAGTAGAAAACAGTTACTATTTCTTAGTCTTCTTCATGCATTAAAGGTGTTAACAAGCTGGAGAACAGGGTATCAAATTTTACAGTTCATTAAGCATTTCTCCTGTTTTTCTTAGAAACAGTATTTTTTCCTGTAAGCAACAATGCAAAGAGTATGTGTATTTGCATGCTGAATCTATACACTAAACAGCAAACTTGTCAAGTATATTCCAAGTGTGTCTGATACCATAGTCAGGAAACATGCCCCACCAGTTTCTTGCCATCAAAGTCTTCTTTGATTTTGCGAAGAAAGTAAATAAAAAGAATTGTTATGAGGAACAATGGATGAGATTCACTTGAGCTGGTTTGGGAAAAGCTAAATCACAGTTTTCCAGCCAACCATTTGCATGAATTTCCAAAGCTTTACTTATATTGAGGGTTTCCACTGTCGATGGGAAGCAGCTGCCAGCCAGATCTCAAGTCTTTTGGGCCAGGACAAGTCTTACATGATCTCAACCCCAAGACTTGTGAAGTAACACATGAATTTGAGTGACTAGTGTTTGGATGTACTGCTCAAATAAAAAATCTCCTAAATACTAAAATATTGGGAGAATATTTTTACTGGAGGTTATGTATTATGTCATATTATACATGCCAATTTATGCCAATTTATATCCTGAACAAAAATATACCTATCATCCACATCACTGTTATTTCCATTAGGACATCTTTGGAAGTAGTATTTATTTTGGTGGGTTTTTTTTTTTAACTACAACTTCTGTCTCCCTCCCACACGTGATCACACAATTGTTTGCAGGATTGCTGCTGCTGACTTCAGAGTAAGTAATTGCATTACTAGTTGGGTGGGGAGGGAAGGAGGACCACACACAGATCTAAGCCACAGTCCGATAAGTCAGATTTCAATTCAGTTTACATTACTGAATTTTTTTCCAGCAAAAAATAAATACTTGCATTGTTTGGATTCTGATACTGATATGTAGTGTTTCTTAGTTGTAGAGAAGCTTTGTAACCTGTAATGATGTCACAACTTCCATATAAACAGGAAGGTTGAATCTCTCTTCCCATGATATTTGTATGGCTTTTGTTATCATTAAGTGCCTCTTAGTCTGAACTAAGAACTTTGAAGCACACAAAGCCATAAATGTCATTGCACAAGGCGCACTGGACTGTACAGAAAGTGGCTCTGGCACATGGGACGGATTAAAACTCCCATAAGAAGTGGGTGCAGCAGAGTAAGTTGGTGTGGTTGGCACTGCTGAGTGCAGAAGACCTGCAGGGAGCAGGCAGACCAAAGCACTGAGCACCCCCAAAGGCGAACACGGGTGGTCAGCTCACACCTGGTACACCTCTAGGCTCACACTTTGCAGGCATAAGAGGCATGGATTTCCCTGCCTCCTCCCTCAGCCTATGGTGGTTCTTTTCTTGGAAACAACATGTTGTTGGGGTAGACATGGAGTAGACTGGTTGTGAACACAGCCACTGTGTCATTTCTGATGAGAGTGGGCTGTATGGAGAGAGGAATGCAAGTTTTAAAGGTCAAGGAAGAAGAGAAAATTGTCCAAAGGGGAAAAAAGAAAGCAGCTGTGTGTGTTAGCAGTAAGAGGTGTGGCTGGTGAGACAGACTATTGTGTTCTGGAGAGTGTATGTTACCAAAATCTTCCTGCTAGGGTCCACCTTAGGAAAACTTTGAAGAATTGTCTGACACATCAACAAATATCAAATGGTGTCTGCTGGAGTGTTGGCAAAGGGCATATTTGTTGTATTGAGACATCAATACAACAAATGAGCATCTTCAGGCACAGGAAAATGCACAATTAGCACAAATTATTCACAGTGTTTTCTTTAGCTTGTCAGGATAACGTCTCTCCTGTTCAAGTTCAGCTGGAAGCCAGCTGTTCTTCCATAAGCTAGGTTGAAGATATTTTATCATGAGAGTCATGTAGTTAAATATGGCAATAGTGAGGTATGGCCCTACATCCTCTCCACATGGATGGCATCATTTCCTCAGAGCAGTAACTTGTACCTGGCTGGAGATACAGAAAAAGGTCAGTGACATCTTAGGACTCTGCAGATGATGTACCTTGCAGTCGGGGGATCATTCACTCTCTGCAGAGCCTTCTCAAAAGGACTTGCTTAATTTTTTTAACTACTGCAGATATTTGCCACTTCAAGCTGGGCTACAAAGTTCAGTTGCTGAAATAGCCTTGCCCTCCCACATAACAATATGTTTTAAAATAAGAAAATACTATGACAATCTTCTGTCCCTAAAAGAAAAACGATTTCTTTATAACACTCCATCCTTAAACACAAGTATCCATTATTCACCTGCTAATAGCTGTATCTAACAAACCATTCAGTGTTCCACACATTGAGAAGGCAGGAACAGATCTACATTTTTGATCAGAGGAATTAAGAGTTTGCATGTTCTGTGCAAGTGAGAAGGAAGCACAGATATGTGGTGTAAAGATGATAAAGCAGCTTAAAAAAAGATTTTAAAAAGAAGTAACAATGTTCAGTTAACAAGGACAGAAGTAACGAGTTATTAATTTTGGTTTTTTTTGCTTTACAGATGATAAATGGAATTATTTTCTAGTAAAAATGTTATGTAAAACCATTACATTTAGAATTATTTTTTTTAAAATTAATAGTAAAGAAGCATATAAAAATTAAACCACATTGACTTCCCAAATGTTTTGCATTCAGGAACACAGGTAACAACACTGGCCTGACATTATTAATGGTACAGGATGGAAACAAACAGCAAATAGTCTGATTTCTCCTGGGCCAGGCCATATCTATGCACCAAAGCTGCTGTGAAGAGAACTTATTGACTCCTCTGTGGGTCACAGATCCACACAGTGGGTCACCTTGTAAATATCTGTGATTAAGCTTATTCCTTGAAATTCCCCTAAGAACTGCTGTGAAGAAAGGCTGCAAAAAGCAGTATGAGACACACAAACAACTCAGCCCAGATGTACCCAGCCCTCCCACCTCGGTGGTGACCTGTAAAGGGAACATTTACAGTGTCATTGCTGACGAAGGAGTAATAAAGAGGAATCTCGTCTCCATGAACAAGAGGCTCTTTGCCCTTCACGTTAAAGCAAAGACTATAGAGAGCAAGGTGAGATGCTTCTCTCTCAAACCGTCACGGTTAATCGATTAGGACTCACTGCAGGGTATCGAATTATGCCATTTCTTTGGTGCCCACGTGGCACGTTCAGCAGCAGGTGGTACTTTGAAAACGCTGCTGGTCAGGGATGCCCCGTCCCTGGCATTGTTCAAGGCCACGTTGGATGGGGCATCGAGCAACCTGGTCTAGCGGGAGGTGACCCTGCCCGTGGCCGGGAGGCGGGAACGAGACGTTCTTTAAGGTCCCTTCCAATCCAAGCCATTCCCCTACGATCTGGGGACAATCCCGAGCGCTGCTGAGCGCTCCGCTCACCGTCCCGCAGCGGGGCAATATCGGGCGGCCGGGAGCGGGCAGGGCAGAGGCGGGGCCGGCGGCAGCGGCCGGGGCACTGCGGAGCCGGCGCGGCGCTCACCGGGCGGGGACTGCACCTTCGCCGCCGCAGCGCGGCACCGCCCCCGGGCCCCGCCACACCTCCCGGCCCCCCGGCCGTCCCACCTCCCGGCCCCCGCCACACCTCCCGGCC